>CM041781.1:129732485-130340701 GCA_023374045.1 Limonium bicolor
CTATGGGGGATGGTGGTGCTCAAGCTTTAGGTTTCAATTGGTGTTGTCATGGCAGTTGTTGGAACCAACAATTGCCCCTAGTATTTTTCCTTAGGACAATCTGAGCTAGAGTTCATGGCAATTGATCGTTCCGATCAATTGCCCCTAGTATTTTCTTTAATTAAACGTGCGAACAAGTCTCATCCTCATAGGGTCGAGGCTTATGCTTTGATGTGGTGCTTCCTATCCTACACTCAACGTGGTCGGTGTTTGCACTCATTTCTCGCTCATGGTCATAACTTCTAGACCATTGAATTCGATATTTGATGGATTTACGCATTTGATCTGTTACTTTCACGTGATTGGACACACAACTATCAAGTCGGAAGTCTTTAGAGCTTATAACGTGGCCATAGGGTGTGATGAAAGATGACGGGATCATTGAGGGATATTTGAGGTATGTGGAGCTTAAATGGGTGACCAAAGCTACAACTTGCATCTTCTATCGGATTCATCTTCCTTGTCTTGAAGTCGTCTGGCTGCTTTATATTGACGTTGTTTTCGAGCTTCTGGACCTGGACTTTTGAAGTTGTCCTTTACACCATTTCTCTTTTTTGTCATTTGGACTTCTTCGAGGCACTTCGGGTTTGCCTTTTTGTTTTATCCTTTCTTGACTTTGCCTTCAGGGTTCTTGTGTTTCCCGGTTTTGGGCTTCGAGAGCTGTTTTGATGTGACCTATTTTGATCCTGTCTCACTCTGGGACCATTTGCGGATCGTTTCGTCATACGGATAGCGGCATTGCTTCTTTGGACTGATGAGAATGTTATCTGAGAGTCGGGCTCCTCGCTTCCTTTGGTCACCGGGTCGGACATCCATCATTGGTTGGGTTATTTTGTGGAGCTCATAATATCAAAAAGGGATATACGAAAGTCTCAACGGGGGTGCCTAGGGTTTAATGATAGGGTTTACAAGCTTTTGGCTATGTGGTGCTGTACCTAGGTGCTTCGTCATTCCTGATAGTTGTGTATCCGTTCTTTGTTACTTTTCGCAGGTCTAAGAGTAAATTTACAAATTATCTCCTTCGGTCGGAGTTATGCCGTTTACCTCACCTTTGAATGTGGTCTCACCAGAGTCATGTAAAAATGACACGCTCGTTCACTCATGGTTTTTCCACTCAAGGCACTCTCGTGAATTTCACTTAGAGACTAGTTCACACGCTTAAATGAAAGATGAAAGATGACAAT
Organism: Limonium bicolor; assembly: GCA_023374045.1. NCBI lineage: Eukaryota > Viridiplantae > Streptophyta > Magnoliopsida > Caryophyllales > Plumbaginaceae > Limonium > Limonium bicolor. Next base: position 129,733,709 of record CM041781.1, read on the forward strand.
CCTGAACTCAGATTGCCCCCAGTATTGACCTGGGGTTTATGACAACACTTAAACAGATGTGGATTTTGGAATGCTTCGTGGATATTATGGGATAGTCTATGGTGTGAGGACAGACATGTTCACCCTTTTAGAAACAAAAGACAAGTCGTTCTATTTCATAGTCGGGAAATGATTACTCTGTGATCCCTTAAAAAAAAACAATTTTTTGTTTTTGTTTTGTTGAGTGAATGCACAAAAAATTATGAAAATAGAACTATGCTCTATTCACGAATGGAAAGATAACATCAAAAGTTGTAATCTAAAATGATAAAGGAAGATACCATAAAAGTTATAAGAATGATTGAGAAAAGAAAACTACTAAATTGAGAAAACTTCTGAAATAGTGATGTTGAACAGTCTGATGCCAACGTGTTGAAGACTCGAGCTGTTGACCGCCGGGGCGCCGTTGACCATGATTGTCTTCCTTCCAAACTTTGAGTAGGCCCTGTAAAATGTTTTAACTAGGAATGCCTGTGGGTTATGTAGGGAGTAATTGGGCCAGAGTCTTCGCCAAACTGAGAGTGAAGTGCGTAGATTAGAGTGATTCATAGACTAGAACGGGCATGTATGCCTGAATCCAGAAAGTGAGCAAATAACCTGAAAGAAATCACATGGACCGTGAATGGGCCACTAGGCCGAGAGATAAGCCTTGAAGTCTAGATTCGTTTGATGCTCTTGTTGGGCCTTGAAGCCGGAAACTAGAATGAACGAGTTATGCAAACTATATTGGATTCAAATGTTTTATAGGCCAAAATTCTGGATTGAGAACGAAGCTCATGGGCCAAAACTATGAATTGATCTATGGGCTCAAATAGAATGAGTTATGAGTGTGGTACTTGGGCTAGAATGATTGCTCTATATGTGAACTGGAATTTGGGCCGAGTGATTTTGGTTGGGCCTAAAAGATGACACCTAGATCTAGGGTTTTGGGTTAGGGTCATGATAAGAAGTCTACCTAGACTAGAATGAGCCCTTGGGCCGGAATGTGTTTGGGCCTGAAGTAAAGCACATGAGCTAGAATGGTCCCTAAATCACAAATGGGCCTAACTTTCTTCGGGTCAGAGAAGATGGTTGCTAAGCCGAAAAAGATTTTATTTTCAGGACTTGTGAGTTATTTCAAGTTCAGGTGGATTTCTTTTTTATGGGCCTAGAACTAATTGGATAATTCAAATTGGGCCAGAAGAGAAATCACCTAAGTCTAGGCTTTTGGGCCGAAGCCCGAATGACTCACATGTTAAACCAAACAGGGCCTCTAGGCCGCAAACAAATAGAGCTGCCAATTCGTGTTGGGCTTGGTTGATGTAGGAGAAGTTCCTATGAATCTCTAGGCTGGGTAGTGGGCCGATCATACAAGCAAACAGGGCCCACACAAATTCAACATGTCCTCACTAGACGTTTAAATCAAACCGGGTATGGGTCGATCCGGAGAGGTGCTTGGGGCATGGGCCCAGGTCACCATAAAGGAATAGGGCTTGCACGCTATTCTCTTTGGGCTTCCCCACTCTTTTCACATCACCTGAAGGTGTGCGTCTATGGTCGGGTCTTTGACTGACCAAACAATGGGCTAGGTAAGGGCACTGCCAGGAAAACGCTTGGGGCTAAGGCCCAGGTATTAAGGGGGTGTGGTTAGACGACACCCTCCTCTTTTCCCCCACTTATTCACATCACCTAAAAGGTGTGAGCCCCTGACAGGGGACCCCCAAACGGGTCCCGGGGTGAAATCGGTTTGTGTGGACCCTCGCTCTCATATGATGCAAAGGTGCAGAAAATAAAAGTGCGAATGAAAGTAAACAAACAGAGTAATAAAGCCATAAATAAACATTTTCGAGTTAAGCCCTCTTTCTTAAAATTAAAACAAGTTAAAATTAAGAAGTTTGTCCCCAGCAGAGTCGCCAGTCTGTGAGCCTCAATTTTAAACCCTATTCTATTTGGATTAAATTGATTAGGATCTAATCGGGTTTAGGTCCACTTATAACCTAAGATTAATAAATATGTCATATAACAATAATTATCAAAACCTAAGCTAGCTCACTGGAACCTATTATGAGTCGCCACCTAATTTTAACCTAGATCAAATTAGGAAAGGAGAGTTCGGGTTCGGGGGCTTGATATTCGACTTAATTAGGGTTCAAATTACTTTCATTACCCTTCCTAGGTCGTTTTTCCTCTACTTGGTTTATTTACGGCTTTCTACAAAGTTGTTTTTAACCTTGGTGCGCGCTTCTGTTTTTTTTATTTTTTAACGTTTTTTGACAAAAAATTAAAGTGAAATTGAAAGTTGCCTAAACTAGGGTTTCGGAGGCAGAATTAGGTCAAATTTTAATTACGTCCGTGGCCATGGACCTAATGTCGAGACCACGGACCCTAGTTGAATTCAGTGATTTGAAAAACAGAACTAAAATAAAAACGCAAACTTGAAAAGTCCGGGGCCACAGACAAGGTGTCCGTGGGCCCGGACATGTGTTGACAGAAACCCTAAAATTTGAAAAATTGAAAAATGTAAAATCCCGCCACCGTCCATGGGTGTCCGTGGTCACGGACAACCCGTCCGTGGTCCCGGACAATGAGTCCGAGGTCACGGACAGCCCACGGACAGTGGGTTTTCGATGGTTCCCGAGGGTGTTTTGAGCTCAAATTTTATGGGTGTGTAGCCTGAAAGATTTTAAACACGTTAGTAATTGAAAGAACTCAATTTGACATCAAAATTAATACGAAACTTAGCAAACAAGTAACAAGGCAGTAGCTGAAACAATTAACGATACAGAAGAGAAAAAGGGTTCGTTTAAGCCCAAATTTTGAGGCAAGACTGATAATATCATGGGGAGTTATTCACCTGTTTTACCTTCGGATTCACGATGATTCTTCACACCGGGATTCGTCGAGTGCTCCGTTGATGGCAGACCCGAAAGGATTTCGAACCAAGCTTCTGGTTGTTGGTTGTTCTTGCTGTTCTTCACGTTTTGGTGATGTTTTTGTGGGGTTTTGATGATTATTGGTGCTTTGGGGATTGGAAAACATGTTTAGATAGTGATTTTGGGGGATTTTCGGTATGATTTGGGTGGTCGGGTGTTGGAAAACGTGAGAGAGAGAGAGAGAGAGAGAGAGAGAGAGAGAGGATGTGTTTTCTGACTCCCTAGGGTTCTTCAGCATACGAGATTCTCCTTTATCAAAAAACCTATCCTTTATATAGATTTTCTTAAAGATAAAGAAAATCTAGTAAAAGTAAGATTTTTTGATATTTTAATTAAATGACTTCCCAAAGAAATTTTGCTGTGAAATTTTAACCACGTGTCAAGGATGGAAATTATGAATTTATGAAGTGGAATCGGATATTTTAAATGTTGGAATATTTTTAAATTGAATTTCTCGTCAGATTCAGTCAGAAATTGCTAGAAAATTATTGGAAATTCGAAAAATCAAAATTCCAATGCCATTATGCTTAAAATGTCATCCTCTATCATGGGTTAAAATATCAAAACATTTCGAGCTGATTTGGGCATCCTTTGGAGGAGGAGAGAAAGCTTATAGGAGGTCTTAGGAGCCTTAAAAATTACAAAAACGCCCTTGATAATGATGGAGCTGCTCCACATGCCCTGGAATGCGCCGATCGAGCCGGGATCTCTCACTACTTGATTGAAATGCCTCTCACAACACCAAAACCTCATAACCCTAACCAGGGGGTTAAAATTTTGGGTATAACAGGTTGGAAACCATATAATATAATGGTGGAAGTTATTACATGAAAATAGTTTACAAACTATATGTTATAAGTTTTTGAATGCAAATATAGTTTACTAAAGATAATGGATCATATAATACAAGTATTATAATGGATGGTGGGAAAATAATACAATATAATAAATCATGCAATTATGCATGCAACTATAGGTTATATACCTAAGTTCAATGATGGATAAGATTAAAGAAATATAATGGATTAAACTTAACAGTCAAAACTTTTCGACATACGAGTTTTAGTAACAAAGCCGACTGGTTTAGAGAAACCCGTAACAATTAACTGTAGAAATCCGGGGATGAACTGTCGGGGTTACTTGTTATTCGGAAATACCGGATTTAGTTAGTCATGGAGACTGACTTATAGTTTTATTACAGTTTAGGTCGCCTTTCAGACGTAGGCGCTCGAGAAGCTTAGTGGTCTACACTACGCATCCTTGGTCTAAGGTGTACGGTATGTAAAGGGGTTTGATCCGGGTTGTCCTAAGGAATTCCTTGGGCTCGGATTTGGTTGATATAACTTGTTTGTTATGTGTGTGGATACGTGTATGTGGTTATGTGTGTTACTGCATTAATTATTTATGCACGAGCGTGCTTCGGGACTAACACTACGTTGACTATAGATCGACTTATATAAACATACATATGCGTTTAATGTGATGACATGACGGTTACTTGATATAATACCCTTACTATTAATATTAAGTATATGGTAACCTAAGTAAAACACTTAGGAGCGAGTCACGACATTGTCGGTCTCTAGAGCATGGATCTCGAACAGGAATATAACCTAGATTACTTCTAGGTATGCGTGAGACCCATTGGGCAGCTAATTAATAAATTGTATTCTCCATGAAGCTAAGAGTTTATCTTAAACATTATGAGAGAGTTGTGTGTGAGTTGAGGTGAGGAATCCCGGTAGTTTACGAACTACTTGGTTGCGCATTTGTGATCACCGAGGGGTACCCGATCGGGTTCCGCTCTAGGTATTTACCCAGTGAGCCCTATTTGGATTGTGGGTCAGGTGGCTACGACCTTTATATGGACCCTTACGAGGCAAAGGTCAGGGGCTCCGGACCTCTGTCGAAATGCACCTTTTGTGTACGGGAGGACTACTGTCCATTGGTGAGGTTATCGGGTTGTCCCAACATGACGCCCAACTGGTATTTAATTAACATGGTTTGGATGGATGAGGCTTTGAAGGCCAAATTAAATTAATACGAAGCGTTCGCTACATCATTTATTCAGTACTATTATTCGATATGTTCGATTATACAATTATTGTTTGTGATATTTAATGAATGATTGGATTGGATGGATGGTTAGGTATTTATGACAGTTTGGATGGATGGTTATGTATTTGAGCATGTTTATTATAGTATTGATTATAACTGTAAAATGGTAAAGCATGAAACCAATCTAATAATAAGATGGTTAAAATGACTAAGTGACCAATAGGGTCCAGGCCCGACATACTCAGCGTTCATCGCTGAGACTACACTCATTGTGCAGGTTGTTGATCATTGTCGAAGCCGAAGTGCAAGATCAGGGTAGTTACGGTTTACTTTAATTACCGCACATGGAGTTTATATGTATAACGATGTCAGATTGGGAATTGTATTATGGTACGGTTATGTATATTTGGGATTGGGTAGACGCTCACTGTTAGTTTATGTGTATGGAGTGATAGTTATATCACAACGGTTAGCAGTTTGTTTATGTTGGTTGTTGGATATAGTTTGGCTTCGTTACTCGCATGGGCGAGTAATGGCCGGTGACACCCGAGTGAGTATTGTTGTGTTATTATTTCTTCCGCTGTAAGACGTTTTATTTATTGCTACGAGAGAGATTATTACGTGATTAAGGTGAGGGGTGTTACAGCAATAATCTTAAATTGCATAGTACTAAGGCTCTTAAATGACATGGCTCTTAGGCCCTTAAATGACTTAAACAAAACACTGAATTTCCCACAATAAAAGCTTTCAACCTGCAAATACACACATCAATGCTCCCATAGCAATATTAGTGTCTCATAATTCACCTTATACTTATCTTACTAACTCATTGCCATTGGCTCCTTAGTCACCAAGGTCACAAGCAAGCTTGTTAAATTCTTTTTCCTAGGTTATACAACCATTACTTAATGTAAGCTTTAAGCTAAATAAGTACTCATCTAAAACTCATTCCTTAAAAACTTAAACCACCAACATTGAGGTAAGCAATTTACCTTATTTTCCTCAGCTTCTAACTTTTCCTTAGGGTTTTCTTGATTGAATTTCGGCAAGGACTTCATCCTCTTGCCAATTTCTAATCCACATTCAATAATCTAATGAGCACTAAGCAATTATGCCTAAACTCATAGAATTCATCCTTAGGTTAAAATATGTGTTTTAAAGCTTAAAAAGTGTATGTTTACCTTTGAATTTTGGAATGGATTTCATAATGAAGCAAGGAAAGACCTCATCAAGTCTTTGGATAATAGAATCAAGCTAGAACAAGGGATAAAACAAGGTCCCACGAGAAGATGATTTTCGGTTATGAAGGGAAAGTTGTGGAAACTTGGTTTTTCTTACATTTTCCTTACCTTGAGTGGATGGAGAAGACAATGAACACCTCAAGCTAGTTTTTCCCCCTTCAATGGCATTTTCCCATGGCTCCAAAATTAAGCTTTTCAAATTTTGAAAAGATAGGAAGCAAGGCCTTGGTCTAACTAAGAGAAATCTATGCTTAGTTTTTTATTTGAAGCTAAAATGAGCAAGTTATGGACAAAGCAAGGTGGAGCAAGTATGGAGTTGGTTCTCACGGTTTGTGTAACACCCCAACCGTTAATCTCGTCATTACCTCTTAAACCGTTACTAATTACTCCTACTCACGCAGCGGAACTCTAATTACAACGAGGGGTGAAACAACGCCGTTAGCCACCCATGTGGCTAACCAGGCCTTTCTTACATACCGTAACAGTCTGATGAACTGGAACAACCGAGTACTTCATACAAATACAATACTCAATTCATATCTCTACTATACCGAGTCTACAATATACGGATGCCGATAACATACTCGGACTTACACCTCATTCAAACGCATAAGTAATTACAATCTAACTACCCATGCTCACAGCAGTCCCCGTCCTACTCTCTCGAACGGCGGTCAGCTTCAAGTACCTGCACACTAAAAACGTTCCCCCTAGGGGGTCAGCTTACGCTGAATATGAAATTCGCATATACCGCGTGCTAACCGCGGTACGCCGACTATTTGGGTCGGATATACATGGAGTTCATTTTAATCAAACAACATGCATCATGGCAATACAATATATATGTATATCACACAAGGAATCTACATCCAATCACGGAACACGATTCCTAACTAACATAACAATGTTGTTAGTGGTAACTGGTTACTCTTAGGCATTGAGGGTTATTCCTCACTATGCCTTGTTTACTTATTCAATACCTCACCCGCTCTCTCGGGTTACTTATCATATACACACCCATTCTCTTGGGCTACTCGTACTATACTCACCCACACTCTCGGGTTACTTATTCTCATTATCTCACCCATACTCTTGGGTTAATTATACTCATTATCTCACCCATACTCTTGGGTTAATTATACTCATTATCTCACCCACACTCTTGGGTTATTCATACTCAAGCTCTTGTAGATTCTCGAGACACTACAGGTCTCCTACGTCACGCTTGTTACTCTTATTACATACTTAAGCCAAAACTCATGGCTCTCGTGCATAGTCTTACTTCCCCGGTTTCGACCCTACTCTGGGTCTAGCATGGTGGGAAGGTTCAACTAGCTCCCGGAACTCTCTCTTAGTTCCAATCTCTTTTTACATAGGTCCGACTACTCTCGGACTACTCACGTTCCCATACACTCCTCTCTCGGAGTTATAATAATTTTATGTATATTAGTCTAGAAGCATCACTCTTGATGTTTCTAATGACTTTGGGAACTTTACTTAAATTCGGGTAATCTTAGGCTTAAGGGTTACCCTTACATTCATATACTTGTACTTTTGGTTATTTTCTTATACAGGGTAAAATCCTCATATAGGAGGTCGACCATGTCTCAAGGGAGTTACATAGTCCCTTAGGTCTCTTTTACCTTTCTTATAAGTTCACTTATTGGACTAACTTCGATCCTCTCGTTGGAGGTTCATTTATCTCTCCACTCATATTTATTCCGTGGATTGTTTCAATAAGGTTTACTAACCGTTATCGGGTATTTACTCAACCCGTACATCTCCTCACGTTCTAGGGAGTTCATTTGTTTGCGTTATCGTTATACTTTAATCGATAGCTTGTGTGTGTTGCATGTTACCATTGTTCGTGAGACTACCCGATCTACGGGTTCCTAGTCAATCACTACTCTATGAGTCGGTCTATGCACTATGTTAGACCACACCGGCATACAAGTATTAGTTCATACAAACAACAATAAAGCATACTTAATCAAACAAGGGATTACTTTCATGCTTAATCTTGATTAAGCCGGCAAACAAACACACAAATCAGAGTAACTCGGTTAGCATACAGGGCATGAGAAAATCATACCTTTCACCGGGATTTTTACTTTTACCGTGTCATCTCACCATGCTTGGTTCACACACGATCCACTGATAACATTCAAATGTTTTATTAAATCAAAGCATTACGGTATGTAAAAACTAATACTCCCGTACTTAAACCCCGTTATCCGTTTAACTTAGTTTTTACTCAGGTTCTTAAACTCACAACTTTCTCTTTCACTTATCAAACTTGTTTACACTCCTAATGACCTTTTAAACATCATTATTCATGTCCTAATTACCTTATATATCATTACATTCAATTCCCCATCTGTGAGCCTCGATTTTAAACCCTATCCTGTGTGGATTAAGTTGATTAGGATCTAATCGGGTTTTAGGTCCACTTATAGCCTAAGATTAATAACTAGTCACATAACAATAATATTAAAACCTAAGCTAGCTCACTGGAACCTATTAGAGTGCCACCTAATTTTAACCTGGATCAAATTAGGAAAGGAGAGTTCGGGTTCGGGGCTCGATATTCGACTTAATTAGGGTTCAATTACTTCATTACCCTCCTAGGTGTTTTCCTCTACTTGGTTAATTACGGCTTTCTACAAAAGTTGCTTTTTAACTAGGTGCGCGCTTCTGTTTTTTTTGTGTTTTTTAGCATTTTTTGAGAAAATTAAAGTGGAAATTAAAATACCTAAACTAGGGTTTCGGGAGGCAGAATTAGGTCAAATTTTGTTTCCGTCCGTAGCCACGGACCTAATGTCCGAGCCACGGACCCCAGTTAAACATACATAACAATAAAAGTCGAATTAAACAGAAAACAGAAAATTGTAAAGTCCGGGGCCTCGGACAGGCTGTCCGTGGGCCGGACACTATTAAAAAAAACCTAATTTTTAAATTTTAAAAAAACCCGCCGCCGTCCGTGGGTGTCGAGCTTACGGACAGGGAGTCCGGGACCCCGGACACGACGTCCGGGGTGCGGACAGCCCTCGGACGGCGGCCTTTGAGGCTGTTCCCGAAGGTGTTTTCGGCTCAAATTTTATGGGTGTGTAGCCTGAAAGATGTACAATATGTTAGTGGTCGAAAGTTCTCAATTTGAATTCGAATTATGCACGAAACTTGGTAAACAAGTTATTGGACAGAAGCTTGAATAAACAGCAATACAGAAGCGTACGAAGGTTAGTTTGAGCCCAAATTTTGAGGCAAGACAGATAATACGTGGTGAATTAGGGAAGTGGAGTTTCTTCCTGTTTTACCTTCGGATTCACAACGTTTCTTCACACCGGGATTCGTCGAGTGCTCCGTTGATGGCAGACCCGAGAGGATTTCGACCCAAGCTTCTGGTTGTTGGTTGTCTTGCTGTTCTTCACGTTTTGAAGGTGTTTTTGTGAGGTTTTGATGATATGGTGCTTTGGGAATTGGAAAACGTGATTAGATGGTGATTTCGGGGGATTTCAGTATGATTTGGGTGGCCGGGTGTTGGAAAACGTGAGAGAGAGAGAGGAGGCCGTGTTTTTGACTCTCTAGGGTTCTTGAGCATATGAGGTTCTGATTTTATCCAAAAACCTATCCCTTTATAGACTTTCTTAAAGATAAAGAGAATCTAGTAAAAGTAAGATTTTTCGATATTTTAACTGAGTAACTTCCCAAAGGAATTTGCTATGAAATTTAACCACATGTCAAGAATGGATATTATGAATTTTCTGAGGTGGAAACGAATTTTTTAAATGCTGGAGCATTTTTAAATTGAATTTCTCGTCAGATTCAATCAGAAATTGCTAGAAAATTATTGGAAATTCGAAAATCAAAATTCCACGCCATTATGCTTAAAATGTCATCCTCTATCATGGGTTAAAATATCAAAGCATTTCGAGCTGATTTGGGCACCCTTTGGAGGAGAGAGAAAGCCTATAGGAGAACTCAGAAGCCTTAAAAATTACGAAAACGCCCCTGACAACGACAAAACTGCTCCTCTGGCCCTGGAACACGCCGATCGGGCCGGAGTCTCTTACTGTTTGATGGAGATGGCTCTCACAACCTCGTAGACCTTAACCAGGGGTCAAAATTTGGGTAAACAGATTGCCCCCCGTCAACTGGACTTTGTAACGAATGTGAAAAGTCTGGTTGATGCTTGAGTGGTGCCCCAAATTTTGGACTCCACAGAATCCTCCACGTTGTGTGAAACCGGGTTAACGATGCCCAGCAATTCGGAGGCGCTGACTACCTAAGCTAAAAGCACTGTCGAGCTATTCTAAGGCGCTGACTACCTAGAGGTAATAATGAGGTAATGTCAGACTATTCTAAGGTGCCGACTACCTATAAGGATGATACAATGTCAAGCTATTCTAAGGCGTTGACTACCTAAAATGATGATATGCTGTCGAGCTATTCTAAGGCGCTGACTACCTAAAGTGATGAAATGATGTCAAGCTATTCTAAGGCGCTGACTACCTAAAGTGATGAAAAATGAGTCAAGCTATTCTAAGGCGCTGACACCTAAAGTGATGAAAATGATGTCAAGCTATTCTAAGGCGCTGACTACCTAAAGTGATGAAAATGATGTCAAGCTATTCTAAGGCGCTGACCACCTAAAGTGATGAAAATGCAAGAATGCTGAAATGCTAATGATGCAAATGATGCTGATGCTGATGATAATGCCGATGATGTTGATGATGCCGATGATGCTGATGATGCTCGGATGCTTCAGGGGGACCGAAACCCGTGCTAATGCTCCGGCTGGACCCAATGTGGACTTATTGCCATCGCCCCCCAAGCCGGTGTGCAGGGATAACTCCTGGTAAAAACCCTGGGGACTTATTGCCTTGCCACCATTCGTTGATCCCAAAAATAAGTTGACATCGCAAAAGGAGGATTATTGCCATCACCTCGCCAACTTTCTGTCGCCAGGTCTTGTGAGCGCCTGGGTAATGCAGCTAGGTCTTATGACGAGCCCATATGAATGAGATGAATGCAATGTGTTTAATGAGAGTGGGTAAGCTAAAAGGTAATACTAGGTCTTACTACGAGCCTAAGGGAATGCAACTAGGTCTATGACGAGCCTAAAGGATGGTTCTAGGTCTTATGACGAGCCTAAAGGTGGGATCTAGGTCTTAAGACGAGCCTAAGGAATGCAACTAGGTCTTATGACGAGCCTAAGGAATGCAACTAGGTCTTATAAAGGGGGATCTAGGTCTTATGACGGGCCTAAAGGTTGGATCTAGGTCTTATGACGAGCCTAAAGGTTGGATCTAGGTCTTATGACGAGCCTAAAGGTTGGATCTAGGACTTATGTCAAGCCTAAAGTGAATGAATAAGGGAGGTCTTATGGGTGCCTGTAGGGTAGGCCTTATGGGTGCCTGAAAGGATTGGATGTAGGGTAGGTCTTATGTGTGCCTAAAAGGATTGAATGTAGGGTGGTCTTATATGTGCCTAAGGTTTGGGGATGAGACCCATCTTAACTCAGTTGCTTATGGAGACTGAGATCCATAACTCAGTTGCTTATGGAGACTGAGATCCATCTACTCGGTTGCTTGTGGAGACCGAGACCCAATCTACTCGGTTGCTTATGGAGACCGAGATCCATCTAACTCAGTTGCTTATGGAGACTGAGATCCATTCTACTCGGTTGCTTATGGGGACCGAACCCAATCTACTCGGTTGCTTATGGAGACCGAGATCCATCTAACTCAGTTGCTTATGGAGACTGAGATCCATTCTACTCGGTTGCTATGGAGACCGAGACCCAATCTACTCGGTTGCTTATGGAGACCGAGATCCATCTACTCGGTTGCTTATGGAGACGAGATCCATCTAACTCAGTTGCTTATGGAGACTGAGATCCATTCTACTCGGTTGCTTATGGAGACCGAGACCCAATCTACTCGGTTGCTTATGGAGACCGAGATCCATCTAACTCAGTTGCTTATGGAGACTGAGATCCATTCTACTCGGTTGCTTATGGGGACCGAGACCCAATCTACTCGGTTGCTTATGGAGACCGAGATCCATCTAAACTTGACCAGGCAAATGCGGTATGCTTGATGATGTGAGGATGCAAAACACGTTTTATGCAAATGATTGTCATTGTGATCCAATTGTTAAGGTTCCAAACATGAAAACGATAAGGTTAACCCGAGTATTGCAGAGTGAAATTGAAGTACTTGCGAAAACCAAAAATTTGCACAAAGCAAGGAATAGCTGAAAATGTGCCAATCATGGCAATGCTTGAGAAAAACACTGTTAAGAAAGGAAAGCAAAATAATCATTTCCTGACTAAGAGTTCCAGATCTGCAACTTGTTTCTCAGAGGATGAACACAATACTAATGGAAATGTGTGGTGTTCATTGTGGTGCTGAAAGCTTTTGCTGGTGTTCAGGATTTATGACAAGCCTAGGGTTGGGGTGTGATTTTGGATGGTGATTTGGATTAAGATGAGCCGATGTTTTGTGGAGGTAAGACCAGTGGCGGGCCTGAGAGTGTTTGTGTGGAGGTAAGACCAGTGGCGGGCCTGAGAGTGTTTGTGTGGAGGTTAAGGCTTATGTGGGCATGTGTGGTATGATGTGAGGGTAAGGGCTTATGTGGGCCTACGTGATGGTGCTTGTGGTGCTCAAGCTTTGGGTTTCCGTTGGTGTTGTCATGGCAATTGTTGGAACCAACAATTGCCCCCAGTATTGTTCCTTAGGACGATCTGAGTTAGAGCTCATGGCAATTGATCGGAACGATCAATTGCCCCCAGTATTTTCTTTGATTAAACGCGCGAACAAGTCTCATCCTCACAGGGTCGAGGCTTATGCTTTGATGTGGTGCTTCCTAACCTACGCTCGACGTGTTTGGTGTTTGCACTCGTTTCTCACTTACGGTCACAACTTCTCAACCATTGAATTTGACATTTGTTAGATTTACGCGTTCAACCTGTTACTTTCACGTGATTAGATACACAACTACTAAGTCGGAAGTCTTTTGAGCTTATAACGTGGCTATGGGGTGTGATGAATGACAATAGGATAATGGAGGAATGTTTAGGATATGTGGAGCTTTAAAGATGACCAAAGCTGCAACTTGCACCGTCCCTTGGACTTGTCTTCTTTGCCTTGAAGTCGTTTGGCTATTTCATGATGACTTAGCTTATGAACTTGGGACTTGGAACTTTTGGGTTGTTTCTTGCACCTTTCCTCTTTCTTCCAATTTTGGATTTCTTCGAGGCTTTTCAGGTTTGCCTTTCTTTGAATCTCCTTTCCTTCGGGGTTCTTGTGTTTCCCGGTTTTGAACTTTGAGAGCTGTTTTTTGATGTTAGCTCATTTGGATCCTGTGTCACTTCGGGACCATTTGCGGATCATTTCGTCATGCTGGTAGCGGTTTTGCTTCCTTGGACTTATGAAGTTGCCGTCCAAAAGTCGGGCTCCTTGCTTCCTTTGGTCACCGGGTCGGTTATTCATCATTGGCTGGCTTGTTTGTAGTGTTGTAAAAGGGGAACGTATACGAAAAGCTCAGCGGGGGTACCTAGGGTGTAATGTCAGGGTTCACAAGCTTTTGGCTGTGTGGTGTTGTACCTAGGTGCTTCGTCATCCCTAATAGTTGTGTATCCGTTCTTTGTTACTTTTCACAGGTTTAAGCGTAAATTTACAAAGTGTCTCCTTCGGTCGGAGTTATGCCGTTTACCTTACCTTTGAATGTGATCTCTCTAGAGTCACGTAAAAATGACATGCTCTTTCACTCATGGTTTTACCGCTCAAGGCACTCTCGCGAAATGTTCACTCAGAGACTTGTTCACGCGCTTTAAACCAATGAAATAAACATTATCGACCCTTAACTCAGATTGCCCCCAGTATTATTGTGGGGTTTTTTTTTGACAAGCCTTTTGAATACCCAGGTTGTTTGTTGTTGGAGGTGGCTATATGTGTGGTGGTACGTGGCGATGAAGTCTTGCTGTTTTGGTGGAGTGATGTAGTGATGAAAGTAAAGCATGGTAGTGGGATGCTTTCAGTGTACGGTGAAACTTTCTATTGAGAGGTGACAAGTGGTGGAAGCCGACAAGGTGGTGAGATATTCCCTGCGCAAGAATGAGTTTCATGTGGAGAGGGGAGTGTGGTGAGACACATGGGATGTATGTGATCAAGGTAGTGGATGTGGGTGAAATGACGTGATGACTTATTCATTTTTTGGTGTTCTTAAATGCACAAAAATTATGAAAATGGAACTATGCTCTAATTCATAAATGGAAAGACAACATCAAAAATTGTAATCTTAAGAAAACTACCTAAAATGATAAAGGAAGCTAGCCACCATAAAAGTTGGAAGAATGGCTGAGAAAAGAAAACTGCTAAATCGAGAAAACTTATAAAATAGTGATGTTGAACTGTCTGATGCCGACGCGCTGAAGACCCAAGCGGTTGACCATCGGGATGCCATTGACCATGATTGTCTTCCTTCCAAACTTCGAGTGGGCCCTGTAAAATGTTTGAACTAGGAATGCCTATGGGTTATGTAGGAAGTAACTGGGCCTGAGTCTTCTCCAAACTGAGAGTGAAGTGCACAGATTAAAGTGATTCCTAGACTAGAACGGACATATAGGCCTGAATCCCTTAGTCCAGAAATTGAGCAAACAAGATGAAGGAAGTCACATGGACCGTGAATGGGCCACTGAGCCCTGAGGTCTAAGATTCGTTTGATGTTCTTGTTGGGCCTTGAAGCCGGAAACTGGAATGAATGAATTATGCAAACTATCTTGGATTCAAATGTTTTATGGGCTGAAATTCTGGATTGAGAGAGAAGCTCATGGGCCAAAACTATGAATTGGTCTATGGGCCTAGATGAAATGAGTCATGAGTGTGGTACTTGGGCCGGACTGATTGCTCTATATATGAACTGGAATTTGGGCCGAGTGGTTTTGGTTGGGCCTAAAAGATGGCACCTAGATCTAGGATTTTGGGTCAGAGCCCGAGTGAAGAGTTTTCCTAGACTAGAATGAGCCCTTGGGCCGAAATGTGTTTGGGCCTGAAATAAAGAACATGGGCTGGAACGATCCCTAAATCACAAATGGGCCTAACTTTCTTTGGGCCAGAGAAGATGGTTGCTAAGCCGAAAAAGATTTTATTTTCAGGCTTGTGAGTTATTTCAAGTTCAGGTGGATTTCTTTTTTATGGGCCTAGAACTAATTGGATAATTCAAATTGGGCCAGAAGAGAAATCACCTAAGTCTAGACTTTTGGGCCGAAGCTCGAACGACTCACATGCTAAACCAAACAGGACCTCTGGGCCGCAAACAAATAGAGCTGCCAATTCGTGCTGGGCTAGGTTGATGCAGGAGAAGTTCCTACCAATCTCTAGGCTGGGTAGTGGGCCGATCATACAAGCAAACAAGGCCCACACAAATTCAACATGTCCTTACTAGACGTTTGAATCAAACCGGGTATGGATCGATCCGGAGAGGTGCTTGGGGCGCGGGCCCAGGTCGCCACAAAGGAATAGGGCTTGCACGCTATTCTCTTTGGGCTTCCCCACTCTTTTCACATCACCTGAAGGTGTGCGTCTACGGTCGGGTCTTTGACTGACCAAACAATGGGCTAGGTAAGGGCACCGCCAGGAAAACGCTTGGGGCTAAGGCCCAGGTATTAAGGGGGTGTGGTTAGACGACACCCTCCTCTTTTCCCCCGCTTATTCACATCACCTAAAAGGTGTGAGTCCCTGACAGGGGACCCTCAAACGGGTCCCAGGGTGAAATCGGTTTGCGTGGACCCTCGCTCTCATATGATGCAAAGGTGCAGGAATTAAAGTGCGCACAAAGATAAACAAACAATGTAATAAAAACCATAAATAAACATTTTCAAGTTAAGCCCTCTTTCTTAAATTAAACAAGTTAAAATTAAGAATTTATCCCCAGCAGAGTCGCCAGTCTGTGAGCCTCGATTTTAAACCCTATATATGGATTAAGTTGATTAGGATCTAATCGGGTTTTAGGTCCACTTATAGCCTAAGATTAATAACTATGTCATAACAATAATTATTAAAACCTAAGCTAGCTCACTGGAACCTATTATGAGTCGCCACCTAATTTTAACCTAGATCAAATTAGGAAAGGAGAGTTCGGGTTCGGGGGCTTGATATTCGACTTAATTAGGGTTCAATTACTTTCATTACCCTCCTAGGTCGTTTTTCCTCTACTTGGTTTATTACGGCTTATTACGAGTCGTTTTAACCTAAGTGCGCGCTTCTTTTTTTTGTTTTTTAGCATTTTTTGACAGAAAATTAAAGTGAAATTAAAATACCTAAACTAGGGTTTCGGAGGCAGAATTAGGTCAAATTTTGTTTCCGTCCGTAGCCACGGACCTAATGTCCGAGCCACGGACCCCAGTTAACCTATACATAAAAGTCGAATTAAAGAAAACAAAATTGTAAAGTCCGGGGCCACGGACAGGCTGTCCGTGGGCCCGGACATTATTAAAAAACCTAAATTTTAAATTTTAAAAATCCCGCCGCCGTCCGTGGGTGTCCGAGCTTACGGACAGGGAGTCCGGGACCCCGGACACGACGTCCGTGGGTGCGGACAGCCCTCGGACGGCGGCTTTGAGGCTGTTCCCGAAGGTGTTTTGGCTCAAATTTTATGGGTGTGTAGCCTGAAAGATGTACAAACGTTAGTGGTGAAAGTTTCAATTTGAATTCGAATTAGCACGAAACTTGGTAAACAAGTTATTGGACAGAAGCTTGAATAAACAGCAATACAGAAGCGTACGAAGGTTAGTTTGAGCCCAAATTTTGAGGCAAGACAGATAATACCGTGGTGAATTAGGGAAGTGGAGTTTTACCTGTTTTACCTTCGGATTCACAACGTTTCTTCACACCGGGATTCGTCGAGTGCTCCGTTGATGGCAGACCCGAGAGGATTTCGACCCAAGCTTCTGGTTGTTGGTTGTTCTTGCTGTTCTTCACGTTTTGAAGGTGTTTTTGTGAGGTTTTGATGATTATTGGTGCTTTGGGAATTGGAAAACGTGTTTAGATGGTGATTTCGGGGGATTTTCAGTATGATTTGGGTGGCCGGGTGTTGGAAAACGTGAGAGAGAGAGAGGAGGCCGTGTTTTCTGACTCTCTAGGGTTTTGAGCATATGAGGTTCTGATTTTATCCAAAAACCTATCCCCTTATATAGACTTTCTTAAAGATAAAGAAATCTAGTAAAAGTAAGATTTTTCGATATTTTAAGTTAAGTAACTTCCCAAAGGAATTTTGCTGTGAAATTTTAACCACATGTCAAGATGGATATTATGAATTTTCTGAGGTGGAACGAATTTTTGAAATGCTGGAATTTTTAAATTGAATTTCTCGTCAGATTCAGTCAGAAATTGCTAGAAAATTATTGGAAATTCGAAAAATCAAAATTCCAACGCCATTATGCTTAAAATGTCATCCTCTATCATGGGTTAAAATATCAAAGCATTTCGAGCTGATTTGGGCACCCTTTGGAGGAGAGAGAAAGCCTATAGGAGAACTCAGAAGCCTTAAAAATTACGAAAACGCCCCTGACAATGACGAAACTGCTCCTCGGCCCTGGAACACGCCGATCGGGCCGGAGTCTCTTACTGTTTGATGGAGATGGCTCTCACAACCTCGTAGACCTTAACCAGGGGGTCAAAATTTTGGGTATAACACCATCATTAGAATGCAAGAAAACACATTCTGTTACATTTTGGCCTGGTCGGGTTGTGGTCCGGGGTTACAAACACGGACCAAACACTGGAATCACTTTCTGTCGTATTTTTCATGTGTTCCGGGTTTGGTCCGGGTTTACAAACCCGGACCATCCCCTGGGATGGCCTTCTGCCATGTTTTTGCTATGTTCCGGGTTTGTATTTCCGATTGCAAACCCGGACAACCCCTGGAACTGTCAAAATTTGCAGTTTTTCACCACTTTTAAACCCCTAAATCACCTCTAATCATTTCCTAATCATTCCATAAGTTTTCCACATGTTTAATCATCATAAAACATGCTCTAAACCTCTTCAAATCATGGGTTAAACCCTTACACAAATTCTTGCTCCAATTCACACTTTCTTTCATTCTCATTCTACACTAATGCACACTTGTGCATTCTCACTCCTCTCTTGGCACTTGCATTTTGTTCTCTCTTAATTTTACCAACCCAAACTTCCAAGATAATGCACACCTCATACCAAGTTCCAAAACTCACTCTTAAAGCCTTAAATCTCCTTGTTTTCTAGAAACTCCTCAAGCATTTAAACAATCTCTTTGCTACAGATTTTGCACCAATCTTCTATCTTATCACAAGCATACCCAAAGTGGTTTACTAACTCCAATCAATCTTCATACATACCTAGCCTTTCCTAGGTTATTCTCCACACAAATCATCACTTAAACCACTTAGATTGCCACATAATTTTGCCATAACTTGGCTACTTCTCTAACATTGCCCAAAACTCATACCACCATTTAAATCATCCTAAAACTAGCCAAACCACAAGGGTTCTATCAGCACTCATATTTCCTCATTAATCAAGCAAAACTCGTTAAACACCATAAAGCATAGTTCATCATATACATAGCTCCCAAAACAAGCATTAACTCACAAAGGCTTTTTCACTTGCATTATTTCTAAGCAAGCACATATCACCACAACTCAAGTGGGGTTCATTCATCTTATTAACCCTTCCCAAATACTAATAACACTTAGTTAAGTTTCTTACCTTAAATTTTCTTAAGTTTCCTTTTATTTCTCTTCTCCTCTTTCCCCTCTTCTTCCTTCAAAATCGGCCAAGGCAATTCATTTGCCCACTTCTCTAGCCACATTCAAATTGCAAAATAAGCACCAAGGAGCTCCCTTAGGCTCGCCAATAAACTAAAATTCACAAGGATGCTTAAAGCACCAAATTAGGTTTACCTTTGGAATTTCTTGAATGGTTTCAACTCTTGAATCTTAAGAGGGACTCCCACCACCATTAAAGCTTGGAGAATATCTCAAACAAGGAAGAAAAGCTAGTCATTACCAAAAGCCAAAATCGGCCAAGGTGGGAAAATGGAGAAACATGACTTTTCATGGATATTTTTACCTTGCTAGAAAGGGGAAGCTTCAAGCTTCAAGTTTATGTGCTTTTCTCCTCAAATGGGCAACACCCATGAAAATGAACTTCAAGCTTTTGGGATTTTGAAAAGAGGGAAAGTAGAGTTTGATGAGAGGAGTTTAAATATGCGATTTTTTCAATTCGGAGCAAGGATGAGACTTGAGCAAGGAGAAGAAGATGGAGAACCCTTGCTTGAGCTCCATGTCGCACAGCACCAGAGAGGGAGGAAGGGAATCGTGGAGAAGGGGAAATAAAGAAGAAGAAGGAAAAGTGAGAGGAAAGAGAGTGAGAGAATAGTTTTATGTTTTTACTTTTTACTTTTCCTCTCCTCATTTACTTTTTTCTTTCTTTATTTGCTAACTAATAAACATGAGAGGGGGAGGCTTCTTATTTAATAAAACCGGCCCCCACTAGCTAGTTAAGCTGGAGCGTTTTTCAGTTTCTGACAGAAAACGCTCGTTATTTACCCGGTTTGGCACTATTCACTAACAGGGCCCGTTTTTCGGATTTTTTCTCGTTTCTTTATTTTTAATGGCTATCAAGCTTCCATTAATACTTAATTATAGTTATATAATCAACTATAATTTTTACGGGTCCATTGACCACTTAAAGTCACGTTTTTGGGTTTTCTCGAAAAAATGCTTTAAAACTCCGTTAGCGTTTTAATCCATTATTGGATCCGTTTTCTTCGGGAATCATTCCCGTATACTTATTAGGCCTAACTAAGCCTTAGGAATCCATCTCGGACCCTCTCGAGATCATGTATCTTATACTCATTTAACGCGCATTTTAGCGTTTTTCGCTTTTCAAGCGTTTTCTCTTTTCTTTTGGTTTTATTTCCTTTACCAATACTCTTTAGGCACCATTGGCCTTTTATAATCATATTAGAGTACTTTAATCGCCATTTTTAGATCCGGGGTATTAAAGTTTGGAGGGTGAAGAAGATGAAGAAAACCATGGAAGAAGAGAATGAATGAAGAAGAGGAGAGAAGGTAGGCTAAAAGTAAGATATTTTACCTTTTAAAAGTAAATAGTAACTTTCTCTCATTTCATCTTCTTTTCCTTTAGTTGCTGGCTACTTATGGTTACTCACCATGTAAAAACCGGCCCCCTCATTAATGAGTTATTTATGGTCTTGGTTGACCATTTTATTGACTTATGTTGACTAAAGCTTAAACTAGTCACTATTTGGCACTATTCACAAATTAGTGCACACATTTGTGAAATTTATGGTTTCCCATTTTTTTAGGCTTCTTAATGTGATACTAATTAGTACACATGTTGATTAAGGTGCAATCATGGGCATTTAGCCACTCAAAACCCATTTCTAAGACAATTTCTCAAAAAGGTGCTTTAAGGAGTCTTAAAGCACATTTTGTGTTTAAGCTTGTTTTTGAGCTTGGTTTTCTTTGGTAATTGATTTAACATGTCTATTAGCATGTTAATAAGGTCTTATAATGATATTTGGGTGCTAATCAAAGTCACTCCAAGCTTAGAGCACAATTTTGCTTAAATTGCCCTTATGGCGTTTTATTGTGTTTTCCTTGGTTTAAATTGTCTACCAATGTTTCTAAGGCATGTTTTAGCCTTATTAAATCATAAATTTATGTTTACCTAGCATACTTAGGTTTGGGGTATTTCATCTTCCTAAGAAACACCTTAAGCAGCTAGTTAAGCATGAGGTGGTGACCTAGTTGAGGTAAGCACGAGGTGGTGATCTAGTAGGTAGTAAGCACGAGGTGGCATCCTAGTTAACCTAAGCACAAGGTGTAAGGAAGTATGAGGTGTCATGAAATGATTGGCTAACATGATGTCCAGTATCCACACAAGCTAGCAAGAAAGTAGGAGGTTTCATGAGGTCGTTGGTTAGGTTTTAAGTCAAAGAACAACATGTTCCTTAATTACACTTAAAAACACCTTAATTCCTTTATACTCCTAAGTGGTGCCTTAAATGAGCTATAACATGTAGTGTATTCACTTCCTTTCCGAATTTGTGTCCTATTCAAGAAGATTTTAATGGAAGTTAAAGATGCATTAGTGGGGGCATTTATACGGTGCAAATTATTGGTGTCTGAAGCATATGGTTTTCTAACAATATGAGGAGAGTAACGAGGAAGCTGGATTGAAATATGAAGTTACGAATTTTGTCCTTCTAGATACTCGATTGTTAGTTTTTCCTAAGGTGTGAATCGATGGTTTTAATGAGGTTGTGTGAGCCTCGATTTTTCAACCTCTATCCTAGTTGATTCAGGTTGATTAAGATCTGATCGGGTTCTAGGTCCACTTATAACCTAAGATTAATAACTATGTCATATTACCCTAAGTTGGCTCATTGGAACCTATTATGAGTCGCCACCTAATTTTATCCTAGGGTAAATTATGAAAGGTAGAGTTCGGGTTCAGGGGCTTAATATTCGACTTATTCAGGGTTCAAATTACTTTCATTACCCCTCCAAGGTCGTTTTCCTCTACTTAGATTATTTAATAGCTTATTACAAGGTAGTTTTCCTAGGTGCGGAAGCTTCTGTTTTTTATATTTTTGACTGAAATTAAAAGTGGAAACTAAAATACCTAAACTAAGGCTTCAGAGGCAGAATTAGGTCAAATTTAGTCCCGTCTGTGGCTACAAACCTAATATCCGAAACCCACGGATGTAGTTAATCTAAGTGAAAATAAAAGTCAGATTAAGCAGAAAACACAATTTTGAAAAGTCCGAGGGCCACGGACAGGTGTTGTGGGCCCGGACATGAGTTAGAAAAACCTAAAAATTTTGAAAACCTAATTCCCGCCGCCGTTTGAGGCTGTCCGCGGCCACGGACAGGATGTCCGGGATCCCGGAAAGCTGTGTGAGGGCACGGACTAGCCACGAATAGTGGCGTTCGTGTGTTTCCCGGTGGTCTTTTCAGCTAAAAATGTAGGGGGTGTAGCCTGAAAGATTTTAAGTATGTTAGTGATAAAAAAAATTCAGTTGGAATTCGAATTTAACACAAACTTAACAAACAAGTTATTAGGCAGAAATGAAAGAAAACAATGATTTAGAAGCCAAAAAGAGTTGGCTTAAACTCACATTTTAATACAAGTTAACCAAGTCTTAGGGAGTTAGGAAATTAAGATTCCAACCTATTTTACTTTCGGGATTGATTGGATTCTTCACGTCGGGAGTCTTTTGGTGTTTCGTCAGAGTCAGTTCCAAGTGGTGTTCGAGTCCAGCTTCTGACCCTTGCAAGCTGAGGTTGTTCTTCCCATTTTGATGGTGTTTTTGTGAGCGTTGATTATTGATGTGGTGGGAGTTGAAAAAGGTGTTTATGTGGTGATTTTAACAGAGTTTCGATGGAATTTTGGTATTTGGGATCTTCAAAACATGAGAGAATGAAGATGGCTAGGAATTATGATTGCTTAGGGTTCTAAATGTCTCCCTATCTCAAGGGTTAAGGTTGTTTATATAGGCATCACTTAAAGATAAACTAGCTACATAAAATCAAGATTACAGATGTTTTCGAATGAGTATCTTCTAGAATGATTCTGGCTATGAAATTTTAGCCACGTGTAGTAGAGTGAATTTTTGAATTTTATAAGGAGAAATTACATTTTTTTGGATAATGAAATATTTTTAAATTCAATTTCTCATAAAATTCAATCAAAAATTACTGGAAAATTATTGGAATTTGAAAAATCAAAATTCCAACGCCATTATATTCTAAAAGTCACCCTCAATTTTGTGTCAAAATTTCAAGGCATTTCAAGGCATTCCAAGTCGATTTGAGTCATTTTTGGAGGAGAGAGAAAGCTTATAGGGTGGCGTAGGAGCCTTGAAAATTACGAAAATGCCCCTCGGGATGAGTAAGCTACCTCTAATTCTTTGGATTGCACTGATTAAACTGGGATTCTTCTTCACTTTTCCATAATGCCCTTTGTAACACCTTATCTTAAAGAACCCAACACTGGGGGTCAAAATTTTGGGTATAATAGGTTGTAATTGTTGTAACTTGTACACCATTATGTGAAAGTTGCTATTGAGTTAATGTGGGATAAGTGAAGGATTTAGATCTGACATTTCAAATATATCTAGTAATCCATAGCTTAGGATCATTGGTGGGGATCACAACCAAGAGAGTCAAGGGTGGTTCTATGAGAACTCAAAAGGACTTGGGTAAAAACACCAAAAGAAACACGGGAAACATGAGTTGATAGGTTGTTTGGGTAATCCTTAAGTAAACTTGTAATCCTTATTACCTGAATGAAAGTTTTTTTGTCTCCCCCTACGGATGTAGGTCGTGTATGGACCAAACCTAGTATATCCTTGTCCTAGTAGTTTCATAATTACATTATCTTATGATTCTTCTTCGGTAACCATGACGATTCTCACCACGATCTTGGAAAAACGGCCCTAAAATCATAACAATCTAAATAAGAAAACAGTAATAGGGCATGCATTAACGTGACTAGCTTTACATGTTACTCTCATTGTGACAGCCCAGCCTAATCAACCCACATGTGTGATATTGACCGCTTTGGCACGCAGGCCGCACGGATTTGTTCCTGGGGTTTCGCCCCAAAACGCGTCACACAAGGGAGAGGTATCCATGCACCTATAAGGCACACTTCGTTCTCCTCCCCAATCGATGTGGGAGGTAACCCACCTCTGGGTGTTACACTCCACCCCCCTCACGGAGCCCAGCGCCCTCGCGGGCCCACTGGCACACCGACCTGGGTCTGGCTCTGATACCATCTGTGACAGCCCAGCCTAATCAACCCACATGTGTGATATTGTCCGCTTTGGCAAGGCCGCACGGATTTGTTCCTGGGTTTCGCCCCAAAACGCGTCACACAAGGGAGAGGTATCCATGCACCTATAAGGCACACTTCGTTCTCCTCCCCAATCGATGTGGGAGGTAACCCACCTCTGGGTGTTACACTCCGAGTGTAACACCCAGAGGTGGGTTACCTCCCACATCGATTGGGGAGGAAAACGAAGTGTGCCTTATAGGTGCATGGATACCTCTCCCTTGTGTGACGCGTTTTGGGGCGAAACCCCAGGAACAAATCCGTGCGGCCTGCGTGCCAAAGCGGACAATATCACACATGTGGGTTGATTAGGCTGGGCTGTCACAAAAGTGGTATCAGAGCGTAGTTACGCTCTGAAGACAAGAAATACCGAACTTAGGAGAATATTGAGGTTGAGATTGAGTTATGGGTTAAGGGTTGAGAGATAGAGTGAGAGGTGCGTTAGTCGGGACTTCCCGGTGTTTACCGGACATCCATAGTACCTAGGCCCGCCCTTCACATCCCTAACTCTAAATATGTGGAACAAACGCCAGAGAGAAGAAAGCCTTCTCTTGCTCGGGGAAACCCGATCTGGCAGTTAGCTAACAGTAAGCAATACGAGAAACAACTTGTTGTACAACAGTTATGGAGAACTTGGAGGTTTTTAATGGAGCGTAATAGAGGAACATGCGCTACCTATGGAATTCTATCAATAAGGGAACGGTAATTACCGGCAACATGGGTCGACATGCTACACAGTCGAAATAACCCGCAATACCAATGATAAGGAAAGCACTACGGGTGCAATAGAAAGGAAAAGGGAAGTGACATGAGTACCGGACAGTGGTCCGAAGGAGCATAACAGTAGGATAATACCAAGCATAAGGATTGAGATTACTGGAAAGTCCAGTTAGAAACGGGAACTCCAAACCCCATACTATGAGGAAGGTTACAAGGCCTGGCCGACATAATGCGGACGACGGTAGAAATTCATACAAATGTATACCGAAATAGGACTACGAGGTAGTGCCTAAAAGAGAATTATTACTTAATAACCACAACAAAATGTGTGGAGACAGGAGCGAGGAATAAGACATAAGGAAATATTAAGGGATTCCCTCAGAAAGAGGAACGCCCTGATGTATGACAGTACTGTCAAACAACAAGGAAACTGCCGGATGGTCAGTTATCCAAAATAAGAGATTATCGAAGGTGTCCTGAGGACTACCAAATACGTGGAAGTTAGAAGGAGGTATCATTACCAATGTACCTTGTACCAATAGCCCATCCTGCATGGCGCACTTGCCTACCACGATTTAGCTACACGGAAAGCCATCATGGCAAGATAGGAGAACGCTACAGTTGTAACACATATTAATACTGCACTGTAAATCCATAAGAACAGAAACAAAAGACCCTTGGAAGGCCGACGGCCTAACCATGATAAGATGAGGTGACACACCAGTCAGCATGGAGCTGAACTTGGACAGAATACTAAACAATATGAATATGAGCAACGGTACAACCTACTACAACAACAACCGACAGTGTGGTAAAAACACCAAACCCGGATCTCGAGGAGGAACCTAAGAGATCGCTCAATAATTCGAGCAAAAGCACTACGTAAGTAACAACATACATGGAATGTGTCAAGAGATACAATAAAGGCAGTCGACTGAACGACTTCCAACAAGGACGGGATAAGACTCCCAGAGTGACCATCAAACATACCAATAACAACATTCTTCAATGAAGATGTTGGACGACCCAGAAAACAAGGACAAAAGAAATAAACGTAAGCTATAACCTACTAAGGATTAAAGTCGTACAACCCTGGAAAAGGAAAGCCGGAGGACTACCCCCACAGAGCGGGCATAGTCGAGCCGAGTAAACTGATGAATAACAGTTAACCCTGTTTGTTTAACTCATTAACACCCAGGTATGATTAATCATCAACGGGTGGCGTAGTCAACGGAATTTGAACGAAGCATTGAGATGGGAGCATAAGATGACAGGATGACATCCGACTTGGACACTGTAAGGCAAACGCCTAATACGAACTTATCCTTGACTACTAAAAGACATAAGTCTAGTAAAATGACAGTATTGTCAAAGACATTAAGTAACCTCAGATCACCTGAACAACTTCCGCAGCAGGAAGCAGGATGCAGCAACTTACCATGAAACCCGATACTACATTTAGTGTATAACCTAACGGCGGATAGTGCTCAAGGAACCAGAATCTTAAGAGAATGACCTGCAGATGAGTAAGAACACAAATAATGAACTGAGACATTAAGTACTAAGAGCCTACGAGCCAAGGATGTTAACCACATCAGAGCCCGAGGTGCAGTAAGTTATAAGAGAGCTTGTTTAAGCCACGAAGGGACTACAATTTGTAGATATGAACGGTTACCAAACCTATAACTTAGATTGGGGAGGAACATTACCAAGAAAGGGTACCAATGAGAAAATTGAGATAATGCTAAGGACAGGAGCGGAGGACGAACCATGCCTTTTAGGGTGGGGATACCTCTCTTTGTTGTGAGGCCATGAGTGCGAATGAACCCCTCAAAAGGGCTTTCACTTATTAGAGATGCAATACGCTTTTATTAGAGAATGGAAACTGTAAACTTGAGATTACCTTAGAACATATCAGTTACACTTGAATAATAAGGAAGGCTGCAAAGACAGACCGCATGTCCAACACCCAGAGATAAACATTGAGATTGCACATTATGACACGTTAAATGACCAATGCTCAGAAGAGCTTGTGATTCCGTGGATGACTTCTTCAGTAATCAGTTAAACTACATGGTAGATAACATCACTAAGGATGAAAGAAAGCGAAAGAAATTAGCCTACTTACGAATCTGAGATTGGAGCATAACATCTTCATATCAAGAGTCAACTATTTTACAACACGGTACGACAACCGCCAATACCCGAATGAAAGAACTCCCAGTGTGTTTACACCAAGAAGGGATTGATTATAAGGTAAGACATTAGAATAAATGAGTAAGGGGTTGAACCATCAATGGGCAACATAGTAAGAGCCAACTACCACGGTAGTAGTGGTCGTGAGTATAATAGTTAGAAAGGTGGATTGAGTCATGGTGCGCGGTAAGGCGACCATTATGTATGAGCCGTCAAATATTGACACTGAGGCAATTAGATTTATGAGTTAAGACCAGTATAAGTAAGGAAATAAGATGGTAGACGAGTTGTGCATTGATACCAGTAGTCTGGACCTCGTTAGGTAAGATTGCACAGGAAGCACACTATCCATTCCTTAAGGAACTGGAAGTGCATTCCTAGTAGCATAAATATGAGAAACAAGATAAGAGGCTCTACGGAAAGAGACCTCAATTATTAAGAGACCGAATCAGTACGGGATACAGAAAGAGCTAGAGCATACAATACCAAGAACACAATAATGGATTTCCCTTGATTAATTTCAAGAAGAACAATAAATGTTATTATGGAACGATGAAGAGGAGATCGACAACAGAATACTTCATAATTAGCAATAGCTAAACATGTGACGGACACTATGAGTTTACTAAAACGAGACGTGGGACGACTGCACCCCACAGGGGCTTGCAGGCCTGACACGCTCATTTATGAGTTAGTTGGGTAAGTAGTAATGTACCAGTAAGGTACCCCATGCATGTGGACGAGTGGTGTAAGGAACACGGGAAGTAGTTGACTCCGTACCACCGACAACGATGCAAGATCAGACAAGAGCAGCTACTACCACAAACAGTCGAAGAGAAGAATTCAGTTGAACCAGCAACACAGAGGAACCAGAGAACAAGTAATTAAGGACTATGAAGTGCGAAGAGCACGGATTGTTAAGTACAGACATTGGACATATCTTATGATGTAAGAGATTAAACTGTAAAGCGCAATAAGCACTAAACAGTAGTTTCAGATTAAGAATCATCCTCAGACCAAAGGTCAGTTAAGGGGAACAATTTAGACATTCGAGAAAATACTAAGAGTATGAGCATAAGATCTTCAAGGAGAATGGATAGACGAGTTACAACTCATTAAGGCCGTGTATATATAAAGATAACACGTGTCCATTGAGAGACCAATATTCCTAAACTGTAAGGAGGCAGAAGGATATACAATACTGTAAAAGGATAAGCGGGACAATTAAGCCTAAGATTATCAGAGTCGCGCAGCGGAAGCTAGCAGACCACTACCTTTGAGATTAGACCAAACTAAGTTAAGGAAACGGCATAAGTACCGTTAAGAATCCTCGATACAGAGACTAAGTCATTTCTGATCGGATTATAAGTAAGATAGATGACGTGGAAGCTAGAATGCTTGGTGAGAATTAGACATCTTGAACTTATGTTCAAAGATGACGTAACGCTGATTACGTGGGCGTAATCCATTTTAAGGGGTGTAGAGCGAAAACCGCTTAGCGTATGTTTGTGTACTGAGTACATAAACTACGGTGTGCATAGCACAAAATAATTTGAGAATATGTTTTACATAAACATTTTGAGATAAATCATGGTTATTGCACACAGAAGATGTGAATACCATACATATTAAGTACCTATCTTGTTAACTCCGGTGTGAGTACAAGTTAAGAGAATTAAGGAAGAGGATTAAGGAGACTTAAGAAATAAGAATATATGAGGTATGAGTCGATATGAGACTATGTGGGAGATAAGAATAAGATAACATTATGAGATACAATTTGATATGATTATGAGTTAGGAAATAGTAATGCTATGTGGTATGAGACTGATATAGAATTTAGTAGGAATTTAAGTCTTGAGGTAATTACTAAGAGATGAATTGGGAATGTTTGATGGATTGAGTCCACACTTTGGAGATGTATTGATTATGATTAGAAGAACTAAAAAGATAGAAAATTGGACATGAGTAAATTATTTGGATGTTTGAAAATGACGTGGGAGGTGGAACTTGATTTTCTAGGGATCAAGGGAAACCGAACACAAATTGGGGTGGAAGGATAGTTCTACACTGATGCCGATCACATCAGGGTTGGATGATTCCTGAAACTCCCTACCAGTGGTCACAATTAAATCACACTATGGATAGAGGCCTGAGGATAAAATGAAATTGGAGCTGATTGTATTTTTAATTAGAGGAATTATTCCTCACATGACCTCGTAAAAAGGATTACCTTTTTA
Organism: Limonium bicolor; assembly: GCA_023374045.1. Taxonomy (NCBI): domain Eukaryota; kingdom Viridiplantae; phylum Streptophyta; class Magnoliopsida; order Caryophyllales; family Plumbaginaceae; genus Limonium; species Limonium bicolor. The sequence continues at coordinate 129,763,024 of CM041781.1, forward strand.
CTGAGTCTCGCCCATGAAGTCGAGGACGCACGAGCCTTTGTCTTCGGACCAGTGACATGGGGAGAGCAGAGTGTTTTGTATTCTGGCCCATGGTGAAGAGGACGAATGAGCCATTGTCTACGGACCGGTGACATGGGAGAATACGTTGGAAATTATGTGAATGTTTTAATCATCAAAAGAAACAAGGAGAATTTTGAGTGCTATACATGCTTAAGCAGGTTGTGTGATATTTAAGTATAAGAATATGGCGGATCTAATGATCCAATGAGATTAAGTATACAGAAGTATGATCTATATGATCTGAGGAATGAGGTAAGATATGTATCCTAATAAGATAAGGTGCATGGGAACTTTGGGGACAAAGTTCTTTTAAGGGGGGTAGATTGAAATATCCCAAACCTAAGTATGCTAAGTAAACATCAAATTATGATGTAGTAAGGCTATAATATGCCATAGAAAGATTGGCAGACAATTTAAACCAAGGAAAACACAAAAGTGCCTTAAGGGCAATTAGGGCAAAAATGTGCTCTAAGCTTGGAGAGACTTGGGTGAGTACCCAAATATCATGATAAGACTTTAGTAATATGATAATGGACATTTTAAATCAATTAGCAAAGAAAACCAAGCTCAAAAACAAGTTAAAACACAAAATGTGCTTTAAGAAGTCTTAAAGCACATTTTTGAGGAATTGTCTTAGAATTGAGTTTGAGTGGCTAAATGTCCATCATTACTCTTTAATCAACATGTGTACTAATTAGTATCACATTAGGAAGTCTAAATCAATGGGAAATCAAAATTTCAGAAATATGTGCACTAATTAGTGAATAGTGCCAAATAGTAACTAGTTTAAGTTTTAATCAATATAAGCTAATTAGTTGGTCAACAAAGACCATGACTAGCCTTATTTAAGATAAGGGGCCGGTTTTCTAAGGGAGGATGAGTCACCATAAGTAGTCAAATAAGGAAGAAAAGAAGAGATAAGTAAAAGGAATACTATTTGCTTTATTAAAGCAAATATCTTACATTAGCCCACTTTTCTTCTTCTCTCTCTTCAGTTCCCTTCTTCCCGCGGTTTCTTCTTCCCTTCTATTGCTCCAAAACCGAGATAGCTTCATCCATGGGTGCTCCACCTTCAAATGCTCACCAAGAGTTCATCTTTGCTCCAAATCAAAAACTAAGTATAGATTTCTCTTAGTTAGGCCAAGACCTATCTTTCCATCTTTTCAAATCTTTTAAAGCTCAAGTTTGGTGCCATGGGAAAACTCCATTGATGGAGGAAAATCAAGTTCGAAGAGCTCATTGGCTTCTCCATTCTCTTAAGGTAAAGAAAATATAAGAAAAACCATGTTTCCACCACTTCTTCTACATGGCCGAAAATTCCTTCTCATGGGGCTTTGTTTTATGCCTTGTTCTAGCTTGATTTATTCACCAAGGACTAGTGGAGGTCCTATTTCATTCAATGCCCAAGTCTACCTTGAGACTTCAAAGGTAATCATCCACTTTTATGCCTTAGAACACATTTCTAACCTAGGTTTTCATTCCTTGAGGTTAGTGTATTGTTTAGTACTCATATGAGTCATTGAATATTGGTTAGAACATTGGCAAGGGGAATTTAAGTGGTGGCCGATATTCATTCAAGAAGAAGGTCTAAGGAGGAAGATAAGATAAGCTTGAGAAAACAAGGTAAATTACTTACCTAATGGTGGTTTAAGGTTAAGGAATGAGTTTTAGATGGGTACCAATGTAGCCTAGGGCTTACATTAGGTAATGGGTTATGTAACCGAAGAAAAAGAACTTATATAAGCTTATGAACTTGTGACTAAGGAGCCAATGGGAATGAGTTAGTAATATAAGTTTAAGATGGATTTTAAGAGCATTATAACTACTATGAGATTGATGGGTGTAATTGCAGGTTTGAAAGTTTATATGTGGGAAATTCAGTGTTTAAGTTTAAGTTATTTAAGGGCCTAAGAGCCATGTCATTTAAGAGCCTTAGTGCTATGCAATTTAAGATTATTACGATATATTGAGTTTGTTGTGAATGAGTTGGTTTGAGTGATGAGATATGATGAGAAAGAACTTGATGTGTGTGAGATGGTTGAATGAGCAACAATAATGTGTTTGGGCATGATAAGATACAAGAGGAGCTATGGAGAAATTTGAGTAGAAAATAAGTGTTTAGGTGATGGTGGTGAATTAATATGACCTAGGAATTTCTAGGAGTCATTATGAGGAATTTGAGTGGAAATGAGTTAACTAAGGAGTCCTTGAGGTTTAGAATGACCTAGAGATGTTTAGGAGGAATAGAGGTTAGGTGGGTTGTATTAAACACACCAAAATCATGTGATGAGGAATGCTAAGACTTGAGCAAAGATTTGGATGGAAAGGTGTATAATGCTTTAAGGTGATTTAGGTATGAACTAGAGATAAAAAAATGAGGAGTTTGGATAGTTTGTGTAAGTGTGATGATGTTAGTAGAGGACTAATGAGGTTTAGTTTAGATTGTAATAAGTGGACTTAGGTGATGGAAGAGAAAGGTGTGGGAGAATGTTGTCAAACGTCAAAGAAAATGACTAGGAATGTAAAAGAGCGTGTGATCATGAGGAAGGTGAGTAAGTGAATAAAAGAATGTATAAGTAAGCTCAAGAGTTTAGGAGTGATGAGTAATAAATGAAAAGAAGAGAAATTGTGCATGGACATGCAAGATGACCTTGGAAGGTTTAACTAGCAAGATGGAGTGCAATGATGTTAAGGAAGAGTTATATGGGTTGAAAAGAAACACTTGGGATAGTTAAAGTTTTAGACAAAATGTACATGTTGGAAATGTAAGGAATTATATGACAAATGTTAGGAGTGTTTGTAAGAATTTAGTAAATGTTTGAGAAGATCTTTGGAAGTTGTTTTGGAGAGTTTGGTGGAAGTTCTAAGGTGAGTTTAAGTGCCTAAATGGTATTAGGACACATGGGGGAACTTGTGGAGAAGTTTGGAGTCAAATGGGAATTTAGAAATAAGGTTCTGGAGCCGACCGACCTTGGGACCGGACCTGCAAGGTCGGTCGAGCTCAGTTTACACTGCCGGAGAAAGTTTCTGGAACCGACCGAACTTGGGGACCGGACTTGCAAGTTCGGTCGGGCTTGTAATTTGTGAAGGAATTGAGTCTCTGGAATCGACCGAACATGGGACCGAACTTGGCAAGTTCGGTCAGGCTTAAATATCCCACGGGGAAACTCTCGGGAATGGACCGACCTTGGGACCGGACTTGCAAGGTCGGTCGGGGTAGAATTTTCAAGCGGTAATATGTTCAGGAATGGACCGACCTTAGGTAAGGTCGGTCGGAAGTTCGGTCGAGCCTAAAAAAAAAAAAAAAAAAGAAATTTTGAATTCTAAGGATGGTAATAGGTAATAAGGTATACCTTTGGTAGGGTGGTAATGATTAGGACCCTAAGAACTTAAGGGATTAAGTTAAGTTAAGTATAAACTTAAAAGTTTAAGGTTAAGTTGTAAGATTAAGTTGTAAGACTTAAGAGGTGATAGTGGGGATCGTTGAGTAAGTTAAGTAAGTTAAGTAGGTTAAGTAAGTTGAATTAAGTTAAGTGATTAACAACCTAAAACTGAATGAATGTTTTAGGACTTGGGAATTTGGACTCCGGAAGAGAGTAAGCAACCGAACGACCAACGGTGAACGGTACAGTTCTCTTGTGACCTGCTTGCTAACGAGGTGTCCCTCGGCTTGTGTGCTAGTTGTTTTGTGTGCTCACTAAACAAGATAAAGCATGCAACCGGAACATATTATATTTGTATTGTTGTGTGATGTTTGAAAACTAACACAACATACCGTGAGAACTTACTAACCAATGTTTAGTAAGGAATTGAGTGAGACTAAGGAACGCCCAATAATAAGGGACGATATGAACCGAAAGAGGTTAACCAACAAACAGGGTCTTGAGATTACTACTAACTGGAACTTGAGTGAGGAAACCCGGGACCGATCTCCGGTCATGCATGCTAAGGAAAAAGGGGGACGGTATCTGAATCAGATCCGCCCTCCGCTTAAGGACTTGTCTTCGGACTTGTAGCCTAGGGCCGGTTGCCGGCTCAGCTGCGCTGGACTCCCGTCCAGAGTAGGTGGCATTAAGATGGTGCGGTGGGATCACCTAAATCCCAGGTTCGAATTAAGCTACAACCAATCCCTTCCAGGAACAGTTTGTATATTGAGATTAAGTTAAGATTAAGATTAAGGTAAGATTAAGATAAGTTGCAACCATTCCTTTTTAAAGGATGGTTTGTATTATTAAGATTAAGACTAAGGTAAGGTTAAGATAAGTTGCAACCATTCCTTTTTAAAGGATGGTTTGTATTATTAAGATTAAGGTAAGTTACATTCACTCCTTATTAAAGGATGGTTGTTTCTAAGATTAAGATAAAACTAAGATTGAGGTGAGATAAGGATGGACTAAGATTAAGAGGGAACATTACTTAAGGAGTTAAATAATTAACTCTCTAATTAAGGGAACACATTTAAGTCGTTCATTGTGTGTGAACTTTGATTGTTCATATTTGGATTGTTGTTTACAGCATTTACTATCATGTTGTGCATATAATCAACCTCCATGCTATCGACAATTAGTCGTCGTAGCCACGTTAGCTTGGGGGCCATGAGGGGATCGTACCAGCATTCGTGCTGACCCCCTTTGGGGGCTGTTTTTACTACACAGGTACATCAGGAAGCGGCCGTCGTAAGAGTAAGAAGAGTATACAAGTGTTAAGGATTAAGTGTGACCTACGAGTTGTGCATGTACACTCATATGGCAATTGAGTTAGTAAGATGTATAGGTTGTTGAGAGGATTGTAAGAAGAATATGTATTTGGTTAAGGTTTTATGTACTAATGTTCGATATATTCTGTAGTCAGACCGTGGCAAGGTCCTGGAGTGTAAAGAATTCCACTGTGACATGTATATATATGCTGTTAAGTTTGCGAGACCACATTTGGATTGAGTTGGGGTGTTACACTCATAGTCCAAAGTTAAAAGTCTTATTGAGAATGGTTAAGCAACTAACTAAAGTCTTGTAAAATGGTTAGTAGGGAAGGACTTCTTTTGAATTGATCACATGGATTGTAACATTTTTATTTGGAATATGAAAGGAGCTCTTTAGATAGATTCTTACCGATGTAAAGACCATATTAGAACTCATACCACTTAGTTGCAGCTTTTTTGGAACTAACGATTAGTGGTTCTTTTACTTAAACAAACTGTATGAAATTGAGTGTTCATTTTTTCTTTCTAAGTTTATGCTTAGGGGGTTCTATGGGACAAATTTTGTTTCTAGACCGTACTCTAATACTAACGAAACTGTTTGTTCTAACTTATGGGCTTACCTTTTTAATATTAGTTCTAGTAATACCATCACTTGGATTTTAGCTTGGGAATTAAATTCTATTGTTTCCATTCATGAGAAAAAAGATGAAGTGTGAGAACTCTAGAGAGTATTGTCCTTTGTTCAGAATCGGATGGAAAGAACTATGTACTTTGGTTGACTTACACTACTAGAAAACACCTTATTAGAGACAGAATTAGAGAGAGACTAGTTTTCATCGCTAGTTAGAGACGGATTAGCGACGGACAATCAATTAAACAATTGGTGACGGACTGACAACAGATTGAAAACTGACTCAGAGCGGGAATGGTGGCGTGAAAAACCTACAAACTGGAGCCAGAATTTTGGTGGCCAACTTTGTGCCAAATGACGTTGTTTTTCTTAAATTCGGGGTTATTAATCAAATTACACAAACTGACATGACATCGTTTTGCCTGATTTTGGCATCAAATTAGCGACGGGGTTTCTGTTGCTCCATCTAAATGTAACGATGTCGTTTGGTTCAATAAAACCATAATGGATTATTAAACAAGTTAACAAACTGATGTTGTTTTTCATTTAGTCGGAGACTATGAAATATCGGGCTTGAGCCCTTCTCTCTCTTTCTCCTCCTCGGTCTCCTCTTCCATCATTTTCTTCTTCCTTTGTTGCGCTGCAGACTCCTCCAAATCTCCCCACCTTGTTCCAGCCACCACACACCGCACCGACAACCACATCCAATGACTCTAGCGAGCACTGTTGATCACCATGGCGAAAACCACAGTCTCTTCTTTCTTTCTGTTGCAGGTAAGTCGATGTAAACCCTAGATACCCAATTCTAAATTTGAATAGAGGCGCATAGCATGTATGTTGCTTGTTTTTCAGTTAGGGTTGCATAATTACATGTATATTCCATGTTCGTTAGTTAGGGTTGCATAACTACCGCGAGTGAAGAAATAGAGATGCATAGCATGTATGTTCTTTGTTCGCTAGTTAGGGTTGCATAACTAGCGTGAGTAAGGAAATAGTGGAACATAACATGTATGGTCCTTGTTCGCCAGTCAGGGTTGTATAATTACCATGAGGAAGAAATAGAGGTACATAGCATGTATGTTCCTTGTTTGCCAGTTAGGGTTGCATAATTACCGTGAGTTAAAAAATAAAGGCGCATAGCATGTATGTTCCTTGTTGCTTGTGAATTAAGAAACTTGTGAGCTTATCATCTTTCATAGTAGAAGCGCTAAAGGATGTTTGTATTTTTATAAACTCAGTTGCGTAGAATCTTATGACAATGATGGCAATGTTTTAGCATGAACATTTCACCCAATTCAAATTCTCAGTGTTGCTAGGATTTATCTGCATTCTCGTCTACGGATAGTTTTTTACTACAATTTTTCTTGGTTAAAAGGTTTAAAGGAACACTTATGCTAACCTGGTGAGATAAATCACTGTGGGTTTGAAGTTTCTCTGTATGATCTGAAAAGTCACTACCTTTGTTCCCTGTTGCAACATCATCACAAATGTCACTTCTTCATGTCGACGATGAACAAGTAGTTACTTTTATGACTGCATTGTTTTTGTGTATGTAGCATACCATCGCTAATTCTTGAATAATTGTACACAAGTTTTTACATGCATCATTTTCTTGATAGGAAAGAGTAGAAGAAAAAATAAAGAATTCTTCTTGCCAGGGAACATCAAACTGGCCAAGGCAAATGCAAATGAAACGCCAGGACTCAGCTTCTTCACTGCCTCAGTTCCCTGTTACAGCATCAACAACATTCTTTCCATGAGGTAATAGTGTTACCATTCTTTCTTCTTCAAAGTCTAGCTTGTTTAAGATTCTTTTAATGGGTTGCTATATATATTAGTTATGTCTAATGGATAAATTTGCACTAAGAAAAGTATAATGCCAAATATAAAGATAAGATGTTTAGGAATATGCTTAGTGAAGTTTATTTGAGCTTATTGATAGGAAACAATTCTTAAACTCATATTCAAAGCTGAATTAGAGTTGAATATAACCGTTGTTTTAAGCTGATGTTGGTTTTATATCATCCGCTGATAGATATTGATGGATTAAGACTGTGGAATATTATGTTGGGTAACTTTTGACAAATATACATTGTATGAGTTATCCGGTATCGCACTTGCAATGATTTCTAAATGTCATTTTATTATGATTTTTGTGTGGGCACTCTTAGTAATTTGTGAATGGGAACTGAATGAAGCCAAAAAACAAGAGGCACTAGACACAGCTAAAGTGCGTGGTGAGCAACTTTCTTCTGAGGTAACGAGTGAAAGAAAGGGGTCTGCATTCAAGGGACATGATAAGTCTTTTGAAAGGAAGAGCCACTATAGCCACCCGATCCCAACTGAATTGGATACACTTGTTCTTTGATGTATAATAATATACATTACTATAGTAATATATTTGGTATGTGATACACTAGATTCGTATGTAAATTTTGATATGTTTAATAATATATTATAGGTTTAAGTGTTAACTGAGCTTTATTATAGTTAATAATTAGTATATAAAAATAGCTCACAATATAAAGAAAAAATGACAGTTTATTTTCAATTGTTTTGAGAAGATCTTCACTTAGTACAATAGGAGAAAATAAATAAATAAAGTACCAAAAAAATTTATGGACAGAAATTGTGTCACTAATATTAACAAAACAAGAATTAATTATTCTGTCGTAAATTAGAGATAGACGGTTTTTGTCACAAATTCGTTACAAATGAATTGATTAGCGACACCGGATGGACCCGTAGTTAATCCATCACTAATTAGTATCGGACAACGTCATCCGTCACAAATATGAATCAATGACGACCCCTTTAGCGACGGATAAATCCATCTAAACTATTTTACCGATGGATTATAGACGGATTTGTTTGTCTCTAAATCCATTTTTTCTAGTAGTGTTATGGTACAGTAACCCCTTTTACATGGTCTCATTAATGGCTCAATATCTATCCTTTGTAATAGGTCTCTTCTTTCTAGTGGAAGATTCATATAAGTATAAAGGTGGAGTAGTAACTCTTGTCATCTAGTATGTTTTACTCATAAGAACTATAACAACTGAGCTTGGAGACCACAGTGCTAGCGTCAAGGTACAATATAGCTTTAGACATGTGTCAAAAATCTATTGGAGAAGAAAATGAGGGAAAAAAGAGGAAAAACATATGTATGCACGCACACGGAGTCTTGAGGGGTTGAATGTGGTTTTGTTATTAGGAGAAAGAAACAACATTATTTTCAAAATGTTATAACCTACAGAATATAAGTGCAAAAAAAAAAATTATACCGTGGTTCATCATAATTCATGTTGTTCAAAACAAGATGCATCATAGATATGTTTTGGTAAACTTACAATTTTATGTTTTTAGAATTAGTATATTCTACCTATTTTTAAAGTGAATCTTATTCATTAACAAAATTGATCTTCTTCAATAATAAAATGAACCTTATTCATTAACAAAATTAATTTTCATTAAAATTTACTTTTCTTAAAATTAAAATTCACTTTTAGAAAAATAAAGAATTCACATTATTTAAAGTGAAAGGTTCACTTTTATTAAATATAAGATTCATTTTTCTTGAATATTTGATTAACTTTCCTTCAACGAAGTATTTACTTTTATATAAATGAAAGGTTTATATTATTCTCGCATAAGTTTGTGGTAAGATTCACTTTTCTTAAACATTTGATTCACTCTTTTTAAACAAAGGATTCACTTTTCTTAAATGAAGGATTCATTTTGTTCTCACATAACTTTGTGGTAAGATTCATTTTCTTAAACATAAGATTCACTTTTAATAAATAAAAGATTCATTTTACTTAACATATGATTCACTTTTTTTAAAACAAAATATTTAATTTTCAAGAAACCCTTAGCCACAAACCCTAAGGTAAAAAAACCTCAAAGGAAGTTTTAGGGTGTGTAGTGCAGGGTTTAGATTTAATTTTCAACAACCTTTGATTCACTTTTCTTAAACCCCGATTCACTTTTCTTAAACTCCGATTCACTTTAGTTAAACAATCTCTATTTACGAAATCCTCTTTTCTTAAACATTTGATTTACTTTTTAAAAAATCTCTGATTCACTTTTTTGCAACCTTTGATTCATATTTCTTAAACTTAAGATTCACTTATCAGTAAATGAAAGATTCATATTGCTCTCGCATAAGATTCACTTTTCTAAACTAAAGATTCACTTTTAAAAACACAAATGATTCACATTGCTTAATATGAAAGGTTCACTTTTCTTAAACATTAGATTCACTCTTTTTAAACATAGTATTCACTTTTCTTAAATGAAAGATTCACTTTTCAAAAAATGAAAGATTAAATGTGTTTTCATTAGGTCACATGGGTCAACGTCCAGGTTCGCTGAACTATTACAAATGCTAATGTGGTTCGATTATTAACAACCACTCAAGAAAAATAATCCTATCCTCACATATAACCCTTGAACGACTAACACCGTCGATAAAGCTAAGACCGTTAATGAAGACTAAGGTGGTTCGACTATTAACCACCACACAATAAAAAAAGATGACCCTGCCCCACTCAACTCTTTAATGACTAACACTACGGAAAAAGCTACCACTATCTAAACATCTAAAAATTATGTATTTTATTTATTTTTACAATGAATCCTACAACATATGTTCTACAAAGAATATAAAATTTTGAATTTATCAAAACATATTCGTGTTGGGTTTTATTTTGAAGACCTCAAACTATAATAAACAACGATATAAAATTTATGTTATTTGGACTTGTATCTAATAAATTACAATATATTAAAATTTCGAAAAAGACAAAAGTAGTAAAAAACACTCCGAGCACCACCTTCCGATAACAAATACCTCTATGATTATTGGAGTAGTAATGATGATCTGGAAAGACCTGCTTGATTCGAGAAGGAAAGATTGACTACATTAGGATGCTTGATTCCGGAGCCGGTGGTGAAGTTGGCGGTCAATTCGTGACAGTTCGGGAAGAATTGGGGATGGTGGAAGAAAGAATTTCTAGACGAGTGTGACGGTGTAATAAAAAAGGAGAATAACTCAATAACAGGAGGATCGGAAGCCATTAAAAAAGTTCTCAATACAAATTGAAGTCAAAGACTACATGATAAAATATACTCCCTCCGTTCAACAATAATTGTCATTTGTCATTTTAGAAACTTGCACACATATTAAGAAAAGTAAAACAATGACACATGTGCCCCTACTTTTTACTTTTCCATTTAAATAATAATACTTTTATATTAAATAGTAGGGGTAAAAGTGGAAGGAAGTGTGTGAAAAAGCTAAAATGACAGATATTTTTGAACAAGAATCACAGCCTAAAACGACAGATATTAATTAACGGAAGAGTAGTAATCTTCTAACTATACTAATACAATACTTCTTTAGTTTAATAATATCTACTGTTTTAAAATTTTGTCCACTTTAAAAAAAGTAGAAAAATGATATATATATATCCCTATTTTTTACTTTTCTAGTTAGATAATAATTACTTTTGTGTTGAATAATAGGATCAAAAGTGGAAAAATATGTATAAAAAACTAAAATAATTTATATTTTTAAACAAAATTCGCATTTAAAATAACAGATATTATTGACGGTAAGGAATAACTTTTAAATTTATTTGAAAGACATTTAATGTGTTAGTAAAATTTGATTTCAAAGTGAAATACACCTAAGACTATAAAAATTTTTTGTCACTAAACAATTTTTGTGAAAAATAGATTATAGAAACACTACATGACAGGTGTTAGATATGTTTTATTATACAAAGCGTCTTAGCTACATGTGCATGTGGCTACATCCTGTTGTACTTGCGCTTCTTTCGATTTACTTTCTTTTTTAAAATTTTTTTTAAGCCCCCACGTTTTGCTTTTGGATTTTGTTTTTTTTTTCTTTTTTTATCACAAAATCTTGAAATTATTGTAACTTTTTATATATAAGTCCAAAATGAAAAAAACTTATATCATTGTTTACATAAATTCAAGCTCTTCAAAAACAAGACCAGTCATGGATGTATTTTGACAACTTAAAAAAATATTTTTACATGTATGGAACACAAAACGTAAAAAAAACTTGTACATATGGTCATACAAACCTGTACAAATGTTCACTAAAACATGTACATCCTCACGTAAAAACATGTACATCCTCGCATTAAAAACATATAGATAGTCATATAAACCTGTACGAATCATTAAATATGTACATCCTTGGATTAAAACATGTACAAATAAGGAAGAACACTTGTACAGACGGTCATACAAACATGAACAGATGTTCATTAAAACATATACATTCTCATAATTGAAAATGTACAGTCTCACATTTGAACATGTACATCGTCACATTAAAACATGTACATTCTCACATTAAAATATGTACATACATCCTCACATTAAAGTATAGAACGGCTTCCAAATAGATTACCCTAACCCTAACCCTACCCACGCACCCTAAAACCCACCCTAAGAAAGCTAAAAAATCGAAGGCATTTTTAGGGTTTGTAGTGGCGGGTTTAGAACAGTTTCCAAATAGATTACCCTACCCCCAAAACACCCCAAAACCACCCTAGGATAGCTAAAAACGTCGAAGGCATTTTTAGGGTTTGCAGTGGCGGGGTTAGGGTGTTAGACCCTAAACCCGCTACCACAAACCCTAAAAACCTGTCGAGTTAGTTGCTATAATATAAAGTACGAAACAAATTCCAAATAGATTACCCTACCTCAAAACACCGTCGAAGACATTTTTGGGGTTTATAGTGGTGGGTTTAGGGTGGTCATACAAACATGTACAAATGTTCATTAAAGAACATATACATTCTCACATTTGAACATGTACATCGTCACATTAAAACATGTACATTCTCACATTAAAATATGTACATACATCCTCACATTAAAGTATAGAACAGCTTATACATGTAAAAATAATTTTTTTTCAAAGTTGTCAAAACATATCCATGACTAGTCTTGTTTTGAAAAGCTTGAATTTATATAAACAATGATATAATTTTTTTTCATTTTGAACATATATATCAAAAGTTACAATAATTTAAAGATTTTGTGGTAAAAAGAAAAAAAACAAAAATTAAAAAAAAAATAAAAAACAAACAGCGCACCCACGCTTTTTTTTAAAAAAAAAAGAAAAAAAAAGAGAAAGGCGTTAGATGCGCGTCCTCCCCCTTGTCTCCCCCCTATGTGGCCAACAATTTGGGTTTATTAAAATTGGACTATCTTCTTGAGAAGTAAACATAGGTCGATCACCATCATATCTCGATTCTCTTGTTTGTTTTTTTATGTCTTTTCGATTCAATATCTAATATTTTTAAAACTAAGGTTTATAACATATAATTTATTAAATAAAGAATCAATTATGTAATTTAAATTTATAAAATTAAAATATATTAAATATTAAAATCAAACATTTATTTAAATAATAAACAGAATAATCAGACGAAGGTAGTAATCATTTACCTAGCAAGCTTGTACATTACTGTTTCAAGTTAAAAGTTTTGCAATTGCATGTGATCGTGAATGTTTATTTTTGGTGAAAGTTGCCTAATGATTACGTCGTTGATTGTAATCTCTTTTTATTGTAATAATGATCCCAAAGGAGGGGGAATGGCACCGGTTAGATGCTTCCTGGGTTACAACATCCCTTAATTAACACATTCCCCGGGTAGAACCTTCCCTAGGCCGAGCTAATAACCTACTACATATACCGACTTACTAGTACGCGTAATATAGTTCCACCACTACCCGAGTTATATACGACAAAAACCATCATCACGTTTCAATACCTGTAACAGCTTCTTGTATGTTTCTTCATTATCAACTACCAAAATAACTGGGTCTAAAAAATGACAAAAAAAATAGAGAGAGAAAAAACCTGTAAGTACACGCCTGCACGCGTGAGAAAATTCCCCAAACCCTTCTTCTTTGTGCAAGTTTTGCCCAACGAGAGGAATATAGCTCATCATGAGCTATCAGTATAGATATGTGCTAGCTCTGAGAGAGGAGAAGATTGCAAATCTAAAGAAAGAGAAGACGACAGAGAGAGAATTGAATGCGGTGGTAAAGAGAGGGAGAGGAAGACGGGGGAGCACCGCATGCATACTTGTAGCACATCGCATCGGGATTCAATGGGGTTGGTTGTGGAGAAGCTGAATCAGCGAGATGAGCAAAGAAATGACAAAGTAGAAGACTCTCGACTGGTTGGATCGCACAGTAGAGGTAGATCCAGGGGCGGCTCGGTATTATATGGGGCCCTGTGTTGATCCTTAAAACGGGGCCCTATATAAATTAAATTTTAAATAAAATATAAAAAATAATTTAGTTGTGTCACAATATAAATTTATATTAAGTTATACAATGAGATAAAATGTCAATAAATGACAATACATACAAAATATGAGAAGTATTAATTACCGAGCAAAATCACTTAAAAATAGCCATTCTTCGAGCATTCTTTGTAGCAAAATAATCAACAAGGTCTTCATATGTTAATTGCTCCAAAAGATTATTCTCGATCGCTAACATCGCCAGCCCGTTAACCCTTTCTTGGGACATTGTCGAAAGAAGAAATGACTTCAACAACTTCAATTTTGAAAAACTCCTCTCTGCAGATGCAACAGTAACCGGAATAGTCAACAAAATTCTGTAGGTAATGGTTGCATTAGGAAAATAACCTAACTGTTTCAAAAGCTTCAAAATATCAATAGGTCCCGTAATTTCATTAGGCAATAATTCTCTAAGCAACTTAAGCTCCACGATCAAATCATGTCCATCAACATTAGATTGTCCAAAATTTTTAAGAGCATTTTCAAGTTGAGTACAACAAGAACTTAGGCTTACATCATCCTAAGAATGTAGCGTCTCTGGTGTAAACAAAAAACCAAAAATATTTTCATATTCTTTGTATTGTTCAAACCTTTTGTTGAGGGAAACAATTGCCTGATCAACAATGTATAAGAAATAATTTACTCGAAATGATTCCTCAGAAGATAGTACAGCCATATCATTTGAATTCTCATCAAAGTGTTTTTTCTACGAATCTCTCGCCTCATAGGAAACACAGGATCAACATTCATTTCAAGAGCAATTTCTCTAGCAGTGTTTAAAGCACTACAATAACCAGTATGTCTATACTTCTCAAAGAATGAAATTAAACCTTTCACTTCCTCAATAGCTACATCAATAAGCATATCCCTTGATTGTAAATGCTTGCTAACCAAATTAACTACAGACAATATATCATACCAAATAACTATTGCAATTATAAACTCATAATCACCAAGCTCGTTTGTTGCTAATGATTTAGCCTCACTTCTTATTTTAGAGTCATTGTCAGACTCTGCAACTTGAAGTAAAGCTTCACGTACTTCCACCATTTGAAATCGTATAGCTTTTACACTATCAACACGACTTTCCCAATCAGTAGATGACAATGATTTTAGAGTTAATCCTTTTACATTGTCATTCAAAATTTTCCATCTCTTCGTAGAACATGCAAAAATTGTGTACATTCGTTGTATGACCCCAAAAAAGTCTCTAGCTTTACCACAAGTGTTAGCCATATCACATAATAACAGGTTAAGACTATGACAACCACAAGCACTATAAAAAGCTCTAGGATTTAAATCTAAAAGTCTTTTTTGTACTCCTTGATGCGTTCCTTTCATATTTGATCCATTGTCATAACCTTGCCCTCTAATATTGTCTATTTCGAGATCAAGAGACTTCATTTCAGCTAGCCAAACATCAAAAAGCCCATGACCACTAGTATCATTCACACTTAAAAATCCTAAAAAAGACTCCTCAACATGAATAACACTAGACGAAACATTAACATATCGAATAATCAATGACATTTGCTCCTGGTGACTGGAATCAAGAGTACAATCAAGAAGCACAGAAAAATACTTTGCTTGCTTTATTTTTTTAATGATCTTTGATTTTATTGCAGAAGCAAGCAAAAGTATCAACTCATTTTGGATGTTATGACCTAAATAATGAACATGAAGATCATCACTTGTAATACGCTTAACATGCTCTGAACAACTGGATCAAACTCTGCTAACATCTCAATTATGCCTAAAAAATTTCCATTGCTATTTTCGTACAACTTTTCTTTCTTACCGCGAAAAGCAAGATTATGCTTGCCAAGAAATTTCACAATTGAAATTATTCTAAACAACATTTGTTTCCAATGATCCCTTTCTTTCTCCAACCGTGCTTGAGCTGCTTTATCAATTGTTTGATGAGTCATGAGCCTTAATAGCAATTCATACCAAGATGCCATATTTTTAGATGTTCCACACTTGTCTCATGCTCTTTGAGTCTAGTGCTAGTATGTGCACAATCTCTAAAGCACTCACCTGCTAGTTGACCTTTTCCAAGTCCTTTCTTAAACAATTTACAGTAAAAACAAAACAATTTGTTTAGCTCTTTCGAGTACATAAGCCAATCTCTATCACTCTTTTCCCCATTTGGTAAAACTCTAGTATAAAAGTTCGAAGAAAATCGTTTAGAAACTTATCTTTAGGACCTTTCACAATTGACAAATCTTTTTTGGGACCCTTAGTCACTAAAACATCGATCATTTTAGTATCAAGAGAACCCCATATACTTGGATCATATATATCTAGCAAAGGAGTTTCAAATGACTCTAGTTTTGTGTCATCAACAATATTTTTAGTACCTTTAGTATCCTTATTATCATTATTTTCTGAACTGATTAAATCAATATTATCTTTCTCAACATCATTGGCAATAGGCTTCACTTCCACATCATCATCTAAAAGATGTTTATCATCATTCTATTTCCTATCAAACACAATAAATTTATCAAGAGCTCCTTTTTGAGATTGACATAACTCCTCAAATTTCTTTTTTTTTTCTTGCATTTTCATATCCAGAATCATACTTTCTAATCCTAGATGACATAGTAAAATAATCTCGGTGTACGACAACAATATAACCCATAAGAAATAAAAAGTTGAAACAATAGAACTTGAGATTTGTTAATCAATGTTGAATATTTAGTACTGCAGAATATTGTCATCCACCACCCAATCTCATTGATGGCGCTGGCTGCACTGCAAGTCTGCAACCTGCATCGTTGACAAAGAAAAAAATATAATAAGCATCTAGTATCAGTATGTGAAATACCCCAAACCTTGATATGTTGTTTAAATATTAGATTATGGTGTATAAAGGCTAAAAAGTGCCTTAGAAACATTAGTGAACAATTTAAACCATAGTAAAAACTATAAACTAGCATAAACACAGTTTGAGCAAAAACATGCTCTAAGCTTGGAATGAACTTGGTTAGGACCCAAAGAGCATACCAAGACTTAATAACATTCAATTATGATTTGATAAGGCTAATTAAGTCCTTAAGAAACATTGGTATACAATTAAACCAAAGAGAACACAAGAAAACACCATAAAGTCAATTTAAGCAAATATTTGCTCTAGACTTGGTGTAACCTTGTATAATACCTAAAGGTCAATCCTAGACCTTATTAACATGATAATGAACATTTTAAATCAATTACTAAAGAAAACCAAGCTTGAAAACAAGTTAAAACACAAAATGTGCTTTAAGGAGCCTTAAAACACATTTTTGAAAAATTGTCATAGAAATGGGTTTTGAGTGGCTAAATGTCCATCATTACTCTTTAATCAACATGTGTACTACTTATTATCACATTAGGAAGCCTAAAGCAATGGGAAATCAAAAATTTCACAATTATGTGCCTTAATTTATGAATAGTGCTCAAATAGTGCTAGTTTAAGACATAAGTCAACATAGGTCAATTAATTGGTCAACAAAGACCAAAAAAATTAGCCAATATACAAGAGGGGGTCGATTTTATAAGTGGTGAGTCATCACCCTTGCTAGTTTATTAAAGGAGGGAGAATTGATAAAGTAAAGTACTATTTGCTTTAAAGCATAAATATCTTAACAAAAGGCATACCTCTCACCTCCTTTCTTCATTTCCTCCATTCCCCATTGTTTTTCTTCATCTTCTCCCAGCTCCAAAACCGTTCTCCTACAGCACCCTCCATTCCCCATCTTCTTTTGCTTGTAACTCATGGCTCCATGCTCCAAATTTAATTTCAAGACTACCTTTGTCTTAGTTAGACCAAGCTCTACACTTCTATCTTTTCAAATCTTCAAGAACTCCATTTTTGTGCCATGAAGAATCTCCATTGAAGGAGCTTGAGCTCATCTTTTCATGCCTTGTCATTCTTCTTTGCTTCAAGGTAAGGAAAATCAAAGAAAACCTAAGTTTCCTCTCATTTTGGTTCATGACCGAAAATTCACCTCTTAATGGTGCCTTGTCTTTCTCTCTTCTTAGCTTAATTCAAACTTCAAGGGACTAGGAGGAGTCCTATCTTGCGACTTATTCAAGCTCTCTTTCAAATTCCAAATGTAAACATCAATTTTAGTGTTTTAAGACACTTATGTAAACCTAGGGTTTAAATATGAGTTTGAGTATTAAACTTAATGCTCATTACCCTTATATGTGTATTGGTTAGAAGATTGACAAGTGATAAAAGCTCCTTGCCGATTTTCAATCAAGAAAGAACAAGAGAAAACAAGTGAGAAAGCTTGGAAGACAAAGAGGTAAATGACCTCTCTTAATGTAGTTATGTGTCTTAGGGAATTGAGCCATATTTGCTTAATAAATAACCAAAAGAGCCAATGGGAGATGAGCTAGAAAACTATCCACAAGGTGGACTAAAAGGATACGGGAGCATTGTTGTGTGTAATTGCAGGTTGAAGGCATTTAAATGTGGAAATTCAGTGTTTAAGGTTAATGCAAATTAAGGGCCTAAGTGCCAAGAAATTTAAGTTTATGCACTATATTGTGATGTAGTGTAGTTTAAAGGTTTAGTTGTGTGTAATGAACATTTCTTGAGAAGATGGATGTCTTTGATGGTTAAGGGATGAAAAACCATATGTTTGTGTATAAGGATGTGTATTAAGAGTTTGAGTGTTCTTGATTGTCTAAAGGTGAAAAGACTAAGTGTTGGGAGTAAGGATGTACTAGGGAAGCTATGGCAAAATTTAGTTGATAAACAAAGGTGTTTAGGTGTTCTAATGAGATTTTATGACCTAGAAGGTACTAGGAATTGTTAAGTGTTAAGATGGTGAAAGAAAGAGAATTAAGGTGTTCTTAAGTGTTAAGATGCCTTGGGCATAGTCTTGGAGGATTTAGAGATCTAATGGGTGTTTTAAACACACCAAAGTTATGATATGTGAAGTGTTAAGTTTAGTGCAAGTTTTGGTAAACAAAGGAAAAATAATGCCTTGTGAAGGTCTAAGTGTCAACTTGTGGAAAATAAAAGGGATTGTGTAAAGGAGGTGTTTGTGAGAAATAATGCTTTTGTTGTGGTGGTAATATGTGTGAGACAACACTTTGGTTAGTTGAGGTAGTAGGCATAATATGCCACTTAGAAACCTATGGAGAAAACATTACAAGTGCTAGGAATTTTGTAAGAAAATGAGTAAGTGTTTAAGGAGTTAGGAAATGAGTTTGGTGGATGTTATATGGAGGTTTAAGTGTGTCAAATGATGTTAGAACATATTAGGAGGCTTGAGGACAAGTTTGGAGAAAATTTGACAATGTTTGGAGAAGTTCTGCAGTCGACCGACCCTGGCTGGGTCGGTCGGACTATAATAAGGCAGACAGAATGTTTCTGTAATCGACCAACCCAGGGGGTTGGGTCGATCGGTGGGTCGGTCGGGCTAAAAACGAAAAACAAAAATGTTTCTGGAATGGACCGACCTAGAGGGCTTTGGGTCGGTCGGAATAGTGGTGTGTCGGTCGGGCAACAATCAGAGAACCCGAAAGTTACTGGAATGGACCGACCCAAGAAGTTGGGTCGGTCGGTGGGTCAGTCGACCCAAAACTTAAAAAAAAACAGAAAATAATGTTACTTATGTAGTAAAAACTAGAGGGTATGATGAGGACAACTAAGTGTAAGTTTAGTGGTAAAACATGTCAAGTAAGTATGCAAACACTTAGTAAAATTGGAAGTTAAACACGGTAAATTAACCGACGTTATCAATTATGTATAGGAATTACATACGGAGGAACCAAAAGCAGCAAGGACCAAGGTTTGGTTTTCTTGCTACCTGTGTTTCACCGGTTTACACCGGCTTGTATGCCAATGTGTTTTTCTGAATGTTTGCCACCTTATAAGATAAAAACATGTAATGAGTTTATAGTAATTCGTTTATGTGGCGTGTTTGGTTCCGGTACCGTTTAACCTCAATTATGTGTTAAACTTAACTAACCGACTCTAGGATCACATAAGAGATCGGTATTCGGATT
This sequence comes from Limonium bicolor, assembly GCA_023374045.1. Classification (NCBI taxonomy): domain Eukaryota; kingdom Viridiplantae; phylum Streptophyta; class Magnoliopsida; order Caryophyllales; family Plumbaginaceae; genus Limonium; species Limonium bicolor. The sequence continues at coordinate 129,782,780 of CM041781.1, forward strand.
TAACGACCCAAACCATAGGAACATTCTAGCCACGGCTATGCGTGAGTTAGTTGTGTGTTGTTTGAGTGTGTAAGTATGTTTACCACCCTTGTGTGTGTCTAAATGGACTTAAACACCTAACTATGAATTTATGTACTAAGTTTAATATTGGGACTTCTAACAAGTGCTAACCGGGGGTGAGGAGTCCGGTCGTTCCGGCCACGCGTGTGAGTATGGGAGTCGATGTCATAACCGGTTCGATTCTCTCTGTACGTTATAGTTGTTTTCCTTTTTGGTTTCCAACCTTCCCTTTAGCTTAACCAAGGCTATCTTACTGACTCACGTCGGGCCTAGGGGCATACTATGTTTGTTTGGTGTGCCTGGATTACTATATCCGACGCACCTTGGGGTTAAGTTATCCGTTCATCTAACAGGACGGTAACGAGTTATGTAACGAGCTTAGCATGAGTTTGGCAGCATTCTCTAGGCTCTCCAAGTGAACTAACTATGTTTGGGTCAGTTCCTAAAGAGAACCGTTCCCGTTATGTTATGTGTTAATGTTGCGATGTTATGTGTGATGGACGTTAAAATGTGAAATGGGTTGTTATGTGGAGTATGTGGATTATGGATATGATGCCCAGGTTATTATAAGACGATTTGGAGTATAGCCCGACTAGTGGGTAAGTGTCGTCTATTAAGGAGATACCTCCATTAGAGGAGAAACCCTCTAGGGATAAAGAACACAATGAGTGTTGTAACGAGTATAGATGTGTTGACTGTTATGTGAGCCCATTGTTGTGGGTATGTAATGTGTTATGTGTTTATAGTTTACATGCACGATTTAAATATAATCAACCGCATGCTTAGACGACAATTAGTTGTGCGTGGCCTGGTAGCATGCGGGCTGCACGATTACCATACCAGCAAAGGTGCTGAGCCCCCTGGGGGGCCACCCTTTCTTTTATTTCCTATTGCAGGTACAAGGAGCTGGAAGCCGTTCGAGAGTAGGACGGGGTAGTTGTTTGTACATGGGTAGCCATTTAAATTGAGTATGTATTGTAGGTGTGGTAAGACCGAAATTGTTGTCGGCATTAGTTGTAGATACTCGGTACAGTTGGAATGTATATGTATAATGAATGTTGGTAATGGAAAGAGATTGTAATGTGTAGTTGCTCGAGAACCTGGTCCATCAGACCGATTCAATGTATATGTATTAGCCTTGTTAGTCACGTGAGTGGCTAACGACATGTAACACCATGGAGTTAAGTAATATGATGAGTTAAGTTTTCCGCTGCAATTTGTTGTTTAGTGTATGGTTGTAGTTGGGGTGTTACAAAAAGTGGTATCAGAGCGAAGTATCGCTCTGATGACTGGAATACAGAGCTTAGGAAGTACCGAGTTAGGATTTTAGTACTTTGGGTTAAGGGTTGAGTGATAGCGTGAGAGATACGCTAGTTAGGAATTACCAGCGAGTACTGGAAACCTAAAATCTCATTCCCGCCCTCCACAATCCCTGTTTTATAACTTGGGAAAGAACGCCAGAGAGATGGAAGTCCTCTCATACTTGGGAAACCCGATCTGGCTATTATTAAATACCTTTGTGAGAACGGAGAACCTGTCGTACGGTAGATCCCGAGGAGTGGGAATCCCTGAGACGGTTTCCGTCTGATCAATGTTAACCGCATTTGATAGCGAAGAAAGAAGGATTCTATGTGTAGAATAATAGAATTTCCGGTAACCTGGGTCGACATGCCGAGCAGTCGAGAACAACCAGCTTGCAATGCATCAACCGTGCAACAGGCAAGAAAGGAAGTAATGGAACCCGAGACGCGTGTCTACAACGTAGTACCCAAACAAGAGACAAGTCTCAGTAACCACGACAAATGCGTGGAACGGGCTACAAAGAAGATACAATACTAAGTAAAAGGGGACTCCAAGAATGAGAAACACCCTAGTTAATGATTATCATGTGAAGACAGTGAGAAGTCGCCCAGAGGATTTATTGACAAGACTGTAATATCAAGTAAGGGCCAACAATGCCACTGACGATAGTGCAGGTGAAAACAATACCGCAACCGGTGTGTGTGTTGAACCGATAGCCAATTAGCATGGCACACTTGCCATGGCAAGTGCTGTTATAACAAGGCTGTTCGGGGGATTTTTTTTTTTTACAACTACAAAGTACGTAGTAAAGTGACATGAAGTTAAAGGAGAGCAACATAACCGTGGAAGGGCTTAACAGCCTGTAATTGGGAATACACCAGTTAGCAAGAAGCTAGACTTGGTTAAGGCAAGAAGACGTTGTGAAACCATGAGAATTTTCTTTCAAATCAGATTTATTTCAAACTCTTTTCTTTTCAAAACCAAAGTTTCTTTCAAACCAATACTTATTTCTAACCTTCTTTTAAACCGAACCAGAAGACCTACACCGGCCTCAGCGCCACATGGTAGGTAAGTTACACCCAGTTCACTTTTGAATAACCGGACGGAAACCGGATAACCCGTGGGTAGTGACCCAAAGGAATGGATTGAGTTAATACCAAATACAACAGTCGATGATTTTCCCTCGATTAAGTTCAGGAAGTACGGAATGCATATTATCATAGGATGATATAAGGGAGTTGACAACAGAATACTTCACGTAGGCGTGTGACGGACACTACGAGTTTACAAAAATGAAACGTGGGACGACCGCACTCCGATAGGAGCTTGTGGGCCTGACAGACCTACTTATGGGTTAGTCGGGTAAGTAGCAATGTATCAGTAGGATACCCCACATATGTATACGAGTAGAGTCGGGAACACGGGAAGTAGTCGACTCCATACTACGGTCAGCAGTAAAAGTCAAACAAGAGCAACGGATTACCATCGAATGATTGAAGTGAAAGAACCCAGTTAAGTCAACAAGACTGATGGAAATAGTGAATTCATTTCAAGGAAATGTTTAAGAGTCAGAAGTGCGAAGTGCACTGGTTAGTAAGTAAAGACATGAATATGTCTCAAGAATCCTGAGGGATAAACATGATAGCTGGAACAAATACCCAGCCTATACATGGTAAGGAAGATGCCTAATGTGGACACATTAATGTGTAACAAACGGGATGAAACTCCCGGAATGATCACCTAGACTACCAGGGTATATCGGCCTTCACAGAAGTTGATAGTAAACCCAGCTTTAAACGCAAAATAGCATAGCTAACAAACGTACCAATAAGTGCAAGCCAGATGTAATGGCATAACTTAGCAATACCCAGGAGCAATCCTTGAGGGGTGTTTGGATCAACAATTGTTGAACGAAATAACGTGACAGAAACACAAGGGTTGAAACTAACACTCAGTAAAACATAAGTCGTCAGGAGGCAGACTGACATTCCTAAGGGGCATCTCATGAAAGGAAGCGTAATGCAATGACCTTGTCATGGAGCCCAATACAACCACCAAACCATGTAATGTTGTACAGAGAAGTAAATGTGTGTGAACAGCCTACAATGAGCAGAGCTCGAGGCAGTAAGGCTTATAAGCCACAGATAAAATGTGTTATGTAAATTTGATTGATTGCAGGAGTTTATGTTGTACAAGCGAATATAGCGGAGAACGAACCACTGCTTTAAGAGTGGGGATACCTCTCAAAATTGTGAAACCGCGGGAGTGGTAGTTATGTGAACCAAGTTCAAGAAATATGTTAAGGGTTGACCATATTGTCATTACCCAAAAAATGATTTGAATAGTCGTCTTATGAAAAGAAGTGTTTGTACCAGTTGTGGAGACCGGAAGAGTAATAAGTCTAATAGCAACCACCATAGGTGTGTGATGCTAAATGTAGAGTGAACAACGCTCAAGGAGCATAAAGACTCGAAGAATAGTGTATTCAGAAGTCATCCAAATGAATGGTGATAAGTGTCTAAATGAGCATGTTTTATGGATGTATTTCATATATTATATCAGCACTTTTCTGCTCATTTCTCACTTATCGTATGTTTTACCTCTAGTTTATGTTTTATTGGTTATCTCACAAATTTATTGGTTAAAACATGAGGAAAAACCAAGCTAGGAGCAAAGTACATGAAGAGACGAACGTATAGGCGCAGACGGCTCGAAAAACGGAGTCCAAACGAAGAATCTAGAGCTAGTCAAAGTTCGCAAGTCTCGCGTCCATGTTGTGTCCGCCCAACTAAGGGAGGACATGGCTGTGTCCGCCCAACTAAGGGAGGACAAGGCTAAATGTGTCCGCCTAACTTTACCCGGACATGGCTAATTGTGTCCACCCAACTTTACCCCGACGTGGCTTGTGTCCGCCCAACTTTACCCGGACGTGGCTTGTGTCCGCCTAAACAAGCGTGGACACAAACGTGGACGTGAGTAATGTGTCCGCCCAAACAAGCGTGGACACAAACGTGGACATGAGCTGTCCGCCTAGAAATGGCTGGACACAAACGTGGACACGGGGAGGACGTGTGTAAATACGACGCAGATCCAGAAATTAACGCGACAGTTTTCTTCTTCGCCGACTGTCTTCCCCCCAAGTTGCTTCTTCCTTTGCGGCGCCTACAGACATGTCGAACTGCTTCTTCAGCAATATCAGGCGCCTGCCGACAGTTACTCACGCGATCTGCCGCCCCCAATCCATTACTGAAATTGCTCACGCGGTGTTCCCTCTGTCTTCTTCCCCTTCCTTTCTTCTATAAAACCCACGCTGCTCTGCTCAAATAACTCATCCCTTCCTGAATCCAAATTAGACTTAGACTTAGACTTAGGCCACCGTTACAGACAATCGATCACGACCACCACCATTCACCTCTTATCCTCCACTTCTCCATTTTAGTTTTATTCTTCATTCCACCACACAGTAGAAGCACGATAAGAAGAAGAGAAGAAAAAGGGAGCTCGAGCAGAAGTGAATCGCAATCCAGTCTCCGCCGGCAGTCTCCAAATTAATGGCTATCTCTGCTTTCTTTTTATTACTGTTAATGTCTGAGTGATTTTTATTCGTATCCTAGGATGGGGTTTGACCCCAAATAATTCAGACTTATTATTAATACCAAGTTTGCTTATAAATATTTGTTTTGTCTCTCTAAATTATTAAATGCTTATGAACTGATCATTTTTATGCATTTACGGTTTCTCTTATTTCAATGATTTTGTAAATCTGAGAATAGACCACAAAGAAAGACAAACGTTAGATATTATCTCCTTGATTAGCAGATAAAATCCATCGCTGTTATTAAAAGAATTCTTGCTTAATGCTAATTAAGGATTTTAGACTTCTTCTGATTGTAAAAAGTCTATTGAATTAATTAAGAGTTGTCCTTATCTATGATTTAGGAAGGCCACAAGATAAATTCTTAAACAGGCAAATAGATCAAATTAGGATTATAATTAATGTTGGTACTTTAATAAATATTTATCACCTGTTTCACTTATTAAACTTGTTTTAATTCCTTTCAGCAAATATTGTTAAATGCTTAGCGTGACAAACTACTGCATTTATTTGGTAACTATCAACATATGATTTTGAGATAGTCAAGGTACCACAAAGGAATAAACCTTGGTATTTACACTCCGGATTGAGCAGGAAAATACTGAGGCTATGACTAAGAGTTCGTAGCTGACACTTATTAACTCCATAGACAATAAATAATTGAGACATGGTTATGAATTTGTTTAAGTAATTTAGGCAATTCCCCCGCTATCCTAGGATACCTTTTTCCATCCATTTACTTTATTTTACTGTTTTTATTATTTCTGCACTAATCCTAAAAATCAAGCTTGCCTCCGGCTAAACCCCAATTTACATTTTATGCACTTTTATTTATCTTTTTGTACATTTACTAACTGGATAATTAATTAGATAGTTGCGAAGTCTCTGTGGATACGACCTTGTTGTACTACAAAGATTGGGTTCACTGCCCATAGTTAGCAAGATAGTTTAACTATTATTTTGCCCAACATGTTTTTGGCGCCGTTGCCGGGGAAATTGATTCCATCAATTTCCCTAGTTTCCGGTAGTTCACTTGCTATACTGTAATATTTTGTTTATATCATTTTGTTGTTTGTTTAATTTCTGACATCTAACTTCGGACATCTGACTTCGGACATCTAACTTTGGACATCTGACTTCGGACATCTAATTTCTGACATTTAATTTCAGCTCTTTATTTTATTGTCATTTATTTTTCAGTCATTTAATTTCCATTGTCCTTTAAATTTCCAGTAAATTAACTCCTAACATTTAATTTTCTGTCATTTAATGTTCTGTCATTTAATTTTCTGTCATTTAAATTCTGTAATCTAACTACTAACTTATAATTTCTGTGTACTAACTACTAACTTATAATTTCTGTCATTTAAATTCCCGCAATTTAATTCTGTCCTTTTTCTTTATTTTAATTTTATTATTTACTTAACTACATTTATTTCAGTTCTTTTTTGTTCACTTATTTTCGTTCGTTTACTCTTGTCATAAAAAAATTAATAATAATAAAAAAAATTAAACAATAATCATAAAAAAGGAAAACATATATATAATTGTTGTTAAATTAAATCGGCCTAACCAATATATTTGCTTTTCTTTATCTATTTACTAATTAATTTTGCAGTTTCTCACAAACCACAAAGTTATCTTCTGTGCATGCCAAATACTCGAACCCGAGGTTCTCCACCTATCAGTCCGAGACCCGAACCCGAGCGCACTTTATTTAACACACGAAGAAACCTGAGAAATCAAGACATGGCTAATAACGAAATTATAGAAGAAATGAACCATGAAAATCAACCAGAACACCGTGCTCTCTCTGACTACCACCAACCGGATACCGAAGGAAGGGCATCAACCATAGTTCTCCCCGAACTAACACCGCTAGAAACCAGACGATGGGCTTTCAAAACCCACTACATCACCGCCGTCCGGGATCTAGGCAAATTTAGTGGAGCGAATCCTGATGAAGTCCCAAATCATTTAAGTCTCTTCCTAGACTTCTGTAATTCCTTTGGTCAAACCGGCAACGTCAAAGAAAGAATCCGTCTACAACTATTTCCTCACTCGTTGTCGGATTCAGCAAACAGGTGGTACCGAAGTCTTCCCTCCCGATCAATCACTACATGGTTGTAAATGGCCCAGAAGTTCCTTGCCAAATACTACCCAACCAGTAGAACGAGGCAATTGATCGGTGAAATCAACACTTTCTGTCAAGAGCCGGGAGAAACATTGTACGACGCATGGGATAGATTCAAGGATATGCTAATGAAGTGTTCCCACCATGGTCTCGACGATCAATCCCTCTGCCTGTCATTCTTCAACGGTTTGGATGATGGAAACCGACTACTCGTCAATTCCTCTGCAGGAGGAAGTTTCATGATGAAATCTCCTCAGGAAGGGATGAACCTTCTCGAAACCATGACGAGCAATACAAGACAGTGGACGAGATCCAAAGGAAGAACACCACGAGCAGCAGGCCTACTCCACGTTGAGCCTACGGATCATTTATCAGCTCAGATCTCGTCCCTTGCAAAGATGGTGGAAAAGCTAACAACATCACAAAATGAAATCGTAAAGACAATAGCTTCCCCACCTCCAAGTTCATCTACAGAAGGATGTGCCATATGCACCGGTCCTCATGAAACTCATCAGTGCGAAGGTAAAAACCAGTACGAAGATGTGAACTTCATAGGAAACCGCCCCGGTAATTCCTACAACAATAACTTCAACAATAACTACCCATGGAGAAATCACCCAAATTTCTCATGGAAAAACAATGATCAGAACCAAGGAGGGCAGAACAAAAGTTCCAGTACCTATCAGGGAAACTGACCCCAACCAAACTATAATATGGGTTATAGAGCACTAGGTGCCCCTCCAGGTTTCCAGCAACAACAACAACCATCCTCATCATCTGTTGATCCAAACACAGAACTCAAAGAGATGATGAAGGGTTACATGTCTATGACTCAGAACCAGCTTTCTGCGCAAGAAGCCTTCAACCAGAAAATCAAAGGTAAATTCAATCAACTTGCAGAACATCTTGCTCGAAGACCGCCAGGGGCTCCCCCAAGCCAAACGGAGCCAAATCCAAGAGAGCAAGCCAAATGCATCTATGTGAAGGAGCACAGTGAAGAAAAGATGGAGGTGGCCAAAACAGCTAAGGTTCCAGAACTTCACCCTTCCCTTCAAGAGTGGGTAGTAGCAATCGAAACTTCCAAAAGGAATGTAGCTGAATTGGAAAGCACCGCCAAAGTCTATAAAAATCGCATTCAGTCTGAGAATACCTACCTTGAGCAGTTGGAGGCCGGCTATGAAAATGAAAAGCTCGATTTTGTAGAAGAAGAAGAAGAGGTTAAGGCGATAACCTTGAGAAGCGGTAAGAAAACCGACGAGATTCACATCCCGCAAAGGTCAGAAGAATCCAAAGAAGATAGTGAAGGAACAGTTGAGGTCCCAGTAGAAAAGACATCTCCCAGCATCCTCACTATTCCATCAACTTCAAAACCTTCTCCACAAGAACCGCCTATACCATTTTCCCACCGACTCCAAAAGCAGAAATTGGATAATGAATATGGTAAGTTTCTGGCAATGCTGAAACAACTAAACGTCAACATACAGTTTGTAGACCTCATTGCCAAAATGCCAAACTACGCCAAATTCCTCAAACACCTTATCTCCAACAAAACTAAATTGGCCGAAGTCGGTACGGTACCTCTCAATGTAGCTTGCTCAGCTATTCTGCAACAACCACTACCTTCAAAATGCAATGATCTAGGTAGTTTCACCATCCCAGTCACAATTGGTAGCACCTCATTTCCATAATCCCTATGCGATCTGGGTGCCTCCATAAATTTGATGCCCCTCTCCACTTTCAAAAAGCTGGAATTAGAGAAATGAAAAAGACTAAGATGACCCTTCAACTGGCGGATGGTTCGGTAACTTACCCAAGCGGAGTGGTGGAGGATATTATCATTAAAGTGGAGCACTTATACTTCCCATGCGATTTTGTCATTCTAGACATCGAAGAAAACTCCACTACACCTCTCATCCTTGGATGACCTTTCCTTATCACAGCCGATGTGCACATTTGGGTAGCCCAGGGGATAATCACCCTTCACGCTTATAATGAAAAACTGGAGTTTGCATCAGGATGGTCTCCAGATAACAAATCTAAGGATCTCAAGTTTGTGCGGGACACTCAATCACCATCATCCCCACTTCTCTTTGTCACCCTTCCAGACGGAATGTCCATTACAAAGATACCACCACCAATCCCGGATGAAGAGCGGGATAAGAAAAGAAAACATGCATCCAGGTGGACACTCAAAAATACCATCGAGTCATGCTTTGAATCTCCTCCTCATAACCACCCCCCAGGATCGATCTAACGACAAAGCGTCTAGCCAAAGACGTTAAAGAAGGGCAGCTTTCCGGGAGGCAACCCGGAGGAACTTATCTTTTATATGCTTTTATGCTCTTTTAATTTTCAGGTTCTCTTTAAATTTTGTTTTTGCTAACTCTTAACCCCGTTTGTAATATGGTTGCTTCTAGTGTCTTATGCAGGTGCAACTTCATGTCTACACCGTAACCAAGCTACGCTACTTGAGGCTGAAGCTCAAGTGTGGGGGAACTCCTATAACGCTAGCAAAAATAATCTTAGGGGAGTACCAGTCTCTTTAATTATGCTTTTATTTAAATAAAATATGCAGAGGAAAGTTTATATGCTTAAATGATTATTCGTGAGCTTTGTGTTCTCTCTATTTTATCTACTTACCGAAAAGGTCTTCTGAACTTTCCCTTGTTTTTTCTGGTGAACAATGAGGACATTGTTCAATTTAAGTGTGGGGGAGTGTGCCCTTTTCGGTGACATTTTATGCTTAAATGCTTAATCTCTCTGCTAATCTCGCGTTTGTCCAAATTCAATATCATGGACCCCTTATATGTGGGTTGTTCTCTTTAGGAATAAATACTGTTATGAATTGTGGGATAAATGGTATAAATGGTACAAAATTTTAAAATTTTGATTACTTTTGAGAAGCATTTTTTATGCGGCGTGACCAAATGATCTGCAATGGTTGGATTTTTATCGCTCAGGGGTTCCTTCTGTCTTCTCTCTTAGGGATTGCTAAGGGGTGCTTCTCTGTAAAAAAAAAAACGTATATATACAAAAAATAAATAAGGGACTTGCGAGACACCATTGGTAACCAACGAGAGAGTTAAGTGTTCTTAAAATACAAAAGCTTGATGCTTACATATTATCTTCTCATCTCTTATGCAAAAGTGAAACAAATGCATAATTCTATTTTTCCTTTTGTTTTCTCCTCAATGCCCATTCTTGAGAGAAGTTGGCCATGGTAAAAGTTCTCAAAGTCACCTTAACTAAGAAGCATTGAAGTACTCCGGATCATACCCCGAAACTCTAATTTTATTTTACCCTGAGTACTCCTATGCCACCAGCAGTTGATGGATCACACTCCTCGAAAGTTTAAGATCATGTACTATTGACTTCTTTTATCCTACCCTTCATAATAGTATTTGTTAATATTGAGCATTCCCTACTTGCTTGGGTACATGGTTTTGCTTGAGGACAACCAAAAGGTAAGTGTGGGGGTGTGATAAGTGTCTAAATGAGCATGTTTTATGGATGTATTTCATATATTATATCAGCACTTTTTGCTCATTTCTCACTTATCGTATGTTTTTTCCTCTAGTTTATGTTTTTTGGTTATATCACAAATTTATTGGTTAAACATGAGGAAAACCAAGCTAGGAGCAAAGTACACGAAGAGACGAATGCATAGGCGCAGACGGCTCGAAAAACGGAGTCCAAACGAAGAATCTAGAGCCAGTCAAAGTTCGCAAGTCTCGCGTCCATGTTGTGTCCGCCCAACTAAGGGAGGACATGGCTGTGTCCGCCCAACTAAGGGAGGACAAGGCTAAATGTGTCCGCCTAACTTTACCCGGACATGGTTAATTGTGTCCGCCCAACTTTACCCCCTACGTGCTTGTGTCCGCCCAACTTTACCCGGAAGTGGCTTGTGTCCGCCCAAACAAGCGTGGACACAAACGTGGACGTGAGTAATGTGTCCGCCCAAACAAGCGTGGACACAAACGTGGACATGAGCTGTCCACCTAGAAATGGCTGGACACAAACGTGGACACGGGGAGGACGTGTGTAAATACGACACAGATCCAGAAATTAACGCGACAGTTTTCTTCTTCGCCGACTGTCTTCCCCCCAAGTTGCTTCTTCCTTTGCGGCGCCTACAGACATGTCGAACTGCTTCTTCAGCAATATCAGGCGCCTGCCGACAGTTACTCATGCGGTCTGCCACCCCCAATCCGTTACTGAAATTGCTCACGCGGTGTTCCCTCTGTCTTCTTCCCCTTCCTTTCTTCTATAAAACCCACGCTGCTCTGCTCAAATAATTCATCCCTTCCTGAATTCAAATTAGACTTAGACTTAGACTTAGACTTAGACCACCGTTACAGACAATCGACCACGACCACCACCATTCACCTCTTATCCTCCACTTCTCCATTTTAGTTTTATTCTTCAATCCACCACACAGCAGAAGCACGATAAGAAGAAGAGAAGAAAAAGGGAGCTGGAGCAGAAGCGAATCGCAATCCAGTCTCCGCCAGCAGTCTCCAAATTAATGGCTATCTCTGCTTTCTTTTTATTACTGTTAATGTCTGAGTGATTTTTATTCGTATCCTAGGATGGGGTTTGACCCCAAATAATTTAGACTTATTATTAATACCAAGTGTGCTTTAAATATTGTTTTGTCTCTCTAAATATTAAATGCTTAAGAACTGATCATTTTTATGCATTTACGGTTTCTCTTATTTCAATGATTTTGTAAATCTGAGAATAGACCACAAAGAAAGACAAACGTTAGATATTATCTCCTTGATTAGCAGATAAAATCCATCGCTGTTTAAAAGAATTCTTGCTTAATGCTAATTAAGGATTTTAGACTTCTTCTGATTGTAAAAGTCTATTGAATTAATTAAGAGTTGTCCTTATCTATGATTTAGGAAGGCCACAAGATAAATTCTTAAACAGGCAAATAGAGCAAATTAGGATTATAATTATGTCTGTACTTAAATAAATCTTTATCACCTGTTCACTTATTAACTTGTTTTAATTCCTTTCAGCAATATTGTTAAATGCTTAGCGTGACAAACTACTTACTGGCATTTATTTGACAACTATCAACATATGATTTTGAGATAGTCAAGGTACCACAAAGGAATAAAACCTTGGTATTTACACTCCGGATTGAGCAGGAAAATACTGAGGCTATGACTAAGATTCGTAGCTGACACTTATTAACTCCATAGACAATAAATAATTGAGACATGGTTATGAATTTGTTTAAGTAATTTAGGCAATTCCCCCGCTATCCTAGGATACATTTTTCCATCTATTTACTTTATTTTACTGTTTTTATTATTTCTGCACTAATCCTAAAAATCAAGCTTGCCTCCGGCTAAACCCCAATTTACATTTTATGCACTTTTATTTATCTTTTTGTACATTTACTAACTGGATAATTAATTAGATAGTTGTGAAGTCTCTGTGGATATGACCTTGTTGTACTACAAAGATTGGGTTCACTGCCCATAGTTAGCAAGATAGTTTAACTATTATTTTGCCCAACAAATGGCGAACCATAATACGAATGATGAAAGTACATGTGCGGAACCTAGTATGACAATGGATGCCAAGTAAGTTAGTGTTATACGATGAGTAAGAGCACGGTGCGTAGTAAGTGACCGTTGTATAAGTATTGTTAAATGATAATATGGTAAATAAGTAGAGTTATGAGTTAGACTCAGTGGAGATACAACGGTAAGTGATAGCAAATAAACTAGGAAGTAAGCCAGTAGCCAATATTATGAGATAAGGATCTCAGTGGAACATAGTGTTCATTCCTATTACAATCCCATAAGAGATTTGCTGCCAAGAGTTTACGCCTATGCACTCTGTATGACTGAGTGTTTTGGTATTGCACTTGCGCAGTAACGATCGAGTGAGATAGTTAGGAATTTGGAAAGTATAAAATGTGGTAGAAGTAGAAAGAGACTTATAACGCTATAGTAATCGATGCGTAGGAAATGCAAGGTCGCATCAATGAAATGATATTTGTACAGAACCAAATGTGGAGGCATGACTAGAAACAAGAGACTACAGTAGCACTAAATACCAAAATTCGGTATGGAATATACCTCAAGTGTGGGAAAAAACCGAGAGCACTACACATTAGGTAGTAGCTCAATCTCAACTGACAGTAAGTCAGAAGAAATCAAGTCAATCATTGAGAAATACATAGCAGTATACACAGTAAGTTATCATGGAGGTGGATAGAAAGTTTGTAACTCACCGAATTTGCTCACGGTAAGAGATACCATGCGTCGGTTGAGAAACCATTATTACCAAGATAAAGGTGATGAATGAGAGATGTACAATACATTGAGGATAATGAATGAGGCAAACTAACCTTCAAAGTTATCAGAGTCGCGCAGCAGAGGCCAGTGAACCCATGCTTTAGATACCGAATATGCATTGTGAATACGAATAAATGGCTAATTATTAACGCCTAGAAGCCTAACAGGCCATAACCGATGTAACACCCCTACCGCTAATACCGTCATTACCGTCCAATCTCCTTATACAATCCAGATTCACGCAGCGGATACTTACATACTCAACGGTGGGTGATACACTGCCGTTAGTCACCCACGTGACTAACAAGGCTACTACTACTACATACAGCATCGGTCTGATGGACAGGAATATCCGAGTGCTATACAAAAATCAATTCTTACTACAATCATATCCAAGGACTACACTTCCCATTCAATACAAAACTCCACAAGTACAATACAAACTAATGCTCACACCGAGTTTACTAAGTTCCAAACCAGATACATACTTCTTCCAACTCATACATACTCACTAAGAGTCTATCCACTACCCATTCCTCACAAGCTACTTGCTTCCCAATTACAAGGGTGTGCCACCGGTCTCTTACCTTGACCATATTCGCTTCGGGTACCTGCACACTAAAAACGTTCCCCCTAGGGGGTCAGCTTTCGCTGCATATGATAACCGCATACCCCGCGTACTAGTGAGGGTACGCCGACCACTTGGTCGTATACATGGAGTTCATTTATTCATACATCATGCATACATGCTTTCATACACAATATTACAATACTTACGCAAGGCATACATACATACACTTCATTTCATACAAGGAGTACAATATAAACCATCCAATACATACTTACCTTCTCCCGAATTACACATACTCATTACATACACAATATACAATACTTGTTAGCTTCATTGGTCCACCCGGGTTAATCGGGTGGAGATTACTCTTTTACTCATTACTCCATACATACGCATTCATACTCATACTCATACATACTTACTTGCTTACTCTTACTCATGTTAAGTCGTCGGGACCTCCAGACAGGGACTACACGGTCCCACCACCGGGCTTTACTTGACTCACCGATCCGGGATGCTACCCATTTAAGGGGTTTGGGCCGCGGACCGGTTTAAGAGTCAGGAATCGGATCCAACCTCTTGTGTCTCCTCATCCTCACGCGTGGCCGAAACTATATCGGACTTCTACTCATTCCAATTTACTCACTTTCAAGTTAGGAGTTAGGTAGTTAGGAATTAGTAGAAGTCAACATCCAAGCCACAATAATACAATACACATATACACATACATACGAGGTACAATACATTACACAAGTACAATACGAGGTACATACACACTTCATTCTCATTTATTCATTTCATGAATTATACAAACTGTTGTTCAAGACAAATGTATCAAGAACAATATAAACAAGCACAAGTAAGTGCAAGATAATCCGATTCATGCATTTATCTTATTTAGGTGATCAAATAAGCACACAAATCGGGGTAACCAGATTAGGATACAGGGCATGAAGAAATCATACCTTTCACCATTGATTTCAGACTCACCGACTCCTCTTCGGTGTTCGACTAATCAAATCCTATCACATACATACAGTTAGGTGGTTAATTATCCATAATTAACCTTACTCATTACTTTACTAGAGTTTCCTAGTTTATACTTACTAATTCTTCATTGTTCAAATACCTTTACTTATGTTACTTACTTAAAATTATTTCCTAAGCTTGTTTATAGCCTTAATGACCTTTAAACACCATTAATTATGTCTTAATTATCTTATAATATCATTACCCTTCATTACCCTACCTTAGATTAGCTTTAAAATGGATTCTGTGAAGAAAATGGGGTGGTCCTGGTTTGTGTCCTGGTTTACAAACCCGGACCATCTCTTCAGAGACGTTTCTGTCAAGTTTTTATGGTGGTCCGGGTTTGTGTACCAGTTTACAACCCCGGACCATCACTTTAGAAACATTCTGCCGTATTTTTAAGGTGGTCTGGGTTTGTGTACTTGTTTCCAAACCCGGACCATCCTTCAGCGATACTTTCTGTCAAGTTTTTGAGGTGGTCCTGGTTTGCGTACTGGTTTGCAAACCAGGACCATTCCAGCGAGAAGGCTTTCTGCCAAGTTTAAGAGGTGGTCCTGGTTTGCGTACTGGTTTGCAAACCAGGACAAATCCAGCCTGTTGCAAATTTACAGTTTTTAAGCTTTGTTTCAACTTCAATCTTTTACCAACTTCTTCCCCATTATTCTTACATATAATCTAGCATATTTTAGCATTGATTAAGCACTTTAATCTAGCCTAATCCTCTCTACCAAAATCTGTTACAAAACACACTCCACTGTTACATTTTTCTCCACTGTTACAGTTTTGTTCTTCTCCAAATGCTACAGATTTTTCCTCTCTTCTTCCCACTATTCCTATGGCTCTTCTGTTGCCTCATTTGTATTATACTCAACCTAAGTCTTACTCAGTACAATGCTATTTTCACTAAATCCTTCATACTAATTCTTCCTTGATTCTTCAACACATTTCAATACTCTTTGCTACAGATTTTACATCTTTTCATTCTCTTACCACAACTACTACTCCTTAGTTACTAAATCATCTCTACTAAATCCCAATACACACCTTGGTTCTCCCATTCACCAAGTCATTCTTAATACACAATTCCTACTAAAATTTCGCCATAGTTCACCTACTTTTCTTACTTATCCACACATCTCCTTTCTCATCAAATTCATCCCTATTCTAGCCAAACCACAAGGGTTCTATCAGCACACATACAAAATCTCAATACACCAATACTTCCTTAATTATAGAGGTGATCATTCGGGCGGGCGGGGCCGGGTTCGGGCCGGGCCAGAGGAAAATTTTAGGCCCATCGGGCTATTTTCAAAACCAAACCCGGTTTTTACATTGCTGGCCGGGCCGGGCTAGGCCCGGTTTTCCAGACTTGGCGAAGCCCGGCCCCGCCGGCCCGGGGGTGGAATGGGGGGTAAGAAAGGGGAAAATGAGGTAAGAGAGGGAAGAGAGAGGGGAGATAAGAACGGAGGGAAAAAGAAGAGATGATAGAGAACTATAAAATTATATATTATATAGAATTGTTATATATATAAAAATTAAATATGTATATATTACATTTTAAAAATATAATAAAAATAATAAAAATCGGGCCGGGCCGGGCTGCCCACGGGCTCAAAAAATGCCGCGGCCCGGCCCGGTTTTTCATTCGGGCCTAATTTTATGTCCAGGCCCGCCCGGAAGCCCTATCGGGTTCGGCTCGTCGGGCTTTTTTACGGGCCGGGTCGGACCGGGCTGCCGGGCCGGACACATTATGATCAGCTCTATTAATTACAATAAATACATCATTACTTCCTCAATCCACCATACTAATACACATACACAATTTATTTGGCCCCAAGGCCTACAATTCCAATACTTGCTCATAAATACTCAAACTTCCACAAACTACAATACTAATACAATATTTGGGTTTCTTTAATCAGTTTACTCATCCCCATCACTCTAATGCATTAAAATTTAACATTAGGGAGGAGCTCTTACCTTAAGCTTATATTTCCTTCCTTTCTTTTCCAATCCTCCTGTTTCTCTCTTTCTTGCACAATCGGCTACATGGGGAATGGAGTTGCCAAACCCCATTCCCATCACCCAACACACACAAAATAAGTGTAATTAACATACTAACCCTTACATTAACACTAATGCATTGAAATGTTCAAATCACAAATTCTAGGGTTTACCTTTAGAGTGTTTTAGGAGGGGTTTTAGCCCTTGGTTTGAGAAGGTGATTCCACCACCATTGCAAGGTTGTAATTTTGCTTAAACGAGAGAGAGAAAATAGAGTATTACAAGGGGGTAGGAATCAGTTGTAAAAGAAGATGAAGGAAACATGAGTTTTTCATGTAGATTTTTACCTTAATGGAGAGAGGAGACTCCAAGCTTTACTTTGGTACCATTTTCTCTTTGAATGGGGAAAACCCATGGAGATGAATTTCTTCCTTTTCGAATTTTGAAAAGATAGAGTTGTAGAGAATGTTGAGGGGATGAAGAATATGTGCTTACTTTTGCATTTGGAGTTCAAATGAGACTAGAGCATGCAAGAGAAGTGAGGTAGCCATTGAAGCTTCCCTTGGAGCTTCAGAAATCGCCCAACAGAGGAGGTAGAAGAGAGAGAAATCGCTGGGAGGAGGGAACTCACGAGAGAGAGGAGAAAATGAGGGGATTGGAGGTGAGAGAAAAGGTATGTCCCCTTTTTACTTTATTTACTTTTTACTTTTTGGATCATTGTTTATTTAACTAGTTACATGTATGTGTGGGGGTATTATTGGACATATTAAAATCGGTCCCCCTACTGTATTACTGGTTGGAGCGTTTTTCGTCTTTTACAGAAAACGCTCGTTAGTTTACCCGGTTTCGGTACTATTCACTAACCGGGCCGTTTTCCGGAATCCTTTTGTTTAATTATTTTTATTGGTTATTAAGCTTCCATAAATGCTTAATAATTATTATTTAATGATTTACTATTTTTACGGGTCCGTTTGACCACTTAAAGTCACATTTTCAGGTTTTCTCGAAATACGTGCTCTAAAGCTCTATTAGCGTTTTAATTCATTATCTGGATCCGTTTTCTTCGGGAGTTATTCCCATATATTATTTAGGTCTTATTGAGCCTTTAGAATCCATATAATACTCTAACCGAGGTCTCATACCTCCTATGGTTATTTAACGCTTATTTAGCGTTTTTCGCTTTTTAAGCATTTCTTGATTTCTTTTGGATTTATTTTTCCTTACCAATATTACTTAGGCGTCATTAGGCCCTTAAATACGTATTAGATTAATTTTAATCCCTATATTTAAGTTCGGGGTTTTTCAATCTACCCCCCTTAGGAACTTTGTCCTCAAAGTTATTCGAGGTTATGGGATTACTATACTTACTCATTTATACTTGCCTAATACTGAAGCCATACATTCCTCCTCCTTACCATTCCCAAATTGGTTACTCAATGTTTCTCCTTTCCATACCATACCAATGTACAATAATTACTCCAATCCATATTACTATCAACCGTCCGGTTCCTCATTACAACATTTATACATACGTACAGTGCAAAGCTATCCCCAAAGCAATGCAATCCACATTACAATTCCGCAGGAACTCAGGTCATCTAGACACAGGACTCCTCTATGTCCCGCTGCCCTTGGAATAACACAATATGATATACTACTATCTTCTCCGGTGTACGCTTCCAACAAATCCTTATTCTCATGTCTAAGGAAATCCTTTCACAACTACTAATTGGAAATCTTTCTAAAGCATACAGCTCTAAATTTCAATTTATATTCATTACATCTATCCTATGCGTGATTCTTGTGACCACTTAAGGGGAGCTTCAAGAATCATTCGACCCTGATGTGATCAGCATCAGTGTTGAACTATCTTTCCACCCCAATTTGTGTTCGGTTTCCCCTGATCTGATCAGGATCAAGTTCGACTTCCCACATCAGTTTCAAACTACCAAATAATTTAATTGTTTTCATTTTCTATCTTTTTACTCTTCGTAGTCATGATTACAATTTCATACATCTCCAAAGGATGGAATTTAGTCCAACTCCACTTCCCAAATACTTTACTCTGAGATTCAATACCTAAGTGCTCATTCCATTGCCTTTCACTACTTTCATCCATTACTCTCCATCATTTCAATTATTCTAACTAAGGATTACCATACTTGTAAAATTTAGTTGTCCTCAATTTACTTCCAATAATTTGCCTAGGTATACACTACCCCTAGACTTCATTCATCTACTACTCTCATACATTTCGTACTACTTCTTCAAAGGCTACAATACTTGTGGAGCTCCGTCCACTACTCATTACTTTTCGTTTACTAATACTCTTACACTGGGGTTACACGATGGGTATTTCCATCCTATGGTATTTGCATCACTCATGCCAAGTTACCATAATTACCATATGAATAAATACTTATGTTTATTTAACATAGTATCAATCATCAATTTGATTCTCATTTGTGCTATGCACATTATGGTTTGTGTGTTTAATTCACGAAACTTACATTAAGCGGTTTTCGCTCTACCCCCCTTAAAAGGGATTACGCCCACGTAATCTACCATATGTTATTATTGAACATTGGTTATTTATTTCAGGCACTCTGAAGCGTTTTAGCTTCTTTTCGGTTTATTACATATATACCCTTGTCAAAGGGTCTTAATCATAACAATGGTTTAGTCTTTGCACCAAGGATTCCTATATGAGTTTATTTAACTCATAATTAATGCGGTTCCAGCCTATTAGGCTTCAAGGCATTACTAGCCATTCTACTATACTTACTAGGTATATTGTCTCCTAGCTAGGGCCCACTAGCTTCTGCTGCGCGACCCTGATAACTCGGGTTACTAACCCTTCGTGTTATCCTTAATGTGCTATGCATCACCTTTTTATCCGTCTATTATGGGGATAAGGTTTACTAAACAAATGCGGTATTCTTTTACCGTGTTTGAACTCAATGAGTTGTAGGTTTATAACCAGCTCTCTGTCAATCTAGTATACATACTATTTGTACTTCCACAATCATTCGCTAAGCTCCTCCGACTTATTGTCAGGCGAGGTTAAGTCACTACTTAGTTGCAGTACTTCCTCTGTTGTCAATAGCTTCTGAATTATACCAGTTCTCCTGGTTCAGTACAAGTGTTCTTTACTTGTATGACCTTGCATTTTCTATGCGTCGGTCCTAGTGACTTTCTTCTATCTCCTTTCACCTTATATTCCAATGGAATTCACATCTTATGATTATTAGTATGTTGTACACTCTTCGTGCTTCTTTGGCCTTAGGCCGCACTGTATGTTGCTAAGCTTGCTTGACTGGCTTATGCCATGTTTGTGGTGAAAAGAAAGATTTACTACAGTTTACATTCTCCATATCCCTAGCCATCTCATTAGATCATTAGCTGAACAAGTGCAATGCCAAAACACTCAGTCATACAGAGTGCAGGGCGTAAACGCTTTACAGTAAGTCACTTATGTGATAGGAAAGAATATTTCTGCCTGTCATCTTACTACTCCGTATCATTATTTGCTACTTCCTCATAGCGGTCGCTTGTTGCGCACCATACTCTTACTCATTGTACGCATCGTTCTTACTGTCTTTGTTACTGTGGTAGTATCTTTACTCATTGCCATTGTCATTGGCACCATTTCTTTATGGTGTGAATACACTAGAAGGTTCCTAGCTCATTTGTATGACGGTTGTCGCAGCATACCACAGTATTATAGTTCTAATGTGAAGATGTTCTTCCCTTTTTGGTTTCATGTGTAGGTTATCTTACCTCACCTCCGTCATCATTTATGATACAATTTACCAAGTATCTTGGTTGACCAAGGATGAGATAACTCATCGGGTTATAAGCTCTCTTGAGCGTTAGTCATTCGTGATGTTCAATGTGTATTCTCATTGATTGTTTTGACAATTATTGTCCTTCAGTGCTGAGCATTGGTTATAGGCTCTAGCCGTGTAGTTTCACTTGTATGTGCATCACCGGAACATCCCAAGAACTTCAAGGGTTTTCCGATCCCGTTCTTCAATTGAAGGGTATTTTATCACTGATGGGTGAAAGTTCTTGTTGAGGGGTTTGTCGCCACTCATACATCTGATAGCAAGGTTACTATGTTAGTACCTGCTTATGTACTGCATATGGAGTATACTTACTCCTTTAAGTCGTAATGGTTTGGAAATCTCATTTCCTTGTTCCATCGCCCGTTGGCAATATCTATATGCGTAGGCTTTACTGTTATAATAGATGGAAGTCTTTCTAAGGGTTCACATCCTCACCACCTTGGTGGTCTTCGGTTAACGAGGGGGCACCTTCCCTTGGGTTCTCGTAGTGTCCAAGTGTGGACTAGGCCATTGTTGGCGTTATAACAATTCCTATGCCTCTGTGTTGTCATTTCTACAGAAGGCATGAAGGGTAACTAAAAGCTGGTCAGCTGTATACTAGACTGATGCTCTAGTGACCGTGACACTGAGATGGTCATTACTCCAAGCCACTTAGGATGTTGGGTTTGAACTGATGGTCTAGTTGTTGATTTCTTGTCATATGAGACAATATCTCTTACAAGTCTTGTTATCCAATGGTGTGGCTGTGCAACCGTTAAGGTTTATATAACGTATTTGGTTTATGGCTTCTGAGCCCTGTTTCTACAAGCTATGCTCTTTGCAAGCTGCTTATACATATTTCCACTCCTTATATACCCCATAGTTTGGAGGTGTTACTGGCCCCATGGCAAGTCGTGACATCACGCTTTCATTCACATGAGACCCTTTTTGGCATTTTGATGTTACTCAGTGCCCTTTTGTAATTTAGGGTGTTTCCTATTAAGTGAAATCTCTTCGGTGTCCTAACCGAGTGTTCGTTGTAGCTTTCATGCTCTCAACATGACGCTTTGTTCAACTGTTGTTAATTTAGACACCCTTCAAGGATTGCACCTGGGTGTTGTTAGGTTACGCCGTTACATCCGGCTAATGTTTATGATATGTCGTGTTTACTATACCGCCTTGTGGTATTGTATTTAAGCTATCCCCTTTAGGGTTATGACGTCTCCCATTCTTGGGTAGACTGTTTATACTCCTCCTAGTGTTTTAGACTGGGTTTAAGATTCTCCTTAATGATGGATTATACTTCATGGTAATCTTGTGATTGCTCTTGGGAGGTTCTGTCTCGTTTGTTGAACATTGTGGTGTTCACGTTAGGCTTTTGCCTTACTGTGTTGGGCTGGATGTTCGTTCCAGCTACCATGTATCTGTTTGAAGTCTTTGAGACATGTCCAATGTCTATACCTACTAGTATGTGCTCTTTACACTTCCTAGTTCTTGTTCCATATCTTCAGATGGATTCTTTGAATTCCTTTATACTTGATCGTCTGAGGTGTCCACCTGTTCTGCTTTGCATTTACTCATGGTCCGTAGAACAGAGTTGACTACTTCCCGTGTTTCGTACACTACATGTATACATACGTGGGGTATCATATTGATACGTTACCACTTACCTAACTATATGTCAGGCCCGCAAGCTCCTTCGGAGTGCGGTTATCCCACATCCCATAGTTGGGTATACTCGTAGTGCTCGTCACACGCCTAGGTGAAGTATTCTATTGTCAACTCCTCTTGTATCATTCTATGATACTCACCGTAATTACGTTGGTTTGGTTTTAAAAATCCAAGGTTTTAAAAGAAGGTTTGTGGTTTTGAAAGAAAACTCGGTTTGAAAACAACGGTTCGGTGTTAAAAGAAGTCTCTCATGGCATAGCCATGTTCGAGGTCTTGACCAAGTCTAGCTTCTCGCTGACTGGTAGGTTCTAAATACAGTGGTCGGGCCGTTAGGCCTTTCCAAGGTTTCATTCTTTCAGTTTCAGGATTTGTGATCCTGTAGTTGCTTCATCGTAGTCACGGTACATTACTATGTACCTATGGTGTGTTAGGGTTCCTCTACATGCTCCTGCTCTTACTGCACTTGCCGTGGCAAGTGCGTGGTACTGTTGGTTTTTGGTTAGACCTATACCGGTCTTGATATGGTTTCCACTTGTATTTAATAGTCTTGTTGACTCTTCCCTAGATCATATTGATCTATGTTTGGGATACTCGATCCTTTTAAGTAGCTTCTCATTGATCCTGACATGGTTGTCTTGGTCGGGGTACTTCTCCAATCCTTAGAGATCCCTATTTATTTAGTTTTATGTTTTCCTTTGTTGCTCGTTCCCACTGGTTTACCGTGGTTATTGAGCCTTAGCTTGTTTAGGCACTACTCTTGTAGTCCTATCGGTTCATATCCCATGGATATCCTTGTAGCTGTGTAAGCTATGTCGGCCAGGTATCATAACCTTTTGGCGTTATAGTTTCGGAGTTAATCACTCCTGACTATATCCTTAGTCAGCTAGCATACCGTTGGTGGTATTACTTAGCTATTACTGTTCCGTAGACTTGTGTCTCGGGTTTTGTTGCTGTTCCTTTTTCCGCTCTGTTGTGCTTAGTGCTTCTTTTCCTGCTGCTGGTTGGTTAGCCAGGTTCTGCGACTGCTAAGCATGTCACCCCATGTTGTTGCATGTTGTAGTCTCCTTATGGTAGGAGTTCTCATTCTACCGCCATTAAGTGCGGGTATTGTTGTTCAACCGGGTTCCATTTCCGGGACTTCCAATTCTTGGAATCTACTATGTGTCAAGTCCTTTCCTCTTATAGGATTATCTCATTACTGCCAGATCGGGTTTTCCCGAGTATGAGAGGACTTTCCTTCTCTCTGGCGTCCTTTCCCAAGTTATACAGTGGGGATGCGGTGGGCGGGACTGGTATTGTAGGTATCCGGTACTCATCGTGAGTTCCTAACTAGCATATCTCTAATGCCAACACTCAGCCCTTAGCCCTAAACTTCTAATTCCTAACTCGGTATTCCTAAACTCAGTATTTCCAGTCATCAGAGCGAAGTATCGCTCTGATACCACTTTTTGTAACACCCCTACCGCTAATACCGTCATTACCGTCCAATCTCCTTATACAATCCAGATTCACGCAGCGGATACTTTCATACTCAACGGTGGGTGATATACTGCCGTTAGTCACCCACGTGACTAACAAGGCTACTACTACTACATACAGCATCGGTCTGATGGACCGGAATATCCGAGTGCTATACAAAAATCAATTCTTACTACAATCATATCCAAGGACTACACTTCCCATTCAATACAAAACTCCACAAGTACAATACAAACTAATGCTCACACCGAGTTTACTAAGTTCCAAACCAGATACATACTTCTTCCAACTCATACATACTCACTAAGAGTCTATCCACTACCCATTCCTCACAAGCTACTTGCTTCCCAATTACAAGGGTGTGCCACCGGTCTCTTACCTTGACCATATTCGCTTCGGGTACCTGCACACTAAAAACGTTCCCCCTAGGGGGTCAGCTTTCGCTGCATATGATAACCGCATACCACGCGTACTAGTGAGGGTACGCCGACCACTTGTTCGTATACATGGAGTTCATTTATTCATACATCATGCATACATGCTTTCATACACAATATTACAATACTTACGCAAGGCATACATACATACACTTCATTTCATACACGGAGTACAATATAAACCATCCAATACTTACTTACCTTCTCCCGAATTACACATACTCATTACATACACAATATACAATACTTGTTAGCTTCATTGGTCCACCCGGGTTAATCGGGTGGAGATTACTCTTTTACTCATTACTCCATACATACGCATTCATACTCATACTCATACATACTTACTTGCTTACTCTTACTCATGTTAAGTCGTCGGGACCTCCGGGCAGGGACTACACGGTCCCACCACCGGGCTTTACTTGACTCACCGATCCGGGATGCTACCCATTTAAGGGGTTTGGGCCGCGGACCGGTTTAAGAGTCAGGAATCGGATCCAACCTCTTGTGTCTCCTCATCCTCACGCGTGGCCAAAACTATATCGGACTTCTACTCATTCCAATTTACTCACTTTCAAGTTAGGAGTTAGGTAGTTAGGAATTAGTAGAAGTCAACATCCAAGCCACAATAATACAATACACATATACACATACATACGAGGTACAATACATTACACAAGTACAATACGAGGTACTTACACACTTCATTCTCATTTATTCATTTCATGAATTATACAAACTGTTGTTCAAGACAAATGTATCAAGATGAAATACCCCAAACCTTGGTATGTTGGTTAATCATTAAAACATGAATTATTAAGACTAAAAAGAGTCTTAGAAACATTAGTAAACAGATTTAAACAAAAGAAAACACAAAATGTGCTTTAAAGTCAATAAGAGCTAAAATGTGCTCTAAGCTTGGAATAAGCTTGGGTAAGACCTAATGAACTTACCATAACCTCCTTTATATACTAATGAACATATTAAACCAATTACCAAAGAAAACCAAGCTTGAAAACAAGTTAAAACACAAAATGTGCTTTAAGAAGTCTTAAAGCACATTTTTGAAAAATTGTCTTGTAAATGAGTTCTGAGTGGCTAAATGTCCATCATTACTCTTAAATATATATGTGTACTATATAGTATCACATTTGGGTGGCTATATTAATGGGAAATCAAAAATTTCACTTCTAAGTGCCTTGTTTAGGTGAATAGTGATTTTTATAAGCTATTTTGTAACATATGTTGTATAAGTAATTAAATTGACAAATAAAGACTAAAATACCCTCATACTAATAAAGGGGGCCGGTTTTTATAAGTGTGGTGACTCACCACTCTCTAGTTAATGTAATAAGTAAGTAAAGCAAACTAAGTAAACTTACTTTTTACTTTATAAGCATAAATATCTTCTTAAAAGCAAATCCTATCTCATTCTCATTTCTTTCCTTCATTTCCCACGGTCACAACCTTCTTCTTCCTTCCTTCTTGCTGTTCTCTCTCGGTAATACTACTATCTCCATTAGAACTCCCACTTTGACCTCTTGTAAAATCTTGCTCACTTGTTCAAATCAAAAACAAACACCACCAATCTCTTCCTCTCATCAAGCTCTTCATTCCTATCTTCTCAAAACTCCAAGAGCCCCATTTCGGTGCCAAGGTGTTCCACCATTGAAGGAGCTTGAGCTTGTCTTTTGACATATTGTTGATCTCCTTTGCTTCTAGGTAAGGAATCTCAAAGAAAAATCATGTTTCCTCCATGTTCTTACCTCGACCGAAAATACAAATTGATATAGCTCTTTGTGTGACTTTGTTCTAGCTTCATTTCAACTCTTCATGGACTAGGTGGAGTCCTCTCTTGTTGTATATTCAAACTCCCTTCAAAGATCAAGGTAAAACAACTACATTAATGTTTTTGAAACAATGTAAAATTAGGGTTTACAATGAGATGAAGCTCAAAGCTTGAATACTCATTATGGTGTTTGTATATTGTCTAGAACTTGACAAGGAATCAAAATACCATACGGTTTTGTAAGGAATCAAGAAGGAAGTGTTTTGGAAAAAGAGGTAAATCTACTAACTTAATGTTGTTTAATGCCTTAGGAGAAATGAGCTTATAAATGCTTATTAAAACTACCTAAAGAGCAAATGGTGAATGACTTAGTAAAGTGTTCTCAAGAGACTAGTAAAGGCATATGTGTGTTGAGTGTATTTGCAGGTTAAAGGCATATATATTGTGGAAATTCAGTGTTTATGATTTAAGAACCTTAAGGGCCTAAGAGCCATGCATTTTAAGGGCCTAAGTGCCATGCAATTTAAATTATGCACTATATTGTGATGTAGTGTAAATTTGGTGAAGTTGTGTATGAGAGTGTTCTTGGTGATTTTAGATGTTCTTGTGTGTTTAATGGAGAAAGCAAAGTGTTTAGGCTTAGTAATGTTCTAGGGGAATCCATGTCAAAATTTAGGTAAGAAGCAAGAAGTTCTAAGTGTTTACATAAGGTTTGGTGAGTTAGAAAACTTAGGAAATAAATAAGGAGTTCATGATGTTTTAAAGGAATTTTGATGAACTAGGAAGTACTCTAGAGTGTGATAAGGACTTAGGCATGATCTTGAGATTTAGTAAGTACCAAAGTCACTTTAGGACTTAGGTAAATACCTAGGCAAACTTTGGTAAAATAAGGAGAAGTGTACACTAGGAAAAGAGTTTCAAGAAGGATATAAGGAATTAGTGTGAGAGATGATGCTTGGGAGATGATGTTAAAATAAGGAGAAAGCTTTTGGGATAGTAGTTATCTTAGGTATGAAACACCACTTGAAAAACTAGGAGAAAACATTGTAAGTGTTAGGAATTTTGTGAAGATATAAGTAAAGGCTTAAGGAATTAGAAAATGAGTTTTATGAGTGTTTAAGGATGTCTTAAGCTGTGTTTGAAGTGCCCAAATGAGGTTAGGGGATACTAGGTTATATGGGGTGAAGTTTGGAGTTGAATGTAAAAAGGAAAACAAAGATTTGGGGCAGACCGGACTTGCGACCGGACTTGCAAGCTCGGTCGGGCCCAGTTTACCCTGCGAGAATTGGCTTCTGGAATGGACCGACCTTGGGACCGGACTTGCAAGGTCGGTCGGGCTTGTAATTTTTGTACGGATTGAGTTACTGGAATCGACCGGACATAGGACCGGACTTGGCAAGTCCGGTCGGGCTAAATTTTCAAAGGGGAGAAACTCTCTGGAATAGACCGGACATGCGACCGGACTTACAAGGTCGGTCGGAGTAGAAAATTTTGACGGAAATATGTTCTGGAATCGACCGGACATGGACAAGTCCGGTCGGCATGTCCGGTCGGACCTAAACTTGTAAAAAAAAAAACAGAAAAGAATGTGACTTATGTAGTTAACCCTAGGGTGTATAATGAAGGTAACCTAGGGTAAGATAGACATTAAAACATGTCATACAATCATGTGGAATACTTGGTAAGTGTGAAGTTAAACAAATAATTAACCGACGTTACTAATGTGTATAGGGTTCTCTCAAGGTGGAAACGAAACGAGGCAAGGACCAAGGTATGGTTTTCTTGCAGTCTGTTGCCTACCGGTTTACACCGGCTTGGATGTTGTTTGCTTTTCTGTGTGTTACGACCTTATAAGACTAAGGCATGAAAAGCGTTTACAGTTGTTATACATTAAGATGTTGTAAAGTTGTGACTCCTTCCCTTGGTTGTCTATCAAGACCTAAATGTTTGCTTGTTTGTGACTTAACAAAATATTGTGTGATCACTAACAAGTGCTAATCGGGGGAGTGAGGAGTCCGGTTGTTCCGGCCACGCGTGTGATGGATGGGGGTCGATATCATATCCGGTTTGGCTCTCTTGGTGTATGTATAGGTGGTATTCCAATTTGGTTTCTACCTTCCCTTAGCTTATCCAAAGCTAGTTACTGACTCACGTCGGGCCATAGGGGCATACGTATGTTATTTCGGTGTGCTTGGGATTACTATATCCGACACACCTTTGGTATAAGTTAACCGTTCTACATAACCGGACGGTAACGAGGATGGTAACGAGCTTAACATGGGATTGGTAAAAATCCCTAGGCTCACATGGTATACTAACTATGGTGGAAGGTTCCTTGTGAGGACCGAGTTTATGGTGTTATGTATTGATGTTGTGATGCTATGCAATTTCCCTTGCTATGCTATGGTATATATATATATGTTGGATGTTCTAAAATGAATGCCATGTTATTATGACAATTGGTTGCGCGTATCCCGGTAGCCGATGGGCTGCGCGTTAGCCATACCAGCAAAGGTTGCTGACCCCCTCGGGGGCTCCATATTTTATTGCAGGATGAGGATCGAAGAGGCAGAGTGGCTCTAGGTCCTAGGTCGTTGATGTACTTTTGGATATGTTGGTAGTGGAGCCCGGGATGCGCCTGTGCTCCCGAGGCATTACATTTTGATACCGTTGTTGTACGGTGGTGAATGATTATGGTTGTAGGTGTGTTGTAAATTAAATACTCGGTATGGTTGGTTATGTTTATATATGGATGTTAGATACTATGCTCGGGAGTCTGATCATCAGACCGATACACATGTATTTATTCTGCCTAGTTAACCACGTGGTGGTTAACGGCGTTGTAACACCAAAGCGTTTAGTTAATGTTTGGTTGGTTATTTCCGCTGCGATTTCGGTAGTTGATAGGGGCGTTGTAGGGGTGTTACAAAAAGTGGTATCAGAGCGAAGTATCGCTCTGATGACTAGAATACCGAGCTTAGGGATATACCGAGTTAGGAAATCTAGCTACAGTTACCTAAGTGAACAGATTTGGAAAGGTTAACCACTAACTAAGTGTGGAATTACCTGGTTGTCGGGAAGATGCTATAACCATTGGACCGATAAGTGTGCAAGCATAATGCTAATGAAATGTTCATATGAATTCAGATGGCAGGTAGACCACGAGGGAGAGGCCGCGGGCGCGGTACTGGAGATTTGGGTAACCAGGGCGATGATACTACGGCACAGACTATGGCTGAGGCAGTTGCAGCCGCCGCCGTAGCCCAGTTGGTACCCGATCTGGTTGCTGCTATTCAGCAAGGGCAACAGCCCGGAGTTCAGCCACCACCACCACCGCCACGAGAGACCAATTGGGTCAAGGCGTTGGCTGATCTTAGACCGCCATCATTCAATGGGGAGACTGATCCTCGAAAGCTGGAGGCGTACATCTCCGAACTGGAGACCGCCTACGAGACCTTGGCTGTACCTACTGAAGCTAAGGTCCGTCTTGCCGCCTACTACTTGAAGGGTACGGCGCAGAGTTGGTGGAAGTTGGTGAAGGAGGACAGGATGGCTGATCCTGAATTTGGTTGGAGGGAGTACACGGCTCTACTGCGAGCCAAGTACTACCCTGTACATGTGCAGGAGGCAAAGCGCCTCGAGCTGGATAGTCTGAGGCAGGGGGATAAGATGTCGGTTGATGACTACTACATAGCATTCACCGGCCTTATCCACCTGTTACCAGACCTTGGGTATTCGAACCGGGTGTTGGTGAACCGGTTCTACAATGGTCTTAGCCACCGTCTCCGCTATGGGATGGGGCCAGCTGAGTATACTACCTTGCAGGTAATTAGAGTACCTTATTGTGAATCAATCTATACCATGAGTGAATGTTAATGTGAGTTGGTAAGTTGTTTTGCGGGGCATGTCTGACATCCTAAAATTCAGGAGTGCTATCATGCCGCTGCTAAGGTTGAAATTACCGTCCGTCTGAGGGACGAGGAGAATGCGCACAAGCGCAAGGCCACCAACGAGGGCCAGAGTCAGCAAGGGTATGGGGGAGGGAAGAAAAAGAAACCCTACCCTCAGCCCCAGAAGGGTCAGTACCAGAGTGACAAGGGCCAAGCCCAGACCACCACAGCTGATGAGCCACTGAAGCTCACGTACGCGTATGCGGCGAAGCCTCTACGCTCCTACCCGCCTAAGGGTAATTACTTAACCATGTGTAGTTGAGGTGTGTGTTGTTAAGATGGGAGGTGAGTATTGATTGTGTGTTGTTGTAGCAGCTAGCGCGGGTTCTGGACCGGAGCGCCACTTTTACTGTAAGTGGTGCAATGGAGACCACCCCGACAAAGACTGCAAGGGGAATGATGTGAGGTGCCGTCACTGCCAGAAGATGGGGCACCGTGAGTTTGAGTGTTGGACGAACCCCAACAGCAGGAACTATAAGCCAAAGGGGCAGTGGAAGGGTAATACTACCACGACCACTGAAGGCCCGAAGGCGATTACTCACAGACTTCTGACAAGAAGTACACTGAATCCCAGAAGGGGAAGGCTACGGGGTCCGGCAAGGCCGCCCTGAATGTGGTGGACCGGTCAGAGGCACCAGGATCCTCTTCGAGACCAGGTACCGCCTAAACTGTTAAATGGAAAAGTGATTGCTTACCGCATTTCATGCATGAGTGTTAGCAAGTCTAAGGGTATAAACATATAAGTAAAGAGTTAGAATATAATGTGGAAAACACCTAAAGTTAGGCATTTGAAACTTAGGAACCTTCAATATCTGTTATCCAATCCCGCCCACACCAAACCCTGAAGAAACCACCATCAACATCACCGACATCCATTGGAGCAATGTCAGGTATCCAGCCAGGTATGATACTTTTAAATGGATACCTGACACCGGAAGCACAAATCCATATCATCAGACGATGCGACGAACGGAGCAAAACCAGGAGGGTTCTACACACCCGAATACCCGAACGGAGCAAGGATGCAATTGAAGATGATGTGCATGGGTAAGGACTGGAACCCTTACACCAAGTCATATCAAGAAGTGCGAGCTGAAGATGGAGCAACAGTATCAAGTATACCAGAGGAGTTCCACGCGGTCGTTAACCACGCCGTGGGAATTGCTCAGCAAGTTGAAACGGAATCAATTCCAAGTGTAAAAGCAGATCTATGCATTGTAAACTTCTACCAGAAAGGTGGACGGTTAGGTATACACCAAGACAAGGACGAGTCACCCGAGTCTCTAAGTAAGGGAGTACCCGTGGTGTCTTGGTCCATTGGTGATACCGCAGTGTTTGTGTATGGCGAGCAGAAGCGTGCTGACCTCGCAAGAAGCTACTGCTGAAATCGGGAGATGTTAATCATGGGTGGGCAATCAAGGATGCTATACCATGGCATCAGGAAGATCAAACTGAATACCGCACCGTCGGCAGTGATCAATGCCACACACATGAAACCCGGACGTTTAAATTTGACCTTCAGACAGTTTTAAGCTTTGTATAATTGTGTGATGTGATAAACCCGTATGTATTAAGGATGTTGTAAGTGTGAATCATGGCGACAGTGTAAGCCAATGAATGTTGTAAAAAGAGTGTGTTAATGAATAAAGTGGAGTTGTTTGAAGCATATAAACCGTGTTGTACCCAATACTTATTAGTTTGCCAATGAATTAGGCTGTGCACTCGGAACGGGAGGTATACTGAGTGTCTGCAATAAGGCAGAAGCCGGCAAGAGCGGCACAATCCTCACCGGTACCTTTCCAGTGAATGGCGTGGATGCATCGATCTTGTTCGACTCTGGAGCCTCACACACATTCATTTCGCTATCATTTGCGAAGAGGCTGGGGTTAGACGGTGAAGAGATGCCAGACTTCGTGGTCACTCTCCCGTCGAAAGAGCGGATCAGATGTACCCGCTACTACCGAGATGCTGTTGTTCGAATCAGGGATGAGGAGTTTCCGATCGACTTGATAGAGTTCGACGGACTAGGTTTTGATGTGATTGTCGGGATGAACTGGTTGGAGCGGTACAAGGGTAGAATCCTATGTGCCAAGCATCGACTGCTTCTTAGGAGTCCATCTGGGGTTACTATATCATACCGCCAGAGGCCCAGGGAGCCTTCGACACAGATCATCACCGCCATGGCCATGTATCATGAGTTGCGACGGGGAAATGATGTATACCTCTGCTATGTCCAGGACATAGAGAGAGACCCTGAGTTTAGCCCAGATGTGCCGGTAGTGTCGGAGTTTCCTGACGTATTTCCTAAGGAACTGCCGGGCATGCCGCCAGCACGAGAGGTTGAGTTTGAGATTGACCTAGTTCCGGGCACCGGACCCATTGCAAAAGCACCTTACCGTATGGCTCCAGCAGAAATGACAGAGCTCAAGGAGCAGCTGAGAGACCTACTCGACAAGGGCTTTATCCGCCCTAGTGTTCACCATGGGGAGCGCCGGTTCTCTTCGTGAAGAAGAAGGACGGTAGCCTCCGCCTATGTATTGATTATCGGGAGCTGAATGCTGTTACGGTGAAGAACCGTTACCCCTTACCACGCATCGACGATCTATTTGATCAGCTGAGGGGAGCATCAGTGTTCTCCAAGATAGACCTACGTTCCGGATACCACCAGATTGCCATCCGTGACAGTGATATCGAAAAGACAGCTTTCAGAACTAGGTATGGGCATTATGAGTTCACAGTTATGCCGTTTGGCTTGTCAAATGCACCAGCAAAGTTCATGGACTTAATGAACCGTTTGTTCCAAGATCAGTTGGACAAATCAGTGGTAGTCTTCATCGATGACATACTTGTGTATTCGAAATCGAGAGGTGAGCATGAAAGCCACCTGAGAGATGTATTGCAAACGTTGAGGAAAAATCAGCTGTATGCTAAATTTTCTAAGTGTGAATTTTGGTTGAACCAAGTATCATTCCTTGGACATGTGATTTCTGAGGCCGGGATCGCTGTTGATCCGGCAAAGATAGATGCAGTGCGCACCTGGCCTAGGCCGAAGACAGTTACCGACATCAGGAGCTTCCTCGGTCTGGCAGGTTATTATAGGAGGTTGTGAAGGACTTCTCCAGTGTCTCGAAGCCGATGACTTCCTTGATGAAAAAGGATGCACCATTCGAGTGGACAGTCGACTGTGAGAGAGCTTTCACGAGTCTCAAGGATGCTCTGACATCTGCACCGGTTCTGACATTACCAGACGGTCCAGATGGTTTTGAGGTCTATTGCGACGCATCAGGCAGGGGTATGGGTTGTGTGTTGATGCAACACGGGAAGGTCGTGGCTTACGCCTCCCGACAGCTGAAGAAGCATGAGGAGAACTACCCTACCCACGATTTAGAATTGGGGGCCATTGTCTTCGCACTGAAGATATGGCGACATCATTTGTATGGGGTAAGCGTGACAATCATTCTGACCACAAGAGTTTGAAATACTTGTTCACTCAGAAAGAGTTGAACATGAGGCAGAGAAGGTGGGTTGAATTCTTAAATGATTATGACATCAATTTACAGTACAAGGAGGGTAAGGCAAACGTGGTAGCTGACGCATTGAGTCGCCGAGCACACTCTCTCCATTCGCTAGTCTCTCATACTGGCTTGGTTGAAGAGGTGCGGAGTGCTCAGATGACGGATCAGTATATGGTGGAAATTAGACAGAAGCTTATTGATGGCACATTCGAGGGTCAGAAGTATGACTTCAGACTCCACGATGATGACCTGATTAGGCTTAATGGCCGGTTGTGTATACCGAGGAGTAGCGCTGAGCTGAAGGAGCGCATACTGAGTGAATCCCATTGTTCTACGACATCGATTCACCCCGGAGCTTCAAAGATGTATAAAGGTATGAAAAGATATTTTTGGTGGGCTGGAATGAAAAAGGATGTGAATGACTATGTGTTGAGGTGTCTCACTTGTCAGAAGGTCAAGTTTGAGCACCGACGGCCTGGTGGTATGGTGCAGCCAATGCCAGTGCCGGAGTGGAAGTTCCATGACATATCTATGGACTTCGTGGTGGGCTTCCGCCTACAAGGGGAGGTCTAAATATGATTTGGGTTGTGGTAGACCGACTGACCAAGGTGGCTCGATTCATACCGATGAATGACACCTGGAAAGTGGCTAAGCTTGTAGAGCTCTTCGACAGAGAGATAGTAAGACATCATGGGGTTCCGAAAACGATTGTATCCGACAGAGATACCAGATTCCTATCCAGATATTGGAAGTCTACACGAGAGGCACTTGGTACTGAACTGAAATTGAGCACAGCGTTTCACCCACAGACAGATGGTCAGAGTGAGCGCACTATCCAGACACTTGAGGATATGCTACGTGCATGTGCACTTGACTTTCAGACCAGCTGGATTGATAAGTTACATCTGATCGAGTTTAGTTACAACAACAGTTATCATGCATCGATCAAGATGTCTCCCTTCCAGGCATTGTACGGTAGACCATGCCGCACGCCATTATGCTGGGATGAGTCGAGTGAGACGGTCATTATAGGACCAGAGTATCTTGAGCAAGTTCAGGCAGAAGTTCGCCAGATCAGGGCTAATATGAAAGCAGCTCAGGATAGACAGAAGTCGTACGCTGATGTGCGCAGACGCGACCTGGAGTTCGCCGTAGGCGATCAGGTATTTCTTAGGGTATCCCCCATGAAGGGAGTATTTCGTTTTGGCCAGAAGGGCAAGTTGAGCCCGAAGTATGTGGGTCCTTATGTTGTGACGGAGATGGCCCGGTAGCTTATAGACTTGATCTACCCGCCGAACTGGGCAAGGTACATGATGTATTTCATGTGTCCCAGTTGAAGAAATATATGTCTCATCCGTCTCATGTGCTTCAGCGGAAAGGCTAACCTTAGAGCCAACCATGCGATCAGTGGAGACTCCGGTACGGATTCTGGATACTAAGACTCGAGACACTCGCCATAAGTCCGTGAGACTGGTGAAGGTCCTCTGGTCTAACCAGGACGTTGAGGAGGCCACTTGGGAGCTGGAGAAAAGATGAAGGCGAAGCACCCGTCATTGTTTGCTTCTTAGTGTTATATGTATAGGGTACGGGGCGTACCCCTTTTAAGGGGGGTAGAGCCGTTTCGGTTATGGTTGTGTACGACATGTATATGTATACATGTCTATGTTATGTTACAGACCGTTGTGTCTGAATGGTATTGTGTGGTTTGGACCTTGAGTCCGTTGTGGTGTAAGAATGATGGTAAGGTTGGTAATAATGTTTGGAAGTATTGTTTTTATAAGTGTTCCCCGTGTTCTAATAGTAAGATATGTGGAAAGTATGAACTTTGGGGACAAAGTTTTTAAGGGGGGTAGATTGAAATACCCCAAACCTTGGTATGTTGGTTAAACATTAAAACATGAATTATTAAGACTAAAAAGAGTCTTAGAAACATTAGTAAACAGATTTAAACAAAAGAAAACACAAAATGTGCTTTAAAGTCAATAAGAGCTAAAATGTGCTCTAAGCTTGGAATAAGCTTGGGTAAGACCTAATGAACTTACCAAGACCTCCTTTATATACTAATGAACATATTAAACCAATTACCAAAGAAAACCAAGCTTGAAAACAAGTTAAAACACAAAATGTGCTTTAAGAAGTCTTAAAGCACATTTTTGAAAAATTGTCTTGTAAATGAGTTGAGTGGCTAAATGTCCATCATTACTCTTAAATATATATGTGTACTATATAGTATCACATTTGGGTGGCTATATTAATGGGAAATCAAAAATTTCACTTCTAAGTGCCTTGTTTAGGTGAATAGTGATTTTTATAAGCTATTTTGTAACATATGTTGTATAAGTAATTAAATTGACAAATAAAGACTAAAATACCCTCATACTAATAAAGGGGGCCGGTTTTTATAAGTGTGGTGACTCACCACTCTCTAGTTAATGTAATAAGTAAGTAAAGCAAACTAAGTAAACTTACTTTTTACTTTATAAGCATAAATATCTTCTTAAAAGCAAATCCTATCTCATTCTCATTTCTTCCTTCATTTCCCACGGTCACAACCTTCTTCTTCCTTCCTTCTTGCTGTCTCTCTCGGTAATACTACTATCTCCATTAGAACCCCACTTTGACCTCTTGTAAAATCTTGCTCACTTGTTCAAATAAAAAACAAAACACCACCAATTCTCTCTCATAAAGCTCTTCATTCCTATCTTCTCAAAACTCCAAGAGCCCCATTTCGGTGCCAAGGGTTCCACCATTGAAGGAGCTTGAGCTTGTCTTTTGACATATTGTTGATCTCCTTTGCTTCTAGGTAAGGAATCTCAAAGAAAAATCAGTTTCCTCCATGTTCTTACCGACCGAAAATACACATTGATATAGCTCTTTGTGTGACTTTGTTCTAGCTTCATTTCAACTCTTCATGGACTAGGTGGAGTCCTCTTGTTTATATTCAAACTCCCTTCAAAGATCAAGGTAAAACAACTACATTAATGTTTTTGAAACAATGTAAAAATTAGGGTTTACAATGAGATGAAGCTCAAAGCTTGAATACTCATTATGGGTTTGTATATTGTCTAGAACTTGACAAGGAATCAAAATACCATACGGTTTTGTAAGGAATCAAGAAGGAAGTGTTTTGGAAAAAGAGGGTAAATCTACTAACTTAATTGTTTAATGCCTTAGGAGAATGAGCTTATAAATGCTTATTAAAACTACCCTAAAGAGCAAATGGTGAATGACTTAGTAAAGTGTTCTCAAGAGACTAGTAAAGGCATATGTGTGTTGAGTGTATTTGCAGGTTAAAGGCATATATATTGTGGAAATTCAGTGTTTATGATTTAAGCACCTTAAGGGCCTAAGAGCCATGCATTTTAAGGGCCTAAGTGCCATGCAATTTAAATTATGCACTATATTGTGATGTAGTGTAAATTTGGTGAAGTTGTGTATGAGAGTGTTCTTGGTGATTTTAGATGTTCTTGTGTGTTTAATGGAGAAAGCAAAGTGTTTAGGCTTAGTAATGTTCTAGGGGAATCCATGTCAAAATTTAGGTAAGAAGCAAGAAGTTCTAAGTGTTTACATAAGGTTTGGTGAGTTAGAAAACTTAGGAAATGAATAAGGAGTTC
Source organism: Limonium bicolor (assembly GCA_023374045.1). Lineage (NCBI taxonomy): Eukaryota > Viridiplantae > Streptophyta > Magnoliopsida > Caryophyllales > Plumbaginaceae > Limonium > Limonium bicolor. The sequence goes on from CM041781.1 coordinate 129,820,077, forward strand.
ATGATGTTTTAAAGGAATTTTGATGAACTAGGAAGTACTCTAGAGTGTAATAAGGACTTAGGCATGATCTTGAGATTTAGTAAGTACCAAAGTCACTTTGGGACTTAGGTAAATACCTAGGCAAACTTTGGTAAAATAAGGAGAAGTGTACACTAGGAAAAGAGTTTCAAGAAGGATATAAGGAATTAGTTGTGAGAGATGATGCTTGGGAGATGATGTTAAAATAAGGAGAAAGCTTTTGGGATAGTAGTTATCTTAGGTATGAAACACCACTTGAAAAACTAGGAGAAAACATTGTAAGTGTTAGGAATTTTGTGAAGATATAAGTAAAGGCTTAAGGAATTAGAAAATGAGTTTTATGAGTGTTTAAGGATGTCTTAAGTTGTGTTTGAAGTGCCCAAATGAGGTTAGGGGTACTAGGTTATATGGGGTGAAGTTTGGAGTTGAATGTAAAAAGGAAAACAAAGATTTGGGGCAGACCGGACTTGCGACCGGACTTGCAAGTTCGGTCGGGCCCAGTTTACCCTGCGAGAATTGGCTTCTGGAATGGACCGACCTTGGGACCGGACTTGCAAGGTCGGTCGGGCTTGTAATTTGTGTACGGATTGAGTTACTGGAATCGACCGGACATAGGACCGGACTTGGCAAGTCCGGTCGGGCTAAATTTTCAAAGGGGAGAAACTCTGGAATAGACCGGACATGCGACCGGACTTACAAGGTCGGTCGGAGTAGAAAATTTTGACGGAAATATGTTCTGGAATCGACCGGACATGGACAAGTCCGGTCGGCAAGTCGGTCGGACCTAAACTTGTAAAAAAAAAAACAGAAAAGAATGTGACTTATGTAGTTAACCCTAGGGTGTATAATGAAGGTAACCTAGGGTAAGATAGACATTAAAACATGTCATACAATCATGTTGAATACTTAGTAAGTGTGAAGTTAAATAAATAATTAACCGACGTTACTAATGTGTATAGGATTCTCTCAAGGTGGAAACGAAACGAGGCAAGGACCAAGGTATGGTTTTCTTGCAGTCTGTTGCCTACCGGTTTACACCGGCTTGGATGTTGTTTGCTTTTCTGTGTGTTACGACCTTATAAGACTAAGGCATGAAAAGAGTTTACAGTTGTTATACATTAAGATGTTGTAAAGTTGTGACTCCTTCCCTTGGTTGTCTAACAAGACCTAAATGTTTGCTTGTTTGTGACTTAACAAAATATTGTGTGATCACTAACAAGTGCTAATCGGGGGAGTGAGGAGTCCGGTTGTTCCGGCCACGCGTGTGATGGATGGGGGTCGATATCATATCCGGTTCGGCTCTCTTGGTGTATGTATAGGTGGTATTCCAATTTGGTTTCTACCTTCCCTTAGCTTATCCAAAGCTAGTTACTGACTCACGTCGGGCCATAGGGGCATACGTATGTTATTTCGGTGTGCTTGGGATACTATATCCGACACACCTTGGGTATAAGTTAACCGTTCTATATAACTGGACGGTAACGAGGATGGTAACGAGCTTAACATGGGATTGGTAAAAATCTCTAGGCTCACATGGTATACTAACTATGGTGGAAGGTTCCTTGTGAGGACCGAGTTTATGGTGTTATGTATTGATGTTGTGATGCTATGCAATTTCCCTTGCTATGCTATGGTATATATATATATGTTGGATGTTCTAAAATGAATGCCATGTTATTATGACAATTGGTTGCGCGTATCCCGGTAGCCGATGGGCTGCGCGTTAGCCATACCAGCAAAGGTTGCTGACCCCCTCGGGGGCTCCATATTTTATTGCAGGATGAGGATCGAAGAGGCAGAGTGGCTCTAGGTCCTAGGTTGTTGATGTACTTTTGGATATGTTGGTGTGGAGCCCGGGATGCGCCTGTGCTCCCGAGGCATTACATTTTGATACCGTTGTTGTAGTGGTGATGATTATGGTTGTAGGTGTGTTGTAAATTAAATACTCGGTATGGTTGGTTATGTTTATATATGGATGTTAGATACTATGCTCGGGAGTCTGATCATCAGACCGATACACTTGTATTTATTCTGCCTAGTTAACCACGTGGGTGGTTAACGGCGTTGTAACACCAAAGCGTTTAGTTATTGTTTGGTTGGTTATTTCCGCTGCGATTTCGGTAGTTGATAGGGGCGTTGTAGGGGTGTTACACAAGAACAATATAAACAAGCACAAGTAAGTGCAAGATAATCCGATTCATGCATTTATCTTATTTAGGTGATCAAATAAGCACACAAATCGGGGTAACCAGATTAGGATACAGGGCATGAAGAAATCATACCTTTCACCATTGATTTCGGACTCACCGACTCCTCTTCGATGTTCGACTAATCAATCCTATCACATACATACAGTTGGGTGGTTAATTATCCATAATTAACCTTACTCATTACTTTACTAGAGTTTCCTAGTTTATACTTACTAATTCTTCATGTTCAAATACCTTTACTTATGTTACTTACTTAAAATTATTTCCTAAGCTTGTTTATAGCCTTAATGACCTTTAAACACCATTAATATGTCTTAATTATCTTATAATATCATTACCCTTCATTACCCTACCTTAGATTAGCTTTAAAATGGATTCTGTGAAGAAAATGGGGTGGTCCTGGTTTGTGTCCTGGTTTACAAACCTGGACCATCTCTTCAGAGACGTTTCTGTAAGTTTTTATGGTGGTCCGGGTTTGTGTACCAGTTACAACCCCGGACCATCACTTTAGAAACTTTCTGCCGTATTTTTAAGGTGGTCCGGGTTTGTGTACTTGTTTGCAAACCCGGACCATCCTTCAGCGATACTTCTGTCAAGTTTTTTGAGGTGGTCCTGGTTTGCGTACTGGTTTGCAAACCAGGACCATTCCAGCGAGAAGACATTCTCCAAGTTTAAGAGGTGGTCCTGGTTTGCGTACTGGTTTGCAAACCAGGACAAATCCAGCCTGTTGCAAATTTACAGTTTTTAAGCTTTGTTTCAACTTCAATCTTTACCAACTTCTTCCCCATTATTCTTACATATAATCTAGCATATTTTAGCATTGATTAAGCACTTTAATCTAGCCTAATCCACTCTACCAAAATCTGTTTACAAAACACACTCCTGTTAATTTTTCTCCACTGTTACAGTTTGTTCTTCTCAAATGCTACAGATTTTTTCTCTCTTCTTCCACTACTCCTATGGCTCTTCTGTTGCCTCATTTGCATTATACTCAACCTAAGTCTTACTCAGTACAATGCTATTTTCACTAAATCCTTCATACTAATTCTTCCTTGATTCTCCAACACATTTCAATACTCTTTGCTATAGATTTTACATCTTTTCATTCTTTACCACAACTACTACTCCTTAGTTACTAAATCATCTCTACTAAATCCCAATACACACCTTGGTTCTCCCATTCACCAAGTCATTCTTAATACACAATTCCTACTAAAATTTCGCCATAGTTCACCTACTTTTCTTACTTATCCACACATCTCCTTTTCATCAAATTCATCCCTATTCTAGCCAAACCACAAGGGTTCTATCAGCACACATACAAAATCTCATACACCAATACTTCCTTAATTACAATAAATACATCTTACTTCCTCAATCCACCATACTAATACACATACACAATTTATTTGGCCCCAAGGCCTACAATTCCAATACTTGCTTATAAATACTCAAACTTCCACAAACTACAATACTAATACAATATTTGGGTTTCTTTAATCAGTTTACTCATCCCCATCACTCTAATGCATTAAAATTTAACATTAGGGAGGAGGAGCTCTTACCTTAAGCTTATATTTCCTTCCTTTTCCAATCCACCTGTTTCTCTCTTTCTTGCACAATCGGCTACATGGGGAATGGAGTTGCCAAACCCCATTCCCATCACCCAACACACACAAAATAAGTGTAATTAACATACTAACCCTTACATTAACACTAATGCATTGAAATGTTCAAATCACAAATTCTAGGGTTTACCTTTAGAGTGTTTTAGGAGGGGTTTTAGCCCTTGGTTTGAGAAGGTGATTCCACCACCATTGCAAGGTTGTAATTTTGCTTAAACGAGAGAGAGAAAGTAGAGTATTACAAGGGGGTAGGAATCGGTTGTAAAAGAAGATGAAGGAAACATGAGTTTTTCATGTAGATTTTTACCTTAATGGAGAGAGGAGACTCCAAGCTTTACTTTGGTACCATTTTCTCTTTGAATGGGGAAAACCCATGGAGATGAAGTTCTTCCTTTTCGAATTTTGAAAAGATAGAGTTGTAGAGAATGTTGAGGGGATGAAGAATATGTGCTTACTTTTGCATTTGGAGTTCAAATGAGACTAGAGCATGCAAGAGAAGTGAGGTAGCCATTGAAGCTTCCCTTGGAGCTTCAGAAATCTCCCAACAGAGGAGGTAGAAGAGAGAGAAATCGCTGGGAGGAGGGAACTCATGAGAGAGGAGAAAATGAGGGGATTGGAGGTGAGAGAAAAGGTATGTCCTCTTTTTACTTTATTTACTTTTTACTTTTTGGCTCATTGTTTATTTAACTAGTTACATGTATGTGTGGGGGTATTATTGGACATATTAAACTCGGTCCCCCTACTGTATTACTGGTTGGAGCATTTTTTGTCTTTTACAAAAAACGCTCGTTAGTTTACCCGGTTTTAGTACTATTCACTAACCGGGCCCGTTTTCCGGAATCCTCTTGTTTAATTATTTTTATTGGTTATTAAGCTTCCATAAATGCTTAATAATTATTATTTAATGATTTACTATTTTTACGGGTCCGTTTGACCACTTAAAGTCACGTTTTCGAGTTTTCTCGAAATACGTGCTCTAAAGCTCTATTAGTGTTTTAATTCATTATCTGGATCCATTTTCTTCGGGAGTTATTCCCATATATTATTTAGGTCTTATTGAGCCTTTAGAATCCATATAATACTCTAACCGAGGTCTCATACCTCCTATGGTTATTTAACGCTTATTTAGCGTTTTTCGCTTTTTAAGCATTTCTTGATTTCTTTTGGATTTATTTTTCCTTACCAATATTACTTAGGCGTCATTAGGCCCTTAAATACATATTAGATTAATTTTAATCCCTATATTTAAGTTCGGGGTATTTCAACCGAAACCGGTCATGAGTTAAATAATTTCCAATGAGAATTCTTGGTTTAGGGAGATCCTCTAACCAGAACGCATTGTATAATAGACCACGTGGAAGTTAAAACACTTCACGACGGCAGAACGTTTTGAACCAATGTTCAATAATCGATTACGTGGGTGTAATCCTTTTTAAGGGGGGTAGAGCGCACGACCGCTTAATGTGTTTTACCGTACAAGTGTACGTGAACTATGTTGTGCATAGCACAAAATAATTTGTTTGGATGATAGTGGTGATTACGCACAGAAGATGCGAATACCATTGTGATAAATGTGTATACTTTGGTAACTGTTGTGTGTTAGTACAAGAGTAAGGGAGTAAAGAAACTCCCGGGGAACTAAAACCCCTACAGTATATGTTCACATAATACTAAATGTAAAACCGTGTATTGTATTTTGATAGAATTATGTATATATACAGTATTGGGATTTATGAAGGGGTATGAAACTGATATAGAACCTAGTGAGAATAAGATTCCCAAGGTAACTGGATCAAAGTGAATGGAGATAACCGATAGACGGAGTTCTATCCTTTGGAGATGTAATGATTATGACTAGAATGACAAAAAAAAGATAGAAAATTGGAAATGAGTGTATTATTTGATGCTTGAAAAATGAGTGGGGAGGTGGAACTTGATTTGCATGTGATCAAGGGAAGCCGAACACAAATTGGGGTGGAAGGATAGTTCAACACTGATGCTGATCACATCAGGGTTGGATGATTCTTGAAGCTCCCTATAAGTGGTCACAAATAATCACGATAAGAAAAGAAGCAAAGAACATAAGTTGGACTTGGAGTTGTATGCATTTTCAAAAGGATTTTTAATTGGTATTTTCAAAACCTTCGATTGATATTTTAATTAAAGAAAGTTCTCCTACTTAACCTTACAAACAATATTTTTGTAGTACTTGCTCACGAGCTGAGGACGTATGAGCCTTTGTCTTCGGACCGGCGACATGGGAAGTATATATGTTAAAGATTAAGTGATTGTTTTGATCTCCCAAAGGAATCTGCGGGATAACAATGTATATAAAAGGCATTTTCGGTTGTTATACATGCTAAGACATGTTGTGTGGTATGTGTAATAAATATTATTTTGACCTTGAGTCCTAATGTGGTTGGGGTCTGAATTGGTTATGTTACCCAGACCAGAGAGTCTGAGGGTTGATATTTGGATACAAACGTGGTTATGTTACCCGGACCTCTGAGTCCGAGGTTGTTATGCAAAGTATGGTATATTATGGATGTGGTTATGTTTGTTATGTGAAGGTATGTTTGGTTATGGAAGTTTTATCATGTAAGTAATACCCGGATTCTATGGAAGGATACAAGGGAAACTGTGAACTTCGAGGACGAAGTTCTTTTAAGGGGGGTAGATTGAAATACCCCAAACCTTGATATGTTGTTTAAATATTAGATTATGGTGTATAAAGGCTTAAAAGTTCCTTAGAAACATTAGTGAACAATTTAAACCATGGTAAAAACTATAAACTAGCATAAATACAGTTTTAGCAAAAACATGCTCTAAGCTTGGAATGAACTTGGTTAGGACCCAAAGAGCATACCAATACTTAATAACATGCAATTATTATTTGATAAGGCTAATTAAGTCCTTAAGAAACATTGGTATACAATTAAACCAAAGAGAACACAAGAAAACACCATAAAGTCAATTTAAGCAAATATTTGATCTAGACTTGGTGTAACCTTGTATAATACCTAAAGGTCAATCCCAGACCTTATTAACATGCTAATGAACATTTTAAATCAATTACTAAAGAAAACCAAGCTTGAAAACAAGTTAAAACACAAAATGTGCTTTAAGGAGCCTTAAAGCACATTTTTGAAAAATTGTCTTAGAAATGGGTTTTGAGTGGCTAAATGTCCATCATTACTCTTTAATCAACATGTGTACTACTTAGTATCACATTAGGAAGCCTAAATCAATGGGAAATCAAAAATTTCTCAATTATGTGCCTTAATTTGTGAATAGTGCTCAAATAGTGCTAGTTTAAGACATAAGTCAACATAAGTCAATTAATTGGTCAACAAAGACCAAAAAAAATCAGCCTATATACAAGAGGGGGCTGAGTTTATAAGTGGTGAGTCATCACCATTGCTAGTTTATTAAAGGAGGGAGAATTGATAAAGTAAAGTACTATTTGCTTTAAAGCATAAATATCTTAACAAAAGGCATACCTCTCACCTCCTTTCTTCATTTTCTCCATTCCCCATCATTTTTATTCATCTTCTCCCAGATCCAAAACCATTCTTCTACAGCACCCTCCATTCCCCATCTTCTTTTGCTTGTAACTCATGGCTCCATGCTCCAAATTTAATTTCAAGACTACCTTTGTCTTAGTTAGACCATGCTCTACACTTCTATCTTTTCAAATCTTCAAGAACTCCATTTTGGTGCCATGAAGAATCTCCATTGAAGGAGCTTGATCTCATCTTTTCATGCCTTGTCATTCTCCTTTGCTTCAAGGTAAGGAAAATAAAAGAAAACCTAAGTTTCCTCTCATTTTGGTTCATGACCGAAAATTCACCTCTTAATGGTGCCTTGTCTTTCTCTCTTCTTAGCTTAATTCAAACTTCAAGGGACTAGGAGGGGTCCTATCTTGCTACTTATTCAAGCTCTCTTTCAAATTCTAAATGTAAACATCAATTTTAGCGTTTTAAGACACTTATGTAAACCTAGGGTTTAAATATGAGTTTGAGTATTAAACTTAATGCTCATTACCCTTATATGTGTCTTGGTTAGAAGATTGACAAGTGATAAAAGCTCCTTGACGATTTTCAATCAAGAAAGAACAAGAGAAAACAAGTGAGAAAGCTTGGAAGACAAAGAGGTAAATGACCTCTCTTAATGTAGTTATGTGTCTTAGGGAATTGAGCCATATTTTCTTAATAAATAACCTAAAGAGCCAATGGGAGATGAGCTAGAAAACTATCCACAAGGTGGACTAAAAGAATACAGGAGCATTGTTGTGTGTAATTGCAGGTTGAAGGCATTTAAATGTGGAAAATCAGTGTTTAAGGTTAATGCAAATTAAGGGCCTAAGTGCCAAGCAATTTAAGTTTATGCACTATATTGTGATGCAGTGTAGTTTAAAGGTTTAGTTGTGTGTAAAGAACATTTCTTGTGAAGATGGATGTCTTTGATGGTTAAGGGACGAAAAACCATATGTTTGTGTATAAGGATATGTATTAAGAGTTTGAGTGTTCTTGATTGTCTAAAGGTGAAAAGACCAAGTGTTGGGTGTAAGGATGTTAGGGAAGCTATGGCAAAATTTAGTTGATAAACAAAGGTGTTTAGGTGTTCTAATGAGATTTTATGACCTAGAAGGTACTAGGAATTGTTAAGTGTTAAGATGGTGAAAGAAAGAGAATTAAGGTGTAAGTGTAAGATGCTTGGGCATAGTCTTGGAGGATTTAGAGATCAAATGGGTGTTTTTAGCACACCAAAGTTATGATATGTGAAGTGTTAAGTTTTGTGCAAGTTTTGGTAAACAAAGGAAAAATAATGCCTTGTGAAGGTCTAAGTGTCAACTTGTGGAAAATAAAAGGGATTGTGTAAAGGAGGTGTTTGTGAGAAATAATGCTTTTGGAGTGGTGGTAATGTGTGTGAGACAACACTTTGGTTAGTTGAGGTAGTAGGCATAATATGCCACTTAGAAACCTATGGAGAAAACATTACAAGTGCTAGGAATTTTGTAAGAAAATGAGTAAGTGTTTAAGGAGTTAGGAAATGAGTTTGGTGGATGTTATATGGAGGTTTAAGTGTGCCAAATGATGTTAGAACATATTAGGAGGCTTGAGGACAAGTTTGGAGAAAATTTGACAATGTTTAGAGAAGTTCTGCAGTCGACCGACCCAGGGGACCGACCCTGGCTGGGTCGGTCGGACTGTAATAAGGCACACAGAATGTTTCTGTAATCGACCAACCCAGGGGGTTGGGTCGGTCGGGCTAAAAACGAAGAACAAAAATGTTTCTGGAATGGACCGACCCAGAGGGCTTTGGGTCGGTCAGAATAGTGGTGGGTCGATCGGGCAACAATCAGAGAACCCTAAAGTTACTGGAATGGACCGACCGAAGAGGTTGGGTCGGTCGACCCAAAACTTAAAAATAAAACAAAAAAGAATGTGACTTATGTAGTAAACCCTAGAGGGTATGATGAGGACAACTAAGTGTAAGTTTAGTGGTAAAACATGTCAAGTAAGTATGCAAACACTTAGTAAAATTGGAAGTTAAATACGGTAAATTAACCGACGTTATCAATTATGTGTAGGAATTACATACGGAGGAACCAAAAGCAGCAAGGACCAAGGTATGGTTTTCTTGTAACCTGTGTTCTACCGGATTACACCGGTTTGTATGCCAATGTGTTTTTCTGAATGTTTGCCACCTTATAAGATAATAACATGTAATGAGTTTATAGTAATTCGTTTATGTGGCATGTTTGGTTCCGGTACCGTTTAACCTCAATTATGTGCTAAACTTAACTAACCGACTCTAGGATCACATAAGAGATCAGTATTCGGATTTGACGACCCAAACCATGAGAACGTTCTAACCACGGCTATGCGTGAGTTAGTTATGTGTTGTTTGAGTGTGTAAGTATGTTTACCACCCTTGTGTGTGTCTAACTGGACTTAAACACCTAACTTTGAATTTATGTACCAAGTTTAATATTGGGACTTCTAACAAGTGCTAACCGGGGGTGAGGAGTCCGGTCGTTCCGGCCACGCGTGTGAGTATGGGAGTCGATGTCATCACCGGTTCGATTCTCTCTGTATGTTATGGTTGTTTTCCTTTTTGGTTTCCAACCTTCCCTTTAGCTTAACCAAGGCTATCTTATTGTTTCAAGTCGGGCCCAGGGGCATACTATGTTTGTTTGGTGTGCTTGGATTACTATATCCGATGCACCTTGGGGTTAAGTTATCCGTTCATCTAACAGGACGGTAACGAGTTATGTAACGAGCTTAGCATGAGTTTGGCAGCATTCTCTAGGCTCTCCAAGTGAACTAACTATGTTTGGGTCGGTTCCTAAAGAGAATCGTTCCCGTTATGTTATGTGTTAATGTTGCGATGTTATGTGTGATGGACGTTAAAATGTGAAATGGGTTGTTATGTGGAGTATGTGGATTATTGATATGATGCTCAGGTTATTATAAGACGATTTGGAGTATAGCCCAACTAGTGGGTAAGTGTCGTCTATTAAGGAGATAGCTCCATTAGAGGAGAAACCCTCTAGCGATAAAGAACACAATGAGTGTTGTAACGAGTATAGATGTGTTGACTATTTTGTGAGCCCATTGTTGTGTGTATGTAATGTGTAATGTGTTTATAGTTTACATGCACGATTTAAATATAATCAACCACATGCTTAGATGACAATTAGTTGTGCATGGCCTGGTAGCATGCGGGCTGCACGATTACTATACCAGCAACGGTGCTGAGCCCCTTGGGGGGCCACCCTTTCTTTTATTTCCTATTGTAGGTACAAGGAGTTGGAAGCCGTTCGAGAGTAGGATGGGGTAGTTGTTTGTACATGGGTAGCCATTTAAATTGAGTATGTATTGTAGGTGTGGTAAGACCGAAATTATTGTCGGCATTAGTTGTAGATACTCGGTACAGTTGGAATGTATATGTATAATGAATGTTGGTAATGGAAAGAGATTGTAATATGTAGTTGCTCGGGAACCTGGTCCATCAGACCGATTCAATGTATATGTATTAGCCTTGTTAGCCACGTGGGTGGCTAACGCCGTGTAACACCATGGAGTTGAGTAATATGATGAGTTAAGTTTTCCGCTGCAATTTGTTGTTTAGTGTATGGTTGTAGTTGGGGTGTTACAGTATGTTTCATGTATGTATGTATATGAAATGAGGAAAATGGATAAGTGATATTTATAATTAATTAATTAATAATCATTACCAATTTACCAGTTACCAAAAGCACTACTCACGTCACGTGAATTTGACAGGAGGAGTTATATTAGTCATTAACACTTCGTCACTTCCAATTTAGCCGATTTTTTTTACACTCGAAGCAATAGTAGAAGAATTGACAAACGAAAAAGTAAAGGACATCATGATCACGACATTCGGCGAACAATAATTAACTGTATTGGAACTCATATCAATAGCCATGAAAGACACATTATCAACGGAAAATTACAACCGTTGTGATGGAAAATAGATTCAAAAATTACTAGTGTAAACTAAATGGAAGCAAATAATCCAAATCAGTCAAAGGCTTCCAGACTTCCAGTTTTCAAATAGAAAAAGTTCAATTCCTATACTCACCGGTTATCAATCCAACATCGATGACTGAAGGAAGATGTTTGACAGGGCACTGGACAGCAGTTGAGAAGAGAACCAGATGAGTAGAGAAGCAGAAATTAGGCAGTCACTGCCAACAAGAGATGAGAAGTAGATGAGTAGAGAAGAGCAGAAATTAGACAGTCACCGCTAGGCTAGCGAGAGATGAGAAGGAGAGAAAATAAAACGCTGATAGTAATAGTTAATAGAATACAGAAGTTGAAGGGTTGTGAGTGGATACAAGAATACTAAACAACTTTACTTACTATTTTATTTATCTGATTTTTAAAACACAATAATGATATGTATTTTTTTTAAGAAAGAAGCCTAAAATTTGGGGCCCCAAAAATTTGGGGGCCCTGTTCAATGGAACAGGATACACCTGTTGAGAGCCGCCCCAGAGTAGATCTCACCATCTATTGCCTGCATCTGGATGAGTATCTTCAGAATTATTATCTGCAGATATTGTAGGTTTAACAGCTCATAATATCATTGTGTGTAATAGTAGAATAGAAATTAGAGTTCGATTTATTTTGCTTTTGACTTTGATCCTTTCACAAGCCTTACCCATCTCAAACCAGTAAATCGCAAAATCCCTCTCTTGATTCATCTGATTCTCAATATGGAAAACATGCTCCAGAACTGGAAAAATTTGAAACTTCACCCAGCGGAAGCTGAATCCTCGAACTTAGAACCTTTAATCATCGACCCTTTAAACCCTGACTACAAGAAAGCCCTAATAGGAAGAGTTTGGCATCCTAGTAGAGTACATTCGAGACTGATGCAGAATTTCATGAATCAGATTTGGAAACCGAAACCCCACCTTCGTGTTAATGAAGTGGATTACAACACATTCTCCTTCCTGCTTTCAACTGAAGCTGAAGCTAAGAAAATCCTTGCTAATGGCCCCTGGCATTTTCAAAATCGACTTCTAGCCCTCAAACCCTTAAACCCTGCTTTGAGTTTTGTGGAACGCGAGTTCAGAACCATAAGAATCTGGGTTTGAATCCATGGTCTCCCCATTGGATACTGCAACAGACCTACTGCCATCCTCCTTGCTCAAAGATTAGGAAGTTTCATTGAGTATCCTGACAAGGTAAACCCTCTCCTCTCTAGAGTGCTAAGATTCAGAATCGAGGTTAATATTAAAGATCCTCTATGTCGAGTTCTTCTGGTGACCACTGGGCAGACTAAGAGGATATGTCGAGTTTCATATGAGAATTTGCCTAATTTCCGCTTTAGATGTAGGAAATTAACGCATACTGTGAATGAGTGTAAATTGTGAAAGATAACCCTTCTGATGTTGAGAGGTTTGGACCCTGGATTAGAGCAGAGAATGCTAGTAGTATGGCTCCAGTTACAGAAGAACTTCTGATGCAACAATGGAGAGGGGAAGGCTTAATTAGGGATGATCTTTTTTCAGTCCCTCAAAACCCAACCCCCAGTGGTGATTCTCGAAGGCAAGTAAATGTAGACCTCTCTCTGGCCATGATCCCCCCTCTAACATCAACCTCAACTCAAATCTCCTTCACCCCAGCAATCCCCTCCAAGGAAATACCATCATCCCCTCTCCTCTAAGAGCCGTTATCCCTAGTTCTTCTCAAATTCAACCCCCTAGAATCTGCCCTGAAACCAACCTGTCTCTGGCTAATCCCCTGAGCTCTCAGGTTCATCCTCTCTCCCAAAGATTAATCCGCCCTTCCCAAGTCATATCAACATCTCAGAACCGTGGACCGTACCAATACCCCCCAACTCAATTCCACCATATTCTTGGCACACTCACCCTCTAGTCCAGCACCAACAACATTCCCGACCTTCTCAATCCCAGAACCCTAATCCCTCATCTCATCCTTATAGTCATTTCTAGAAGAACTTTGACTGGAATGATGCTATTTCTTACTTTGGTGCTGATGCTAATAAAAGAGCCAATAGCCCCGACTCCATCAATCAAGAAACTCCCCAAACTGTTTCTGATGTCATTAAGGAAGCAGAGAGGAGAGTTAACAATCCCACCAGCCTTATATCCTCCACAGTCCCAAAAGAACCATCCCCTCCCCCTTACAACGACCAGGGAAACAGAAAGCTCATACCTATTTGTCTCTTGGACCTACCAAACCTCTCTTTAAAAAAAGGAAAGTTAACAAACCTCAGCCTCTGATGATCAGATCTACTCCTTTAATGGTGGAAGATATAGAGGATTCTGAAAGCTTTGAAACTATCCCTAACTAGGTAGACCTTGCTGAGCAGCAAGGCTGCCAGCCCAAATGAGTTGCCTTAGTCTCAACTGCCGGGGTTTGGGTCGACCCCAGGCAGTCTCTTGGGTTTCTGGGCTGATTAAGAAGCTTAAACCTGAGATGTTTTTTTCTGATGGAGACCCACAAATCGTCTGACCAGATGGATCTGATTAAAAAAAGATGGGGCATGTATGATGGGATTTGTGTGCCTAGTGTGGGAAGAAGTGGTGGTTTGGCATTACTATGGAAAAAGAGAACAAATATCAAGGTGATTAATTTTTCTTCACATCACATTGCGGTGGAGGTCTCCCTGCCAGGTATGAACACTTTTCACTTCACTGGGTTTTATGGGTGGGCCAATTGGAATCTTAAATATTTGTCTTGGAAATTATTTTTAGCCCTTAGAAGACAAGTATCTATCCCTTGGGTAATAGCTGGAGATTTTAACCAAATCATGTATGAGAAAGAGAAAGAAGGAGGTAGGTTTAGACAAGATTTTCACATGGCTCCCTTTAGGAATGCGACAATGAAAGCAGGTCTTATTGATGCTAGTTTTATTGGCTCCCCTTTTACCTATACCAACTGTCAACCTGAGCCCTACCTTCCTATTAGTTGATTGAACCGTGTGTTTGTCTCCTTAGAAGCTCAAAACCTTTTCCCCTCTCTGTCTGTTCAACATCTCCCTAGAGAGAATTCTGATCACTGCCCTATCCTGATTAAGTTCCTTGGTTCCCATAAAAAGCCTGGCAATGTTTTTAGATTTGAAGATATGTGGTTATTGGAGGATAAGTGTAGAAAGATTGTAAAAGAGTGTTGGAGGCCTAGCAACTATAACCTGTTGGAAAACATTGAGAGCTGTAGGAAAAAATTACAGTCTTGGGATGCTTGGAACATCCATAAAGTTAAAAATAAAATCAAAAATAAAACCAAAGAGCTCTACAAAATCTCTCTTACTAGCCAATCCGTGGGTAGTATTTCTAATAGGAAAAGGCTGTTAGCTGAAATTGAGCTTCTTCATTTCAAAGATTGTAACACCCCATCCAACATTAGCACACTTACAATAAACTGCAGCGGAAAAACAAACCTCATCACATTACTTAACTCGTTGGTGTTACACGCCGTTAGCCACCCATATACATTGTACCGGTCTGATGGGCTAAATTCCCGAGCAACTACACATTATTATCCCTTTCCATTAACAACAACAACAACATACACCTTTCAACTATACCGAGTATTTATAACTAATGCCGATAACAATTTCGGTCTTACTACCCCTACTGTATATACACACATAAACGATTACCCATGTACAATGACTACCCCGTCCTACTCTCGAACGGCTTCCAGCTCCTTGTACCTGAAATAGGAAAAGAAGAGAAAGGGTGGCCCCCAAGGGGCTCAGCACCATTGCTGGTATGGTAATCCCGTAGCCCACATGCTACCGGGCCACGCACAACTAATTGTCGTCTTAGCATGCGATTGATTATATTTAATTCATGCATGCAACTGTAAACACACAACACATAACAATTCGCCTCAATGGGCTCAACAAACGGATAATACATCCTTACTTGATAAATCACTCATGGTATTCATTATCCCTAGAGTGTTCCTCCTCTAATGGAGCTACTTCCTTAATAGACGACACTTACCCTTAAATCGGGTTATCCTTAAACGCCTCTTTTCTCAAACTGGGATTCATATCCATGATCCACATACTCTACATTATACAACATATAACATACACTACATAACAACACATAACAACACTTTGCACGTTTCCACGTGCGCAACATAACACCGCAATAGATATTGCATCACAACAAATACATAACATAACGGGAATGGTTCTCTTAGGAACCGACCCAAACATAGTTAGATCACTGGGAGAGCCTAGAGGATGCTGTCAAACTCATGCTAAGCTCGTTTACATAACTCGTTACCGTTCTGTTAGGCGAACGAATAACTTAACATAAAGATGGATCGGGTTTAGTGACCCGAACACAACATACATAATCCCCAACAGACGTGAGTCAAGAGCCTTGGTTAAGCTCAGGGGTGATCGAAGACCAATGAAGGAAGACAATCAACAGAGAGGAAGCTGAAGAAACTGTATACAACAACTCCCAAACAACGCGCGACCGGAACAACCGGATTCCTCACCCCCCATAATATATAAATATTCACAATTAAAGACTCCGCTGTGGAACCTATCACATCAGCACACAATACAGTATTACAACTGAGTTAATCACGCAAAGGAGGGTCATACACTTACAGCAACATCACACAACTAACTCACGCATAGCCGTGGTTAGAACGTTCCTTAGGTCGGAAACGTTATTACCGGATACCGTTCTCTTACGTTTACCTAATAGTGGTTAACTAGCCCTTCAAGCGCATTTGAGGTTACCGGTATCGGCACGTAAACATACAACAACAATAACGACTGTAAACTCGTTCCATGATTTATCTTATAACGTGGCAAACACACAGAAAAACACATTGGCATACAAGCCGGTGTAATCCGGTAGGACACAGGTTGCAAGAAAACCATACCTGTCACCGGAGTCCACTTTATCATGTCCACTTATGTTCCTCGAGCAATTCTCGAACAACTGACAACATTACATGTATTTTTATTAACATCGGGGTAACATGATTGTTTAAAGTCTAATGCTTATAACTTTTCCCCGTTAACTTAGTTACAAAACTTCACATTTTAACTTGTTTTACTTTTACATTTTAATACAACTTTTCCCCCACTAAATTGTCATTATAACTCACTTAACATATCTTAAACCACCTTATAACATCATTACTAATCAATCCCCATCATTTATAACCTTTAACAAATGTTTTGGCCCATACAACACCTTGTCCGAACTTGTGTCCGAACCTCCAAGTTCGGACGCAAGCCGCGACCTAATACTGAAAACCATACACACGTCCGAACTTGTGTCCGGACTTCCCAAGTTCGGACACAGTTCGAGAGTAAATCCCAGATAGAAACAGTCACGTCCGAACTTGTGTCCGGACTTCCCAAGTTCGGACACAGTTCGAGGGTGGGAAAATCCTTTACCCAACAGAGCCTGTCCGAACTTCCATGTCCGGACGGAAGTTCGGACACGGCAAAACATTCAATTTCCAAGTCTTTAAACACTTAACCAAATTCCTCCAAAGCCTCCAACACTTATAGTATCTTCTCCTTAGGTTTCTAAGTGATGTTTCATGCCTATTCTAACCATTATACCAAGACATATCTTCCACACAAACATCATCATCCAAACATCCTTTCTTACAAAACAAAACTCCTTATGTCACTCTTACAATTCCTTTTTCCAAGCTTACACTTTCTCCTCAATTTACCAAAGTTTGCCTAAGTCCTTAACTAAGTCCAAAATGACTTTGGTATATACTAGAACCTCAAGATCATGCCTAAGTCCTTAATACACTCTAGAACACTTCCTAGTTCATCAAAATTCTTTTAAAACATCTTGAACTTCTTATACATTTTCCTAAATTTTGACATGGGTTCTCCTAGAACATTACTAGACCAAAACACATTGTTTTCTCCATTTATCACACAAGAACACCTAAAATCCATCAAGAACTTTCTCACACACATAACTTCACCAAGTTTACACTACATCACAATCTAGTGCATAAACTTAATTGCTTGGCACTTAGGCCCTTAAATAACATGGCTCTTAGGCCCTTAAATTGCATAAACCTTAAACACTGAATCTCCACAATATATAAGCCTTTGACCTGTAAATACACACAACAAGACATATGTCCTTTACTAGTCTCCTTGAGAGCATTTCACTAGCTCATTACCATTGGCTCCTTAGATAATTTTGACAAGCATTATAAGCTCATTTCTCCTAAGGCATTAAACCACATAGAGATAGCATATTTACCTCTTTTCCACCCAAACTTCTTTCTTGTTTCCTTACAAAACCGGTGAGGTATTTGATACCTTGTCAACTAATAGCCAATACACAAACATTAAAATGAGTATACAAGCTTTATGCTTCATCTCATTGTAAACCCTAGGTTTACATATATTATCTTAAGGTATTAAAATGATTGTTTTACCTTGGAATGGAAAGAGAGCTTGGATATATATCAAGAGAGAACTCCACCAAGCCCTTGGAAGATTCAAATGAAGCTAAAACAAGCAAGGTAAAGACACCATGGTGAGGTGAATTTTCGGCCATGTACTAAAAGGAGAGGAAACTTGATTTTTCTTTGAGATTCCTTACCTAGAAGCAAAGGAGATCAATAATATGTGGAAAGACAAGCTCAAGCTCCTTCAATGGTGGAACTCCATGGCACCGAAATGGGGCTTTTGAAGTTTTGAGAAGATAGAAATGAAGAGCTTGATGAGAGGAAGAGATTGGTGGTGTTTGTTTTTGATTTGGACAAGTGAGCTAGATTTTACAAGAGGTTAAAGCTTGAGTTTTCATGGTGGTGGTGATATTACCGTGAGAGAACAGCAAGAAGGGAGGAAGAAGAAGCTGGAACCGTGTGAAATGGAGAAGGAATGAGAGAAATGAGATAAGTTTGCTTTTTAGAAGATATTTGTGTTTATAAAGCAAATAGTAACTATATTAGTCATCTTTATTTCTTTAACAAGTTAACAAGTGAGTGGTGAGTCACCACACTTAAGAAACTGGCCCCCTTTATTATAATGAGGGTTTTTTAGTCTTTATTTGTCAATTTAATTACTTATGACATTATATGTTACAAAGTAGCTTATAAAAATCACTATTCACAAAAACAAGGCACATAGAAGTGAAATTTTGATTTCCCATTGATATAGACTTCCAAATGTGATACTATATAGTACAATGTAATTAAAGAGTAATGATGGACATTTAGCCATTCAAAACTCATTTACAAGATAATTTTTCAAAAACGTGCTTAAGACTCCCTAAAGCACATTTTGTGTTTAACTTGTTTTCAAGCTTGGTTTTCTTTGGTAATTGATTTAATATGTTCATTAACATATTTATAAGGTATAGGTATGACCATTAGGTCTTATACAAATTTATCCCAAGCTTAGAGCACATTTTTGCTCTTATTGACTTTAAGGTATTTATTTGTGTTTTGTTTGGTTCCAATGTCTACCAAGGTTTCCTAAGGACTTAATTAGCCCTATTAAATCATAATTGAATATTATTAAGTCTTGGTAGGCTCTTTGGGTCCTAACCAAGTTCACTCATAGCTTAGAGCATGTTTTTGCTCAAACTGTGTCTTAATGCTTTATTGCATTTTACTTTGGTTTAAATTGTACACTGATGTTCCTAAGGCACTTTTTAGCCTTTACATACCATGGTTTAATATTTAAACTACATATCAAGGTTTAGGGTATTTCAAAGATGAACTATGGTGGAAACAAAGATCCAGGGAAAAGTGGATCAAAGAGGGTGATAAGAACACGGCTTACTTTCATACAAAGGCTACTACGAATAGAAGGAGAAACTCTATCTTTGGGTTAGAACAAGAGAATGGTATTATGGCATTTAAGTGGGAAAAGCTAGAACAGATATCGAGAAATCACTTCCAAAATCTTTTTCAGGACTCTGCAGTCGATAACCCTCAACCCTTTTATCATCTAGTTGAGAAAATTCTGACCACATTTCTGCCTTGACCAAAGAGTACAATCATGAAGAGATAATGAGGGCAGTCAAAAATCTAGGATCTAACAAGGCCCCAGGACCATATGGTTTCAATGGGAAGTTCTTCAAGCATTTCTGGGACATCCTAGGCAATCAGGTTATCCAAGTTGTCCTTGATATCCTTAATGGCCAAACACTACCCCTAAACCTAAATGATTATTACATCACTCTTATCCCAAAAACCCTAGGAGCCACTCATCTCAATAATTTCAGACCCATAGCTCTTTGTAACTTCACATACAAGATCATCACCAATGTTCTGGCCAACAGAGTTCAACCCCTTCTCCCTGAACTCATCTGAGATAACCAATCTAGTTTGTTCACAAAAGATTAATCACGGACAAAAAACCCCCTCTTTGCCTGTAAATTTGACCTAAGAAAGGCCTACGACAGACTTGAGTGGCCCTTCATTGATAACATCCTGAGAGCTATGGGATTCCCTGATTCTTGGAGAATCCCTGTTATGAACTGCATCACATCGGTTAGAGGAGCTGTTATCATTAATGGCTCACCTGGTAAAACCTTTACTCAACATAGGGGGATCAGACAAGGATACCCCTTATCTCCCTTCATTTTCATCCTCACCCAGGAAGCCTTATCCAGAGCTATCAATAAGGCCATGTCTGATAAGTTGTACCATGGTATTACCATCAACAAAGACACCCCTAGTATCTCACATCTAGCCTTTGCAGATGATATGATTTTGTATGGTATTACTAACCCCCAGAATGTGGAGTCGATAGGAAGCATCTTGAACAATTGTTTTTAGAGCTTCTGGGCATAAGATTAATCATCAAAAATCAGAAATTGTTTTCAGTAAGAAGGTCAACCATCAGCTCAAAGTCCAAATGGCTACTATAAGTGTTCAAATAGTGCCTCATTTCAAGAAGTACCTTGGCCTTCCAACCAAGATTGGCAGAAACAAGAATGAGACCTTCAGTTACTTACTTGATGCTCTCAGGAAAAAAAATACAAGGATGGAGCAGCCCTATGTCTCAAGCAGCTAGGTCTGTGCTTACTTCGAGTGTTCTCATGTGCATTCCTACCCTATCCATGTCGATTCTTAAGATTCCAAGCCACATCATTAAAAAAATGGATTCCTTGATAGCTCATTTTTGGTGGGCAGGTAGTGGTACAAAAAAACCAATGTATTGGAATAAGTGGGAAAAGATCTGTAATAAGAAAGAATATGGGGGGCTGGGAATCAGATATTCTAAAGATTTAAACTAAGCTTTGCTTGCTAACAGATTTGGAATCTGTTAAAATACCCAGACACCCTAGTTGCTAGAACCTTGAAAGCCATTTATTATCCTATGCACAATATTTTAAAAGCCAAGCCCTCAAGTAAAGATAGTCCCATCTGGAAATCACTTCTGTCCAGCCTTCACCTGATAAAAGCAGGGGTCAGAAAGGAAATTGGAAATGGTAAGAATACCAAGATCTGGGACAATCCCTAGATCCCTAGAAGTGGTCATTTTAAAATCATATCTCCTAACATCAACCAGGATAGTAGTAGCTCTGTTAGAGATTTGATGGACCAAGAGGGCAAGAAGTGGAATGCAGACATCATCAATACTTCCTTCCTGCAGATTGATAGAGATGATATCCTTAATATCAAGTTTGATCATGAGAAGGAAGATGAGTGGATTTGGCACTTTTCTAAGGACGAGAAGTATTCAGTGAAACAAGGTTACATGGTTCTACAAGACAACAAAAATCAGAACAATAGTTCAAACATTGACCGAGGTACTTGGGAATTCACCTCAAGAATCTCTGCTAGTCTCCCCCCCCCCCCCCCCCGAGAGTCAAACTTTTGTGCTGGAAGATACTTAATGATCAACTTCCATGTATGACTAACACTGCCAAGCGAGTAGGCGGGTCAGGTAAATGCTCCTTCTGTGGGAACCTGGACACGGACATTCATGCCATTTTTCTATGCTGGACCAGTAGAAGTCATTGGGAGAAGATTATTGATCTGTCAGACCTCCCTCGGTATAATAGAGGAGCCATTCAAGATTGGCTTATCCAGAAAGCTAAGATCTGGACAACCAGGAAGATCTCCACAGTGGCTAATTATATGTGGGTGATCTACGATGGGAAAAATCAAACTAAACATAATCCTCATTTAGCGGTCATGAGTTGTATTGATGCTAATATAGCCTTTACTGCTAGTTATGAAACGAAGTTGAATTGTAATGAAGGAAGTAAAATGTGTGATCATAATGTAACTCTTTTACAAGATGAGATCTTACTTGTAACCTCATGTCACAGGAAGAAAGGACAAACAACAATTTCAGGAGGGCTTCTCATTGATCATGACAACTGTCCGAGAATGGCCTTTAACAGGCAAACTTCTCCAAAAAAAGAAGATCATGAGATGGAGATTGAGGCTATTACTGAAGGGATCAAACTGGCAAGAGGAGAAGGTTTCACCAGAATTCACATCCAACTGAACCAAAGACAAACAAAGAAGATCTATCAGAATGTGAAGGAAGATATCCATATGCTAAACACCACCTACCCAGACTTAGCTATCGCTCTCAGACTCATGTTTCAAGTTCAATTTTATGAATGTAATGCTACTTTCAAACAATTTCCTGCTTTCCTAGTTACTAAACTCTTTAATGTCGGTACTTCTTGGAAGATTTGGAAAAAGGGGGGATCTACCCCTTGCTGTTGCTCTAGCTTGTGGGGTAAACTGGCCACAACCCTCACAGCATCGTGTTGCTTGTGTCTGTAATATTGCAAATGACTGTGTCTGTAATGTGGTAATCGATAGTACTTATGAGTAATATATATCAGATGCAAAAGTTTATATAAAAAAAACTATCAAAATAACTGTAATAAAATAAAATCATTAGCGTGGGTGGCACGGGTCATGCTATTTTTTCTTGGTCTGCTTCACCCATCTGGCGTGAGCATGTCTCTCGAGATGACAGGTATAATTGGTTTGGTGGTCTTCAGCAATAAGTTGTGCTAAACGGGAAGAAGGTCTATGTATCTCTCATGGATTATGATTGTTCTTGAGCTGCTGACATGAGTTTTGATTAGGGAGTATTTGATTTTTGGTTTTATATTATGGGACTGTTGGCACTTGTTAGTTCAGTTGAGTCCAATATCAGTTTTAATTTTTAGTAGTCAGTTAGTTAGGTCTTGTTTGGACATCCTTCGTTCCTCCATCCTTTGTTGTCTAATTTTCTTAATGTTTAGGTATTTTTAGCTTCTTCACAGGAGCTTTTGTCCAGTCTTTAGCTCATCTTGGGAAAGGTTATAATTATCAAAAAAAAAAATCTTGGGCAAGGTTATAACTGGCTGACTTTATACTACTTAGCGACTCCCTATGAGGATTTGGTTACATATGGTAGTTGTCATGGTTAATGTTAACTTTGTTCAGAAGACTCTCGGTATATTTGTGGCTCTTTTATCTATGTTTCCTTTCTATGTAATGATAAATTAGTGTTTCAAAAAAATAAAAATGATTAGCTATTAGCGGAAATGTCATATATTGGGCCTGGTAGAAGGATGGATGCGGAGTCGCGACACATCTCCTACTTTATACACCTTTGATTAATGGTGGCTAATATGTTAGGTCTCTACTGGAACTGCTGGAATCAAACAGGTTAAGAACCGGAACCAAATGGATTCAAAATTAGGTGAAACCAGTTTGGAACTGGACCGCCTCGAAATGAAGCGGGCTGGAATCTACTCATTAGGATTTGGGCTTGAACCATATTCAACCCAGACCCGGATTGAAACCATCCGGAACTTGAACTAGAACCGGCACTAATGCAATGGGTTTTTACCTAATAAGGTTGTTAAAAATATTGTTAAACCATTGATTTGCTCTTGTGGAGTTAATTAGTTTTGTCTTCGAATTAATGTCATATTCACGAAGAGTTTCATGGAAGTTATGCATTATTGGGAGCATTTATGCGGTGCAAATCATTGGTGCCTGAAGCATTTGGTTTTCTAATATTATAAGGAGAGTTATGAGGAAGTTGAAGCCTTTAGAAGATGAAGTTAAAACTTTTGGCTTTCTAAATACCCAACTTTTTGTTTTTTCTAACGTGTTTAATGGATGGTGTTAATGTTGTTGTAACCGTTGTAACTGATGAGTCATTATATGGCAGTTGTTACTCGTGAATGTGGGGATAGGTGAAGGGTTAAAATTTATTTCTATAAATAAATTTTGTGACCCGTAGCTTAGGATCATCCCAACTTGTGGGGATCACATCCAAGAGAGTTAATGGTGGTTCTATGGGAACTCAAAGGGACTCCGGAGAAAAACATCATAGGAGACACATGAAACACGAGATGATGGGTTGGTTGGGTAAATCCTCATGTAAACATGTAATCTTCATCCTCTTAGTGAAATTTGTTTCATCCTTAAGTGGACATAGCTAATGTTTGGGCCAAACCACGTATATCCTTGTGTCACTATTTTGTTATTACATTTAGCTTGTGGTTCTTCTTTACTAGCCATGACTTCTCACCACAACCCTCAGGCAATGGGCCCGAAATCCTAACAAGTGTTATAAGAACTCATGGCTTTTCGGGATGTCTGTGTTGGTGAATATGTCATCAGGAAGAGAGAATGGTGATTCTAGATGATGTGTGTTTGATAAAAGTGAAACATAAGAAGGACTTTGAGAGGTGATGTGATCTTAAGAAATTTTTTGAATTAGAAACAAGTACAATAAATAGGAAGAACTCGTGTAAAATTCATCAACTACGAGTGTTTTTTTTTATGGATGTACTTCAAGATGATGATGTGTTGTTGGAAGGAGATCAAGGTGAAGGTCTTGAATCTTGGAAAATCCAGATGCATCGTCATATTTTGAAGTTAGATCTGGTTCATTATTTACAAACTTGTTTTGGGGGGAGTAAAGGAATAAAGAATGATAAGATCTAGTGAAGCTTCAATGGTGAGGGATTGGTGTAGAAAACAAGAAAAAAAAATTTCTCATGTCACGCGACAGTTCGTGGAATGCCATAGAACACTAGAGATCCTCAAGCAAGAAGGTGGACCTATGGAGGTGGTAGAGCACTAATAACCACAAACTAGGCTTCTCATGGTGATCAATTGTGAAGCTTTTGTTTGGTCGTGTGTTTGAAGACCTTGCAAAAACCGGTTAAATACTGGAGTGATCACTATTATCTTTCGTTGAGTATTTATTTCCTAAGTTCTACATACCTCGTGTTTGGGGCGGGTCCAAGGTTATTTGGACCACATGAGTCATTGGGGGCTTGAGGAGGAGAGGTTAACTTACCGACTTTGGAATGCAAACAGTCTAGATGAAGTTATCCGGCTTAGTCATTCTATGGGTTGTTTCAAAATTATTCTTCAAGAGGAAGTTGCATCAATGGTGGTATGTGATTATCCGGATTAAGTATTAAGAGGATTATTTTCAGAATTAATGCTAAATCCATTGAGATACTCTTGTGGATTAATTAATTAGCTTTGTCTTTGAATTGATGTCTTATTCATGAAGAGTTTCATGGAAGTTAAAGATGCATTAGTGTGAGCATTTATGGGGTGCAAACTAATTGTGTTAGAAGCATTTGGTTTTCTCAGATTATAAGGAGAGTTACGAGGATGTTGAAGTGTTTAGAAGGTGGTGTTAAGACTTCTGGCTTTCTAGATACCAGCCTGTTAGTTTTTCCTAAAGTGTTTAATGAATGGTGATAATGAGGTTGTAACCATTCTAGCTTGTGATCCATTATGTGACAATTGTTACTGGTTAATGCGGGGATAGGTGCAGGGTTAAGATTATCGCTATAAATTAATCTAGTGACCGGTAGGTTAGGATCATCACAACTTGTGGGTATCACATGTAATAGATTCAATGGTGGCTCTATAGGAACTCAAATGGACACGGGTAAAAACACCAAGAGAACCACGGGTAACACGAGTTGATGGGTTGGTTGGGTAAATCCTCATGTAATCTTGTAATCTTCATTCTCTTAATGAAAGTCATTTTATCACCTTCTGTGGACGCATGTCATGATTGGACCGAACTACGTATATCCTTGGGTTAATATTTTATCATTACATTTGTCTTGTGGTTCTTCTTCGGTAATTGTGATTATTTTCACCACGATCCTATGGAAATGAACCCGAAATCCTAACAAAGGTTTTAACGAGTCAGTAACATATCAATAAAATTCACTTTGTTTTTGTCAATCTGGAACCGAATATACACTAGTACAAAACAAGCAATTTTTGGTAGTTTAGAATTGTCAAAAATAAAACCGCCAGATAAGGTTTTAAGATCACTATTGGTTGTTGCATTGACCGAAACTGCCAAAAATGATTATTGTGGAAGACCGATTTGACTTATCATTTTTGGCGGTTATGAGTTAACAATCGCCTAAAATGTCTCTTAAACATGACAATTTTTGGCGGTTTTAACCTACAACCACCAAAATTGTTTTTTTCATTGTTGTTATATTTACCTCATTTTTGAATAAACCTATTAATATACATCTCTGTATAATATCACACACCTTAGCAATGCATTTTAGAGGACCACATTCCTATTCATTCCAAAATAGCCAACAAAATGTACAAAACGAAGGCATTATAACACAATAATCACTAACCCATCTACTAGAACTTCAAATGGTCACATGACCATACACAACATTTAAGAGCATATACACTAGCTAAAACTTCAACAATATATGCAATTTTTTTCAACCCACACACCTAATTGTGTTCAAAGGCCACAAGGTTCTAAGAAAACACTTTGAATTGGTGATCAAATCAAACCAAGTTCATGTAGACATACTCCACCCAATCCTCGAGCATGGAGCTGATGGTTTTCGTGGTGTAGTTTCCAACATTAGGGAAACCATTGGAAAAAATGAAGAGTTAGTTAAACGTTAAATGCTACAAATTAATGTAATACAAAAAAACAAATTAATAATACAAAATTTCTTTATACATACATGTTTTAATGGTTCTGACATTTCACCAAGTACCGTGATCATGTCATGCATATACCTTATGACATAATAGCCACACGCTGAACTCCCAGGTTGGAGTGGACATTAAAAACCCAAAAGAAAACAAACAACTACAAAAGAATCAAGTTGTAGTGCATTATCATTAACCATAAAAATGTGTAATTGATGACTTACCTTCACATAATGGCACAAGATTGCTTTTGTCAACCTTACCCCATGTTCCGTCATCATATCACTTTGCAATGCACTGTAGAATTAGTATGTATCATATATACATTAATTAACTACATTTACTAATGTATAATTAAAGTTAAATGAAATAGTTGCAATACATAATAATAAATATTAATAATCTACTCACATGTTAAGGTGAGGATTTTTTTTATATTTTCGAGTGACTAGACTAAACATGATCAAGAAAAAGTACTCGAAGATGATCCAAGCACACCACCAGTAGAACCCCATGACCAATATATAATGCAAAAGGCTTAACATGTTGTATCTTATCAAACTCAATAAATACAACATTTATTCAATTAATATGATGAATTATATATTTACCTTTGGTGATATGAACATAACATATTTCATTTGCATTCACAAGCAGTTAGTGATCGCATGATGCATATACTCCTTAAACGATTGTACATCACTCTTTAAATTGGTGAATGACCCTCTTTCAAAACACAAGAATGCATGTCAGGTAAGACCAAATGATTGGATTTTATCATGCAAAAACTTGTTCATAAATTAAATGTCATGGTAGTTAACATTAATTTTGCATCAACATGTAATTTATAAACATAATTAATTAGTCACAGAGTGCATGAGTGAAGCACTACTGTACCCAACCATTCAGATTTCATGACCTCCACCTTATCTTCCGTGTACAAGTCGATATCTATGTCATCTGGGTGGTGAAGAAGTTCATTATCGAAAGTCATTACAATTGAATCTTTACTGGCTAGGAAGTCCCGTAGTACGTCGTGCAAGTATCTTATGTTTGACCCCAACAATGAGGGTATGAAATGATTCACCAAGTTTAATTTCTCAACAACATTAGAAAATGACTTTTTGATTTACTTGCAGTCTTTGCCTTTTTTTTCTCTTGAGAAAATTTTTCTTTTTTATTTCCTATTCAAATTCAAGTTCTGTAGTCATAAACTAATCCGTCTCAACACAAAGTAATAAAAAATATTAATCAAAATATTATTAGTTATTATTTAACATACATATATAAACTTCTTAATCAAACGAACAAGCCACTGAACAAAGCCACCATTCGCAGAACAAACCATAGTGTATTCATGATGAGGTACAAGAAGTGGGAGATCGGGACACTGATAGTCCGGTTCGCTGATGGATACTCTCCCATGAGGCAAATCATTTGGGTCTGAAGAGTATACTCTTCCGAATACAACAACACTTTCTCAATTATCATGTGGGAGTAGAAGGTTACAATCAAATAGATCTGAAAATTTCATCAAAATATTATAGTATCAATATAAAAATGTATACTATATGACAAATTAAAACAACTCAATAAAGCATGAATTACCTGTAAATTTACGTAAGTGTATGGGTTGACAAATTCAACAATTTTGGTTGGTCTTACTGAAGTAGTACCCTCATGGGTGAAGATTGATAGAGGATCATTAGGATAACTAGCTAGTGAAGGATCGGGATATTAAGATGGTTCCGTAGCACCACTACTTTAGTGTAATCAGCAATGATCTTATGCTTCAGTAATTCTCGCATTTCATTTATCATAAGAACATGGTCCTCATATGAGATTGTGGGTCTTGGCTATTCCCTTTTCTTGACCCGAGGTTTCCAAAAATGGTGTGTATTGAAATATTAACCCAGCCAAGCCCCACCGCTTGCCCTGGATGATCTTTCTTTCCTAGAGTACGAGATAGTTGATCATCATGTCTCTCAAGAGCCCAAGTCTCTTGTGTGACTTGCTTATTCAACTCATCATAGTAAATTAAATGTATAAAAACACTTACGACAAATAACTTATGAATGTGAATTTGAAGACAGTTTAAAAGCTAAGATAAATTACAATTTTGTCAACAACTTCCTTTGTCTTCTCGAAAGGATAATTTCATTGTACATTTTTTGGGTTTTTCTTGGTGCGCCCAAGCTTCCAAATGGTATGCCGTAGCTGGTGGGCATCCATAGTAGACCTATTAGAGGGAAACTTCCCTTCATCCTTCTTCTAGCAACCTCTTTAGCATCAAGTACGTGATAATATTCGTTCTTCGTTGCATTCGCACCTTGTAGACCATGGTATTCATGTTATCAGCTCAATCATGTAATGGACAAACTATTATACAATAATACATACCTATATATATAATCACTAATTTGTATTTGATAGCTATATAATGCCTCACTAGCCATCTTCTTGTCATATAACTCCTTCTACTTCTCCTTAGTTTGGTGTGTAGATCTCCCATGGTTGTCGTGTGCCACCATCAGCCCTTTTCATCTTTTTGGTTATGAACCACTTGATAGGAGCAGGCTAGTGATCTCAAAATTTTTGCCCATCATCCCTTTCATCTGTTGATAGTATTTGTCTTCATCCGGTAATTGATAACGCTTCTGCATATTACCATAAATGACACTAGTGTTAAATCATGTATAGATTGTATTTTAAATACTTGATAATAAAAAATAATGTCTTCGCAACACATCTTGAACAATCCCGAAAAAGGTTGTCTCTTCAGTGCTTCATCAATAGAGGCCAGTTTAAAGTAATGTCTAAATACTCCCTCGCTATAATGCCAACCTCGGTGCTGAATCTGTAGCCCATTCCCGTCTGGCTGCATAAGCTCATCAAACTGCAACAGTTTTATTCCACATTTTTGGCCTTGAGAGCTTCTGTATGACCACAAGGTTTTACAGTCTTTCTCTTTCGGGTTTGTGATTCAAACGGTTCTACATGTGTACGTGAAATACCCCGTAATTAAAAATAGTGATTTATTAGGCTAATAAGTAATTTAGAAGCTTAATTATGTCTTAATAATCATGAGGGAACAAATCCCGAAGAAAACGGATCCTTAAAATGAATTAAAAACACAAACAAACCTTAAAGCGTGTTTTTCGAGGAAACCGGGAAAACGCGACCTTAAGCGGGTCAAATAGACTCGTAATAATTTTGGTCAACTAAATAGTCATTTTTAAACATTAATTAAGGTCTAGAACCAATAAAATCAATTAAACGAGGAAATAGTAAAAACTGTAAAAAACGGGAAATTGTGGGTTGAAAGTGTAAATAAACCAAAATAATGTATGCACTTTTAGGAAAAGAAAATTTTAAAAGGGCTGTGTGAGGGTGTGTGTGGCCGGCTACCCATACCCCTCTCACCCCCTTAATTATTCCTTATATGAAAAAGACAAAAACAAATAAAAAGTAAAAAGTAACAACTTACCTTTTTACCTCTCTCTGATTCTCTCTCCTATCCCCACCAGCACTCCAACGTTTTCCTCTCTGTCCAGACACTCTTCTTCTTCCTTTTGTTTTCCAGTAATGGTGATTTGAAGAATTAACACACGACAGCTCATTTCCTTCTCACTTTTGAAACCCCAAATCACCTCCAAATGCTACAAAAATTATACCATTGAATTCGTCTCGCTTTGGAGATTGTTCTACACTCTTCAAAAATTAAAAACCTCCAACTTCATTTCCATGGGTGAAACTGTTTTTGAAGCCAAAGGAACACCATTTGAAGCTCCATCTTCTTCTTCATGTTCTAAGGTAAGAAAAAGACCAAAGCTCTCATCTTTTCCAGTTTTCCTTGTAAAAACCAAAACTTATGTGAATACCATTGTTTCCCTTACCCAGCCGGTTTGATGTTCCACCTTGAGAGCTGAAGCATTGTCATTTTATACCCAAAAAAACCATTAGAAGCTCAAGGTAAGACTTCCTAAGAGTTTTGAATGTGTTTTCACAAGTTAGGGTTTAAAACCTACGTTAGAAATTTACTAGTTTTGTGTGTGTGTGTGTGTGTGTGTGTGTGTGGTGTGTGTGTGTGTGTGTGTGTGTGTGTGTGTGGTGGTGGTGTGTGTGTGTGTGTGTGTGTGTGTGTGTGTGTGTGTGTGTGTGTGTGTGTGTGTGGTGTGTGTGTGTGTGTGTGTGTGTGTGGTGTGTGTGGGGTGTGTGTGTGTGTGTGGTGTGTGTTGTGTGTGTGTGTGTGTGTGTGTGTGTGTGTGTGTGTGTGTGTGTGTGTGTGTGTGTGTGTGTGTGTGTGTGTGTGTGCCTTGTTACATGGTGTAGCTTGGCTTAAATAAAATCAAGAAAACAAAGAAACTACAACAAGAAGGAAAGAGGAGCAAGAAAGGAGAAGGAGAGAAAGGAAAAAGAATCAAGGAACCTAAGGTAATGAAGAGCCCCTGTACAGTTTTAAATGTTGTGTATGTATAAGTGCATTGCTTTACCAATGGTCTAAACCACTGTAACCGTAGGAAAGGAATGGGGTATATTAATGTGGATGGTATTGGTAGTTTGAAGCTTTTGAAAACAAATAAATAAAATGCAAAGTGTGAGTATAAAGTGAGCAATAAGTGCTAGAAGTTTGTGTGGGAATAAGGTGTATATTGAGCAGGTTGTAAACTGTATTGAGTGTGAAAAATTATGTGGTGAGAAATGTAGGGAAACTTTGTCAAAATTTGGTTAGGAATTTAGAGACTTGAGTGCTGTTATAAAAGAAAGAACAGAGAGGACTGCAGAGAAGGAAAAATGAGATTTTCACTTTGGTTTGTAACAGGAAGCAGAAGTGTAGTTGAGTGAAACTAGGAAATGGTGTATGGGGAAGTGTTTAACTAATTTATGCTAGATTGAGAGTCATTTAGCTAGTGGGAAAAAGGAGGGGAAAATCTGTAACATTGGTTGAAGAAGAAAACTGCAACAGGAAGGAAAATTTAGCAGCAAAAATCTATAAGTTGACAGATAGTGATATAGGTTGGATTAGGGTAGTTTAAAGTGCTTAAACAATGTCAAAACATGCTAGATTATATGTAGAAGTATTAGGGAAGAGATTGGTAGAAGTTTGGAGTTGAAACAAGTTCAAAAACATAAATATTTTTCAATTCTGTAGTTGGTCCGGGTCTATAAACCGGTACAGAAACCCGGACCATACAGAAAACACGGCAGATTGGTATATCAATGGAGTGGTCCGGGTTCACAAACTAGGACACTAATCCGGACCACCCCTAAATCACACCCATGAGTTCTCTAACCTTGTGGTCCGGGTTTGTAAAGTAGGACACAAACCCGGACCAGTCATAAAACACACCGAGGCTTTTCAGACCATGTGGTCCGGGTTTGTAAACCCGGACAGTAACCCGAACCACAACAATTTCTTCACGGAATTCATTGTAAAGCTAATCTGAGGTAGGGTAAGGATGGGTAATGCTAATATAAGATAATTAAGACATGATTAATGATGTTTAAAGGTCATTAAGGCTATAAACAAGCTTAGAAAATAATTTTAAGTAACTTAAGTACATGTATTTGAATAACAATGAGTTAGTAAGTATAAACCAGGAAATGTTAGGGAAGTAATTAGTAAGGTAATGTAAGGGTAATTAACCACTCGATCACATGTATGTTATAGGACTTGGATTGTGAACACCGAAGGAACGTCGGTTACAAGTACAACGGTGAACGGTATGAACTTCTCATGCCCCGTATTCTACCTTGGCTACTCTGATTTGTGTGCTTGTGTGCTAATTGATCACCTAATAAGATAAATGCACGAATCGGAACTAGTACGCTTACTTGTGAATATTTGATATTGTTCCTTGTTGGGTATTGTCTTTAAATCATAGTTTGTATAATTCATGAAATGTATGGATGATAATGAATGTGTGTATGCTTGGTGTATTGTGATGTGACCGAATACAAATGTGATGGACTTCTAACTGATTCTTAACAAGCTAACCAATCTAACTTAATAAATTGGTAAATTGGAATGAGTAGAAGTCCGATATAGTATCGGCCACGCGTGAGGAGGCGGAGACACAAGAGGTTGGATCCAATTCCTGGCTCTTAAACTTTTCCACGGCCCAAACCCCTTAAATGGGTAGCATCCTGGATTAGTGAGCCAAGTAAAACCCGGTAGTGGGTCGGTGTAGTCCCTGCCTGGAGGTCATACCGACTTAACATGAGTAAAAGTAGGTAAGAATGAGTAAATGAGTAAGGAAAAGTAAGTAAGTAAAGTAAGAGAAAGTTTGTGTAAGTATTGTTGTAATGAGTAAAAGAGTAATAAGCATCCGATTAACCCGGATGTGTAATTTGGCTAACCCTTGGGAAGGTAAGTATTGTGTATGCTATGGTATTGTTGTTTTGGTTTGTGTATTGTATTGTGTATGATTGAATGATGTATGAAAAGCATGCATGTATGATAATAATGAACCGCATGTACAGTCGACCTTAAATAGTTGGCGTACCCTAGTTAGCACACGGTATATGCGAAGTTTATATGCAGCTTTTTACTGAGCCCCTTGGGGCATTGTTTTTTAATATTTACAGGTCCTCGAGACGGGTGAAGACTTGGTGAGAATGAGATGGTTTCTTTTTGGATGTAATTATTGAACTTTGAAAGGTGTACCAAGTTGTACATGCCTATAGGCCTTTTTGTTAGCCGGTGTACCATGGGGTACACCCTTTTTGGATAATGGAAGAATTATGAGATGGTGTAGATGAGTAGTTGGTAGAAACTCATTATTTTTGGGAAATTGAAAAGGGATGTAATTAACTATGCATTTGATACTCGGTAATCCGGTAATGTAAGTATACGGTATTTTGTAAGTGGCATGTAATATAGTAGCTCGGTAATACTTAGACATCAGACCGTGACTGTAAGTAGTGTAGGCCTAGCTAGCCGTATGGGCGGTTAGCAGCGTTGTATCACCCGCCGTAGTAGTAGTAATTCCGCTGCGAGTAGTAGCACATTTAGGACGATTAGACGGTAAGTAAAGGATTAGCGATAGGGGTGTTACAAAAAATGGTATCAGAGCGTAGTTACGCTCTGATGACCTAAAATACCGAGCATAGGGATTACCGAGTTAGGATTTCAACCATTCTAAAACAGATACTTAGGAACCTAACTAGGAATTACCGTTGTTAACAACAGATACCCTTGACATTCTTATGAATGATACCATGCTTAAATTCAAGACCCCTTGGTCACATGTTACAAGCCTAATGTAAATGCTAAATGTTCAGATGTAAGGACAAGGCCGAGGCTGAACTAGAGGAGAGACCTCTGATGGACCAGGCGCGCAGACGATAGCAGAGATCGTCGCCGCCACGGTAGCGCAGATGCTACCTCAAGTAATTACGGCAATGCAACAAACTCAACAAAACCAACAAACTCAAACGGGACCAATCCCACCCCCTCCACCCAGAGAAGCAAACTGGATAAAAGCTGTAGCGGAACTCCGACCTCCATGATTTAGAGGCGAGAGTGATCCGGCTAAGCTAGAAGCCTACATCTCCGAGATGGAGATGACATTTGAAACCCTCGAAGCTCCTGCTGGAATTCGAGTTAGAGTAGCAGCATACTACCTCAAAGACGCTGCCTTGGATTGGTGGAAGCTAATCAAGAACGAGCATGTCAACGGCCCCACATTCGATTGGGAATCCTTCACAGCCCTCCTCCGATCCAAATACTACCCGGAACATATCAAAACCAAAAAAGGCTTTAGCTTGATGCCCTAAAGATGACAGAGAAGATGATTGTCAATGAGTACTACCGCACCTTCACCTCCCTCCTTCGTCTTTTACCCGACCTTGGGTACACCGGCCAGGTGTTGGTCGATCGCTTCTATAGCGGTCTGAGCCATCGCCTTCGGTACGGCATGGGCTACACCAGATCCCGACTAATACCTGAAACTTCAGGAGTGTTATCACGCAGCATCTCGCGTTGAGATCACTTACCAACTGAGGGATGAAGAAACCGCGCTTAAGCGCAAAGCTAATAGCAATAACACCAGTTCCGAGGAGCAGAACCAGGGCAAGAGCTGGAAGAAGAAGAAAGGGAAGTTCTTTCAGCAAACCCAAAAGAACTCCCCAAGTGAGAGCAGTGCCCATGAGAAGGGCAAACCAGTTGAGCTTCTTTAGCTTGGTTCTTCAGCGCCAGTGGCAGCGAAGCCACTGAGATCACACCCACCTAAGGGTAAACTTCTAATCTCAATTCATATTTGTATAAGTATCATAGCTAGTATTTCCGCACAAATGTGCTAACACTCTAAGCCTTAGGTTCTAGCTCCGGTTTCACCAAGAACTACTCCGACGGCCGCACCTACGTGTGCAGGAAGTGTAACCAAGACCATCCCGGCATGGATTGCCATGGGAGAAAAATCCGGTGCTACAACTGTCAGAAGCCCGGACAACGAGCCAACATGTGCCGAGAGAATGCCAAGCCCAAAGGGAACTTCTAGAGCTACAAGCAGAGGGAAGGCAATGAGGTTGCATCTGGTGATGCACCAGCCCAGCAGGCCCCGCAGGGACAGGGATCCTGAGGTCCTCAGAAGGGCGCACCCCAGAGGCATCCTGCCTTGCACATCAATGACCGAGATGGGACCGGTTCTAAGTCCGGCCTAGGTAATTGCTTGAACCTTAAATCCTTGAGAAGCATGTCTAAGTATTGGAGTAATTGTTTGAATGAATGCATGAGTGAATGAATTGAAGTATGTAATGAGCATGAAATGAAGTAGTTGAGACTAGTACTCACCGTAGATGAAATTATAACCATAGGTATCTTTAGTATCTGCTATCTGATACCTTCGAAACCAAATCAAGAAGAGACCGACATCACCAATCACTACTACACCAACGAGCAGTGTCAGGTCATCCGACCTGGTATGATTCTATTAAAGGGATACCTAACACCCGAAGCACAAATCTCAATTATCCGACGATGCAACGAACTAGGAACGGGTCCAGGAGGATTTTATACACCCGAATTCCCCGGTGGAGCGAAGATGAAGCTGAAGATGATGTGCTTGGGAAAGGACTGGAATCCTTATATCAAGACATACCAGGAGACATGGATGCAAGACTGAGCGACGCCACCGACAATACACCCAGAATTTCAGACACTGTTACACAAGCAGTAGAACTTGCACAACAATGTGAAAATGATCCAATCCCGGCAATTGAAGTGGACCTTTGTATCGTCAACTTGTATGAGAAAGAAGGACGACTTGGGTTACACCAAGATAAGGACGAGACAACGGAATCTCTTGAACAAGGAGTTCCCATAGTGTCTTGGTCCATTGGTGATAACGCCGCATTTTTGTATAGCTAGCAGAAGCGAGTGGACCGCGCAGAGAAATTGGTATTAAGATAAGGAGATGTCCTAATCATGGGTGGAAAATCTAGGATGCTGTATCACGAGATCAACAAGATCAAGTTAAATACGGAACCATCGGCAATAATCAATGCCACACACACGAAACCAGGATACCAGAACCTTACCTTTAGGAAGTATTAAAAAAATTCGTAATATCATGTAATGTATTAGTAACGTGTATTAGAGGCACAGTATGTATGATGGTTGGTTTACCAATAAAGAGCAGTGTTGATTTAAATTCCACTTGTGTCCACCATCATTACTTATGAACTTGTGACTTCAATAGGTTGTGGTTTGGTACCGAAGGTAACCTGAGTATTCTCACCGAAGCACAAGCCGGTAAAAGCGGCACCATCTTAACGGGAACCTTCCCAGTGAATGGCATTGAAGCCTCAGTGTTATTCGACTCTGGTGCCTCTCACACCTTCATATCACCATCTTTTGTGAAGAGGTTGAAGCTAGATGTGGATGAGCTACCGAACTTCTTGGTTACTCTCCCATCAAAGGAGCGGATACGATATACCAAGTATTATAAGCCAGCCACGATCCAAATCAAAGGCGAAGCGTTTCCCATCTCTTTCATCGAGTTTAATGGGTTGGGATTCGATGTAATAGTCAGAATGAAATGGTTGGAGCGGTACAAGGGTAGAATCCTCTACATCGAGCATCGATTGCTGCTTAAGAGTCCTTCTGGGGTTACTGTATCTTACCACCAGAGACCGAGAGAGCCTTCGACCACAGTCATCTCCGCTATGGCTATGTACCAGGAGCTAAGGAAGGGCCATGAAGTGTATTTGTGTTATGTACAAGACCTGGAGAGAGATCCAGAGTTCAATCCTGAAGTATTAGTTGTATCTGAATTTCTTGACGTATTCCCTAAGGAGCTGCCTGGTATGCCACCTCGAAGAGCAGTAGAGTTTGAGATTAACCTCTTGCTTGGTACTGGTCCCATTGCTAGGGCACCGTACCGTATGGCACCTGCTGAAATGACAGAATTGAAGGAACAGTTATGCGATCTTCTCGACAAAGGGTTCATACGCCCGAGCATATCACCCTAGGGAGCACCGGTCCTCTTCGTGAAGAAGAAGGATGGTAGTCTCCGACTTTGTATTGACTACCGCGAGCTGAATGTGGTCACAGTAAAAAATAAATACCCATTGCCACGCATTGACGACCTATTCGACCAGCTGAAAGGAGCCTCCGTCTTCTCTAAGATCGACCTCGTTCTGGGTATCATCAGATTGCTATCAGAGAGCAAGACATCGAGAAAATGGCATTCCGTACCAGATATGGCCACTACGAATTCACCGTCATGCCATTCGTTGTCAAATGCACCAGCAAAATTCATGGATGTAATGAATCTACTATTCAGTGAGCAGTTCGACACCTCAGTAGTAGTATTTATCGATGATATCCTTGTGTACTCCAAATCAGTAGAAGAGCATGAAATTCATTTGAGGAAAGTACTTGAGACACTGCGCGAGAACCAGCCGTATGCGAAGTTCTTCAAATGCCAGTTCTGGCTAGATCAGGTATCATTCCTCGGTCATGTCATCTCGAGCGCACGTATTTCAGTTGACCCTTCAAAGATTGAAGCTGTATGATCATGGCCGAGGCCCAAGACTGTTACCGACATTCGGAGCTTTCTTGTCCTAGCCTGTAACACCCCTACTACGCACTTTACAATAACTGAAATCGCAGCGGAAATAAACAACTAACACGATAACTAAACGATTTGGTGTTACACGCCGTTAGCCACCCACGTGGCTAACAAGGCCGAATACATACAGTTCGTACCGGTCTGATGATCAGACTCCCGAGCATAGAACTAAACACCATAAATACATAATATACAATACCGAGTATTTAATTACAAACATCAACGTAAACTGCCACTGTAACTGTCACTGTAACACAACGGTACTCAAAAATATACCGCCACGGGAGCACAGGCGCTTCCCGGGCCAACATCCAAAATAACCAAAAGTATTTCATGACCTAAGATCTACAGCCACTCTGCTTCTTCGATCCTCATCCTGCAAATAAATATGGAGCCCCCGAGGGGGTCAGCAACCCTTGGCTGGTATGGTTAACGCGCAGCCCTCGGCTACCGGGATATCGCAACTATTTGTCATGATAACATGGCATTGATTTTTATCACACAACATATATATAGCATAGTAAGGGATATTGCATAGCACAACAACACATATAACATAACAAGAACGGTTCTTTAGGAACCAAACCAACATAGCCAGATCACATGGAGAGCCTAGAGAATGTTGCCAAAGCCATGCTAAGCTCGTTACATAACTCGTTACCGTCTTGTTAGATTGAACGGATAACTTAACCCCAAGGTGTGTCGGATATAGTAATCCAAGCACACCAAACAAAGTATGCCCCTATGGCCCGACGTGAGTCAGTAAAAATAGCCTTGGTTAAGCTAAAGGGAAGGTTGTAACCAAAAAGGAAAACAACCATACCTCTTTTCCTCACAAACTTCTTTCTTGTTTCCATTGATTAGAATCGGCAAGGACCTTTGATTGCTTGTCAACTTCTAATCAATACACAAGTAAGGTAATGAGCATTCAAGCTCCAAGCTTAACTCATTATTAAACCCTAGGTTATATATTGTATTAAAACATTAAGATAGTTGTTTTACCTTGGAGATGG
The DNA here is from genome assembly GCA_023374045.1 of Limonium bicolor. Classification (NCBI taxonomy): domain Eukaryota; kingdom Viridiplantae; phylum Streptophyta; class Magnoliopsida; order Caryophyllales; family Plumbaginaceae; genus Limonium; species Limonium bicolor. The sequence goes on from CM041781.1 coordinate 129,858,490, forward strand.
AAGAGAGTTTGAATATAGCAAGAGATGACTTCACCAGTCCTTGAAAGCTTGAAATGGAGCTAAACAAGCAAGAGAAAAACACCATGAAGAGGTGATTTCGGCAACACTAAAACATGGAAGAAATGTTGTTTTTCTTGGTTTTCCTTACCTTGAAGCAAAAGGTGATCAACAAGCATGAAAACTGAGCTCAAGCTCTCCCATGGAGATTCCTCTTGGCACCGGGTAGATCTCTTGTAATTTTGAGAAGACAAGGTTGAAGAGCTTGATGATACTAGAAGAATGAAGGTCTTAGAATTTGATTTGGTAAATGGAGCTAGGAGATACAAGGGTTCAAAGGTGGGAAATGGTGTGTGAGCTGTAGCTAGCCGATGGAGTAAGGAAGAAGAAGGGTTGGAGACGGTGGGAATGCAAAGAGAATGAAGAGAATGAAGATGACTAGCTAGTTTTAAGATATTTAAGTAGAAAAGTAAATAGTAACTTACTTTATCAATTTTACTTTCTTATTAAACTAACAAGGGGGATGACTCATCCCTTGCAAAAACCGGCCCCCACTAAGTAATAAGGGGTATTTTAGTCTTTGTTGACCAATTAACGCATTTATATTGACTTATGTTATAAACTTGCATAATTTGGTTACAATTCACTAAACAAGGCACATAATTGTGAAATTTTTGATTTCCCATTGATTTAGACTTCCTAATGTGACACTAAGTAGTACAAATGTTAATTAAAGTGTAATGATGGACATTTAGCCATTCAAAACCCATTTACAAGACAATTTTTCAAAAACGTGCTTTAAGACTCCTTAAAGCATATTTTGTGTTTTAACTTGTTTTCAAGCTTGGTTTTCTTTGGTAATTGGTTTAATATGTTCATTAATATATAAATAAGGTCTTGGTAAGCTCATTAGGTCTTAACCAAGATTATCCCAAGCTTAGAGCACATTTTCGCCTATATTGACTTCAAGGTATTTATTTGTGTTTTCTATGGTTTAAATTGTTCACTAATGTTTCTAAGGCACTTTTTAGCCTTCTTATGCCACAGTTTAATGTTTAAACAACATACCAAGGTTTGGGGTATTTCAATCTACCCCCCTTAAAAAGAACTTTGTCCCCAAAGTTCACACTTCACGCATATCTTTAATATTAAAACACGAGGATTTCTTATAGAACAATACTTCCATAACAAAATTAACAACACACTTACATAGCATTGGACTCAAGGTCCAAACAACATAACCTCATTCAGACACAACGGTCTGTAACATAGTAAGATACCAACATAACAACATAACATAGACGATGTATTTCAATACATGTCGTACACACATAACCGAAACGGCTCTACCCCCCTTAAAATAGGGGTACGCCCCGTACCCTATACATACAAACACTAAGAAGTAAACAATGACGGGTACTTCGCCTTCATCTTATCTTCCAGCTCCCAAGTGGCCTCCTCGACGTCCTGGTTAGACCAGAGGACCTTCACCAGTCTCACAGACTTATGGCGAGTGTCTCGAGTCTTAGTATCCAGAATCCGTACGGGAGTCTCCACTGATCGCATGGTCGGCTCTAAGGTTAGCCTTTCAGGCTGAAGTACATGAGACGGATGAGACATATATTTCTTCAACTGGGACACATGAAATACATCATGTACCTTGCCCAGCTCGGCAGGTAGATCAAGTCTGTAAGCTATCGGGCCTATCCGCTCCGTCACAACATAAGGCCCCACATATTTCGGGCTCAATTTGCCTTTCTGGCTGAAACGAAACACTCCCTTCATGGGGGATACTCTAAGAAATACCTGGTCGCCCATGGCGAACTCCAGGTCATGTCTGCGCACATCGGTGTATGCTTTCTGCCTATCCTGAGCTGCTTTCATGTTAGCCCGGATCTGGCGTACTTCTGCTTGTACTTGCTCCAGATACTCTGGTCCTATAATGACCGTCTCACTCGACTCATCCCAGCATAATGGCGTGCGGCATGGTCTACCGTACAAAGCCTGGAAGGGAGACATCTTGATCGAAGCATGGTAATTGTTGTTGTAGCTAAACTCGATCAGATGTAACTTATCAATCCAGCTGGTCTGAAAGTCAAGTGCACATGCACGTAACATATCTTCAAGTGTCTGGATGGTGCGCTCACTCTGACCATCAGTCTACGGGTGGAATGTCGTACTCAGCTTCAGCTCGGTACCCAGCACTTCCCGTGTGGATTTCCAGTACCTCGAGAGGAATCTGGTATCCCTGTCAGACACAATCGTTTTCGGTACCCCATGATGTCTTACAATCTCTCTGTCGAAGAGCTCTGCTAGCTTCGCCACTTTTCAAGTGTCCTTCATCGGAATGAATCGGGCCACCTTGGTCAGTCGGTTAACAACAACCCAAATCATATTCAGACCTCCCCTTGTAGGCGGAAGCCCTACTATGAAGTCCATGGAAATATCATGGAACTTCCACTCAGGCACTGGCATTGGCTGTACCATACCACCAGGCCGTCGGTGCTCAAACTTGACCTTCTGGCAAGTGACACACCTCAACACATAATCATTCACATCCTTCTTCATTCCAGCCCACAAAAAATATCTTTTCATCCCCTTGTACATCTTTGAAGCTCCGGGGTGAATCGAAATAGTAGAACAATGGGATTCACTCAGTATGCGCTCCTTTAGCTCAGCGCTACTTCTCGGAATACACAGTCGGCCATTAAGCTTAATCAGGTCATCATCGTGGAGTCGGAAGTCGTACTTCTGACCCTCGAATGTGCCATCAATAAGCTTCTGCCTGATCTCCAACATATACTGATCCGTCATCTGAGCACTCCGCACCTCTTCAACCAAGCTAGTATGAGAGACTAGAGAATGGAGAGAGTGTGCTCGGTGACTCAATGCGTGAGCTACCACATTTGCTTTCCCCTCCTTGTACTATAAATTGATGTCGTAGTCGTTTAAGAACTCGACCCACCTTCTTTGTCTCATGTTCAACTTCTTCTGAGTGAACAAGTACTTCAAACTTTTGTGATCGGAATAAATTGTCACGCTTACCCCATACAAATGATGTCTCCATATCTTCAAAGCGAAGACAAAGGCACCCAATTCAAAATCGTGGGTAGGGTAGTTCTCCTCATGTTTCTTTAGCTGTCGGGAGGCGTATGCCACGACCTTCCCGTGTTGCATCAATACACAACCTATACCTCTGCCTGACGCGTCGCAGTAGACCTCAAACCCATCTGGACCGTCTGGTATCGTCAGGACTGGTGCAGATGTCAGAGCATCCTTGAGACTCTGGAAAGAACTCTCACAGTCGACTGTCCACTCAAATGGTGCATCCTTCTTCATTAAGGAAGTCATCGGCTTCGAGACACTGGTGAAGTCCTTAACAAATCTCCTGTAATATCCTGCCAGACCGAGGAAGCTCTGGATGTCGGTAACTGTCTTCGGCCTTGGCCAGGTGCGCACTGCATCTATCTTTGCCGGATCAACAGCGATCCCGGCCTCAGAAATCACATGAGCAAGAAAGGAAACTTGGTTCAACCAAAACTCACACTTAGAAAATTTAGCATACAATTGATTCCTTCTCAATGTTTGTAACACATCCCTCAGGTGGCTTTCATGCTCACCCCTCGATTTCGAATATACAAGTATATCATCGATGAAGACTACCACTAACTTGTCCAACTGATCTTGGAACAAGCGGTTCATTAAGTCCATAAACGTGGCTGGTGCATTGGATAAACCAAACGGCATGACCGTAAATTCATAGTGACCATATCAAGTTCTGAATGCGGTCTTCTCAATGTCACTTTCCCAGATAGCAATCTGATGGTAACCTGATCGTAGTTCTATCTTGGAGAACACTGATGCTCCCTTCAACTGATCAAATAAGTCGTCGATGCGTGGTAAAGGATAACGGTTCTTCACCGTAACTACATTCAGCTCTCGATAGTCGATGCAAAGGTGGAGGCTACCGTCCTTCTTCTTCACGAAGAGGACCGGCGCTCCCCATGGTGAAACGCTAGGGCGGATAAATCCCTTGTCGAGTAGGTCTCTCAGGTGCTCCTTGAGCTCTGTCATCTCTGCTGGAGCCATACGATAGGGTGCCTTCGCAATTGGTCCGGTGCCCAAAACCAAATCAATCTCAAACTCCACTTCCCGTGCTGGTGGCATGCCCGGGAGTTCCTTAGGAAATACATCAGGAAACTCCGACACTACCGGCACTTCTGGGCTAAACGCTGGGTCTCTCTTCTATGTCCTGGACATAGCAGAGGTATACATCATTCCCTCGTCGTAGTTCACGATACATGGCCATAGCGGTGATGATCTGAGTCGAAGGCTCTCTAGGCCTCTGGCGGTATGATATGGTAACCCCAGACAGACTCCGAAGAAGCAGACGGTGCTCGGCACATAGGATTCTGCCCTTGTACCGCTCCAACCAGTTCAACCCGACAATCACATCAAATCCAAGTCCCTCGAACTCTATCATGTCGATCGGAAACTCTTCATCTCTGATTCGTACAATAGCATCTCGGTGGTAGCGTGTACACTTGATCCGCTCTTTTGACGGAAGAGTGACTAGAAAGTCAGACATCTCTTCACCGTCTAACCCCAGCCTCTTCGCAAAAGTTAACAAAATAAATGTATGTGAGGCTCCGGAGTCGAACAAGATCGAAGCGTTCGCGCCATTGACTGGAAAGGTACCGGTGAGGATTGTGCCGCTCTTGCCGGCTTCTGCCTCATTGCAGACACTCAATATACCTCCCGTTCTGAGTGCACAACCTAATTTATTGGCAAACTTTATAAGTATACAGTAACAACACGGTTGACATACTCCAAAACACATCTTCTTTATTCATCAACATACTTTTTACACCTTAAGTAGGTTTACATTGTAGACATAGCTAAATATAGCATCCTTAACATACAACTGGCTTAACACCTTACATAATTACACAAGGCTTTAAAACTGTCTGAAGGTCAAATTCAAACGTCCGGGTTTCATATGTGTGGCATTGATCACTGTCGAAGGTGCGGTATTCAGTTTGATCTTCTTGATACCATGGTATAGCATCCTTGACTGCCCACCCATGATTAACACATCTCCCGATTTCAACACTAACTTCTTTGCGAGATCAGTACGCTTCTGCTCGCCATATATAAACATTGCGGTATCACCAATGGACCAAGATACCACGGGTACTCCCTTACTTAGAGACTCGGGTGTTTCGTCCTTATCTTGGTGTAAACCTAACCTTCCACCTTTCTGATAGAAGTTCACAATACATAAATCCGCTTTAACACTCGGAATTGAGTCCGACTCAACTTGCTGAGCAATTCCCATGGTGTGGTTAACGACCGTGAGGAACTCCTCAGGTATCCTCGGTACAACTGCTCCGTCTCCAGCTCTCACATCTTGATATGTCTTGGTGTAAGGATTCCTGTCCTTACCCATGCACATCATCTTCAACTTCATCTTTGATCCGCTCGGGTATTCAGGTGTGTAGAAACCTCCAGGTGCTGCTCCTAGTTCGTCGCATCGTCGGATAATGTGGATTTCTGCTTTGGGTGTCAGGTATCCATTTAAGAGTATCATTCCTGGCTAGATAACCTGACATTGCTCCAACGAGAATTCGGTGATGCTGATGGTTGTCTCTTCAGGGTTTGGTGTGGGCGGGATTGGATAGCAAATATTGAAGGTTCCTAAGTTTTCAAATTACCTAATTTAGGTGACTTTCACATTATACTTTAACTCGTTACTTGTGTAGTTGTACACTTAGACTCACTAACACACATGCATGAAATGCGGTAAGCAATCACTTATTTCACTCAACGGTTTAGGCGGTACCTGGTCTAGAAGAGGGTCCTGGTGCCTCAGACCGGTCCACCACATTCAGGGCGGCCTTGCCGGATCCCGACCCTTTCCCCTTCTGGGAATCAGTGTACCTCTGATCTGTGGGTGGCTGATTAGCCATCTTCGGGTCATCGGTGGTCGCGGCGGCCTTACCCTTTCACTGCCCCTTAGGCCTGTAGTTTCTGACATTCGGGTTCTGGAAGCACTCGTAGTCACGATGCCACATCTTCTTGCAGAATCGGCACTGCACATCATTGCCCTTGCAGTCCTTGCCGAGGTGGTCTCCGTTACACCACTTGCAGTAGTAGTGGCGGTCGGATCCAGAACCCGCGCTAGCTGCTAACACATTACACATTCAGTATACACTTCACATTATAACATCACACACTTAAATTCGGTATTCATAACTAATTGGTTACCCTGAATGGTTGAGAGCGTAGGGGCTTAGCCGCATATGCATAGGTGAGCTGCAACGGCTCCTCAGAAGTGGTGGTCGGGGCTTGGCCCTTACCACCCTGTTGCTGACCTTTCTGGGTCTGGGGGTAATGCTTCTTCTTCTTTCCTCCCCCGTACCCTTGCTTGCTTTGCCCCTCGCTCGTGGCCTTGCGCTTGAGCGCATTCTTCTCGTCCCTTAGACGGACGGTGATCTCTACTATAGCAGCAACATGATAGCACTCCTATTATTTAGGGTGTTAGTTATGCCCCGCAAATCAAACTCACATTTACATTCACACATTGTACATACTTATTCACATCACACTGTAGTCCCATTACCTGCAAAGTAGTATATCCGGTTGGCCCCATACCATAGCGCAGGCGGTAGCTGAGTCCGTTGTAGAAACGGTTTACCAGTATTCGGTCTGAGTAACCCAGATCTGGTAGCAGGTGGATAAGTCCGATGAAAGCGGAGTAGTACTCATCTACCGTCATCTTATCCCCTTGTCTCAAATTGTCCAATTCTAGGCGCTTGGCCTCTTGCACATGTATCGGGTAGTACTTGTGTAACGCCCCTATTTAACGTATTTACAGCAGAATTAAAGTACTAAGGCGATTACAGTCCATCGGATTCCAAACACCCGGTACCAACCTCACCAATTACAACCATTACAATTATCTAAGTTACGGTGTGAACTCAAGAAAACAACGTAAACAAAACTGAACGTAAAACAAAAGAACTCTCCACAATTCCTAATTCTCATCCCAATCACTCATGCTCTTTGTGGCCACCTGTATAAACAATTCGTACCTGCAAGATGAAACCAAGCAGCCCACCCCGGGAGGAGTGAGTCAGTTCCTTGGAATGGAACTGGTACAATTCTCCAAAACAACATTTAAAACATAACTCCTTAAAATAAACAATAACTTGAATTCAATCTCTTGAAAGTAAAACAAGGAAACAAGGCACTTTAAAATTACCAAGTCAAAGATAACAAGTTAAGGATAAAGATAAATAATAGAAAGGTAAAGTTAGTCAATCCAAAAACCACACCATGAGTTAGTGAACATCCAATGCTCAAGTTAGAACCAATTCCAGTTAGGAGTAGAAAGACCCAAGTAGTCACAAGGACTAGGAATGGAAAGATAGATATCCAAGAACCAACAACTCAAGAGTGGAATAAAACCAATTGGGAGAGATGGCCCCCACCGCCACGTACGTCCTTTTAGGACAGGGGATATACAGCCTCTCACTGTTTACTACGCCTCTTTTGGGACAGGGGATATACAGCCCCTCACTGTTTACTACGTCCCTTTTGGGACAGGGGATATACAGCCCCTCACTGTTACCATTGAAGACGCGCGCACGTCATAACAAAAGATTCAGCTCATGGATGAAACAATATCCAGAGTCAAAGGAAGAATTACCAAGATTGTCCTTTTCCATATTCCCACTAGAACACTAACTGCACCAGAGCAATACCAAAATACTCAGTCCTACAGAGTGTAGAAGCGTAAACCCTAGGCAGTTAATGTCTAGTGAGACAACCAAATAGAAGGAACCAATAACCATGTAAGTTTCACATTCAAGGCTCAGTTAGTCACATCAAGCTGAGTTAGCCACACAAACAGTTTCCTTTTGAAATTCCTTTAAGCTCAGTTAGCGTTTTTCGAAAACGTCTCATAAGTCAGTCAATAAAAGTATCGGAGTACGAGAAATCGTACCTGGATAACACTGTAGCAGTTCTAGTCAACTTGCGTAAACAATCAACAGTACTCTGAAGAATATTAAAGGTAGTCTATCGTCAATCACTTGTAGCCTACGTTAAGCTTAAATAAACTCCTCACTCTTATTTCTAAGTCCCAATTATCTTTTAAGCCCTCACTTAAAAGTTATGTATAACCTTTGACTTGTCTTAGAATGTTGTATAACTCAAGGTTGTAAGACCAAGGAATGTATTTTATTAACACTTGTTAATTGTTCCACTCTTATCCACTTTACCCATACTTGACCATAATTCTCACATTAAAGACCTTTATAACATAAGTGCATTATATGTTATTCAATCAATCTTAGAATTTCAATAACAATTCTTAAGCTCAATACTTTTACTCTTACTTTAGAATAAACATCGTCTTACGACCTATAACAGGTTTATCCTAGAATACTATACTATTAATTCACAATGTAATGATTATGTACTTTATCAATATTACCAAATAAACCATCATGATTAAGTTTCCCCTTAACTTACTTAAGATCTACTTCTTGTATATTGGAATCATAGTGTTGTAGATACATTTTATTATAACTTAATTGAGCCACTAAACTCAATTATCATATCCTTAGTTCAGAATGACTTTCTATTGTAACCGTCTAATAATCTTGTTATAAGATGTTTAATTACCTCTCATATTGAAATAGCTATATTATTATTAACTTAGACTTATCGAACTCTTACATTTAGTATTCACAAGATATATTATTTACTTTATCATTAACTATATAATAAGGTGTTTTAAGATAACCTTTTATGTATCCTTGTTTACATTTAATTTCCTAAATGTTTTATTTTGACACACATTCCCTCCATAGACTATGTATAATCGTTTTATACTAAACCTCCATAAACTTAAGTCTTAAATACGTTTTAAATTATTTACGAAACCTAAGGTTTCAAAGGAGTAACGTAATAAATTATTTTCCTTTATTATGTTTTATGATAAACATTATATCTTAACATAAGGTAAAATTTATCTAAGAATTAAATTCCCATTCATAAGTGAAATTGCCAATTATTTAATAAGATCATCTATTCTGAAAATTCTCATATTTTACATTCAAATAACATATCAATATTCCCCATTACCGTAAAGTATATCAGTATAATATCTTATATATGTAACTTAGTTCCGTCTGGTTAAAGGTTTAAAGTTTAAATATCTAATTTATATTTACAAACCTTTTTACAAGTTCTAGCTATTAACTACAACACTTAATTATAAACTCACATTCTAAACATTGGTAGTTAATGTTATAAATGTATTTTATGTGGCTTATCTACTTCTAATAAACTTAAAGATTATTATATAGATTAATTCCCTAATCATAGTTTAATATAGTTTTACATCACAATCCTTTTAATGATTTTATCTTAAAACATTAAGTCATTATTCAATACTATATATGTTATGAAATGATTAAATCTAGACTTATAAATCCACTTCGCATTTAGATAAAAGTATTTCATTTACTTTATTATTGATTATGTTATAAGATCTATTTGTGTAGCATTTTGTGAAATCTAATTACAAATTTTCCTAAGTGTTAACTTATTAATTACTTAACCCAATTATAGACTTACATTAAGGTCGTTGACTGATACTATACATGTATTTTAATACGGTTTATATAAATCTTGAAATTCAAAGATAACTCTTTAAGTTTAATAATCATAATTTAATACCGCCTCATATAATATTCTTTTATTAGTATTATGTAGAGGTTTAGTTTATCTCATTAATTCCTTAATATTATATTTTCTATAAGGTATTTTATTTCTTTCATTTATGTTTAGTATACATATATACTAGGATTTATTCAAGACATTCTTTATGTAGTTTTATTGCATTTAATTATTTATATTAACTTTTACACATATCTATATCCAATATATGTTCTATAAAATAAAGTATTTTCCTTAGTTCCAATTAAGTATATTTACCTCCACATTATATAGTTAGTATAAATATAGAGTAATTAAATTCCTTATTTTAACATATGTTGCTATTTTATTTCTTATATATATATATATATATTATTAATTTTTACTTCACCAAAAGTTGATACTCAAAAATATTTCTTAACATTCCGTATTAAATGTTAGTTTAGTCTTATTATATTATTTTCAACCTACAAAGTTTATTAATAAGTCATACTTTAATTTTTGTTACATTAAAAACCTTATGTTATAAGATAACTTATGAGAAACCTTAGAAATACAATTTTTAAACCTACTTCCTCTTGTCCAATAATTCCCAAATTAAGTATATAGTAACTATAACATTTTAGACACGTTATAAAATTTTTATTTCATAAAAATATCTTTTTAATTTAACCAAATAATTCCAAAATACTCGGAACTTGTAAAAATTATAACTTACGTTTAAAACTCAAAACCCATATTAATTTACATCAAAATAAACTAGATTTTATAAGGAATCTATACTTAAAATTTCAAGTCAAAATACATTCGGGAAGGTTGTTAAATAAATCTAACAAGATAGGGTATTATTATAGAATTATATAAACTTAATATATTAATAATAACCCATGTTTTAATCTCGGCCGTCCGTTCCACTTAACTACGATCGGACGGCCCAATTTTCCCCAGTTCTTCAGAAAACCCCAAATCGACACGAGCAGAGATTCGATCGATTCTCTCAATCCACAGGACGAAATTCGGTGATTCTTGTTTCATTGGATTCAAAATTAAAAGATGAATCCAATGGTACTAATTTTATAACCTATAATGCAGTGTTCGATGATTTCAATTTTGGGCTGTTCGAACTAGGTTATGTGCGAGTTTCTGATTCTAATTCCTACAAATTCTCTCAATGTATTGCGTAATTGGTTAAATTGATAGAGGGGAATGAACGGGAATGCAAAAACGAACATCATAGATGGTGGAATTTGGTCGGAATCATACCGGAGATGCGCCAACGAGGAGAATCAAATTCGTTTTTTCTGGAAAACTACGATTTTATGTGCTGACCAAGTGGGGAACTTTAGTTACTTATATCTTCCAAACGATCGAGAACTAGCTTGAGGTTCCTTCATAAGGATTGTAGAGGGATCAGAGATCTTTAAAACGAGCTATAGAACAAGAATTTTCACCCACGGATGAAGAAGATATGATAGGATGAAGTTTACCTGTTCAACTGAAATTTCCGGATGAAGAAGATCTTTATAGGAGTTAAAGATCTTTCCAAAGAGATATTGTGCATGAATTTTCGAACAAGGACGAGAAAGTTATGATAATGATAAAAATTGGGTTTATCATTCGTTTCTGGAAATTCTGGGCAGAAAACTCACGAATTGAATCAGGTGACGAAGTTTAAACGATTTTCTGTAACAATTGGTACTGATTCAGACTTAGATGTCTAAATAGAAGTTGAAGTAGAATTAAAGTGCTTTAAAATGAGCTATGGAACAACGGATTTGGCTCAAGAACGAGAGAGTTATGGCTAGCACAAAATCAGACGTTTACCTGACAAATCTGGATTTCTTGGGTCATCAGGCTGAGGAGGCAACTTTGAGACGGCATAACTTTTTTTGTGAGGTGAATTATGTTTAACTTGATAAATGGTTTAAAACTAGGTTAAAAGGAGAAGAGAATGCAAAAGACGGCACTCAAAAATTCTCAAAGACAAGAGAGATATAGATGTCACAAGTTAGGCCAATATTCTGGCGGAAGTTAGCGAAAATTGTGAAGATAAAACGACTAACCGCTGAGGCACGCATCCTGAGGCGCGCAGGTGAGTCAGCAGCCATGCCACATCAGCATATTTTCAAAATTTTGGATCTAAACTTCATTTTATCATAACTTTGGCTAGGATGATCCGTTTTTGACGTTCTTTTTATCAATCTTCTTGGTTTTCCATAACCTTTTTATTGGTATAGGTTTCATGGGCTGGTTTGACCATTCTCAAAAAGTCAACCCTAGCAAGGCTTAAGAAGCTTTATGGTTTCCATACTTTTATTTTGACTTTTATGAGTCAAATTAATGTCCAAATTATTTCTTAAATCTTTATAATATACTTGGAGTGTTTAGAAATTTTCCCAAGATTTATTGACTTATAAATCTTATTATTAAATTCATAATACTATATAATAATATATAATAATTTAATACTTAATAGTATTCTTTAGGGTTAAATAGAAGAAATCCCCTAAATTAATTTCCATAATTCCACATAATATTAATATTCATAATTCCATACAATACTTTAGTATTAAATAGTATTAATTAACGTTTAACAAAAGAAATCCCCTAAATTAATTTAGAAAAATATAGGGGTATTTAAGTATATCCCCCTTAAAAGAAACTTCGCCTCGAAGTTTAAAAATCAACTAATAGCCACTCACACCGCTTCGGGTGTGCTAAGACAATAATAATTCCAATGGAATTCCATACCAATCCAATCCTATATTTCCATCCATTCCCATTTCCACATTCCACTCGAGATTACTCAAACTCAAAGTGGACCAAGATATACCAAGATATTTCATGATGAAAATCAAAAGCCACATGTTGTGTCATAATGTAAAAACCAAGTACATACATACACCTCTCACTCTGCTAATCACGCAACATGGCATAATCTGGATGAGGTAACGAAGAAAGATTATGCTCTACCCCCCTTATAAGAGAACTTCGTCCCGAAGTTTAAGATTTATCTACCAACTACTCACACCCCCTTCCGGTGTGTGGGTAAACTAAATATCAAGTTGTAATACAAGCTTTAAAATGTTTATCACACAATCAAACCACTCAAGGGTATTCATCCAATAACAATTCCAAACATTTGTTTCTGTTTTCATACACCACATTCAAAGAATTCAGCACCTTATTATCAAGCTTTGTTGTAAATTTTATGGCACTGTTGAATTTATCTATGATTGATATATATTTGTACCCCCTGATTGTTATGTATTTGTATTTTCTTGATTATTATAAAATTTTATTTTATGATCCTTACCTATTCATTTTATGACAGGCATGAATGATATGTCCATTATATGTTCATTTTATATTGTACGTTTATTTGATGAAGATGTCGTACCCCCCCCCCCTTAAAATAGGGTACGACCCATATCCGTCTCGTAATAAGAAGTGGAATTTAAACTCACTTTTAAGGAGCCAATATTTTACATCTCCTATGGAGGTTGATGCACAATATCACTCGTTGTTATTCTGGCTTGATTGTAGTTAAATCTTTTAGTGTTCCCAACACGTTTTCCTAACTCATTTCACCTCTCTTACGGTCATTGGCAAAAACAAAGTTTAGAATTCACCATTCGTATAGTAGGTTAAGTTTTGAAAATGAAACATAGGTTATACTTAGATATTACTATAATAACATTTTAGTTCACTCTTTATTTATTTAAGTATTGGGTGTAGTAGGTATCAAAATCTTAAATCATGTGATTTGGAAACTATTAATTCATAAAAGAAAATTTCCATTATAATGTAATGTAATTATTTAAATGTTATCCTTACTATAACATTTCTCTAGCAGCATTTTATAACCTAAAGTTTCTTAATTGCCATGGCTTAAAAATTCATGAACTTATTTAAAATAGTATCATATTGTACATTAAAACCTTTTTTTTTCCAATGCAATTAAATTTTTCATGAACCTTGTACCGAATTTATAACCTTGGTACGTAAATATGCCATTTATGTTATTTTCACATATCAATTATATTAACAAGCTATAAATCAGGTGTAACATGTTTGAGTAGTTTAAATAATATTTTAGATCATATAATAAGCCTAGATAGTCTTTCAAAATTATATTCAAAGGTTTATTAGCCAACCATACATTAAAATTTGTATTATATTCCTTTATAAAAAAATACATGAGAAGGGAAGAAATGGTATCAAGCCAGAACGAGACACGTGGAACTTCCGGCCGCTCTAGCCGGATGAGAATAGAGATACATAGAGCATCCGACCGCTCTAGCCGGATGGAAGTAGGAACACATAGGGCATCTGGCTGTACCCAGCCGGATGAAAATAGGACTTAGGCAAGACAAAATATGGCACAACCGACCGTCTGTGGTCGGCCAAAGATACTAGGAAAGGGTAGAACTGTACTTATACATGTAAAGTACAGGCTGGCACCATGAAACCAGGCCCAAAATACTATAAATAGGGTGTACCCCACGAAATGAGATACGCACAACATTTGGCAATCAAACTTACACTCGATTCCAACTAAAGGCTTTCTTCTCTCTCTCTCACTCTCACGAGACTCTGTAATCAAGACCAGGTAATGTAGGATAGTAAATCAGATCGGATTGTATTAGGATGCAGTAGATTTCATTTGGCGCCGTCTGTGGGAAACGAACAGCAAGAAGCGACCACGAGACCACCTAGAAACAGGGAAGTAATCTGTGACGATTTGTAGTGGAAATCCTAAAACGACTAATGACATTTTTTGCAGGATCTGAATACGAGAAATGGCTCCAAGATCAAAGAAAACACCGAAGAACGCCACCGAGGATGACAATCGCGTTGAAGAAGAAATAAGCTCGGAGATGCCAGAAGCCATCTCCAAGAAAGATCTCGAGGATATGCTAAAAGGACTAGTCAGATCGATTGACGAAAAGATTGTAGAGGGAAACAAGACTCTACAGCAGGAATTAATGCAAAGGGACGAGGAATATCAGAAGAAATGGGACGAGATGACTGAGGCCATAGAGCAGCTGAGAAACAAAGATTCCAGAGGCAGTAATGGCGAAGAAAGCAAAGATCGGAAACACAATTCAATCATTAGTGAAGAAGAAATGGAAGAGGATGACCAGATAGACATGAGCTTGTACCCCTTCTCAGAGCGGATAAGAAAAGCAAAACTCCCGCCGCATTTCGTTGCCCCGGCGATTGAGAAATATGATGGGACAGGAGACCCCGCTCAGCATATTAAGAAGTTCATGTTTGCCATGAACACTCAGGGGATCAACTCCCTCTCTCTGCAATTTATTCCCCGGAACGCTTTCAAAGAGAGCGTTGGGATGGATCTCCACGAGACCGCCACAGTCCATCACGAGCTTCAAACAGCTGACCGAAGAATTCCAGCAATACTTCACTGCGAGTAAGAGGGTTAAAAAAGAAACAATAGAGCTGATGGACGTTAAGCAGCGAAAGGGGGAAACCGTGAAGGAGTACAGTGAATGCTTCCATAAGAAGGTCACGGAAATTGATGATATCGATGAGAAGATCTTGATCAAAGCCTTTGGTAACGGTTTGGCTCAACCTCGGCTTGCCAGGAAGATCGCAACAAAAGCACCAAAAACTCATGGAGAGTTAGCTGAAATGATCCATGATTTTTTGAAGTCTGAGATAGCAGAAAACAAGGCTAAGGAGCTAGCAGATAGCTTCAAAATCGCAGTGGCACCAGAAAAGAAAGAAGGGCATGGAGGAAATGCCGGAAGAGGAGGGTCAAGATACAAGCCATATTATGGCAAGTCGACTGCCGGATCTTCCTCTCAGGGGCCACAGCATCAAGGGGCAAGGACCATTGTCTACATTGACCCAGGGAAATATGCTGCTGTAGTAAGAGAGGGATACCTCCCTCAGCCGAGAAAGCGCCGCAAGGAGAAATTCCGGTTGCATTCTGCAATACCACGGAAACCGCAGCCACCGGACTGTAAACTGTGCTACCTTAGCCAAAGAGCTTCGAATCATTGAGGAGAATAAGAAGAAGGGAAAGCATCAGCCGGAGCACAAAGGCAATACGGTAGTCAACAGGGCGGAGGCCAGAATGCACCACGTGGACGGCAAGAGGAAGAGATTCACCCCAGGCTTGATCCTGGCAAATCGGTGGGTATGATAACAGGTCTGTGAGGAAGGAAAGCAAAAGTTCCTTCTCTTTTCATTCGGATAGCATTCGAAATTACACATCCAGACAATTTGCTTTTATGTTACTCCAAGAACATCCCTGATAAGTTTAGTATAACCTTTTGTAATCTGCTTTAAATGAGAATCTTATATCTCCTGTTTTCCCTAAAATCTGAACATATAGGAGTAAAAATGTTAAGTATCACGTTACTAAAAAAAGGGGAAACAGACTTTCCATTTTTCGCATTTCTTACAGTGAACCCCCTTTCCTCCCAAAGAAGAAAGCTAACAAAACTTTCTCTAAGAAAACTCACAGGGCTTTTTTCGGAGGTAGGACCGCTAACCCCTAATGAAAGAAAAAGGCACATTCATCAAGTGCATCAGGAACTCCCGGAGAAGAAAATCGCCAAAAAAGAAGGTTTTCCTCCAATCTTCTTCTCCGACGAAGATGAAGATGGAGTGCTATACCCACACAACGATCCACTCGTCATTCGTGCACAGGTAAATGATCGAATGATGGAAGGAATCCTGATCGATAGTGGGGCTGGAGCAAATGTCATATCAGCCGAGGCGGTTAGGAGGTTGGAAGTACCTGAGGACCGAATCAAGCCATATTCGGCGGTTCTAGGAGGATTTGTAGGAGGCGTCTCTACCACGTCTTCCGGCAGTATAGACTTTACAATGACCCTGGGCCAAGGAGACGAAAGGAGAACGGAGAAACTCACGGCTTTTATTGTGCCAGGTCTGTCTGGATATAACATGTATCTTGGAAGGCCAGGAATCAATGCTTTCAAAGCCATACACAGCACTCATCACTTAAAATTGAAATATTTAACCACAAACGGGAAGGTGGTTACAATAAGAGGAAGCCAAAAGATGGCCCGAATGTGTGAAGTCTGCATCATGGACAGCCTTCGTAGTGAGGAGATGGTCAAAACCGTAGGATCGGACAAGGAGTTCAAGGGAAAGTTACCTTCTTCCCCGGGGCCAAGTCAAGAAAAAGAAGGATGTCAAACAACTCAAGCCCCCCCAGAGAGGTACATTTAAAATTTGACCCTTCTAAATTTTTTAAAATAGGAACTGCATTTGACAGTGGAGAACAAACTCACTTAATGAGGTTCCTGGAAAAAAGAAGGGCAACATTCGCCTGGAGCACGGACGAGATGCCCGGAATAGACCCAAGCGTTATCCGGCATGAGCTCAGGGTAGACCCTAAACATCCGGCGGTTAGGCAAAGAAAAAGGGTAATAGGGGAAGAAAGAGATTTGGCTGCACGAACCGAAGTCCAGAAACTCCTCAAAGCTGGATTCATCAGGGAGGTAACGTACCCACGATGGCTGGCTAATGTTGTCATGGTCAAAAAACCAAACGGGAAGTGGAGAATGTGTGGATTTCACAGATTTGAATAAGGCATGTCCGAAAGATTTCTACCCCCTACCATCAATAGATAGATTGGTGGTTTCAACTGCTCAAAGCTCTGTGTTAAGCTTTCTAGATGCTTTCTCCGGCTATAATCAGATAAAAATGACAGAAGACGATTCGGAAAAAACATCCTTTATCACTTCAGCCGGAACATTCTGTTACAAGGTAATGCCTTTTGGATTGAAGAACGCAGGAGCTACCTTTCAGCGAATGATTGACAAAGTATTTTGTCAACAACTTTCCCGGAACGTGGAAGCTTACGTCGACGTATAGTTGTAAAAGTCCATCAAAAGAACAACACATGAAGGATTTAGAGGAAACGTTCGACACTCTGGACAAATACCAAATCAAGCTGAACCCAGAAAAGTGTGTATTCGGTGTAACCAAAGGGAGGTTTCTTGGCTTCATTGTTGGACAACGAGGTATTGAGGTCGATCCGGAAAAAAGTCAGGCAATCCTCAACCTTTCTCCTCCAAAAAATATCAAAGACGTCCAAGCCTTGAACGGGAGACTCACAGCATTAAGCAGGTTTTGTTCCAAGCTTCAGGAAAAATCAATCCCGTTCTTCAATATCCTAAGGAAGAACAGCAGGTTCCAATGGGGACAAGAGTGCATAGACGCATTTGAGAAAATCAAAGAAATGCTTCGGGATTTGCCTAAATTGGGCGTACCTGCCCCAGGCCAGGATCTCTTTACTTGTCCGCAACAGATTGGGCAGTTGCAGCTGTCTTGATTATGGAAGAGAAAAGGGAAATACCAGTCTACTACACTGGTAAAATATTGAGCCCAACAGAAGGACGGTATACGAACATAGAGAAAATCCTGTTTGCATTAGTGGTGGCGTCAAGGAAATTACGGCCCTACTTTCAGTCGCATCGAATCTTTGTCAGGACCAACTGGCCACTCAAGCAAATAGCTAACAATCCAAATGCTTCCGGCCGGATGGTGAGCTGGACAGTGGAGCTAACACAATATGAAATTCACTTCTTACCCAGAACAACGATTAAAGCTCAGGCCTTGGCAGACTTCATAACAGAAACAAACTTTGCAAGAGAAGAGAAACGGCTCCAAAACCCATACACCATCTTGGTTGACGGAGCCCGATGCAAAAGTGGGCAGGAGCTGGAATAGTAGTACAAGCTCCGGATGGACAAAGCCTAAATTACGCCTTCCGGCTAGATTTCGATGTTACCAACAATGAAGCTGAATACGAAGCCCTCATCCAGGGTTTGGAGGTGGCTGCCGCCCTAGGGGCAACAGGTTCCATAGGAAGATACCCTCTTTTTTTTTCCTTCCTATAAAATCCTGTTGAAAATAAAGCTCATAAAATTTAAACCTTTCGCAGAATTAGAGGTATACTCAGATTCCATGTTGGTAGCAAGACAAAGCGACAACATCTATGAAGTCAAAGAGGAAAAGCTGTGGAGGTACTTGCTCAAAGTTCAGGAGCTAAAAGCAAATTTCCAAAGGTGTGAGCTAAAGCATCTCCCTCGTAAGGAGAATGTTGAAGCTGATGCCTTGGCAAAATTGGCAAGTATGGCCGAAAAAGTACCCAATGAGGTATGGTTAGAAGTCAAGACTACATCAAGCATAGACGGGGCTCAAGTGTTTACAGTGGAACCAAATGATAAGGCAGAATCTTGGATGACCCCAATCATAGATTACATACGGCAAGGAAGGTTGCCAGAAGAAGAAAAGGAGGCCAGGATAATAAAAAGGCGGGCCGCATCATTTTTCATTGAGAATAACCAGCTATATAAGCGATCTTTTGCAAGACCAGCGTTGAAGTGTGTTACCATAGCCGAAGGGGCAGAACTAATAAAAGAGGTGCATGATGGGCTCTGTGGAAACCACCAAGGAGAAAGGACCACAACGCACAAAATCCTGAGGCTCGGGTACTTTTGGCCAAAAATGATGGAACATTGCAAAGAGTACATACAAAAGTGTCTCAAGTGTCAGGAACACGGGAACAAAATACACAATCCTCTAGCGGAACAAAAATCTATCCTTTGCCCAATCCCTTTTGCTATGTGGGGATTAGATATTGTGGGACCATTCCCAGAAGCTTAACCAGGGAAGTTCAAGTTCATATATGTCGCCATCGACTATTTCACAAAATGGGTCGAGGCAATGCCCACTATCTCTATCACGGCTAGAAAATCACAGGAATTCATCTGGAAATATGTGATATGCAGGTTCGGCATACCAAAGACAATAATAACTGATAACGGAACTCAATTCAACTGCGAAAGCTTCCGGGAATTCTGTGAAGAATGGAAGATCGACTTAAGGTTCGCATCAGTAGCACACCCTCAGGCAAATGGGCAAGTCGAGAACGTAAATGGTCAGATAGTAAGGGCAATAAAGAAAAAACTCGATGAAAGAAAGGGAAAGTGGGCAGAGCTGTTACCCCAGATCCTCTGGTCTTACAGGACAACAGAAAGGGGGCCGACAGGAGAAACACCCTACAGACTAACATATGGTTCGGAGGCTGTCATTCCGGCGGAAATTGTGGTACCATCAATAAGGTGGGAATCATATGACGAAGAAGTCAACAATCAGGGAATACAGGATCGTCTAGACCTCCTCGAGGAGACTAGAGTGGCCGCCGCAGTAAGGATGGCGAAAGATAAATCCAGAGTTGAGCGATATTTCAACCAAAGGATAAAGGAGCGGAGTTTTGCCCCAGGAGAGTTGGTTCTTCGAGAGGTTAAGCAGCCTAAGAAGCTAGAGCCACAATGGGAAGGACCATACATCATACACCAAAAGACAGGACGAGCTTCATACCGCCTGAAAAATAGTGAAGGGTACGAATTGCCGCATTCTTGGCATGGAGAATGTCTAAAAAAATTCTATGTATAAAACCTACGATTCATTAATAAAGAGGTATTATTTTCAAAAAAGAGCAAAAGTAAGCACCGGCCAAGAGCCGCAGGCTATCATGCCTTGAAAGTAAGCACCGGCCAACGCGCCGCAGCTATCATGCCTTGAAAGTAAGCACCGGCCAACGGCCGCAGGCTATCATGCCTTGAAAGTAAGCACCGGCCAACGAGCCGCAGGCTATCATGCCTTGAAAGTAAGCACCGGCCAACGAGCCGCAGGCTATCATGCCTTGAAAGTAAGCACCGGCCAACGAGCCGCAGGCTATCATGCCTTGAAAGTAAGCTCCGGCCAACGAGCCGCAGGCTATCATGCCTTGAAAGTAAGCACCGGCCAACGCGCCGCAGGCTATCATGCCTTGAAAGTAAGCACCGGCCAACGAGCCGCAGGCTATCATGCCTTGAAAGTAAGCACCGGCCAACGAGCCGCAGGCTATCATGCCTTGAAAGTAAGCCAGCCAACAGCCGCAGGCTATCATGCCTTGAAAGTAAGCACCGGCCAACGAGCCGCAGGCTATCATGCCTTGAAAGTAAGCACCGGCCAACGAGCCGCAGGCTATCATGCCTTGAAAGTAAGCACCGGCCAACGAGCCGCAGGCTATCATGCCTTGAAAGTAAGCACCGGCCAACGCGCCGCAGGCTATCATGCCTTGAAAATAAGCACCGGCCAACGAGCCGCAGGCTATCATGCCTTGAAAGTAAGCACCGGCCAGCAACCCGCAGGCTGTCATGCCTTGAAAGAAAAATCCGGCCGGACGGCTATACTTCGAAAGAAAAAAAATTTCGGCCGGACGGCTATACTTCGAAAGAAAAGAAAAATCCCGCCAGATGGCTATACTTTGAAAGAAAAAAGATTCGCCTACTAAAAACAAAAGTTCAATCAACAAGCCACAAGCTTCTTTTATTACAAAGGTAAACACTTAACTAACATGGCTTGCGTAAGAAAACCATATGTACACCATTAAGAAGAGGGAGAATGTCACAGTAATAAACAAATTAACTAAAAAGAAGAAGTACTCCGACAGACGAATAAGCAAAGATGGTGAAAAATATAACTTGTATTCTTCCCAAGAGCGGGGTAAAAACAATTACAAAATATAGTCAATACAAAAGATCCGGCAAAATACAAAAAGTATAACCGGAAGAAAAACCCCTCTGAAAATAAAGAGAACTCCTATTCTATTTTTCTACAGCTAGTCTATCACCACTACCGGCAACGCTTTCAGAAGACTTGGATCTCTTAGAGAGACGCTGCACCCCTCAGCGGACGGCTGGATGTTACTTCCGGCCGGAAGAAAAGAGGCTTGGCCAGCACCAAAGCATGTCTCTCCGGGGCTGCGGCAGAATCTCTCAAGCTCCAAGAAGAAGTTAGACCGCTGGGCAACAGCCTTGAACTCCAGCTTATTGTACAGGTCATCATCCAATAACTCCCCTTTCTCAAGAAAGTGCTCCG
Organism: Limonium bicolor; assembly: GCA_023374045.1. Classification (NCBI taxonomy): domain Eukaryota; kingdom Viridiplantae; phylum Streptophyta; class Magnoliopsida; order Caryophyllales; family Plumbaginaceae; genus Limonium; species Limonium bicolor. The sequence goes on from CM041781.1 coordinate 129,880,150, forward strand.
AGATGGTCTGCTGGCAGATATCGACTATCCTGCGGCACTGAGAGGCGAAGGACTCCTTCAGATGAGCATTTATGGTACCTTGCTTCTGTATCTCCTCCTGCGATTGCCGCGAAAATGACATAAACCTGGCCACTTGAGACTCGAGAGTCAGGACTTGGGCTCGGTATTTGTCACGTTCGGAGTTAGCCAGTGACAGCTCCTCTTTAGCAGTATTCATCCGACCATTCAGCTTCCGGAGATGCTCCAAAAGATTGGCAGGGCTCAGGCCTGACCGGAACACAAGAATGGTAAGGAATAAAAGAAAGGAAAGAAGGAAATCAAAAAACCAAAATTTGAAAACTCACCATGGCTCGGCAACCCAACATTCTCAACTTGAGGACGGGACATGGTTTTTTCCAGGTTTTTCACCCTTTCTTCCAGCCCGGTTTTTTCATTTGTCAAGGCAACCTTTTCTGCGGCAAGGGCCTCCTTCTCCTCTTCTAAGGTAGCAAGATCCCGGAGCAGAGACTGCTTCTCTTGATTAAAGGAGGACCTTGATGCTCTTCCAGTGCGGCCTTTTCCTCCGACAGGCGGTCAAGCTCCTGCATGAGCTTTTCCTTTTCCTTCACAAGGGCCTCATTCTCCCGTTGAAGAGCTTGCTTTTCCAGTTCAAGCGTTTCAGCCTCCTGCTTGTACGAGTTCCTCTCCTGATAGAAAAGGGCCTTGTCAGCCTGAAGAGAGTTCACCTCGTTCCGGTGAATAGAGCGCACCTGATCCAGCAAAATGTCTAAGGTCAGAGGAGGCCCGAGTCAGCTTGTCTTTCTCAAAAAAAAAGAGAAGAGATGGTTTCGTACCTCTATCAAAGTATTATCAGCTTCCACGATCCGGCTTTTTAGAGAAAAGTTTTCTTCTCGGAGTTTCTTCAGCTGCAACTCATATTCATCACGCTGACGCTCGCATTCTCGCCGGGAAAGCTGCAGATCCTTGTTTATTGCCTCAGTTCTCTCCTTTGCCTTGAGGTCAATCTCATACTGAACCTGATCGATATAAGTATCATGAGAGGAGCGGGTCAGCTTCAGTTCCTCTTCAGCATTATTGGCTCGGCTCTCCTCATAGCGAAGCCTGGATCGGAGGTTGCCGAAGTGAACCTCAGCACTTTGAGCCATGGACATCACCTAAGAAACACAATTCACAGAATTAAGGAAAAAGCAAAACAAAGGAGGAAGAAACACAAAAGAAATGTGCATGCCAACCTGAAAGATGCCCCCCACATCATTTCAAATACATCATTTATTGGGAGGGAATGCCGCATGATGGCATCTGCCCCCCCATCTCCGATCCGCAGCCTCTGTTTGGTAGCAGTAAAGGTTGCCGGAGGAGCAAAAATCCCGTCTGGGTGACCTGATCTCTTTATTGCCTCCTTCCAAACGGAGGAGTACTTGGCAGAGTCGCAGGATATCAAAGGGAGAGGGTGCCCACGATGATAAAACCACCCTTCCTTTTGGGAGGGTCCGGTATAGGACTCCTGAGCAGGAGGAGGAGGGGAGGAAGAAGAAGAAGCTATGATGTCCTCTCTCTGCTTACTCCGGAGCTCAGGATTCTCAGGCACCTGACGATACTCCATTGCTCTATCCCGTGCCGCATCCATGGCCGCAGCAACATCAATAGAGAATGAGGCTGAGGCCTCAGGGTCACCAGAGGTTTGTCCCTCTCCTAATGTCCCTAGTTGTGGGGCCTTCGGCTTTGACGTAGTTTTCTTTTTGAGTCTTTGCTTGGCAGGAGCAGGGGCTGCCGCAATAATAAAAACAGTCGGTATCAGAAGGCTCAAATGTATACAAAGCTGGAAACAAAAGGATACTAAAAAAGAAGAAGCAAAAAACAAGGAAAAACGACAGAACAACCAAAACCTTCTTCAGCCGGAGGATCGGAGCCGAGTCCGGGCGCCTCCAATGTGTTCTCTTGGATAGGATCTGAAGAAAAGTAACCCGACAAATCAGGAAACTGCTCGCAAATCGGGGTCGGATGACCAGACTCCCGCCCCAGGCGAGAACCGAGGTCTAGACCCGAACCAGGAGTGAGGGGAAGAAAGACACGATGCCCGGACTCGGGGATCACATGCCAAGTACCTGAAAATCCGGCGGCGGCATGTTCAGGGGATTCCACCCTTTTCTTTTTCTTCGAATGACCAACTTGGTCATCTCTGCTTTCTTGCCTGGAGCGCTTTGTAGAAGAGGGAATTCTCCAAAAGCTGCTCAGCCGCACTAGTAGCCGCATCCAGAGTATCATAGTAATCAATCTCGTCACCATTCTTGAAGGTGACGAAGTTCCAGCTGTGGAAAGGACCGAACTTGTCCCCCTTTGGAAGAAATCTGCATACAACACACTAAAACGATAAGGGAACCAATAAAGACAAAAACTTCCGCTAAAAATTAAAAGCACTTACTGTGATAGGTCTTCAAGAAGACAGACGTGCTTTTGTAAAAAACGCCTCAACAGTCGGCGGTTTTTTGTTTTGTGCCCTCAGAATCTTTGAGATAGGCACTCGGCCGGAGGAGTTGGGGGACAGATCAACTGGCCTTTACAGACTTCAGCGCAGTATGGGACGCCCAAGACTCGGCCGGATGGAGGGACGATGACGAACCACCGTGAGCTCCACTCATGAACTTTCTTGTAGTCGAAAAGGGAGTGTCCGGCTTTCGCAATTAGGGTTAGCTGTCGGGGTCAACCCTAACCGTGAAGAATCGGGCAAAGTTAGTACCTTCCGGCCGAATCCTGCTTTCCTCGCAAAGAGAAACAAAGGCATGGAGATGCGAAATGGCCTTTGGATGGAGGTGAACAAGAGAACAGCAACGACGGAGAAGGAAGCCCAAAACGAAAGGGTGTGGGGGAATGGTAGGCCGGAACGGAAGAAATCAGCATAAACCACGTACCCACGGCCAAAATCATCATTGGGGTGAGAATCAGGGGACGGCAGGTAAATCTGAGTACCAAGGGGAGCTTCGACATCCCTAAGGCAGTCGCAAAGGGCGGAGAAGTCGAGAGAGGAAGGAGAAGGCTCTCGACCAGACAAAAAGGGCCTCTGGAACTTCAGGAGCGTGGGGCGAAAGCCATTGGGGAGCGAGAGCCCTGAATCGCTTCAATGGCAGGTGGAAAATTTACAGCAAGCTTACTCTTTTTTGCAGCAGAGGTAGACATTGTTGAGCTTAGCACAAAATCGAAGTTAAACGACAGTGAAAGGAAGCGAAGAGCACGATAACAGGAAGTGGCGAAAGAGAAGATAGTCGAAGCGAATGGGTAGAGGAGGAAAGAGAAAAAGCTTGAAAACCCAAACTTTAAGGAAAGTTTTCCCTCGCTCAAACAAATATATATATATGCATGCACAAACAAAAAACACCTTTTTGCAGAGGAAAAGAAAGGGCCACACGCTTCCTAAAGACGCTTCCGATGATTAGTCGAAAGAAGACCTTACGTATCCTACACCAAAAACCGGCGGAAAAATTCAAAAAATTGGTACACAACAGGTTTGAGTCACGAGCTTCGCACGTGGCCAAAAAGAAGTTCCTTTTCTCCAAGTATGAAGAAAAAGAACTTGTGGGACTGGGATAAGGAAAAGACGAGCACGAACAGACCAAGGAGCCTCAGATTGGCCGCAGTTGCAAAATTAAATTTTTCGCCAAAGCACAAGACACAGAAGTTCTATTTTTCTTCACCAAAATTCAGAAAGATAGAACTTGTGGGACTGATGAGAAGGGAAGAAATGGTATCAAGCCAGAAAGACAGGAACTTCCGGCCGCTCTAGCCGGATGAGAATAGAGATACATAGAGCATCCGACCGCTCTAGCCGGATGGAAGTAGAACACATAGGGCATCCGGCCGTACCCAGCCGGATGAAAATAGGACTTAGGCAAGACAAAATATGGCACAACCGACCGTCTGTGGTCGGCCAAAGATACTAGGAAAGGGTAGAACTGTACTTATACATGTAAAGTACAGGCTGGCACCATGAAACCAGGCCCAAAATACTATAAATAGGGTGTACCCCCACGAAATGAGATACGCAACATTTGACAATCAAACTAACACTCGATTCCAACTAAAGGCTTTCTCTCTCTCTCCACTCTCACGAGACTCGTAATCAAGACTAGGTAATGTAGGATAGTAAATCAGATCGGATTGTATTGGGATGCAGTAGACTGTTTCAATACACCTTCTGTGACTTCTAAAATTTGTATATGTATAATGTTAAACTTCCAAATAAACATGAGAATTTCCCAACTTTAGTAATGCTCAATTTTTTTTTAAGATGCTCAATACTCCAAGTATTTAAGGATCAATGATATTTAGTTTAGTATTACTCTTCTCTTCACTCAATCTTTAAGTAACTTCTTTTAATGGTTTTTATATTCAACCAGGGGTAGATGTTGTACCTTGGAGTACCCAAATTTAAATCCCCTTCCTCCATATATAGGTATTTTTCACCAAAGATTTAACTCAATAAACCCTTTACATTATGAATTTTAATACTGGATCTTAAGATACAAATTTTGAATTGTTCGTTGTGGCTAGTAATGAAATATGCCTAGCTCAAGATTTCATGATGGTAACGTCTTACCACCAATCCTCTCAAGTTCCACCCAATCCATCACTTGCATAGAAGATTATTTACGGTTAGATGACAAGGCTTGTCTAGCCCCCAAACTTCCAGAAGTGGGTGTGCACCCCCACTACTTTCAGCCTAGGAGTTCATCGCACCAGGCACTTCCCGTAGGGTGTTAGGTTTAGGTGTTTTCTTTCAAAGTTAACATAGAGTTTTAGTGTGGTTTAAGGGTTCGGATGTATGCTACTAGTGTTTGTTAGCTTAATAATTTTCTAGACTTAAGATTTATCCTAACATTACCTTTAGGCAACAATTTGTACCAAGTAGTTCTTGAGATTTGTTTTCAAGCTTTAAAGGTTTTGAAGTACTTAACACATAATATCAATACTGACTTAGTTATTCTAAGCTCTATTTGTATTCTATTTTCAACCAAAAGTATCTCAAGGAATTGTATTCTTAGCAATGTATTCTTTATAGGTATGCTTTTGAAAAGTTGCTTAATATATGATTTATCCCAACCAAAATCTTATCGTACTCAATATACGATGTTCCAAACCTATATTTTTACTATAGTTTAATGTTTGAACGGTATAACAGCACACCACACTCAACAGACATTCATAAAAGAAAAGTGTGTAAAGGAATCATCCATAATTCCAAAAAGGGTTAGGAGTCGTGCCTTACTGGATTCCTCACTTCCCAATTCTACCCCAATTCCCCAGTTTTAAGTGCACCTATATTCTAAGTATTTCACTCGGCTTGTTTCCTCGGGTTCAGAGCGTAACTACGCTCTGATACCAATTTCTGTAATGCCCCTATTTAACGTATTTACAGCGGAATTAAAATACTAAGGCGATTACAGTCCATCGGGTTCCAAACACCCGGTACCAACCATTACAATTATCTAAGTTACGGTCTGAACTCAAGAAAACAACGTAAACAAAACTGAACGTAAAACAAATAACTCTCCACAATTCCTAATTCCCATCCCAATCACTCATGCTCTTCGTGGCCACCTGTATAAACAATTCGTACCTGCAAGATGAAACCAAGCAGCCCACCCCGGGAGGGTGAGTCAGTTCCCTGGAATGGATCTGGTACAATTCTCCAAAACAACATTTAAAACATAACTCCTCAAAATAAACAGTAACTTGAATTCAAACTCTTGAAAGGAAAACAAGGAAACAAGGCACTTTAAAATCACCAAGTCAAAGATAACAAGTTAAGGATAAGATAAATAATAGAAAGGTAAAGTTAGTCAATCCAAAAACCACACCATGAGTTAGTGAACATCGAATGCTCAAGTTAGAACCAATTCCAGTTAGGAGTAGAAAGACCCAAGTAGTCACAAGGACTAGGAATGGAAAGATAGAAATCCAAGAACCAACAACTCAAGAGTGGAATAAAACCAATTGAAAGAGATGGCCCCCACCGCCAAGTACGTCCTTTTAGGACAGGGGATATACAGCCCCTCACTGTTTACTACGTCCCTTTTGGGACAGGGGATATACAGCCCCTCACTGTTTACTACGTCCCTTTTGGGACAGGGGATATACAGCCCCTCACTGTTACCATTGAAGACGTGCGCACGTCATAACAAAAGATTCAGCTCATGGATGAAACAATATCCAGAGTCAAAGGAAGAATTACCAAGATTGTCCTTTTCCATATTCCCACCAGAACACTAACTGCACCAGAGCAATACCAAAACACTCAGTCCTACAGAGTGCAGAAGCGTAAACCCTAGGCAGTTAATGTCTAGTGAGACAACCAAATAGAAGGAACCAATAACCATGTAAGTTTCACATTCAAGGCTCAGTTAGTCACATCAAGCTGAGTTAGCCACACAAACAGTTTCTTTTGAAATTCCTTTAAGCTCAGTTAGCGTTTTTCGAAAACGTCTCATAAGTCAGTCAATAAAAGTATCGGAGTACGAGTAATCGTACCTGGATAACGCTGTAGCAGTTCTAGTCAACTTGCGCAAACAATCAATAGTACTCTGAAGAATATTAAAGGTAGTCTATCGTCAATCACTTGTAGCCTACGTTAAGCTTAAATAAACTCCTCACTCTTATCCACTTTACCCATACTTGACCATAATTCTCACATTAAAGACCTTTATAACATAAATGCATTATATGTTATTCAATCAATCTTAGAATTTCAATAACAATTCTTAAGCTCAATACTTTTACTCTTACTTTAGAATAAACATCGTCTTATGACCTATAATAGGTTTATCCTAGAATACTATACTATTAATTTACAATGTAATGATTATGCACTTTCAATATTACCAAATAAACCTTCATGATTAAGTTTCCCCTTAACTTAATTAAGATCTACTTCTTGTATATTGGAATCATAGTGTTGTAGATACATTTTATTATAACTTAATTGAGCCACTAAACTCAATTATCATCCTTAGTTCAGAATGACTTTCTATTAAACCGTCTAATAATCTTGTCATAAGATGTTGAATTATCTATCATATTGAAATAGCTATATTATTATTAACTTAGACTTATCGAACTCTTACATTTAGTATTCACAAGATATATTATTTACTTTATCATTATCTATATAATAAGGTGTTTTAAGATAACCTTTTATGTATCCTTGCTTACATTTAATTTCCTAAATGTTTTATTTTTACACACATTCCCTCCATAGACTATGTATAATCCTTTTGTACTAAACCTCCATAAACTTAAGTCTTAAATAGGTTTTAAATTATTTACGAAACCTAAGGTTTCAAAGGAGTAACGTAATAAATTATTTTCCTTTATTATGTTTTAGGATAAACATTATATCTTAACATAAGGTAAAATTTATCTAAGAATTAAATTCCCATTCATAAGTGAAATTGCCAGTTATTTAATAAGATCATCCATTCTGAAAATTCTCATATATTACATTCAAATAACATATCAATATTCCCCATTACCGTAAAGTATATCAGTATAATATCTTTTGTAACTTAGTTCCGTCTGATTAAAGGTTTAAAGTTTAAATATCTAATTTATATTTACAAACCTTTTTACATTCTAGCTATTAACTACAACACTTATATTAAACTCACATTCTAAACATTGGTAGTTAATGTTTAAATGTATTTTATGTGGCTTATCTACTTCTAATAAACTTAAAGATTATTATCTAGATTAATTCCCTAATCATAGTTTAATATAGTTTTACATCACAATCCTTTTTATCTTAAAACATTATGTCATTATTCAATACTATATATGTTATGAAATGATTAAATCTAGACTTATAAATCCACTTCGCATTTACATAAAAGTATTTCATTTACTTTATTATTGATTATGTTATAAGATCTATTTGTGTAACATTTTGTGAAATCTAATTACAAATTTTCCAAAGTGTTAACTTATTAATTACTTAACCCAATTATAGACTTACATTAAGGTCGTTGACTAATACTATACATGTATTTTAATACGGTTTATATAAATCTTAGAAATTCAAAGATAACTCTTTAAGTTTAATAATCATAATTTAATACCGCCTCATATAATATTCTTTTATTAGTATTATGTAGAGGTTTAGTTTATCTCATTAATTCCTTCATATTATATTTTCTATAAGGTATTTTATTTCTTTTATTTATGTTTAGTATATATATATACTAGGATTTATTTAAGACAATATTTATGTAGTTTTATTGCATTTAATTATTAATATTAACTTTTACACATATCTATATCCAATATATGTTTTATAAAATAAAGTATTTTCCTTAGTTCCAATTAAGTATATTAACCTCCACATTATATAGTTAGTATAAATATAGAGTAATTAAATTCCTTATTTTAACATATGTTACTATTTATTTCTTATATATATGTATTTAATTTTTACTTCACTTAAAAGTTGATACTCAAAAATATTTCTTAACATTCCGTAATAAATGTTAGTTTAGTCTTATTATTTTATTTTCAACCTATAAAGTTTATTAATAAGTCATACTTTAATTTTTGTTACATTAAAAACCTTATGTTATAAGATAACTTATGAGAAACCTTAGAAATACAATTTTTAAACCTACTTCCTCTTGTCCAAAAATTCCCAAATTAAGTATATAGTAACTATAACATTTTAGACACATTATAAAATTTTTATTTCATAAACATATCTTTTTAATTTAACCAAATAATTCCAAAATACTAGGAACATGTAAAAATTATAACTTACGTTTAAAAACTCAAAACCCATATTAATTTACATCAAAATAAACTAGATTTTATAAGGAATCTATACTTAAAATTTCAAGTCAAAATACATTCGGGAAGGTTGTTAAATAAATCTAAAAAGATAGGGTATTATTATAGAATTATATAAACTTAATATATTAATAATAACCCATGTTTTAATCTCGGCCGTCCGTTCAACTTAACTACGATCGGACGGCCCAATTTTCCCCAGTTCTTCAGAAAACCCCAAATCGACACGAGCGATTCGATCGATTCTCTCAATCCACAGGACGAAATTCGGTGATTCTTGTTTCATTGGATTCAAAATTAAAAGACGAATCCAATGGTACTAATTTTATAACCTATAATGCAGTGTTCGATGATTTCAATTCTAGGCTGTTCAAACTAGGTTATGTGCGAGTTTCTGATTCGAATTCCTACAAATTCTCTCAATGTATTGCGTAATTGGTTAAATTGATAGAGGGGAATGAACGGGAATGCAAAAATGAACATCATAGATGGTGGAATTTGGTTGGAATCATACCGGAGATGCGCCAACGAGGAGAATCAAATTCGTTTTTTCTGGAAAACTATGATTTTATGTGCTGACCGAGTGGGGAACTCTAGTTACTTATATCTTCCAAACGATCGAGAACTAGCTTGAGGTTCCTTCATAAGGATTGTAGAGGGATCAGAGATCTTTAAAACGAGCTATAGAACAAGAATTTTCGCCCACGGATGAAGAAGATATGATAGGACGAAGTTTACCTGTTCAACTGAAATTTCTGGATTTCTGGGTTTCCAGAACTCGGGGAGGCAACTTGCGATGCCTTTATCTTTCACCCTATTGAGAATCAGCCTTTGGTGTAAAAAGGAAAGTTTTATAGGAGTTAAAGATCACTCCAAAGAGATATTGTGCATGAATTTTCGTACAAGGACGAGAAAGTTATGATAATGATAAAAATCGGGTTTATCATTCTTTTCTGGAAATTCTGGGCAGAAAACTCACGAACTGAATCAGGTGACGAACTTTAGATGATTTCTGTAATAATTGGTACTGATTAAGACTTAGATGTCTAAATAGAAGTTGAAGAAGAATTAAAGGGCTTTAAAATGAGCTATGGAACAACGGATTTGGCTCAAGAACGAGAGAGTTATGGCTAGCACAAAATCAGACGTTTACCTGACAAATCTGGATTTCTAGGTTCATCAGGCTGAGGGGGCAATTTTGAGATGGCATAACTTTTTTTGTGAGGCGAATTAGGTTTAACTTGATAGTTGGTTTAAAACTAGGTTAAAAGGAGAAGAGAATGCAAAAGACGGCACTCAAAATTCTCAAAGACGAGAGATATAGATGTCACAAGTTAGGCCAATATTCTGGCGGAAGTTAGCGAAAATTGTGGAGATAAAATGACTAACTGCTGAGGCAAGCATCCCGAGGCGCGCAGGTGAGTCAGCAGCCATGCCACATCAGCATCTTTTCAAAATTTTGGCTCTAAACTTCATTTTATCATAACTTTGGCTAGGATGATCCGTTTTTGACGTTCTTTTTATCAATCTTCTTGGTTTTCCATAACCTTTTTATTGGTATAGGTTTCATGGGCTGGTTTGACCATTCTCAAAAGTCATCCCTAGCAAGGCTTAAGAAGCTTTATGGTTTCCATAATTTTATTTTGACTTTTATGAGTCAAATTAATGTCCAAATTATTTCTAAAATCTTTATAATATACTTGGAGTGTTTAGAAATTTTCCCAAGATTTATTGACTTATAAATCTTATTATTAAATTCATAATACTATATAATAATATAATACTTAATAGTATTCTTTAGGGTTAAATAGAAGAAATCCCCCAAATTAATTTCCATAATTCCACATAATATTAATATTCATAATTCCATACAATACTTTAATATTAAATAGTATTAATTAAGGTTTAACAAAAGAAATCCCCTAAATTAATTTAAATTAATTTAGGGGTATTTCAACTTGGCTCGCAGCAGAGCCGTGTACTCCCTCCACTGGAAAGTAGGATCAGCAACTCTGGCCTCCCGTACCAGCTTCCACCAACTTTGTGCCGAACCCTTCAAGTAGTAAGCGACAAGTCGAACCTTGGCACCAGTAGGCACATCCAAGGTCTCGAAAGCGGTCTCCATCTCGGAGATGTACGCCTCCAGCTTACGAGGATCGGTCTCCCCACTAAACGACGGGGGTCTCAAATCTACCAACGCTTTGACCCAGTTGGTCTCGCGCGGCCGTGGTTGCGGTTGTGGCCCTTGTAGGTCCGCACCGCCTTGCTGCTGATGCATCACGCGACTAACTGGGGAACCATCTGGGCTACGGCGGCTGCTACTGCCTCAGCCATAACCTGTGCCGTAGTGTTCTCGCCTTGGTCACCCGTATCACCAACACCGCGCCTGCGGCCTCTACCTCTTGGTCTACCTGACATCTGAATTTACACGAACATTCATTAGCATTATGCTTGCACACTTATCAGTTCCAACGGTAGTAACGTCTTCCCGGTGATAAGGTATTTCCGCACTTAGTTAGTGGTTAACCTTTCCATAACTGCTCACTTCAATAACTATTGTTAGATTTCCTAACTCGGTATATTCCTAAGCTTGGTATTCTAGTCATCAGAGCGATACTTCGCTCTGATACCACATTTGTAACACCCCTACTACGCACTTTACAATAACTGAAATCGCAGCAGAAATAAACAACTAACACGATAACTAAACGATTTGGTGTTACACGCCGTTAGCCACCCAAGTGGCTAACAAGGCCGAATACATACAGTTAGTACCGGTCTGATGATCAGACTCCCGAGCATAGAACTAAACACCATAAATACATAATATACAATACCGAGTATTTAATTACAAACATCACCGTAAAATGTCACTGTAACTGCCACTGTAACACAACGGTACTCAAAAATATACCGCCACGGGAGCACAAGCGCTTCCCGGGCCAACATCCAAAATAACCAAAAGCATTTCATGACCTAAGATCTATAGCCACTCTGCTTCTTCGATCCTCATCCTGCAAATAAATATGGAGCCCCCGAGGGGGTCAGCAACCCTTGGCTGGTATGGTTAACGCGCAGCCCATCGGCTACCGGGATACGCGCAACTATTTGTCATGATAACATGGCATTGATTTTTAGGAACCGAACCAACATAGCCAGATCACATGGAGAGCCTAGAGAATGTTGCCAAACCCATGCTAAGCTCGTTACATAACTCGTTACCGTCTTGTTAGATTGAACATAACTTAACCCCAAGGTGTGTCGGATATAGTAATCCAAGCACCGAACAAAGTATGCCCCTATGGCCGACGTGAGTCAGTAAAAATAGCCTTGGTTAAGCTAAAGGGAAGGTTGTAACCAAAAAGGAAAACAACCATAACATACAAAGAGAATCGAACCGGTTATGACATCGACTCCCATACTCACACGCGTGGCCGGAATGACCGGACTCCTCACTTCCCCCGTTAGCACTTGTTAGTAGATCCATAATTGAAACTTAATAAGTTAATTCACAAGCAAGCGTTTAGGTCTAGTTAGACACACACAAGGGAAATGAGACGTAACTCACCATCACCATAATATTAACAACTGTAAACTCATTTCATGACTTAAGTCTTACAAGGTCGTAAACACATACAAACAAACAACACACAAGCCGATGTAAACCGGTAGGCGACAGACTGCAAGAAAACCATACCTTGGTCCCTGCTGCGTTTGTTTTCCACCGTTGAAGAATCCTATACACATTTAGTAATGTCGGTAAATTAACGTACTAGTCCGTTGTTAACTTATTACTTCACATATCTAGTTTATTTTAGTTTCACACTTTGTTATAACTTTCCATCTTTTTAATTGTCATTATAACACACCTAACATGTCTTAAACAACCTTATAACATCATTACTAACCAATCCCCATCATTAGACATCATTATTTAACCTTAAACCAAGTTTTTAAGTGGTCGGGACTTGGTCCTCAACTAGGTCCCGGACCTACACTTAACAAAACTCTCGGATGCATTTTATGTAGTGGTCCGGGACTTCATACTGGTCTTAAGTCCCGGGCCAACACTGGCTAGAAATCCTCGGCTGGTTTAATAGGGGTGGTCCGGGTCTTAGTACTTAACCTAAGTCCCGGACCATAGTGGCTTATGCACTCCCGGCCCCTTTTAATGCATGGTCCGGGACCTTACCCTGGACCTAGGTCCCGGACCACTGCTACAAATTTGCATATTTACATTTTTCAAGTCTTGTTGCAATGGTTCTCCACATCATTATATGTATAGACTTCCCAAATGATCTTAGGTATATTCTAATGCCAAAATATCACCTTAGACTCACCTTGTTCCTTGTACAACTTGTTACTCAATCTCTTACAAATTTTACCAACACTTGTAATATTTCTTACTAGGTTTCTAAGTGGTGTTTCACACCTATGATAACCACTATCCCAAAATGCTTTCTCACCACTATAACATCATCTCCTAAACATCTTTTCTCACTAACCTAAACTCCTTAATGCCACTCCTTGAGATTTCTCCACAAGTTTACACCTCTTGCTTACAACAACTTGTTCTCTCATTGTTTACCAAACTTGCATAAATCCTAAACACAACCCCACCATGATCTTGAAGTATCCCAAAAACACTCGTTTGAATTCTAAATCCTCCAAGATAATGCCTAAGTCCTTTTTACACTCTAGAGCACCTTAATATGTTTCTTCTCTAATAAAACACTTAATCACTCTTAACACTTCCTAGTTCACCAAAGCTCATTTAAAACACCTAGAATCTCTTGTTCATTATTTCAAATTTTGACATGGGTCCTTCTAACTTCTTGTTACACCAAAACAATAGTTTTCATCATTAAACATCCAAGAACACTTAAATCCATCAAGAACATTCTTATACACAAAACTTCACCCAATTAACACTACATCACAATATAGTGCATAATTTAAATTGCTTGGCACTTAGGCCCTTAAATAGCATGGCTCTTAGGCCCTTAAATAGCATAAACCATAAACACTGAATTTCCACATGTATATATGCCTTTGACCTGCAAATACACTCAACATCACATATGTCCTTTAATAATCTCCTTAAGAATAATTCACTAGCTCATTTGTCATTGGCTCCTTAGGTATTTTATTAAGCACATCCAGCTCAATTTTCCTAAGGCATTTAAACCACATTGAGATAGTTTATTTACCTCCTTTCCTCACAAACTTCTTTCTTGTTTCCTTGATTAGAATCGGCAAGGACCTTTGATTGCTTGTAAACTTCTATTCAATACACAAGTAAGGTAATGAGCATTCAAGCTCCAAGCTTAACTCATTATTAAACCTAGGTTATATATTGTCTTAAAACATTAAGATAGTTGTTTTACCTTGGAGATGGAAGAGAGTTTGAATAAGTAGCAAGAGAGGACTCCACCAAGTCCTTGAAAGCTTGAAATGGAGCTAAAACAAAGCAAGAGAAAACACCATGAAGAGTGATTTTGGCAACACTAAAACATGGAAGAAATGTTGTTTTTCTTGGTTTTTCCTTACCTTGAAGCAAAGGTGATCAACAAAGCATGAAAAGATGAGCTCAAGCTCCTCCCATGGAGATTACTCTTGGCACCGAAATGGAGCTCTTGGAATTTTGAGAAGACAAGGTTGAAGAGCTTGATGAGACTAGAAGAATGGTGGTCTTAGAATTTGATTTGGTAAATGGAGCTAGGAGATACAAGGGTTCAAAGGTGGGAAATGGTGTGTGAGCTGTAGCTAGCCAATGGAGTAAGGAAGAAGAAGGGTTGGAGACGGTGGGAATGCAAAGAGAATGAAGATGACTAGCTAGTTTTAAGATATTTAAGTAGAAAAGTAAATAGTAACTTACTTTATCAATTTTACTTCTTATTAAACTAACAAGGGGGATGACTCATCCCTTGCAAAACTGGCCCCCATTAAGTAATAAGGGCTATTTTAGTCTTTGTTGACCAATTAACTCACTTATATTGACTTATGTTATAAACTTGCATAATTTGGTTACTATTCACTAAACAAGGCACATAATTGTGAAATTTTTGATTTCCCATTGATTTAGACTTCCTAATGTGACACTAAGTAGTACACATGTTAATTAAAGAGTAATTATGGACATTTAGCCATTCAAAACCCATTTACAAGACAATTTTTCAAAAACGTGCTTTAAGACTCCTTAAAGCACATTTTGTGTTTTAACTTGTTTTCAAGCTTTGTTTTCTTTGGTAATTGGTTTAATATGTTCATTAATATATAAATAAGGTCTTGGTAAGCTCATTAGGTCTTAACCAAGATTATCCCAAGCTTAGAGCACATTTTCGCCCATATTGACTTTAAGGTATTTATTTGTGTTTTCTATGGTTTAAATTGTTCACTAATGTTTCTAAGGCACTTTTTAGCCTTATTATACCGTAGTTTAATGTTTAAACAACATACCAAGGTTTGGGGTATTTCATAGCCGGTTACTACCGGAGATTTGTGAAGGACTTCTTGAAAGTCGCTAAGCCCATGACTACACTGATGAAGAAAGATGCACCGTTTGTATGAACAGGCGAGTGCGAAGTATCATTCTAGAGCCTAAAAGACTCATTGACCTCAGCGCCGATTCTCACACTTCTAGGGCACAGAGGGATTTGAGGTATATTGTGATGCATCAGGCAAGGGAATGGGATGTGTACTCATGCAGCATGGCAAGGTTGTAGCTTATGCCTCCCGCCAGCTGAAAAAGCATGAGGAAAATTACCCGACTCACGACTTAGAGCTAGGAGCCATTGTCTTCGCCTTGAGGGTATGGCGACACTATCTCTATGGGGTAAGCATCCCCATCTACTCCGACCATAAGAGCTTATAGTATGTATTTACGCAGAAAGAGTTGAATTTGAGACAGAGAAGGTGGATGGAGTTTCTCTCAGACTACGACATCGACCTACAGTATAAGGAAGGGAAGGCAAACGTGGTAGCCAACGCCCTGAGTCGTCGAGCACACTCGCTCCATTCGTTACTCGCTTCTTCTAGCTTGGTTGACGAGGTGCGAGACACTCAGTTGAGCGACCCTTATCTGACCGAAATCAGACAGAAGATCACGGATGGTACATTTGAGAAGAAAAAGTATGATTTTAAGTTGCATGAAGATGGTCTGATTCGGCTGAATGGCAGGCTATGCGTCCCCCGAAGCAATGCTGAGCTAAGGGATCGCATCCTAAGAGAGTCACACAGTTCTGCATTGTCAGTCCATCCAGGAGCCTCCAAGATGTACAAAGACATGAAGAGGTACTTCTGGTGGTCAGGAATGAAATCAGATGTGACAGAGTATGTATTGAGATGCTTGACATGCCAGAAAGTGAAGTTTGAACATCGTAGACCGGGCAGAATGGTACAATCGATGCCAATTCCGGAGTGGAAATTTCACGATATCTCCATGGATTTTGTTGTAGGACTCCCACCTGCTAGGGGAGGACTCAACATGATCTGGGTTGTAGTCGATCACCTCACCAAGGTTGTCAGATTCATACCGATGAAGGACACCTGGAAGGTAGTGAAGCTCGTAGAGCTATTCGACAGGGAGATTATCAAACACCACGGAGTCCCGAAGACAATAGTATCTGACCGCGATAACAGATTTCTATCAAGATACTAGAGAGCCACACGGGAAGCGTTGGGTACAGAATCGAAGCTGAGTACCGCCTTCCATCCTCAAACCGACGGTCAGACAGAAAGGACCATCCAGACACTGGAGGACATGCTTAGGGCATGTGCCTTAAACTTTCAGGGAAGTTGGTTAGATAAGCTTCATCTTATCGAGTTTTCATACAATAATAGCTATCATGCTTCAATTAAGATGTCGCCTTTCCAAGCCATATCGGTTAGACCTTGCCGTACACCATTGTGTGGGATGAGTCAAGTGAAGCGGGTCATCATAGGACCGGAGTATTTAGAACAAGTCCAAGCGGAAGTGCAACAAATCTGAGCCAATATGAAGGCAGCCCAAGATAGAATAAATCCTATGCGGATGTGAGACGACACGGCCTTGAGTTCGCCGTGGGTGACCAAGTGTTCATGCGAGTTTCACCTATGAAGGGCGTATTCCGTTTTGGCCAGAAGGGCAAGCTGAGCCCAAAGTTTGTAGGGCTGTATACTATCCCGAGGACTTGGGGCGTGTCCATGATGTCTTTCATGTGTTACAACTCAAGAAGTATATTGCTGATCTTTCTCATGTCCTAGAGCCCGAGAGACTATCCATTGAGCCGACCATGAGATATGTCGAAACCCCCGTTAGAATCCTGATAGGAAGACCAGAGACACTCGCCATAAGTCTATACGAATGGTGAAGGTCCTATGGTCAAAACCATGATGTGAAGAAGAGACATGGGAATTAGAAGACACCATGAAGGTGAAGTACCCACAGTTATTCTTAGACTAGATAGTCTAGCACTTAGCGGGTACGGGTACGGGGCGTACCCCTTTTTAAGGGGGGTAGAGCCTTTTTGTTTTTGCATTGCTTCGGGTTAGCATTGCATAGAGTGTACACATTGTAGTATGTTTTGGTGGCACATGTAGTGCGGAGTGTAGTTGGTATGTATGTGTATGTATGTGTAATGTGTAGTGTATGGATGTGTATGTACAATGTATGGTGTATTGGTGTAATGTGTATTGCGGATTGCAATTGTGTATTGTGTGTTGTTATGAATTGGAAATGGTGGATTGTGTATGTGAATTATGTATGGTGCTTGAATTGTGTATGCTTGTAATGTAGAGAAAGTAAACACCTCATAGGTGGTAGTAAGACACATTATGGCAGTTGGTTGCCTAATGAGTAGAATTATTAAACTATTAACCTTGTGCAACTTTGAGGGCAAAGTTCCTTAAGGGGGGTAGATTGAAATACCCCGTAATTAAAAATAGTGATCTATTAGGCTAATAAGTAATTTAGAAGCTTAATTATGTCTAAATAATCATGAGGGAAAAATCCCGAAGAAACGGATCCTTAAAATGAATTAAAACACAACGAACCTTAAAGCGCGTTTTTCGAGGAAACCGGGAAAAACACGACCTTAAGCGGGTCAAATAGACTCGTAATAATTTTGGTCAACTAAATAGTCATTTTTAAACATTAATTAAGGTCTAGAACCAATAAAATCAATTAAAACAAGGAAATAGTAAAAACTATAAAAAACGGGAAATTGTGGGGTGAAAGTGTAAATAAACCAAAATAATGTGTCCACTTTAGGAGAAGAAAAATTTAAAAGGGCTGTGTGAGGGGGTGTGCGGGCTACCCATACCCCTCTCACCCCCTTAATTATGCCTTATATGCAAAAGACAAAAATAATTAAAAGTAAAAGTAACAACTTACCTTTTTACCTCTCTCTGATTCTCTCCTATCCCACCAGCACTCCCACGTTTTCCTCTCTGTCCAGACACTCTTCTTCTTCCTTTGTTTTCCATTAATGGCGATTTGAAGAATCCATACACAACAGTTCATTCCTTCTCACTTTTGAAACCCCAAATCACCTCCAAATGCTACAAAAATTATATCGTTGAATTCGTCTCGCTTTGGAGATCGTTCTACACTCTTCAAAAATCAAAAACCTCCAACTTCATTTCCTTGGGTGAAATGTTTTTGAAGCCTAAGGAACACCATTTGAAGCTCCATCTTCTTCTTCATGTTCTAAGATAAGAAAAAGACCAAAGCTCTCCTCTTTTCAGTTTCCTTGTAAAAAACCAAAACTTACGTGAACACCATTGTTTCCCTCACCCAGCCGGTTTGGTGTTCCACCTTGAGAGAGATGAAGCATTGTCATTTTCTACCCAAAAACTCCATTAGAAGCTCAAGGTAAGACTTCCTAAGAGTTTTGAATGTTTTTCACAAGTTAGAGTTTAAACCTACGTTAGAAATTTAACTAGTTTTTGTGTGTGTTGGGGTGGTGGTGGTGTGTGGGTGTGGTGGTGTGAGTGTTGTGTGTGTGTTGTGTGAGTTGGTGTGTGTGTGTGTGTGTGTGTTGTGTGTGTGTGTGTTGTGTGGTGGGGGTGGTGTTGTGTGGGTGTGTGTGTGTGTTGTGTGTGTGGTGTGTGTGGTGTGTGTGTGTGGTGTGGGGGTGTGGTGTGTGTGGTGTGTGTGTGTGTGTGTGGTGTGTGTGTTATTGTGTGTGGGTGTTGTGTTTGTGTGTGTGTGTGGTGTGTGGTGTTGTGTGTGTGGGGTGTGTTGTGTGTGTGTGTGTGTGGTGTGTGTGTGTGTGTGTGTGTGTGTGTATGTGTGTGTGTGTGTGGTGTGTGTGTGTGTGTGATATGGTGTGGTGTGGGTATGTGTGTTGTGTGTGTGGATGTGTGTGTGTGTGTATGGTGTGTGTGTGTATGGTGTGTGTGTGTATGGGTGTGTGTGTGTGTGTGTGTGGGGGTGTGTGTGTGGTTGTGGTGTTGTGTGGTTGTGGTGTGTGGTGTGTGTGTGTGTGTGTGTGTGTGTGTGTGTGTGTGTGTGTGTGTAGTGTGTGATGGTGTGTGTGTGTGTGTGTGTGTGGTGTGTGTGTGTGGGTGTGTGTGTGTGTTGTGTGGGTGGTGTGGTGTTGTGTGGGGATGTGTGTGGTGTGGTTGTGTGTGTGTGTGTGTTGTGTGTGTGTGTGTGGGTGTTGTGGGTGTGTGTGTGTGTGTGTGGGTGGTGTTGTGTGGTGTGTGTGTGTGTGTGTGGTGTGTGTGTGGTGGGTGTGTGTGTGTGTGTGTGTGTGTGTGTGTGTGTGTGTGTGGTGTGTGTGTGTGTGTGTGTGTGTGTGTGTGTGTGTGTGTGTGTGTGTGTGTGGGTGTGTGTGTTGTGGGTGTGTGTGTGTGTGTGTGGGTGTGTTGTGTGTGTGTGTGTGTGGGTGTGGTGTGTGTGTGTGTGTGTGTGTGTGTGTGTGTGTGTGTGTGGGTGTGTGTGTGTGTGTGTTTGGTGTGTGTGTGTGTGTGTGGTGTGTGTGTGGGTGTGTGTGTGTGTGTTGTGTGTGTGTGTGTGTGTGTGGTGTAGCTTGGCTTAAATAAAATCAAGAAAACAAAGAAACAAGAACAAGAAGGAAATAGGAGCAAGAAAGGAGAAGGAGAGAAAGGCAAAAGAATCAAGGAACCTAAGGTAATGAAGAGCCCCTGTACAGTTTTTAATGTTGTGTATGTATAAGTGCATTGCTTAGCAATGGTATAAACCACTGTAACCGTAGGAAAGGAATGGGGTATATTAATGTGGATGGTATTGGTAGTTTGAAGCTTTTGAAAACAAATAAATAAAATGCAAAGTGTGTGTATAAAGTGTGCAGTAAGTGCTAGAAGTTTGTGTGGGAATAATGTGTATATTGAGCAGGTTGTAAACTGTATTGAGTGTGCAAAATTATGTGGTGAGAACACTTAGAAATGTAGGGAAACTCTGTCAAAATTTGGTTAGAAATTTAGAGACTTGAGTGCTGTTAGAAAAGAAAGAACAGAGAGGATGGTAGAGAAGGAAAAATGAGATTTTCACTTTGGTTTGTAATAGGAAGCAGAAGTGTAGTTGAGTGAAACTAGGAAATGGTGTATGGGGAAGTGTTTAACTAAGTTATGCTAGATTGAGAGTCATTTAGCTAATGAGAAGAAGGAGGGGAATATCTGTAACATTGGTTGAAGAAGAAAACTATAACAGGAAGGAAAATTTAGCAGTAAAAATCTATAAGTTGACAGATAGTGATATAGGTTGGATTAGGGTAGTTTAAAGTGCTTAAACAATGTCAATACATGCTAGATTATATGTAGAAGTATTAGGGAAGAGATTGGTAGAAGTTTGGAGTTGAAACAAGTTCAAAAACATAAATATTTTTCAATTCTGTAGTTGGTCCGGGTCTGTAAACCGGTACAGAAACCCCGACCATACAGAAAACACCGCAGATTGGTATATCAATGGAGTGGTCCGGGTTCACAAACCAGGACACTAACCCGGACCACCCCTAAATCACACCCGTAAGTTCTCTAACCTTGTGGTCCGGGTTTGTAAAGTAGGACACAAACCCGGACCAGTCATAAAACACACCCGAGGCTTTTCAGACCATGTGGTCCGGGTTTGTAAACCCGGACAGTAACCCGGACCACATCAATTTCTTCACAGAATTCATTGTAAAGCTAATCTAAGGTAGGGTAAGGATGGGTGATGATAATATACGATAATTAAGACATGATTAATGATGTTTAAAGGTCATTAAGGCTATAAACAAGCTTAGAAAATAATTTTAAGTAACTTAAGTACATGTATTTGAATAACAATGAGTTAGTAAGTATAAACCAGGAAATGTTAGGGAAGTAATTAGTAAGGTAAAGTAAGGGTAATTAACCACTCGATCACATGTATGTTATAGGACTTGGATTGTGAACACCGAAGGAACGTCGCTTACAAGTACAATGGTGAACGGTATGAACTTCTCATGCCCCGTATGCTACCTTGGCTACTCTGATTTATGTGTTGTGTGCTAATTTCACCTAACAAGATAAATGCACGAATCGGAACTAGTAAGCTTACTTGTGAATATTTGATATTGTTCCTTGTTCGGTATTGTCTTTAAATCATAGTTTGTATAATTCATGAAATGTATGGATGATAATGAATGTGTGTATGCTTGGTGTATTGTGCTACGACCGAATACAAATGTGATGGACTTCTAACTGATTCCTAACAAGCTAACCAATCTAACTTAATATATTGGTAAATTGGAATGAGTAGAAGTCCGATATAGTATCGGCCACCCGTGAGGAGGCGGAGACACAAGAGGTTGGATCCAATTCCTGGCTCTTAAACTTTTCCACGGCCCAAACCCCTTAAATGGGAAGCATCCTGGATTAGTGAGCCAAGTAAAACCCGGTGGTGGGACGGTGTAGTCCCTGCCCGGAGGTCATACCGACTTAACATGAGTAAAAGTAAGTAAGTAAGAATGAGTAAATGAGTAAAGAAAAGGAAGTAAGTAAAGTAAGAGAAAGTTTGTGTAAGTATTGTTGTAATGAGTAAAAGAGTAATAAGCATCCGATTCACCCGGATGTGTAATTTGGCTAACCCTTGGGAAGGTAAGTATTGTGTATGCTATGGTATTGTTGTTTTGGTTTGTGTATTGTATTGTGTATTATTGAATGATGTATGAAAAGCATGTATGTATGATAATAATGAACCGCATGTACAGTCGACCTTAAATAGTCGGCGTACCTAGTTAGCACGCGGTATATGCAAAGTTTATATGCAGCTTTTTGCTGAGCCCCTTGGGGCATTATTTTTAATATTTACAGGTCCTCGAGACGGGTGAAGACTTGGTGAGAATGAGATGGTTTCTTTTTGGATGTAATTATTGAACTTTGAAAGGTGTACCAAGTTGTACATGGCTATAGGCCTTTTTGTTAGCCGGTGTACCATGGGGTACACCCTTTTTGGATAATGGAAGAATTATGAGATGGTGTAGATGAGTAGTTGGTAGAAACTCATTATTTTTGGGAGATTGAAAAGGGATGTAATTAACTATGCATTTGATACTCGGTAATCTGGTAATGTAAGTATATGGTATTTTGTAAGTGGCATGTAATATAGTAGCTCGGTAATACTTAGACATCAGACCGTGACTGTAAGTAGTGTAGGCCTAGCTAGCCGTATGGGCGGTTAGCGGTGTTGTATCACCCACCGTAGTAGTAGTAATTCCGCTGCGAGTAGTAGCATATTTAGGACGATTAGACGGTAAGTAAAGGATTAGCGGTAGGGGTGTTACAGTACGCCCTTTAGCTGCTTGTGTACCCTCAACTTGCTCATTCGATACATATTGATGTCATCAAGGCCCTGCGCACTGTGAGCTTGTGACTTGCGAACTTTATGTCCAAGAGTTTGTGCCTTTTGTGGTTTGGATGTACCAGTAAGAAGCTTGCCGATCGGGTCATCCATGTCCATCTACTCCTACACAAATAAGCAATATTAATAATGATACAACAATTTATGCACTTGTAAAATAAACTCATTATGTAAAACATTTTTACATATGAATCGACATTGATAATAATAAAAAAGATAATCGACATTGCTAATAATATAATACAAGAGATAATCATTAGTTCATTTACCTGATACACAATAACATCATTCTGATTTTGAACCCAGAAACCCTCATCATGATCAGACCTAGCATAAACTACATAGTCTGGAATGACATTGTCTGTGATAGGTATACTATTAGAAAAAGGTGGTGTCTCATCAAATAGCAAGTCATCATTATCTTCACTTTGATCAAAATTTGGGTTGACAAATCTTCTCCCTTGTAAAGCCACTAACCGTCTGGAATCATTGGGGTCTGTAATGTAGAATACTTGTTCACAAACCTTGAGAAATATGAATGGATCTTGTCTATGACCAAGGTATGAGCGGTCATCCAAGTTAAGCCCATCGTGAACCTAAGGACCGTGTCAATTATCCACTTATTTTCATTTGAATGTAATAGACTTTTGAAATTGATAATCAAGTTCCCAAATGCCTTCAATGAAGCCATAATACCAACTTGGTGTTGAAGTCGTAAAAAGTGGATCATACCTCACATATTCAATTGTTGTTGCTTCAACCTTCACCCCATTATTTTGGCTTAAATAACCTTCATCTTGTCATTTGGTCCAATATGTGAACCTATTGATATCATACCCTTCATAAGATACAACAGTGGTACCAGGTCCCAGGGTTAACCAACGGAGCTCGTCACTAACATTAGCATGATCTAGTGATGCTAGTTTCATGACATGATCCTTAAACCATGCACAAAATGTCTTGTTTTGCTCTTTTTTCAACCAAACAATATTCTTGCTAGGATATTGACCTCTTAGTACAGTCATGTGATTCTCAAAAAGTAGATCAACAAGCTCAAGGTGATGTAAAACAAACAGATGTGCTAACTCCATCAAGGATGAACTAATTGCGATAATTTTTTCCCAATACAACCTTGACGTTCTGCCCCTCCTAGGTGTCATCTCCCTGATGGAACCCCAATAGCTTCTACACCTTTAAAATATTTTGTACAATATTATATCACCTCCTCAGTTATTATCACTTCTATAGTGTTCCCTTCAGGCCGATATATGTTCTTCATCCGTCCTTTCAAAATTCCCATATATCTTTCAAACTGATACATGTATCTCAAATACATGGGACTACATAATTTGATTTTTCTAACAATGTGAACAACTAAGTGGACAATGATGTCAAAAAATGATGGTGGAAAATACATTTCAAGTTGGAAGAGGGTCACAACAGCATAACGATGCGGACTATCTAGTGTATCAGCAACCACAACTTTATTGCGCACAACATTAAAAAGAAATACATTCTTGTAATTGCATTTTGCACATCTTTTGGCAATATACCACAAATGGCAAT
The DNA here is from genome assembly GCA_023374045.1 of Limonium bicolor. Classification (NCBI taxonomy): domain Eukaryota; kingdom Viridiplantae; phylum Streptophyta; class Magnoliopsida; order Caryophyllales; family Plumbaginaceae; genus Limonium; species Limonium bicolor. The sequence goes on from CM041781.1 coordinate 129,904,364, forward strand.
AGGAATAAGGTGCAGCATCAAAACATGATAATCACGACCAACTTCAAATCCTTCATTAACACAAGAGTCTTTCAATTAGAAGAATATCCCATAGGAATCTTAATAGAATGAAGGCACTTGCAAAAGCCGATCTTCTCATTCTCAGACAAAGTGTAACATGCTCGAGGTAAATATGTTTGATTGCCTCTTTCTTTAGGATGCAGCTCCTCACGTATGCTCATAGCTTCCATGTCCTTTCAAACCTTTATTTTGTCTTTTGTTTTTCCAGGTATGTTAAGCAATGTCCCCACAATAGTGTCACCATCATTTTTGACAATATGCATGAAATAAAACAATGCCTAACCGGTGAACGCTTTCAGTACTTTAGTTCCAGAAATATTGAACTATTTTTCCAAATGTACTTCTAGGTAAACTTAGACATATCACCGAAAACATTCTCAATGTCTTTCTCTTTTTCATAATCTCTTTAGAACTCAAAGGCAGGCGAGCCACACATGTCTCAGTCTTTCCGTTGAACAAATTTTTTGTATAATGGGTGATCTATTAGTAGTAATCTATGGTGGCACATGTACACAATCTTGCTATAGATATGTAGACAATCAAAACAAGTGTCGTCCTCACATATTGGGCAACAAAGTCTCTTTTCACTGTTTTAATACCCCAGACTTAAAAATGGTGATTAAATTATTCTAATATGATTTTTAGAGGCCTAATGGTTCCTAGAGAGTATTGGTAAAGAGAATAAAACCAAAAGAAAAGAGAAAACGTTAAAACGTGAAAAACGTAAAAATGCGCGTTTTATACGTATGGGAGGTATTTGACCTCGTTAGGGTCTGAGATGGATTCCTAAGGCGTAGTTAGGCCTAAATGATATGCGGGAACAATCCCCGAAGAAAACGGATCCATAAAACGGATTAAAAACGCTAATAAAGCTTTAGAGCACGTTTTTCGAGAAAACCCGAAAATGTGACTTTGAGTGGTCAAACAGACCCGTAAAATTATGGTTGAATATATAACTATAATTAAGTATTAATGGAAGCTTAAGAACCATTAAAATCAAAGAAACGAGAAAAAATCCAAAAAACGGCCCCGGTTAGTGAATAGTGCTAAAGGGTAAATTAACGAGTGTTTCTTGTAAAAAAATCAAAAACCGCCCTGGGACATTATTATAGTGGGGCCGGTTTTAATGAGAGTAACACCGCTCTCTCACGAGCCCTTAATTAATTAATGTCTTATAAGTCACTAAAAGACAAAAAAATAAAGTAGAGAGGGGAATAGTAAAGGAGACTTTAATACTCTCTCTCCCTTCCCATTCTGATTCACTCACGTACTTCTTCCCTTCCCCCACACTCAGAACTTCTTCTTCTACCTAAAGCCACTAATGGCGATTTCCAAAACCCCATCCAGCTCCCTCTTCTCTCCTCTTGTTCAAGGCTCAAATCCACTCCAAACTCCAAAAAAATTATACCACTAGATTCCTCTTGACTTGTGGAACATTCTCCACTTTTCAAAATCCAGAAATCTCCAACTTGACCACCATGGCTGTAGCCTTTTTTGAAGAATGAAGGTGCCCATCTTGATCTAGAACAACTCCTTAGTTGTTTAAGGTAAGAAGTAAGCTCAAAAACCTTCAATTTCTAGCCTTCCCTTTAATTTTCGAATTTCTAGATTTTGAGCTTTTGCTCTCCATGCCCAGCCGGTTTTTAATCTTCACTAAGGGCTGGAATTTTGCTAGATTTTCTATCCAAGATCTCCTCCTAGAAGTTTCAAGGTAATGCCCCTTCCTAAAGCTTCAGAATTCCTTTCAAAATCCAGGTTAAATTAAGAGTTATGTATTGAGTAGTGTGTTGTTCTTGGGGTGGCCAGCTTCAGATGTTTGGCAATTGAGAAACAAGAAATAAAGAGAGAAAGATGAAGGAAGTAAGGAGAAATAATGGAAGAGTAATCAAGGAAAAGCTTAAGGTAATTAGATTACCTTTGAATAGATTTTTAAATTGTCTAGTAGTAGTTAATCTATCTTGTTTTAAGAGTTGAGTATGTTGTTGGAATTGGGAGTAAGAAATGATATTAATTTTAGTGTGGTTGAGTGTTGATGAAAGGCCTTGAGGCCAAGTGAATTAAGTTGTTAATGAGTGGTAAAATAAGTGTTGGAATTATGTTGTTGTAATGTCTAAAACAAACAGGGATGTTGCACAGATTTTGAATAAGCAACACAGTATGGAGAGAATGCTTAGAAATGTAGAGGAGTGCTGTCAAAATTTGTCTTGAAACTAATGGTAATTGTGAGAGAAACACCTAGGAGTAATTAGGTACACTTGAGATGAACTTGAGTGCTTAACTTGTGAAACAAGGAGTGAACTTGGGTTTTAGAAGTGCATAGGTCTAGGAATGAATTTGAGTGGCCAATAAGTGATTTGGTAAGGTTGATAGAAGATAGTAACTATCAAGAAGATGTTGGAAATGCATAAGTGTGCAAAATGTGAAAGTAAGAATGGAAATTTGTTGAATTTGAGCAAGAAGTTGAGCAAGGATTAAACCAATGATTTGAAGAGGTTGAGAGTAGGTTTTAAGGTGATTAAACATGTGGAAAGATTAGGGAAAGATTGAGTGTGGATTAGGGGTTGATTTGGAGGTGAAAATCACTTAAGTAGCAGGTTTTAGCAGGGTCCGGGACTTGGTCCTTGGACAAAGTCCCGGACCACACTCAAAAACATGCCGAGACTACAATGCAGGAATTGGTCCAGGACTATACTCCAGGACAAGGTCCCCCATGGCTATTTTTCACCCAAGAGTTGAGTTTTTGATTGGTCCAGGACTTAGGGTGAGGACCAAGTCCCGAACCACCCCCAGAAATGTACTGTGAGCATTTTAAAGGCTTCTAATGATGGGGGTTTGAATGTTGATGATGTTAGATGATGATTAGGCCTTGTTTTGTGACTTGTAAAGGCCCTAAGAAGTGTAAACAAGTGCTAGAAGTGATTAAGAAGTGAGAACTTAAATTAGCAAGAGTAAAACCGAGATAACGGGGTAACGGGGCAAATACGGGAGTAGTAATTATTTACGTACCGTATGAGCTTGGTATTAATAGTAATGTTTGAAACATTATCAAAGGATCGTGTAGGAACCGAGCAATGTGAGGACACGGTAAAAGTTAAACCAAGGTGTAAGGTATGATTTTCTCATGCCCTGTATGCTAACCGTGTTACACTGATTTGTGTGTTATGTGTTGGTGTGCTGACTTAATCAAGAGTAAAGCATGAAAATGACCCATTGCTTGATAATGAATCTTGATGTATATGGTGTGTACTAACCAACCTTGTATAATAGTGTGGTCTAACTTAGTGTATAGACCGACTCCTAGTTGAGTACCGTTTGGTTAGTGACTCATAGGAAGAGTCGTTTCGTAATTTAACGAAACGTACAAACACATGAAAACTATCGAACTAAGAACGATAATGTAAACATATGAACTCACTAGAATGTGAGGAAGGGGTACGGGTTGAGTAAACACCCGATAACGGTTAGAAAACCAAATTGAAACAATCCATGAAATAAGTAAAAGTGAGAAGATAAATGAACCTCAATTTAGGGGTTGATGAAAGTTCAAAGAGAGGAACTCTTGAGAGAAGTAAAAATGTTACAAGGGACCGATAAACTCCCTCTGAAAGACGGCCGACCTCCTATATGAGGATTCGATCCGGTATGAGAAAATAACCGAAAATACAAGTATTCGAAATGTTGGGCAACCCTTAAACCTAAGGATACCCGAACTTAGGAAGAATTCCCTAAGTCATTAGATACATAGAGAGTGATGCTTCTAGACCAATATACATAATTATATTATAACTTCGAGAGAGGAGTATTGGGAATGTGAGAAGTTCGAGAGAGGTTCGGACCCATGTGAAAGAGGTAGGAACTAAAAGAGAGTTCCGGTAGCTAGTCGAACCTTCCCACCATGCTAGACCCAGAGTAGGGTCGAAACCAGGGAAGTAAGACTAGGCTCGAAAGCCCGGTGGTGAGTCTTGAGTATGACTCTGCCCGGAGGCCTTATGTTTTGGCTTAAGAAGTACTTAAGGAAAAGGGATTGAAAAAGTAAGAATGAGACTTGTAATGTCTTAAGAAACTAAGAGAGCAAGTAAGTATCCCAAGGGAATGGGAAGACAATGAACAATGTAATTAAGGCATAGTGAGGTAGAACCCTCAAGGCCTAAGAGTAAACTGATACAAACTAACAACCTTGTTATGTTAGTTAGGGATTGTATTCCATGATTGAATGTTGAATCTTTGAGTAGTGTACATATATCATGTATTGCTATGTTGCATGTTGATTGAATAAAAAATGAATCCATGCTCTTGACAAAGTAGTCGGCGTACCCCGGTTAGCATGCGGGGTATGCGAATTTCATATGCAGCAATATGATGAGCCCCTAGGGACACCGTTTTTTACTTTTAGGTACACCGAAGATGATAATGTTCGAGAGTAGAATGGGGACGGTGGTTAAGCATGGGTAGTTAGATTTAATTGTGTATGTATTTGAATGAGGTGTAAGACTGAAAGTGTTATCGGCATCCATATGTTGTAGACTCGGTGTAGTAAAGAACTGATTTGAGGATTGTACTACGTGCCTCGGTTAGAAATGATAAGTATTGTATTTGTATTGAGCACTCGGTTATTCCGGTCCATCAGACCGTTACTGTATTTGTGTTAGGCCTGGTTAGCCACGTGGGTGGCTAACGGCATTGTACCACCCGCCGTTGTATTTATAATTCTACTGCGAGATTAATGGTAAGTGTGACTGTTTAGGAGGTAATGATGAGATTAGCGGTTGGGGTGTTACAACTGTATACCAGATAAGTTCTCATACACAGGAAAGTCATTAATTGTGCAAAACAAATGGCACACAGTGGGAAATTTTGTCTAGCATAACTGTCATACACCATTGTGCCCTCATTTCACAACAGCTTCAAATCATCAACCAGCGGTGCAAGGTAAACATCTATATTATGCCAAGGTTGTTTTGGTCCAAAAATTAGCAATGATAGTGTTACGTATTTCCGCTTCATACCCAACCATGGTGGCAGTTTGTAAATCACCAATAGTACTGGCCAAGTGATGTGTTAACTACTAGTGTGTCATACTGACTCATCTTATTGTACACCACCCAAGTCTCAAATTTTGAATATCACTAGAAAAACCTTGAAATCTTTTGTTGATGCTCCTTCATTATGTGTATTGGATGGATGTCTCATCTTGTCATCATATTTCTTTCCTACTATGTGCCACCTCAAATTTTTGGTATCTCGGACATTTGCAAACAGGCGCTTAAATCTTGGTATTGTGGGTAAGTTCCAGTTTACTTTTGGTGAAGGACTTTTCTTCTTGAAATTAGATGGTTGACCGTCCTTCTGCTTATAGCGTGAGAGATTACATTTTGGACACTGGTCCAAATGTGCATTCTCCCCTTAGTATAATATACTGTTGTTTGGACATATGTGTATCTTTTCATACTCCACTCCTATAAGATACATTAGTTTCTTTGTCTCATAAGTAGCAGTTGGAGTACGTTATAATCTGAAGGAATGTCATTAAGAAGTTCTGATACGATGAAACTCTTGTCACTCTAGCCAAATTTTCCTTCTTAGTTGAACATGTGTAGCACGGCTGTCAATTTTGTAAAGTTAGTGCAACTGGGAAATAGAGAGGACCGTGATGCGTCAACTAGTCTTTGATATTCAACTGGCTTGTTAGTGAATTTATCTTTAACATCTTGCAGCAGAGAGTCCAATTATTCAACTATTTCACTGTCGTCATTGATTTCAGTGTCACCCTGATCACACTCATTATTACGAATTGTATCAATGACGGTTCCCCTTCTCTGTTCATTATTCTTTAAACCAGAAGTCTGTACTCTGCTACTAGCTTCTATAGACTCATCATTTAATAACCATATCTAGTTCGGCATAAATCCACGCCTTGATAGATGAAATCTATTTGTATGTATACTATGAAACTTATTGCAAAGTTCATACTGAGCACAAGGACATGGAATGTGAGACTCGATCATCAGTTTCTGATGATCGAGGGCCACTTTGCGAAATTCATTATCCACCTTGCTTTCAAAATAATTTCCTTTTTGATCATACGTCCATTCATGGTCTATTCTACACACATCACATTAAAGTTAAAAAAAAATAGAATATCCATCCATACTACAATGAACATTATTGTTGATAATAATCAACCTAACTTTGGTAAGGGTTCATATACATTCTTAAGTAAATACTAAATATTTATAATATAGCTAATTGGTTGTATTTTTAATACCCCGGACCTAATAATGGTGATTAAATTACTCTAATATGATTATTAAAGGCCTAATGGTGCCTAAAGTGTATTGGTAAAGAAATAAAACCAAAAGAAAAGAGAAAACGCTTGAAAAGCGAAAAACGCTAAAATGCGCGTTAAATGAGTATATGAGATATATGATCTCGAGAGGGTCCGAGATGGATTCCTAAGGCTTAGTTAGGCCTAATAAGTGTACGGGGATGATTCCCGAAGAAAACGGATCCAAATAATGGATTAAAACGCTAACGGAGTTTTAAAGCACGTTTTTCGAGAAAACCCGAAAACGTGACCTTAAGTGGTCAAATGGACCCGTAAAAATTATAGTTGATTATATAACTATAATTAAGTATTAATGGAAGCTTAATAGCCATTAAAAATAAAGAAACGAGAAAAATCCGAAAAACGGGCCCGGTTAGTGAATAGTGCCAAACCGGGTAAAATAACGAGCGTTTTCTGTCAGAAAACGAAAAACGCTCCAGCTCACTAATATAGTGGGGGCCGGTTTTATTAAATAAGAAGCCTCCCCCTCTCATGTTTATTAGTTAGCAAATAAAGAAAGAAAGAAAGTAAAGGAGGAGAGAGAAAAGTAAAAAGTAAAACATAAAAGCATTCTCTCACTCTCTTTCCTCTCACTTTCCCTCCTTCTTCTTTTCTTTCTCCTTCTCCGATTCCCTTCCTCCCTCTCTGTGTGCTGTGCGACATGGAAGCTCCAAGCATGGCTTCTCCACCTTCTTCTCCTTGCCCAAGCTTCATCCTTGCTCCGAATTGAAAAATAATTGTATATTTGAACTCCTCTCATCAAACCCTACACTTCCCTCTTTTCAAAACTCAAAAAGGTTGAGTTTCATTTCATGGTTTTGCCCATTTGAGGAGAAAAGCACATAATCTTGAAGCTTGAAGCTTCCCCTTTCTAGCAAGGTAAAAATATCCATGAAAAAGGTCATGTTTTTCCATTTTCTCACCTTGGCCGATTTTGGCTTTTGGTAATGACTAGCCTTTCTTCCTTGTTTGAGATATTCTCCAAGCTTTAATGGTGGCGGGAGTCCCTCTTAAGATTCAAGAGTTGAAAACCATTCAAGAAATTCCAAAGGTAAAACCTAATTTGGTGCTTTAAGCATCCTTGTGAATTTTAGTTTATTTGGTGAGCCTAAGGGAGCTCCTTGGTGCTTATTTTGCAATTTGAATGTGGCTAGAGAAATGGGCAAATGAATTGCCTTGGCCGATTTTGAAGGAAGAAGAGGGGAGAAGAGGAGAAGAGAAATGAAAGGAAACTTAAGAAAATTTAAGGTAAGAAACCTATCTTAGTGGTATCCTATATGTATTAGGATTTGGGAAGGGTTAATAAAATGAATGAACCCCACTTGAGTTGTGGTGATAAGGTGCTTGCATAGAAATAATGCAAGTGAGAAAACCTTTGTGAGCTAATGCTTGTTTTGGGAGCTATGTATTTGATGAATTATGCTATATGGTGTAATGAGTTTTGCTTGATTAATGAGGAGATATTGAGTGCTGATAGAACCCTTGTGGTTTGGCTAGTTTTAGGATGATTTAAATGGTGGTATGAGTTTTGGGCAATGTTAGAGAAGTAGCCAAGTTATGGCAAAATTTATGTGGAAACCTAAGTGGTCTAAGTGATGTTTTGTGTGGAGAATAACCTAGGGTTAGCTAGGTGTTGTTGGAGTTTGAATTGGGTAAATGATCACCCAAGAATATGAGAGGATGTTTGTGGTGAGATGTGCAAAAATCTGTAGCAAAAGAGATTGTGTAAGTGCCTTAGGAGTTTCTAGGAAACAAAGGAGATTTAAGGCTTTAAGAGTGAGTTTTGGAACCTGGTATGAGGTGTGCATTATCTTGGAAGTTTGGGTTGGTCAAATTAAGAGAGAACAAGATGCAAGTGCCAAGAGAGGTTTGAGAATGCACAAGTGTGCATTAGTTTAGGAATGAGAATGTAAGAAATTGTGATTTGGAGCAAGAATTTGTGCAAGGGTTTAACCCATGATTTGAAGAGGTTTAGAGCATGTTTTAAGGTGATTAATCATGTAGGAATCTTGTGGAAAGATTAGGGAAAGATTGGGTGTGGATTAAGGATTGAATTGGGGTTGAAAAATGATGTATGTTGCAGGTTTTAGCAGGGTCCGGGACCTAGTCCATGGACAAGGACCCGGACCACCCCCTGTTTTTATGCCGAGAGCACACCCCCTGCTTTGGTCCGGGACTATACTCCAGGACAAAGTCCCGGACCAGGTGTTGTTTTTCACCCGAGAGTTATTTAATGAATTGGTCCGGGACTTAGGGTATGGACCAAGTCCCGGACCACCCCCAGAATTGCCCCGTGAGTGTTTTAAAGGCTGCTAATGATGGGGGTTTGAATGCTAATGATGTTATAAGATGTTAAGGCCTTGTTTGGTAACATGTAAAGGCCCTAAGAAGTGTAAGAAAGTGTTAGAAGTGTTAGAAGTGTGAGAAGTGAGAACTCAAATTAACAAGAGTGAAACCGAGATAACGGGATAACGGGGTAAGTACGGGAGTAGCATTTTATTATGTACCGTATGAGTTTAGTGTTAACAATAATGTTTGAAACATTATCAGAGAGTCGTGCGTGACCTGAGCATGGTGAGTTGCCACGGTAAAGTAAAAACCCCGGTGAAAGGTATGATTTTCTCATGCCCCGTATGCTAACCGAGTTCTCTGATTTGTGTGTTTGTGTGCCGGCTTAATCAAGATTAAAGCATGAAAATAATCCCTTGTTTGATTATGCATGCGTTATTGTATGTTGAATGAGCTAACATACTTGTATGCCGGTGTGGTCTAACTTAGTGCATAGACCGACTCTTAGTGAGTACTGATTGACTAGAAACCCGTTGAACGGGTAGTCACATAACCAATGGTTATGCAAACACAACACAAGCTATCGATTAAAGTATACGATAACACAAACATATGAACTCCCTATAATGCGAGGAGATGTACGGGTTGAGTATATACCCGATAACGGTTAGAGAACCTCATTGAAACAATCCACGAAATAAATATGAGTGGAGAGATAAATGACCTCCGTCGAGAGGATTGAAGTTAGTCCAATAATGTAAACATATAAGAAAGGTAAAAGAGACCTAAGGGACTATGTGACTCCCTTGAGATACGGTCGACCTCTTATATGAGGATTTTACCCGGTATAAGAAAATATCCGAATGTACAAGCATATGATTGTGAGGGTAACACTTAAACCTAAGATTACCCGAATTTAAGTAAAGTTCCCAAAGTCATTAGAAACATCGAGAATGATGCTTCTAGACTAATATACATGATATTATTATAACTCCGAGAGAGGAGTGTATGGGAACGAGAGTAGTCCGAGAGTAGTCGGACCTAAGTAAAAGAGATAGAACTAAGAGAGAGTTCCGTGAGCTAGTTGAACCTTCCCACCATGCTAGACCCAGAGTAGGGTCGAAACCGGGGAAGTAAGACTATGCTAGAGAGCCATGAGTTTTGGCTTAAGTATGTAAAAAGAGTAACAAGCGTGACGTAGGAGACCTGTAGTGTCTCGAGAATCTACAAGAGCTTGAGGAATAACCCAAGAGTGTGGGTGAGATAATGAGTATAGATAACCCGAGAGAAAGGGGTGAGTATATGTATGAGTAACCCGAGAGAATGGGTAAGTATAAGAATGAGTAGCCCAAGAGAATGGGTGTGTATACGAATAAGTAACCCAAGAGAGCGGGTGAGGTATTGAATAAGTAAACAGGCATAGTGAGGAATAACCCTCAATGCCTAAGAGTAACCAGTTACCACTAACAACATTGTTATGTTAGTTAGGAATCGTGTTCCGTGATTGGATGTAGATTCCTTGTGTGATATACATATATATTGTATTGCCATGATGCATGTTGTTTGATTAAAATGAACTCCATGTATATCCGACCCAAAGTAGTCGGCGTACCGCGGTTAGCACGCGGTATATGCGAATTTCATGCGCAGCGTAAGCTGACCCCCTAGGGGGAACGTTTTTAGTGTGCAGGTACTTGAAGCTGACCACCGTTCGAGAGAGTAGGACGGGGACAGTTATGAAGCATGGGTAGTTAGATCGTAATTACTTATGCATTTAAATGAGGTGTAAGTCCGAGTATGTTATCGGCATCCGTATATTGTAGACTCGGTATAGTAAAGAAGTGAAAAGAGAATTGTATTTGTATGAAGTACTCGGTTGATCCAGTTCATCAGACCGTTACGGTATGTAAGAAAGGCCTGGTTAGCCACATGGGTGGCTAACGGCGTGTTTCACCCCTCGTTGTAATTAGAGTTCCGCTGCGTGAGTAGGAGTAATTAGTAACAGTTAAGAGGTAATGACGAGATTAACGGTTGGGGTGTTACAAAAATGGTATCAGAGCGAAGTATCGCTCTGATGACTGGAAATACCGAGCTTAGGAAATACCGAGTTAGGAATTAGTGAATTAGGGCTAAGGGTTAAGTGGTAGCGTGAGAGATGCGCTAGATAGGAACTTCCAGTATGATCTGGATACCTACAATACCAGACCCGCCCTCCACAACCCCGCATTAAAAGCTCGGGAAAGAACGCCAGAGAGACGGGAAGCCCAATCTGGCAGTTACTAAATATCTCAATATGAACCAGAACCTGTCATGCGGTAAGTCCCGAGAACCGGAAAGCCCGGAGACGGATCCCGCTGGAATGACAATAACCGCACATAATGGCGAGAGATCGAGACATCCTAATCCAAGGAGACCAGAATTTGTGGCAGCTTGAGGCGACATGCTTAGCAGTCGCGAGAACCTAGCTAGCCGAGCAGTAGCAAGAAGAAAGCACCAACCGCGCAACAAGGCGGATTCATGAGAACTAACGGGAACCGGGACACATGTCTACGGACCGCCATAGTTAAATATTACCACCAACGGTATACCCATTCACTAAGAATCTAGTCAAGAGTAGGTACACCCACCCTGCCACACCCAAAGGGATTGCAATACTTAACTGATATAGCTTAAACAGCTACGAGCATAACTACGGGATATACCCGAATGGGACTACAGAAGTAGTGCCTAAATGACTTTAGCCTCGGTAACCACAGTAAAGATGTGGGAACGAGCAACGAGGTAGAACAAAGCACTAAGTAATTAAGGAACTCCGAGAGTGGAGGAGCTCCTAAATGAACGACAGTCATGTCAAGAGGAATGAGAATCAGCTCCAAGGAGCAGTTATCCAACTAGGGGATCAAGGAAGAGCCAACGAGGCTACCAAATACAATGTGAACAATACCGTGACCGGTATGAGTTAACCCAAAAATCGCCTGTACCGCGCACTTGCCTCGGCAAGTGCAGTATAACGGACAGCTAAGAGGAGCTTTGACAAGCTATCAGTACTTAGCGAAGTACCAGGATGGCGAATGAAGCCAATATAGCACCACAAACCCTAAAAATTCTGAAATGAAACCTTGGAAAGGCCTAAAGGCCTGACCACTGTATAAAGGATATACCGGTCAGCAAGAGGCTAGACCTGGTAAGAAGCAACCGGCATTGAAATGCCGCAAGGAGTTTACTTTCAAGACTCAAACCTTTCTTCAAAACATGAAATTTACCAAAAACCCCCAAAGTTTTAAAACCAAACCAGTGAACCACGGTAAGTTATTGTAGGACCATATAAGAGGAGTTGGCAACAGAATACTTCACTTAGGCATGACCGACACTACAAGTGTACACAAACGAGACATGGAACGACCGCACTCCAAAGGAGCTTGCGGGCCTGACAGACCAATTATGAGTTAGTCGGGTAGGTGGTAACGTATCAATAAGATACTCCATGTATGTATACAAGTAGAGTACCGGGCACGGGAAGTAGCCACTCCATACTACGGACGAAAGAGCCAATTCAAACCAAGACAGTTGGATATCTCGAATGATCGAAGAATACAAGGAAGCTTACCAAGTTAAGGGAGTCGAGAATCCAGTAAGATGATGGATCTAAGAACATAGCGTTAATAAACGCGAGAGGCACAGAGTATCAAACACAGACATTGGATATGTCTCAGGAAATACCTAATAACTGGGTGAATACCAGTGTAAATAATACGGCGAATGCCTAAATAAACATATTAATGTTCGATGAACGGATAAATTCCCATAGTATACTTCACTAAGAGAAAGAACCAATGATCTACCCAATAATGGGAGACATTACAACCCTAAACGGGATAGTCAAGGACATAGCCGCAAGGCGAAGTCACAACTGAACATAACCATGAGTACAAGCCAGATGTAATGGCATTACTCAGTAACACCCAGGAGCAATCCGAGAAGGGTGCCGGAGTCAACAGTAGTTGAACGAAACATCGTGTTGAGAACACAGTGTTTAAGCAAACACTCGGGGAGAACCCGAAGGGATCCCACGGTACACGGGATACCCTAGATTGCCAGAGGGCATCAACAAATATCAAGTTGCTAAAAGGGGCCTTCCAAGCACGGAAGAGTGGTGAGACAACCATATCAAAAGCCCAGTAATACCTCCAAACCATTGATGAATGTGACTAACGGTGAATACGGAGAAGATGAAAACCTTATACACAGCCCGCATGAAAGCATGGTGAGGCAATGTGGCTTATAAGCCGGTAACTAACTGCAACTTGTAGATCTAAACATTGTAAACATATGCATAGAGGCATAAAGTAAATGGAGAATGAACCACTACCTTAGAGTGGGGATACCACTTGTTGTTATGGGGCCTATGGAGCGGCATTTGCGTGAATCTCCAGAGAAGGCTACCACCTAAGTAGGAAATGTGAAACCGCTAGTGCGGTTCGTAAAATTGAGCATGCGTAATTGCCAATGAGTAATGAACTATAGTAGTGTGTAAGAGGAACCTGGCGCAGTACAAGAAACCGATAGAGTAATCGGATGAGTAGTGAACATGCGTTGTGTACAGTATGAACTGCAGAGTAAGCATGCTGCAACGCCGCGCAGAGAGATTTAAGAGTAACGTATTTCATTGAGCCAAGTGAATGGCAAGCTCGTGTAAATGGCATAGAAATGGAAAGACCAAGGTGCGCAGTAGCGACCATTGTAAAAGTATATTCAGATAGTGATCAGAAGTTGATGAGGAAATGTGGTAATGGAGACATGATCATTCCTATCCCATGAGAGGTTTACTGCCAAGGTTTTACGCTTCTCACTCTGTATGACTGAGTGTTTTGGTATTGCACTTGTGCGTGATGATCGAGTGGAGAGCCGGAATTGAGAATGTCGATGAAGTCTGTTTGGGTGGGAAATCTAGAGAGATAACCGTGCGGCCTTGGCCAAAGAATGCACAAAGAACGTGGGCAGTACCCACATGGCCAGGATCGATATTGGAAAAATGCAGAGTAGTATGAATGAAGAACTCTGGCCAAAACCAAGAACAAACATAATCCATGAGCCACTATTAAACGAGGAAGCACTACATGCTAAGTAGTAGCTTGACCTCACCGACAATAAGTCGGGAAAAGTAAATGCGAATAACCACGAATATACAGAGTTATACAATAGATTTCCAGAGAGTGTGGAGAGAAAATCTATAACTCATCGAATTCGCATACGGTAAGAATACCAAGCGACGATTGATATCATGAGAATACCAAAGAGCGAATTAAGCTCTAGTTATCAGGTCACGCAGCAGAAGCTTGTGGACCGTGATTCAGGGTTAAGTATACCTATGTCATAAACCCCTTGAAGCCTTAGAGGCTAGAACCGAACCCGGTTATGAGTTAATTAACCGTACTGAAGTTAAAACACTTCATAATACTCGAATTAATGAACCAATGTTCAGTGATAACATATGGTTGGTTACGCGGGCGTAACCCCTTTTAAGGGGGGTAGGGCGAGAAACCGCTTAGAGTATGTTTTACGTATTGGTGCGTAAACTACTATGTGCATAGCACAAAAGAAATTATTTTGATGATTGGAACTCATGTTACGTAAACATGTCTACCCATTCATCGTGTAAGTATGAGTATTGTGCATGAGAGATGCAAGTAATGAGAATGTAATATATGAAAAGAGGAGTAGAGAAACTCCTGGGTGAGAATCCCTATAGTATATGTCTAGTGAGATTAGACATGAGTTATGATGAGTATGAATCGGCATGAAACCGATGTGTCCTAAGAGGGAGTGAGTTCCCTAGGTGATTTTATTTGAGAATGATAGATGGAGTGAGTTCCATCCTTTGGAGTTGTATGTTGTGTTTTAAATTGAGCAACAATTTGAGTAAAAGAGGCCACAAGTATGGAGTACCTAGGTAAAGTAGTGAAGCAATAGAATGACAAATGACCTAAGTACTAGGAACTAGAGATTAATTGAAACGAATTGTTTCGTGAATATAACTAGAAAGAGTAAAAGATAGAAAACGAAAATGTTTGACTATCTGTTTGTTTGAAACTGACGTGGGAGGTGAACTTGATCTGCTAGCGATCAAGGGAAACCGAACACAAATTGGGGTGGAAGGATAGTTCAACACTGATGCTGATCACATCAGGGTTAGATGATTCCTGAAGCTCCTTATAGTGGTCACAAGTAATCACGCTAAGAAAGATACAACTACCATGAACCGGATTTGGAGTTGTGTGATGTTTTAAAAAGAATTTTCAAACAGATTTTGGAAAAAGAATTTTCTTCAAGTATGAAGATGGAATGAAAATTGGTTTTGAAACCGCTATCACCCGCCGATGGCTGTGGCCTTAAGTCTTGATGACCGGTAGAACGGTGGGGTGTATTAGTTTTGAAACCATTTCACCGTACGTGCGGCGGTCCTAAGTGACCGGTTGGGGCGGTGACAGTGTGTGATTTTTCCAAAGGCAGCGGGACGGGGAGAGTACCCTGAGATGTTCCTGTGTTGAGTGAGTCAACCAGAGTGCCTGAGGATATGTATATGTGTAACGTTTTGATCAGAACCGAAGGGACCGTGGGCCAGAGAGAGTAAGTGCCCATTTGTCATGAAACGGCCGTGAACCAGAAAGAGTAAGTGTTCAACGTGACCGGTACCTGAGGGATCAGTAGTAGATTACTCGATATGGATCGAGGACTGTAGTGCCTTCTTGTCTTCGGACCGATCCATGGAGAGAGTAAAAGAGTATTTTTGATTGCTATACATGCTGTGATTGTGTGTGGGTATGTGTAGTATGAAATGAGACGACTTGTGGAGTCTGTAAGGTTATACATGTATTATAACCTTGGCATAGTACGCCATGAGAGTAAACCTTTAGATCCACCAACTTTGAGGACAAAGTTCCTAAGGGGGTAGATTTTAATACCCCGGACTAATAATGGTGATTAAATTACTCTAATATGATTATTAAAGGCCTAATGGTGCCTAAAGTATTGGTAAAGAAATAAAACCAAAAGAAAAGAGAAAACGCTTGAAAAGCGAAAAAGCTAAAATGCGCGTTAATGAGTATATGAGATATATGATCTCGAGAGGGTCCGAGATGGATTCCTAAGGCTTAGTTAGGCCTAATAAGTGTACGGGATGATTCCCGAAGAAAACGGATCCAAATAATGGATTAAAACGCTAACGGAGTTTTAAAGCACGTTTTCGAGAAAACCCGAAAACGTGACCTTAAGTGGTCAAATGGACCCGTAAAAATTATAGTTGATTATATAACTATAATTAAGTATTAATGGAAGCTTAATAGCCATTAAAAATAAAGAAACGAGAAAAATCCGAAAAAACGGGCCCGGTTAGTGAATAGTGCCAAACCGGGTAAAATAACGAGCGTTTTCTGTCAGAAAACGAAAACGCTCCAGCTCACTAATATAGTGGGGGCCGGTTTTATTAAATAAGAAGCCTCCCCCTCTCATGTTTATTAGTTAGCAAATAAAGAAAGAAAGAAGTAAAGGAGGAGGAGAAAAGTAAAAAGTAAAACATAAAAGCATTCTCTCACTCTCTTTCCTCTCACTTTCCCTCCTTCTTCTTTTCTTTCTCCTTCTCCACGATTCCCTTCCTCCCTCTCTGTGTGCTGTGCGACATGGAAGCTCCAAGCATGGCTTCTCCACCTTCTTCTCCTTGCCCAAGCTTCATCCTTGCTCCGAATTGAAAAATAATTGTATATTTGAACTCCTCTCATCAAACCCTACACTTCCCTCTTTTCAAAACTCAAAAAGGTTGAGTTTCATTTTCATGGTTGTTGCCCATTTGAGGAGAAAAGCACATAATCTTGAAGCTTGAAGCTTCCCCTTTCTAGCAAGGTAAAAATATCCATGAAAAAGGTCATGTTTTTCCATTTTCTCACCTTGGCCGATTTTGGCTTTTGGTAATGACTAGCCTTCTTCCTTGTTTGAGATATTCTCCAAGCTTTAATGGTGGCGGGAGTCCCTCTTAAGATTCAAGAGTTGAAAACCATTCAAGAAATTCCAAAGGTAAAACCTAATTTGGTGCTTTAAGCATCCTTGTGAATTTTAGTTTATTTGGTGAGCCTAAGGGAGCTCCTTGGTGCTTATTTTGCAATTTGAATGTGGCTAGAGAAATGGGCAAATGAATTGCCTTGGCCGATTTGAAGGAAGAAGAGGGGAGAAGAGGAGAAGAGAAAAAAAGGAAACTTAAGAAAATTTAAGGTAAGAAACCTATCTTAGTGGTATCCTATATGTATTAGGATTTGGGAAGGGTTAATAAAATGAATGAACCCCACTTGAGTTGTGGTGATAAGGTGCTTGCATAGAAATAATGCAAGTGAGAAAACCTTTGTGAGCTTAATGCTTGTTTTGGGAGCTATGTATTTGATGAATTATGCTATATGGTGTAATGAGTTTTGCTTGATTAATGAGGAGAAATATTGAGTGCTGATAGAACCCTTGTGGTTTGGCTAGTTTTAGGATGATTTAAATGGTGGTATGAGTTTTGGGCAATGTTAGAGAAGTAGCCAAGTTATGGCAAAATTTATGTGGAAACCTAAGTGGTCTAAGTGATGTTTTGTGTGGAGAATAACCTAGGGTTAGCTAGGTGTTGTTGGAGTTTGAATTGGGTAAATGATCACCCAAGAATATGAGAGGATGTTTGTGGTGAGATGTGCAAAAATCTGTAGCAAAAGATTGTGTAAGTGCCTTAGGAGTTTCTAGAAACAAAGAGATTTAAGGCTTTAAGAGTGAGTTTGGAACTGGTATGAGGTGTGCATTATCTTGGAAGTTTGGGTGGTCAAATGAAGAGAGAACAATGCAAGTGCCAAGAGAGGTTTGAAAATGCACAAGTGTGCATTAGTTTAGGAATGAGAATGCAAAAATTGTGATTTGGAGCAAGAATTTGTAAGGTTTAACCCATGATTTGAAGAGGTTTAGAGCATGTTTTAAGGTGATTAATCATGTAGGAATCTTGTGGAAAGATTAGGGAAAGATTGGGTGTGGATTAAGGATTGAATTGGGGTTGAAAAATATGTATGTTGCAGGTTTTAGCAGGGTCCGGGACCTAGTCCATGGACAAGGACCCGGACCACCCCCTGTTTTTATGCCGAGAGCACACCCCCTGCTTTGGTCCGGGACTATACTCCAGGACAAGTCCCGGACCAGGTTGTTTTTCACCCGAGAGTTATTAATGAATTGGTCCGGGACTTAGGGTAAGGACCAAGTCCCGGACCACCCCCAGAATTGCCCCGTGAGTGTTTTAAAGGTGTAATGATGGGGGTTTGAATGTTAATGATGTTATAAGATGTTAAGGCCTTGTTTGGTAATGTAAAGGCCCTAGAAGTGTAAGAAAGTGTTAGAAGTGTTGAGAAGTGAGAACTCAAATTAACAAGAGTGAAACCGAGATAACGGGATAACGGGGTAAGTACGGGAGTAGCATTTTATTATGTACCGTATGAGTTTAGTGTTAACATAATGTTTGAAACATTATCAGAGAGTCGTGCGTGACCCGAGCATGGTGAGTGCCACGGTAAAGTAAAAACCCCGGTGAAAGGTATGATTTTCTCATGCCCCGTATGCTAACCGAGTTACTCTGATTTGTGTGTTTGTGTGCCGGCTTAATCAAGATTAAAGCATGAAAATAATCCCTTGTTTGATTATGCATTGTTATTGTATGTTGAATGAGCTAACATACTTGTATGCCGGTGTGGTCTAACTAGTGCATAGACCGACTCTTAGTGAGTACTGATTGACTAGAAACCCGTTGAACGGGTAGTCACATAACCAATGGTATTATGCAAACACACAAGCTATCGATTAAAGTATACGATAACACAAACATATGAACTCCCTAAAATGCGAGGAGATGTACGGGTTGAGTATATACCCGATAACGGTTAGAGAACCTTATTGAAACAATCCACGAAATAAATATGAGTGGAGAGATAAATGACCTCCATCGAGAGGATTGAAGTTAGTCCAATAATGTAAACATATAAGAAAGGTAAAAGAGACCTAAGGGACTATGTGACTCCCTTGAGATACGGTCGACCTCTTATATGAGGATTTTACCCGGTATAAGAAATATCCGAATGTACAAGCATATGATTGTGAGGGTAACACTTAAACCTAAGATTACCCGAATTTAAGTAAAGTTCCCAAAGTCATTAGAAACATCGAGAATGATGCTTCTAGACTAATATACAAGATATTATTATAACTCCGAGAGAGGAGTGTATGGGAACGAGAGTAGTCCGAGAGTAGTCGGACCTAAGTAAAAGAGATAGGAACTAAGAGAGAGTTCCGTGAGCTAGTTGAACCTTCCCACCATGCTAGACCCAGAGTAGGGTCGAAACCGGGGAAGTAAGACTATGCTAGAGAGCCATGAGTTTTGGCTTAAGTATGTAAAAGAGTAACAAGCGTGACGTAGGAGACCTGTAGTGTCTCGAGAATCTACAAGAGCTTGAGTATGAATAACCCAAGAGTGTGGGTGAGATAATGAGTATAAATAACCCGAGAGAAAGGGGTGAGTATATGTATGAGTAACCCGAGAGAATGGGTAAGTATAAGAATGAGTAGCCCAAGAGAATGGGTGTGTATACGAATAAGTAACCCGAGAGAGCGGGTGAGGTATTGAATAAGTAAACAAGGCATAGTGAGGAATAACCCTCAATGCCTAAGAGTAACCAGTTACCACTAACAACATTGTTATGTTAGTTAGGAATCGTGTTCCGTGATTGGATGTAGATTCCTTGTGTGATATACATATATATTGTATTGCCATGATGCATGTTGTTTGATTAAAATGAACTCCATGTATATCCGACCCAAAGTAGTCGGCGTACCGCGGTTAGCACGCGGTATATGCGAATTTCATGCGCAGCGTAAGCTGACCCCCTAGGGGGAACGTTTTTAGTGTGCAGGTACTTGAAGCTGACCACCGTTCGAGAGAGTAGGACGGGGACAGTTATGAAGCGTGGGTAGTTAGATCGTAATTACTTATGCATTTAATGAGGTGTAAGTCCGAGTATGTTATCGGCATCCGTATATTGTAGACTCGGTATAGTAAGAAGTGAAAGAGTATTGTATTTGTATGAAGTACTCGGTTGTTCCAGTTCATCAGACCGTTACGGTATGTAAGAAAGGCCTGGTTAGCCACATGGGTGGCTAACGGCGTTGTTTCACCCCTCGTTGTAATTAGAGTTCCGCTGCGTGAGTAGGAGTAATTAGTAACAGTTAAGAGGTAATGACGAGATTAACGGTTGGGGTGTTACAGTATTAGTGCTCTATTTTTTCACATTCTATATAATATTTTCTAGGGAAAATTACATTACCCATCCATGAAGTTTGGCCAAAATTCATAATTAACTCATGTGGTTTAGGAAATTAAATTACGCACCGACGAGGTTTGTTCTGTTTTACGTCTGTCACCAATTTAGTGAATTTTGTTAGTAAGTGGCACATAGATGTTTATAATGTGTTCCCCTTCAGCTGACTTGGCATTTATTTTACTAACCTAAAATTTGAACCTTTCTTCTTCCCTCAACATTTTTTTGTTATCAAACTTCCCACGCATCCTGACCATACTGATCCAAATGATATTCAACAATTTCCACCATCCAAGACTCATAGACTCGACCGTGTAGCAAACTTTTTTCAACAAAACCTGAAATTATCATAGGCTGGTAGAGAAAGCTGCTAGAGAATCTCAGTCGCGTCCAACACCTTACCCCCAATCTTATCGGCAGTAGTGGAAAGCCTACCCTGATAATCCTGCCTCAGGTCATCAAATGCAGCGATTAACGGATCCAACGAGGCATTTTCATTGTTGGCATCAATCCCCAAACCCCCTCTGGCAGCGGACGATAGCACCTCTGGACGCGCCACTGCTTTCTTCAACCTTTCAATTAGTTTTCCTCCATTTATTTCTCATGTTTCTCCCTATGTCTCTTTCATTTTTGAATCGATGCACAGATATGAAGTAGTCACGGAGAAATTTGGTTGAAACCCGGCGACGAAATGCTACATGCCTCCTTTTATCTCCCTTCGGAGTATAATTGTTCCTTTCTCTGTTTTGGGAACACCGCGTGTGCCGAAAGTGGATGTTTAGATGCCTTTTTCCTGGTTCGTGTTTTGTTGTAACAGATTTTTTTTGGTTTAAATTGGTTTTATTGATCTGCACATTCATTCCTTTACAACTATGACGATATTCACGTTTCCTACTCTCTTCTACCCTCTTTGACTTGTGTAAGCGGTAAGTAAAATTTACTATGGGGAGAATCGCCAGAAGAAGAAGAACGAGAAGGTACAGAAGAAGAACGAGGGAGGAGGAAATTGATTGAAAGAGTGAAGAAAAAAGTAGAAAGAGATGAGAAAGAATAAAGGTTCAAAATTTAGGTCAGTAAAATTAAGCGAAAATTCACGGTATACCCCTGTTTTCTTTCGTAATTCACAATATACCCCTGTGCTTTTCGTAATTCAATTTTAAACATGCTTAAATGCTGTCCAAAATTGATGAAACTTTACATGAACGATGCTAAAGTGTTATATTTTGGTACAATATCAAATTTGAAGCTTTTTAAACTCACATGTGACCTGTGGGACCCAATGAATATGTGACTGCTCATTGGGTCCCACAGGTCACATATGAGCTTAAAAACTTCAAATTTGATATTGGACCAAAATATAACACTTTAGCATTGTCCATGTAAAGTTTCATCAATTTTGGACAACATTTAAGCATGTTTAAAGTTGAATTACTAAAATCACAGGGGTATATTGTGAATTACGAAAGAAAATAGGGGTATTTCGTGAATTTTCCCTAAAATTAATGTCAATTCAGCATCAAGGGGGATTAAGTTATAAATAACCACATGGTACTTACTAACAGATTGATAACAGACGTAAAACGGAGTAAACTTCATGGGTGGGCAATTTAGTTTCCTAAACCACATGGGTGATTTATGAAATTCGGCCAAAACTCATGGGTGGGTGATGTAATTTTCCCAATTATCTATATTAAATGATTTATATTAAAAACATTGAAAACATATCAACCTCCATATTCACTATATATACATATTCTCTTAAAGAAAAAAACACCTCCATTGCCAGAACTCGAATGCACAACTTTCACATAAACACTAACCTAATTTTCCCTATTATCTATATTAAATGATTTATATTAAAAACATTGAATACATATCAACCTCCATATTCACTATATATACATATTCTCTTAAAAAAAACAATTCCATTGCCAGAACTCGAATGCACAACTTTAACATAAACTCTGACCAAATTTTGGGTTGTCTGCAAGTGGCGGCGAGAGGGAAGGACACTGCAACAGACTGTGAAGCATGAGAAGCGTTTCTCAGAGGAGCCGACGACTGGTGTAATTTATAATCCTTGTCTATATTATTAATATATATCAAGACCTATTATTATAAATTCATAACAAAAAATCAATTAAACAAGTAATAAGTTAATTTTTTAATGTAAATGAATATATATCAATCCATCAATATCATTATTAATCAACCACTTCATACCAACAATGTACGATAGCAAAAAAAGTTACTAAAATGAGTAGAGTCATTTTGTTAAACAGCGTGCGGGTGTGTACATGATTTTGTATAATTAATTCAAACTGAATAGATTCAATCAACCAATTAATCAATCACTCTACAAATCACATAAATCAATCAACAAACATTTAAACATCATATATTAACATCCATATTTACAGAAATCTAATAATTAATATTCACACAAATAACTAACCTACTTTGGGGGCACTATTGCGTTGTGACAATAGTTTGAACTGCAACCCATATCGACGGCGATGACAAGAGATCATGGTGGCACTGACTAGTAGCAGTGACGAAAGTGGACAATGATGGTGAACGAGGGGTGGTGCCAAAGGAGAATAACCCCCCGCTCCCTCATATCGGGGTATATTATGTATCAGGCAGACTGTGTTAGAGACGACTTTGAAGAAGTAATATTAAGAGAAGTTTTTGAAGCTTCCTTTCTTACAACCGTCGAAAAGACCTTTGTCTTTTAAAAAACTTTATTTTCGGTATATTTTATTAATACGCGCTGAATATTGCGGTATTTTCGGCAGTTCCAACCATAGAACTGCCAAAAATAGGTTTTATCTTCCTACTTTTGGTTGCTTTTTAACAACCGCCAAATATTATGTTCTATTTTCAGCACATTTTGTTATAGCAGCCAAAAAATCTCTTTTCTATATTAGTGATATAACCAGAACTGATTCCAAAACCCCCCAGAACCAGTAAAAAATCAGACTGAATACAAATCCACTCTTATGGATTCAGAACAGAAACCATCTCAAAACTAGTTACAACCGATTCCGAATACAAATCCTCGCTTCAAGACCATGAACCGGTGGAACCGGAACCAAAATTAACCTGGTTCAAATCCGTTGCCACATTTGCCTCTTATTGTCATTGCTAGGTTATCAAAAGAAGAGTGTAAAGTTTGTTCCTGTGTTATAATACAGATGTCAAGAACCATTAGTGGTCGAACAAGATCCAACAAAAAATAAGCTTGTACGTAGGAAAATAAAGACTTGAGAACAAAGAGAATTAACTTTGAAAATAAATGGAAAGACTATAGATAATTAACATTTATCTATGTGGAATGAAAATATTGAATTTTTATAAATATAAGTCACATTAATACGATAACATAGGGTAAAGTACATATCTAGAATATCAAGTAAACCTAGAATACACCATGGATCAAAGAAAGATTTTCGAAAGATCAAAGACCTGCCACCCTCCCAAGAAGAACCACCATTATCAACCAAACACTTTGAACCCCATGAAGGACTGGGTTTTCAGCTAATTAGGAAACCAATCATGATAATGCATAATCGCCTCCATCAAAACCCCATATAGCATAGACACTAACACCACAAACTAGGTGGCAAGCCGACTGAGTTCAGCATTAACAAACTGATAATATCTGATAGTCTAAAAGAGAATAAAATCTAGACCAAGAGACCACCAAACAAGATGCATCCATCCATGGCTAACTACATGGGTTGTACCCACAACCATGTAGTTAGCAAGAACTTATTTGGCCTTCAAGGCAATTTTGAGGTGGACCCAGAATCCTCTTTCTCTTGTCTAAAGTTTTCCACCTTTCACTGGTCTCCTCCTCTGAACGATTGACTCCTTGGCTGTCAAATGGCTTCCCCTTACCCTCGCTTCTTGCTTCTGGCAGCTAAAGATCCTAAAGATCCACTCTTGATTTCTTCATTAAGATGTCAGTTAACTTACGTTTGCGGGTTCCAGAGGAGGTATCTAGGATGTCATTCGGTTCCAGGGTTATTGAGTGGATCTCACATCCTTGCGGGGAGGCTCTATGTCAATTTGCCAAAACTGACACATTCATGGGTAAGAGCCCTCCAAGTGTAAGGTTCTCTATTCTTTGAGGTTGCTTCCAAGCATCCAATGGTGAATGGTATCCCCGTGAACACCTTCTTGTGAGATAGACATCCGTACTGAGCCCCATGTTATTGGAAACCCCCGCTTCATTTCCTTGGTGTGGGTTGGGGCATGCATTAAAGGAGTGAAGAACATACTACAATCACTACAAGATAAAGGGCATTTCGCTACCGCAAAATTGCTATTGTACTCAAATCGGTAGTGATTTATTCAAAAGGCTACTGATTTTGTATGCTAATAAATTTTTAGTTGCAATTGTGCTACCATGCTATGCCTGGTTGCAAAAAAAAATTCTTATGGTAACTATACTGCTATTGTCACATAAAATTGCTACCGTCAACAGTAGCTATACATTCCTCCATTTTTATTGTCAGTGTAAAAATAATTTTGCTACCAACATCGGTAGCTAAAGTCTGAAACTGCTACTGGCAGTTGATGCTATTCAAACGTGGTTGCCATTGCACTACTATCAACCGGTAAGCAAAATTGCAACCGCACTTAAATCGGTAGTTTTTTAGTCAAAAGGCTACTGATTTGGTATGCTAATAAATTCTTGGTTGCAATTGTGCTACCATGTTATGACTGGTTGCAAAAAAATATTATATGGGAGCTATATTGCTACTGTTAAAATAAAATTGCTACCGTTAATAGTAGCTATGTATTCCGCCATCTAGGTTGTTGGAGTAAACATAACTTTGCTATCAACTGCGGAAGCTAAAGTATGAAATTGTTACCGGCAGTTGATGTTAATCTGAACGTGGTTGCTATTGTGCTACTATATGGGCGACAGTAGCCACAAATATCAACCGGTAAGCAAAATTGCAACCACACTTAAATCGGTAGTTTTTTAGTCAAAAGGCTACTGATTTTGTATGCTAATAAATTCTTGGTTGTAATTGTGCTACTATGTTATGACTGGTTGCAAAAAAATATTATATGGCAGCTATATTGCTATTATTTCATAAAATTGCTAAAATTAGTAATAGCTACATTTTCCTACATCTTGGTTATTGGAGTAAGAATAAGTTTGCTACCATCATCGGTTACTGAAGTCTAAAATTGCAACTGACTATTGACGCTAATCCAAACGTGGTTGCTATTGTGCTACTATGTGGACGACATAGCCACAAATATCAAACAGTAGCTAACTTGCTACTACGTTAAATCCGCTACTAGTAGGTAAATGTTTTATTACTATCAGTTGGTAAGAATTATTTAAATTTTGATAACGTTTGATAGCTAAATTATGAAATTGTTATTAATAGTTGATGTTAATTCAATCATTGTTGCTATGACTACCATGTTAAAAGCTGCTACTAATTAGTTGAATTTTGTAAAAGTTGATTTAAAAATGGAAACACATACTCCATACATTTTCCTTTTTCTTACTAATCTCAAAATATTCATAGGTAA
The DNA here is from genome assembly GCA_023374045.1 of Limonium bicolor. Classification (NCBI taxonomy): domain Eukaryota; kingdom Viridiplantae; phylum Streptophyta; class Magnoliopsida; order Caryophyllales; family Plumbaginaceae; genus Limonium; species Limonium bicolor. The sequence continues at coordinate 129,929,969 of CM041781.1, forward strand.
TGGGTAATAATAAATTGAAATGTAAAATACAATATTCGTACTAGGAATATAATTTTAAATTGAATAGTCGTATATGTATATGCCTTCCATCGAATAAATTGCACTCAAAATAAATTGATTGAATAAAAATGCGCTCATGTAGAGGATCTAAAATTGAAATTGTGGTTTAAAATGTAAACTGCATGTTTAATTTGAGTGAAATATTGTTTTAAAATTAAAAAGAACAAGTCTTATCATATTTGTTAAGATTGTTGTTGGGAATCACAATTTTTAGGGATTATTATTATATGTATATTGTTAATTCATCTTGAGAGGAAGGGAATTAGGATGTGTATATATATGTAACACCCCAACTGCTAATCTCATCATTACCTCTTAAACTGTTACAATTTACCATTAAGCTCGCAGCGGAATTCAAATACAACAGAGGGTGATACAACGCCGTTAGCCACCCTCGTGGCTAACCAGGCCTGACTCACATACAGTAACGGTCTGATGGACTGGAACAACCGAGTACTTCATACAAACACCATAATCATTTCACTTCTTTACTATACCGAGTCTACATTATACGGATGCCGATAACATACTCGGACTTACACCTTATTCAAACGCATAAGTAATTACAATCTAACTACCCATGCTCACAGCAGTCCCCGTCCTACACTCTCGAACGGTGGCCAGCTTCAAGTACCTGCACACTAAAAACGTTCCCCCTAGGGGGTCAGCTTTCGCTGCGCATGAAATTCGCATATACCGCGTGCTAACCGCGGTACGCCGACTACTTTGGGTCGGATACACATGGAGTTCATTTTAATCAAACAACATGCATCATGACAATACAATATATATGTATATCACACAAGGAATCTACATCCAATCACGGAACACGATTCCTAACCAACATAACAATGTTGTTAGTTGTAACTGGTTACTCTTAGGCATTGAGGGTTATACCTCACTATGCCTTGTTTACTTATTCAATACCTCACCCTCTCTTCGGGTACTTATTCGTATACACACCCAATCTCTTGGGCTACTCATTCTTATACTTACCCATTCTCTCGGGTTACTCATACATATACTCACCCCTTTCTCTCGGGTTATTTATACTCGTTATCTCACCCACACTCTTGGGTTATTCATACTCAAGCTCTTGTAGATTTCTCGAGACACTACAGGTCTCCTACGTCACGCTTGTTACTCTTATTACATACTTAAGCCAAAACTCATGGCTCTCTAGCATAGTCTTACTTCCCCGGTTTCGACCCTACTCTGGGTCTAGCATGGTGGAAGGTTCAACTAGCTCACGGAACTCTCTCTTAGTTCCTATCTCTTTTACTTGGGTCCGACTACTCTCGGACTACTCTCGTTCCCATACACTCCTCTCTCGGAGTTATAATAATATCATGTATATTAGTCTAGAAGCATCATTCTCGGTGTTTCTAATGACTTTGGGAACTTTACTTAAATTCGGGTAATCTTAGGTTTAAGTGTTACCCTCACAATCATATGCTTGTACATTCGGATATTTTCTTATACCGGGTAAAATCCTCATATAAGAGGTCGACCGTATCTCAAGGGAGTCACATAGTCCCTTAGGTCTCTTTTACCTTTCTTACATGTTTACATTATTGGCCTAACTTCAATCCTCTCGATGGAGGTCGTTCATCTCTCCACTCATATTTATTTCGTGGATTGTTTCAATAAGGTTCTCTAACCGTTATCGGGTATATACTCAACCCGTACATCTCCTCACTTTTTAGGGAGTTCATATGTTTGTGTTATCGTTATACTTTAATCGATAGCTTGTGTGTGTTTGCATAATACCATTGGTATGTGACTACCCGTTCAACGGGTTTCTAGTCAATCAGTACTCACTAAGAGTCGGTCTATGCACTAAGTTAGACCACACCGGCATACAAGTATGTTAGCTCATTCAACATACATCAAGGCATACATAATCAAACAAGGGATTATTTCATGCTTTATTCTTGATTAAGCCGGCACACAAACACACAAATCAGAGTAACTCGGTTAGCATACGGGCATGGTGAGAAAATCATACTTTCACCGGGTTTACTTTACCGTGGCATCTCACCATGCTCGGGTCACGCACGACTCTCTGATAATGTTTCAAACATTATTATTAATACTAAGATCATACGGAACATAATTAAATGTTATTCCCGTAGTTACCCCGTTTCCCGTTATCTTGGTTTCACTCTTGTTCATTTGAGTTCTCACTTCCCAAACACTTCTAACACTTTCTTACACTCTTAAGGCCTTTACATCTCACCAAACAAGGCCTTAACATCTATAACATCATTAACATTCAAACCCCCATCATTTACAACCTTTAAAATACTCTCTGTAGGTTCTGGGGGTGGTCCGGGACTTGGTCCTTACCCTAAGTCCCGGACCAACTGAAGATACAACTCTCGGCTCAAAATTTGCTATGGTCCGGGACCTTGTACCTAGGCCAAGTCCCGGACCAATACTCATCTTAATTCTCGGTTGAATTTAGCAAGTGGTCCGGGTCCTTGTACTAGACTCAAGTCCCGGACCAAACATGGTAGGCAACTCTCGGCCTTAATAAAGGGGGTGGTCCGGGACTTTGTCCATGGACTAGGTCCCGGACCCTGCTACAGATTCTACAGATTTGCAATTTCTAACTCTGTTACAGGTCCTCTTATAGCCCATTGATAAACCAATCTTCCCCAACTAAAATCCACATGTTTTAGCACCTAATTACCCTTCTTAATCACCTTAAACCAAGGAAAACTTATCACTTAATTCATGCACATTTACACCATTACCACCCTCTCTGTTACACTAATGCACAACAGCACTTCTAGTTTTTTTTTTTTTTTTCGGTGTAGTTTTCTATCTTCTTTCTCTCCTTCCATTCCAACTCCATGCTTCAATACACTCAAGCCCATACATTCCTAGGCAAATTTTGACAAGGTTTGTCTACATTCCAAGCATTCTCCACACACCAACCAACTCCCAAAATTCTATTTCCATCTCTGTTTTAACCACATTAAAACCTTTACAGCAGTACACTAATTCCCCTCTGTTATCACATATATAACAGTCCAATCTCATGACTCTTTTCCCACACTAAAACCTTATTAAACAATCTCATTCATCATTCAAATTGTAGTATCTTAACTACACTGAAACAAGGTCATTTATTCCCATTCAAAAATCTGTTTTACAAGGAAATAAACCAACTCAAAGTAAGCTCTTTACCTTGTTAGTTTCAGTTTTTCTTTTCCCTTCTTCTTCCTCATCTTGTTCTTTCTTTCCCTTCTTGTTTCCACACCAACCGATGGGTTTAGATTGCTTACTACAATCATTTTCCCATGCCATACATAACAAACTAGTTTAGTTCTCACGTTCCTCACTTAAATTAGAACTTTCAAGAGTTAGTTAGGGCTTAGTTTGGAGATTACCTTCAGTGTAACATTGGAGAGTTTTAGCAATCAAATGGATGGAATTCCAGCACTCCACCAAGGCAAGGAAAAACCGGCTGGAAAAATGGAGACAAGAGCTCACGTGGGCATTTTCGATTTTGCTAGGAAAGTTAGTAAAAATGGAACTCTTGAGTTTCTTTTTACCTTAAAGCTTTAAGGAGATGGAGGAGACCCAAAATACCTCTTCAAGCTTCAAAATGGCCTACTGCCATGGTGATGAAGGTGGAGGTTTTCCAACTTTTGAAGGGTGGAAATGGTTGCCCAAGATGAGAGGAATCTAACGGTAGATTTTTTTGTGATTTGGTGTTGATTTGAGTGTTCAAAATCAAGCAAGAAGAGAGGTGCTGTATGGAGAAGTTGAAATCGCCATTTGCGAACAGGAAGAAGAAGATAGTACAGAGAGGGAGGGAAATCGTGAATGAGAAGGAGAAAAAGGGAGGTGAGAGAGTAATATACCCCTTTTACTATTCCCTCCTTTCTTTACTTATTTTGTCACCTTGTGCCTTAATAACTAACAAGTTAATAAGTGTGTGTACCAATTAAAAACCGGCCCACATAATTAATTGCCTGGGTCGTTTTCGTTTTTTACAGGAAACGCTCGATAATTTACCCGGTTTAGCACTATTCACCAACCGGGCCCGTTTTCGGATTTTTCTTGTTCTTTATTTTTAATGGCTATTAAGCTTCCATTAATACTTAATTATAGTTATTTAATCATCTATAATTTTTACGGGTCCATTTGACCACTTAAAGTCACGTTTTCGGGTTTTCTCGAAAAACGTGCTTATGCTTAAGTAGCGTTTTAATCCATTATTTGGATCCGTTTTCTTCGGGAATCATTCCCGTATACTTATTAGGCCTAACTAAGCCTTAGGAATCCATCTCGGACCCTCTCGAGATCATATATCTCTTATAACTCATTACGCGCATTTTAGCGTTTTTTCGCTTTTCAAGCGTTTTTCTCTTTTCTTTTGGTTTTTCTTTTACCAATACTCTCTAGGCACCATTAGGCCTTTTAAATCATATTAGAGTAATTTAAACGCCATTCCTAGATCCGGGGTATTTCAATCTACCCCCCTTAGGAACTTTGTCCTCAAAGTTGCTGAATCTAGGTGGTTACTCTCATGGCATTCAATGCCAAGGTTATAGTACATGTATAACCTTACAGACTCCACAGTCTGTCATTCATAATACACATACCAAACACATATCACAGCATGTATAGCAATCAAAAATACTCTTTTTACTTCTCCATGGAATCGGTCCGAAGACAAGAAGGCACTACAGTCCTCGAATCCATATTGAGTAATATACTACTGATCCCTCAGGTACCGGTCACGTTGAACACTTACTCTTTCTGGTTCATGGCCGTTTCATGACAAATGGGCACTTACTCTCTCTGGCCCACGGTCCCTTCGGTTCTGATCAAAACATTACACATATACAATCCTCAGGCACTCTGGTTGACTCACTCAACACAGGAACATCTCAGGGTATTCTCCCGTCCCGCTGCCTTTGGAAAAATCACACACTGTCACCGCCCCAACCGGTCACTTAGGTTCGCCGCACGTACGGTGAAATGGTTTCAAAACTAATACACGCCCACCGTTCTACCGGTCATCAAGACTTAAGGCCACAGCCATCGGCGGGGGGTGGTGAGTTAGCGGTTTCAAAACCAATTTTCATTTCCATCTTCATACTTGAAGAAATTCTTTTTCCAAAATCTGTTTGAAAATTCTTTTTAAAACATCACACAACTCCAAATCAGTTATGGTAGTTGTATCTTTTCTTAGCGTGATTACTTGTGACCACTATAGGGAGCTTCAGAATCATCAACCCTGATGTGATCAGCATCAGTGTTGAACTATCCTTCCACCCCAATTTGTGTTCGGTTTCCCTTGATCGCTAGCAGATCAAGTTCCACCTCCCACGTCATTTCAAAATCAGATAGTCAAACATTTTCGTTTCTATCTTTTACTCTTTCTAGTATTCATAAAACAATTCGTTTCAATTATTTATCTAACTTAGTCATCCATTATTCTCATTGCTTCACTACCTTGCCTAGGTATTCCATACTTATGGCTCATTACTCAAATTTTCTCAACTTAAAACATACAACATACAACTCCAAAGGATGGAACTCACTCCATCAATCATTCTCAAATAAAATCACCTAGGGAACTCACTCCCTCTTAGGTTACACATCGGTTTCATGCCGATTATACTCATATCTCATGTCTAATCTCATAGACAATACTAAGGGATTCTCATTCCCAGAGTCTCTCTACTCCTCTTTTCATAAATATTACTTACTGTTACTTGCATCACTCATGCACATACTTATACTTACACAATGAATGGGTACATGTTTATGTAACATGAGGTCCAACATCAAAACAATTCTTTTGTGCTATGCACATAGTAGTTTACGCACCAATACGTAAAACATACTCTAAGCGGTTTCTCGCCCTACCCCCCTTAAAAGGGGTTACGCCCGCGTAACCAACCATATGTTATCACTGAACATTGGTTCATTAATTCGAGTATTATGAAGTGTTTTAACTTCAGTACGGTTAATTAACTCATAACCGGGTTCGGTTCTAGCCTCTAAGGCTTCAAGGGGTTTATGACATAGGTATACTTAACCCTGAATCACGGTCCACAAGCTTCTGCTGCGTGACCTGATAACTAGAGCTTAATTCGCTCTTTGGTATTCTCAATGTATTTCAATCGTCGCTTGGTATCTCTTACCGTATGCGAATTCGATGAATTTTAGATTGTCTCTCCAGTTCTCTGGAAATCTACTTCGTATACACTGTATACCTTTGTGATTATTCACTATTTTTCCCGACTTGTTGTCGGTTGAGGTCAAGCTACTACTTAGCATGTAGTGCTTCCTCGTTTAATAGTGGCTCATGGATTATGTTTGTTTCTTGGTTCTGTGCCAGAGTTCTTCATTCATACTACTCTGCATTTTTCCACATATCGATCCTGGGCCCTGTGGGTTACTGCCCACGTTCTTTGTGCATCTTTGGCCAATGGCCGCACGGTTATCTCTTAGATTCTCACTCAACAGGCTTCGTTGACATTTCTCCATTCCTGGCTCTCCCACTTGATCATTACGCACAAGTGCAATACCAAAACACTCAGTCATACAGAGTGCAGAAGCGTAAACCCTTGACAGTAAATCTCTCATGAGATAGGAATGAACATGTCTCCTTTACCACATTTTCTCATCAACTTCATATCATGAACTGGCTATACTCTTACAATGGTTGCTTGCTGCGTACTATTCTTTCTCATTTCTATGGCATCCGCTACTACTTTAGCTTCCGCCCAGGTGTTCTCGCCATTTACACGATGGCTTGCCATTCCTTTGGCTCAACAATATACGTTATTCTTAAAGTCTCTCTGCGCACTTGCGCGCTGCTTACTCTGCAGTTCATATTGCACACATACAGTGTTTACTACTCAACTGATTACTCTTCGGTTTAGAATTACTGCAATCGAGGTTCTCCTTACACTCTACTATAGTTCATATACTCATTGGCAATATACACATGCTCAAGTTTTACATCCCGCTCTATTCACATTACATACTTAGTGGTAGCCTTTCTCTGGAGGATTCACGCAAATGCCGCTCCATAGGCCCCATAATAACAAGTGGTATCCCCACTCTATGGTAGTGGTTCATTCTCCACTGTTCCTCTTATGCCTCTATGCATAGGTTTACAACGTTTAGATCTACAAGTTGCAGTTAGTTTTATCGGCTTACAAGCCACCTTGCCTCGAGTCCCGATTGATCATGCTCCATGCGGGCTGTTTATACAGGTTTCCGCTTCTCCGTATACCATTAAATGGTTTGGAGGTATTACTGGGTTTTGATATTGTAGTTTCATCACGCTTCCAAACATGGAAGACCCTTAAAGTATTTTGATACTAATTCATGCCCTCTGGCACGTTAGGGTGTTTCTTTACGTGGGATCCCTTCGGGTTCTACCCGAGTGTTTGATTTAACACTTGTGTTCTCAACACGATGTTTCGTTCAACTACTGTTGACCCCGGCACCCTTCTCGGATTGCTCCTGGGTGTTACTGAGTTTTGCCATTACATCTGGCTTGTACTCATGGTTATGTTCAGTTGTGACTTCGCCTTGCGGCTATGTCCTTGACTATCCCGTTTAGGGTTGTAATGTCTCCCATTATTGGGTAGATCATTGGTTCTTTCTCTTAGTGAGATATACTGTGGGAATTCTATCCCGTTTATCTAACATTGATATGATCAATTAAGGCATTCATCTTATTGCTTACACTGGTATATATTCCAGTTATTAAGTATTTCCGGAGACATATCCAATGTCTGTGCTTAATACTCTGTGCTTCTCGCACTTCTTAACGTTATGTTCTTAGCTCCATCATCCTACTGGATTCTTGACTCCTTTAGCTTAGTAAGCTTCTTTGTATTCTTCGATCATTCGAGGTGTCCAACTGTCTCGGTTTGAATTGGCTCTTTCGTCCGTAGTATGGAGTGGGCTACTTCCCGTGTTCCGTACTCTACTTGTATACATACATGGAGTATCTTATTGATACGTTACCACTTACCCAACTAACTCATAATTGGTCTGTCAGGCCCGCAAGCTCCTTTGGAGTGCGGTCGTTCCATGTCTCATTTGTGTACACTTGTAGTGTCGGTCACGCCTAAGTGAAGTATTCTGTTGCCAACTCCTCTTATATGGTCCTATAATGACTTACCGTGATTCTCTGGTTTGGTTTAAAAATTCGGGGGTTTTTGGAAAATTTCATGTTTGAAAGAAAATTCGGGTTTTAAAAATAAGCTCTTCATGGCATTTCAATGCCGGCTGATTCTTATCCAGTCCAGCTTCTTGCTGGCCGGTATGTTCTTTATACAGTGACTAGGCTGTTAGGCCTTTCAAGGTTTCATTTCAGAATTCTTAAGGTTCGAGTTGCTATATTGGCTTCATTCGCCATTCTGGTACTTTGCTAAGTATTGATAGCTTGTCAAAGCTCTTCTTATTGGTCCCGCTATTACTGCACTTGCCGTGGCAAGTGCGGGTACCTGGCGGTTTTGGTTTTTGGGTTAACTCATACCGGTCACGGTATTGTTCACATTATATTTGGTAGCCTCGTTGGCTCTTCCTTGATCCCCTAGTTGGATAACTGCTCCTTGGAGCTGCTTCTCATTCCTCTTGACATAACTGTCATTCATTTAGGTGCTCCTCCACTCTCGGAGTTCCTTAATTACTTTAATTCTATGCCTTACCTCGTTGCTCGTTCCCACGTCTTTACTGTGGTTACCGAGGTTTAGCTTATTTAGGTACTACTTTTGTAGTCCTATTCGGGTATATCCCGTAGTTATGCTCGTAGCTGTCTAAGCTGTATCAGTTAAGTATTGCAACCTCTTGGGTGTGGCAGGGTGGGTGCATCTACCTTTGACTAGACTCTCAGTCAATATGTATACCATGGATGGTATTAGTTAACTATGGCGGTCCGTAGACACGTGTCCCGGTTTTTGTTATTATCATTGAGTCGCCTTGTTGCACGGTTGGTGCTTTCTTTTTGCTGTTGCTCGGCCAGCTAGGTTCTCGCGACTGCTAAGCATGTCGCCCCAAGTTGCCACAGATTTCGGTCTCCTTGGATTAGGATTTCTCGATCTCTCGCCATTATGTGCGGTTATTGTCATTCCAGCGGGATCCGTCTCCGGGCTTTCCGGTTCTCGGGACTTACCGCATGACAGGTTCTGGTTCATATGGAAATATTAAATAACTGCCAGATTGGGTTTCCCCGTCTCTCTGGCGTTCTTTCCCAAGCTTTTAATGGGGGGTTGTGGAGGGCGGGTCTGGTATTGTAGGTATCCAGATCACACTGGAAGTTCCTAACTAGCGCATCTCTCACGCTACCACTCAACCCATAGCCCTAAGTCTCTATATCCTAACTCGGTATTTCCTAAGCTCGGTATTTCCAGTCATCAGAGCGATACTTCGCTCTGATACCATTTTTGTAACACCCCAACCGTTAATCTCATCATTACCTCTTAAACCTTCTCTAATTACTCTTACTCGCACAGCGGAACTCTAACTTACAACGAGGGGTGAAACAACGCCGTTAGCCACCCATGTGGCTAACCAGGCCTTTCTTACATACCGTAACGGTCTGATGAACTGGAACAACCGAGTACTTCATACAAATACAGTACTCAATTCATATCTCTACTATACCGAGTCTACAATATACGGATGCCGATAACATACTCGGACTTACACCTCATTCAAATGCATAAGTAATTACGATCTAACTACCCACGCTTCATAACTGTCCCCGTCCTACTCTCTCGAACGGTGGTCAGCTTCAAGTACCTGCACACTAAAAACGTTCCCCCTAGGGGGTCAGCTTACGCTGCGCATGAAATTCGCATATACCGCGTGCTAACCGCGGTACGCCGACTACTTCGGGTCGGATATACATGGAGTTCATTTTAAACAAACGACATGCATCATGGCAATACAATATATATGTATATCACACAAGGAATCTACATCCAATCACGGAACACGATTCCTAACTAACATAACAATGTTGTTAGTGGTAACTGGTTACTCTTAGGCATTGAGGATTATTCCTCACTATGCCTTGTTTACCTATTCAATACCTCACCCTCTCTCTCGGGTTACTTATTCTTATACTACCCGTTCTCTCGGGTTACTCATTCATATACTCACCCCTTTCTCTCGGGTTATTTATACTCGTTATCTCACCCGCACTCTTGGGTTATTCATACTCAAGCTCTTGTAGATTCTCGAGACACTACAGGTCTCCTACATCACGCTTGTTACTCTCTTTACATACTTAAGCCAAAACTCATGGCTCTCTAGCATAGTCTTACTTCCCCGGTTTCGACCCTACTCTGGGTCTAGCATGGTGGGAAGGTTCAACTAGCTCACGGAACTCTCTCTTAGTTCCTATCTCTTTTACTTAGGTCCGACTACTCTCGGACTACTCTCGTTCCCATACACTCCTCTCTCGGAGTTATAAAAATATCATGTATATTAGTCTAGAAGCATCATTCTCGATGTTTCTAATGACATTGGGAACTTTACTTAAATTCGGGTAATCTTAGGCTTAAGGGTTACCCTTACATTCATATACTTGTACATTCGGATATTTTCTTACACCGGGTAAAATCCTCATATAAGAGGTCGACCGTATCTCAAGGGAGTCACATAGTCCCTTAGGTCTCTTTTACCTTTCTTATATGTTTACATTATTGGATTAACTTCAATCCCCTCGATGGAGGTCATTTATCTCTCCACTCATATTTATTTCGTGGATTGTTTCAATAAGGTTCTCTAACCGTTATCGGGTATATACTCAACCCGTACATCTCCTCACATCTTAGGGAGTTCATGTGTTTGTGTTATCGTTATACTTTAATCGATAGCTTGTGTGTGTTTGCATAATACCATTGGTTATGTGACTACCCGTTCAACGGGTTTCTAGTCAATCAGTACTCACTAAGAGTCGGTCTATGCACTAAGTTAGACCACACCGGCATACAAGTATGTTAGCTCATTCAACATACAACAATGCATGCATAATCAAACAAGGGATTATTTTCATGCTTTAATCTTGATTAAGCCGGCACACAAACACACAAATCAGAGTAACTCGGTTAGCATACGGGGCATGAGAAAATCATACCTTTCACCGGGGTTTTTACTTTTACCGTGTCATCTCACCATGCTTGGTTCACACACGATCCACTGATAACATTCAAATGTTTTATTAACATCAAAGCATTACGGTATGTAAAACTAATACTCCCGTACTTAACCCCGTTTATCCCGTTATCTCGGTTTTACACTTGTTAATTTGAGTTCTCATTTCTCACTCTCTTCTAATACTTTCTTACACTTCTTAGGGCCTTTACATGTCACCAAACAAGGCCTTAACATCTTATAACATCATTAGCATTCAAACCCCCATCATTCACAACCTTTAAAACACTCTCTGTAGGTTTCTGGGGGTGGTCCGGGACTTGGTCCTTACCCTAAGTCCCGGACCAACTGAAGATACAACTCTCGGCTCAAATTTTGCTATGGTCCGGGACCTTGTACCTAGGCCAAGTCCCGGACCAATACTCATCTTAATTCTCGGTTGAATTTAGCAAGTGGTCCGGGTCCTTGTACTAGACTCAAGTCCCGGACCAAACATGGTAGGCAACTCTCGGCCTTAATAAAGGGGGTGGTCCGGGACTTTGTCCATGGACTAGGTCCCGGACCCTGCTACAGATTCTACAGATTTGCAATTTTCTAACTCTGTTACAGGTCCTCTCATAGCCCATTGATAAACCAATCTTCCCCAACTAAAATCCACATGTTTCAGCACCTAATTACCCTTATTAATCACCTTAAACTAAGGACAAAACTTATCACTTAATTCATGCACATTTACATCATTTCCACCCTCTCTGTTACACTAATGCACAACAGCACTTCTAGTTTTTTTTTTTGTTTCGGTTGTAGTTTTCTATCTTCTTTCTCTCCTTCCATTCCAACTCCACGCATCAATACACTCAAGCCCATACATTCCTAGGCAAATTTTGACAAGGTTTGTCTACATTCCAAGCATTCTCCACACACCAACCAACTCCCAAAATTCTATTTTTCCATCTCTGTTTTAACAACATTAAAACCTTTACAGCAGTACACTAATTCCCCTCTGTTATCACATATATAACAGTCCAATCTCATGACTCTTTTCCCACACTAAAACCTTATTAAACAATCTCATTCATCATCCAAATTGTAGTATCTTAACTACACTGAAACAAGGTCATTTATTCCCATTCAAAAATCTGTTTTACAAGGAAATAAACCAACTCAAAGTAAGCTCTTTACCTTGTTAGTTTCAGTTTTTCTTTTCCCTTCTTCTTCCTCATCTTGTTCTTTCTTTCCCTTCTTGTTTCCACACCAACCGATGGGTTTAGATTGCTAACTACAATCATTTTCCCATGCCATACATAACAAGCTAGTTTAGTTCTCACGTTCCTCACTTAAATTAGAACTTTCAAGAGTTAGTTTAGGGCTTAGTTTGGAGATTACCTTCAAGTGTAACATTGGAGAGTTTTAGCAATCAAATGGATGGAATTCCAGCACTCCACCAAGGCAAGGAAAAACCGGCTGGAAAAATGGAGACAAGAGCTCACGTGGGCATTTTTGATTTTGCTAGAAAAGTTAGGAAAAATGGAACTCTTGAGTTTCTTTTTACCTTAAAGCTTTAAGGAGATGGAGGAGACCCAAAAATACCTCTTCAAGCTTCAAAATGGCCTACTGCCATGGTGATGAAGGTGGAGGTTTCCAACTTTTGAAGGGTGGAAATGGTTGCCCAAGATGAGAGGAATCTAACGGTAGTATTTTTTTGTGATTTGGTGTTGATTTGAGTGTTCAAAATCAAGCAAGAAGAGAGGTGCTGTATGGAGAAGTTGAAATCGCCATTTGCGAAAAGGAAGAAGAAGATAATACAGAGAGGGAGGGAAATCGTGAATGAGAAGGAGAAAAAGGGAGGTGAGAGAGTAATATCCCCTTTTACTATTCCCTCCTTTCTTTACTTATTTTGTCACCTTGTGCCTTAATAAACTAACAAGTTAATTAAGTGTGTGTATACCAATTAAAAACCGGCCCACATTAATTAATTGCCTGGGTCGTTTTTCGTCTTTTTTACAGGAAACGCTCGATAATTTACCCGGTTTAGCACTATTCACCAACCGGGCCCGTTTTTCGGATTTTTTCTTGTTTCTTTATTTTTAATGGCTATTAAGCTTCCATTAATACTTAATTATAGTTATTTAATCATCTATAATTTTTACGGGTCCATTTGACCACTTAAAGTCACGTTTTCGGGTTTTCTCGAAAAACGTGCTTTTATGCTTAATTAGCGTTTTAATCCATTATTTGGATCCGTTTTCTTCGGGAATCATTCCCGTATACTTATTAGGCCTAACTAAGCCTTAGGAACCCATCTCGGACCCTCTCGAGATCGTATATCTCTTATACTCATTTAACGCGTATTTTAGCGTTTTTCGCTTTTCAAGCGTTTTCTCTTTTCTTTTGGTTTTATTCTTTTTACCAATACTCTTTAGGCACCATCAGGCCTTTTATAATCATATTAGAGTAATTTAATCGCCATTCCTAGATCCGGGGTATTTCACTTGTGTACAGAAGAATAGAATTCCCGGCAACCTGGGTCGACATGCCGAGCAGTCGAGGATAACCAGCTTGCAACGCACCAACCGTGCAACGGGAAAGAAGTGGATTAATGAAACCCGAGACGAGTGTCTACGGGACCACCGTTGTTAAATGACACACCGACGGTATACCAACCGACAAAGGAACTACAACGTAGTGCCCAAACAAGAGACAAGTCTGAGTGACCACGACAAAAGCGTAGAACGGGCTACGAAGAGGAAACAATACTAAGTAAAAAGGGGTCTCCAAGAATGGGAGACACCCCAGTTAATAATTATCATGTGAAGACAGTGAGAAGTCACCTAGAGGGTTACTCTCAAGACTGTAAAGTCGAGTAAGGGCCAACAAGGCCACTGATGACAGTGCGGGTAAAAACAATACCACAACCGGTATGTGTTGAACCGATAGCCAGTTAACATGGCGCACTTGCCCTGGCAAGTGCTGCTATAACAGGGCTGTTCGGGGAAGTTTTAACAACTACAAAGTGTTTGGTAAAGTACCACGAAGTTAAGTGTGATCATTATGACCATGGAAGGGCTTAACAGCCTAACCTCTGTAATTGTAAGTACACCAGTCAGCGAGAAGCTAGACTTGGTTAGGGTAAGAAGATGTTGTGAAACCATGAAAATTTTCTTTCAAACTCAGATTTATTTCAAACTCTTTTCTTTCAAAACCAGATTTTCTTTCAAACCAATACTTCTTTCTAACTTTCTTCTAAACCAAACCAGTAAAACCAAGGGCAGTTGATAAAGATACAACAGTGGAGAAACTTTCCCTCAATTAAGTTCGGGAAGCACGGAATGTATATTGTCAAGGGACAATATAAGGGAGTTGACAACAGAATTGTAACACCCCTCTCCATAATCACGATATAATCCCTCACGTAGCAATAATTAAAACGTCTCACAGCGGAAAAATAAATAACAATTACAAATCTCGCTCGGGTGTCACCGGCCATTACTCGCCCATGCGAGCAACGTAGCCAAACTACATCCAACTTCCAAAATAAACAAGCTGCTAACGACAGTGATAACGAGAAACTCCTATACATCATACTAAATCCATAAATCATAAACATCGACAAGTGAGCGTCTACCCAATCCTGAAAAATACATAACCTTACCATACGACCATACACCATCCTCATTGCTAACCCAATGAACTCCATGTGTGGTAACAAAAGCAAAACTCCAATTACCCTGTTCCTGCTCTTCAGCTTCAACAATGATCAACAACCTGAAATGGTGTAGTATCAGCGATAGACGCTGAGTATGCCGGGCTTGGACCCTAATGGTCACTTGTCATTTTAACCATCTTATTACTAGGTCGGTTTCATGCTTTACCATTTTACAGTTATAACAATACTGTAATAAACATGTATAATACACATATTCATAGATATTCAACCATCCATCCAATCCACAATCATTTAATAACACAGTCCATAATTATATATCGAACAATAACAATATAATGTACAATGTACATTCGCCGTAGCGTACAGTGCTCATATTTAATTTACCTTAGCCTCGTAGGCTCCATCCAACCATCAACACACAATAAAATAACCACAAGTATAACCAATGAACAACAAAGTGAAACAACGAGAATAATAAACAAGTATTAAGTCTAGTCCATGGTATTGTTCGCCACTGTATAAGTCTCAATTGTTTTAGTTGTTCAGTTATACCTAGTGACAATGTCTCGTTAAAACGACATGTCTCTAGTTACCCATATATTATGGCGGGTCACCCACGGCAGTAGCCACTCCAACGGTAGAGTCTCCAACCAACGAGCCATTCTAGCTCACGGGAAATTTTCTTGATACTTACGGACCCGTACGCGGACATCCTGGTATCGTTTTTGTGATTACAGCGCGCACCAAGAGCCACATCCTCTTGGCTTTACTTCCATTCCATTAATTAGTTAATTATACCATCGCATCACATTACCAAATTTTCTAACACAGCAGACTAAGGTCATTAGTCCAATCCGGAGTTTGTAAACTCGGGATCCAGTGTTAGATACGAGAGCGGCGTATAGAAAGGCCAATGCTCCGTATAAAAGTCTTGGATAATATGTATAAGTTATTATCCTAGTGCTACAACGTTTTACTGACGTTCCTTATATTTCATATAAGATAGCACCATAGCCGCTAGTTCGTTTTTTATATATATATAGGTTCATATATACGAACCAATACTGTTAACTCAACAACAGTAAATAATAAGCAGCTATAAATACAGTTCATGCATATTAATTATCACATTCAGACAAACAATCTTATCACAGATCACACAAAAGTCTGAACTGAGGAAGCCCTCAGAGACAATCAGAGACACATAACAACATACAAGTTATGTCAACAAATCCGAGCCCAAGGAGCAACCTTAGGACAACTCGGATCAAACCCCTTTACATACCGTTCACCCTGATCGTATTACGGTGGAGTATGAATCAGCAAGATCCTATGCTCCGTGTAGTCCGCTAGCTTGTCAAGCGTCCTTGTCAGAAGTATAATCTAAACGGTATTAAAACCATAAGTGAGTCTCCATGACTAACTACATCCGGTATTTCCGAATAATAAGTAACCCCGACAGTTCACCCCTGTTTTCTACAGTTGTTTGTTACAGGTTTCTCTAAAACAATCGGCTTTGTTACTTAAAACGCATACGTCAAAACATTCAACTGTTAAGTTTAATTCCTTATATTCCTTTTAGTCTTATCCACATCTAGTTTAGGTACGTAACCTATAGTTGCATGTATACATGCATTCTTATACTACATTGCATTCTAAAATTCATAACTTATAGTTCGTAACTATATATTTTTTTAAAAATAACCACCACCATTAAATCATTTTTTTTCCAACCAAAATATATATCCACCTTATATACATTATCCTTGTGTATGTATATATTTACCACATAGGTAATTCCCATGAGATTAACAAACTCCTATGTTTTGTGTTACTTTTTATCATCTTTTGTTAGATGATTTTTCCCATTAGTTGTATATATATTACAACCTATATTAAGATTATTATCCTATACTATGTAACATTTATTGTTGTATATTTACAACTCCTAAGGTTTATTCCATAAACACCTTAGTTTATAAATCCCATTTATTTATAGTTTGTCACATTCTTTGATGTGAATATCCTTACTCATATTAATTCCTCCTAAACCATATAATTGTTATAACATTTATAACATTATAGACCTTAGCCTAAAATTCATTTTCCAAACTTATCAATCCGGTAAAGCCCTTGAATTTATTTAAATTCTATTTTGACCACATAACATTATGTAATGCCATTCCATATGCTAAGATCATTTGACATGATATTCCTATTTCCTTTAATTAATAACCTATGGTTTTTATACCAAACTATTTATTATTGCCGCATGGGCACCATATCAAAACCATATTCTTTTTCATAAACCGCAGTTTCCTTTATTTACAAAATCACCCCTTAATTTATACCATGTTATATATTCCATTTAATATAACATTTCTAACTTATAAAAAAAAGGTATAACCTATGGTTATTTTTTGTAAATTTCGAACAGCCCTTGTGCTATTCTATAATTGCCATTTGGCCCTATTTATAACACATAGTTTCATAATTCATTAAAACTATATATTATACATATATCTTAATAAACACTCTTATATTATTCTAAAAATCATCAAATTTCTCCAAAGGGTTATTATTACCTTTATTAACCCATATATAATCGGTATTTACTATACCACCTCATATATTTCTCCAAAGTGTCATAATGACATAATAACTATATTTATACATATATAGTTCATTTTAATTCCAAAAAAAAGAAGACATTCCAATAAATTCCTAAAAATTCCTAATAGCCCATGGATGTTTAAAACACCATTGTACACCCTTTATTTTCGGTAATAACATATTTACCACATATGTTATAAAAATATTACCTTAAGATACTTATCTTATTATAAAACCTTAAATAAGTTATTTAACTTATCTAATTTGGTCAAAACCTAGGATATGGTCATGGTTGACCACCTCAATACTTCCTTGACCACCAATTCCTTATAATTACTGTTTGAACCCCTAAGTTTCCAAAATTCACCAGTTAACCCCAAAACTTTATAAAATCTTATAAAATTATTTTTAACTCCTTTAACCTCTAATTTTCGGCCTTATTATTCTAAAGCCCCCAAATTAATTTAATTACATCTAAGACCCACTTCTTTTCGGTAATAATAGAATATCACCTAAACTTAAATAAAAACTTGTAAATGCATAATAAATGGCCCTAAATTACGTGGCCTTATTACAAACATTGGCTTGCAAAATAAATTACACATAAACGTCCCAAATACATATAAATTTTCAGCCTCACCATATAATTTTCATTTATTTACCAAACTTCCACATAATGTCTTAAATTTGACATTTATGCTTGTTTAATTAGTTATAAAATTTATTTAACCATTCCTTAAACATTTTAAGGTCAAACAAGACCTTATTTTTCTCCTTCACTCACGGCAATTTAATTAGAAGTGGTTTAAGAACATATTAACTTAGCAAAGTTAATGTTTAAGTTATTTATACCTTGATTTAACTTAGGTAGATCCTTGTTTGGATTCGCCACCTTAAGGAGAATTTCTCCAAAGCTTCTCTTACATGTTTTTAAACAGAAAACAAGGCCTAGTTAGTCTCCAAGCAAGATCTAACCATGAGAAGTAATTTAAGTCATGAAAATCATGGATTTTTACCTTAGATCTTCAAGCTTGGCATAGATCTACTTCGGCCCTATTTTTTCCAGAAGAGAAAGAGTATCAAAGCACTCTCAAGAACAAGGTATAAAACCGTGGGTGAATTAGCTTGGAAGATAGCTAAGTTTTACCGTGTTTAAGATCCCAAAAATGGTGTTTTTGGCTTGGATCTAGCTACTCCTTGTAGATCTTGGAATACCAACTGAATCTACATGAAAAGGAGAAGAAATAAGGAGGGAACCAAGGTTTACAACCGAAATCTTCAAGAAAGAAGAGATATGTGCTTATAGCACATTTTTACCTTAAATGGTCAAGACTCGAACTTTCCTTCTTAGATTCTTGCTTTGGCCGGAAAATGATTCTTCATTTAACCTCCAAACACTCTACATAGATGTATAGAAAGGTTGGAGTAGTAGATCAATGGAAAGGAAAGAAATGAAGAAGAAAATGGGCATGTTATGCCTTAAGAGCTTACTTAGAGCTTGAGCTCTCTCCAATGGAGCTTGGTATCTTACCTTCGGTCAGAGAAAGCCAAAGGGAGAGTTTGGCCCCTTGAGTTCCATGGTTGGAATGGAACTCATCAACAAATGACCTAATTTTGGCTTAAAACACATTTTTGCATTTTTTTATGATTTAAGTGGCTTGATGACTCACCAAGGTTGATTGCAATTGATAAATTCGTTGGAGACAGCAGCAAGGGACAGCCGGCCATGATAGGAAATGTTTGTGAATTATTTGAGCATAATTGATTCAATAATGGTGTAATATTATAACTTTTAGCAATTAATTATTGAAATGAGTCATCACTCTTGTCTTGTCCTTGCATGGAGTCTTGTGTCCACCGTGTAACAAGGAGAGGAGAGGCTCCTCAATCGGCTCCAACCTCACATGGGTAAGCAAGTGGTAAGTTACTTTTGTGTTTTATATGTAAAAGTGTACTTTTTCCTTATTTTATGTAAAAGTAAGGGAATATATTTATTTGTCACATGGTATTTGTCTCTTGGTCTATTTAGAGACTTGCACGATCAATTTTTTGTTGTCCAATTCGTGGTCAATGGTCAACATTGACCAACTTAGTCAATGTTGACCCAAACGGGCCCCACTTTAGGGTTTTATTAATATTTTAATATTAAATTGGTAAAAATTCCTAAATTTCTGGAATTAAATTCCTAATATCATATAATATGATATTTTATTATATTTAAAGGTAATTATAACCTTTTAGCCCATTTAAAACCAATTTAAAAGGCGATTACACAAAAACGTGCTTTAAGGAGTTTTAGTGCACATTTTGTGTTGCAAGGTGTTTCTGAGCTTGGTTTTCTTTGAAAACGGTTTTGTTGTGTACCTTACATGATATTTGATCATGGTATCCCATTTTATATCATTTAGAGGTCATTAGACCTTTAAGGTATTCTTAGAGCACCTTTTTGCCCTTTTTGACCTTGAAGCATGTAAATGCGTTTCCTTTGTGTTGGAGTGTTGTCCAACGGTTATAATATGTTTAATATTATGTTAATAGACTTAGGACAAATTTTTAGGTCCTAAGAAGTTCATTTGGGTATTTATTTACCCTTAACAGTCAAAGGGTGCAACATCTTGTTTTGTGTTGACCACTGTTGTTCATAGTTGACTTTTAAGGCATGTTTAGGCCTTAATTAATGTGATTAAATATTTAATCCATGTTTTATTAATTTGGGGTATTTCAAGAATACTTCACCTAGGCGTGTGACGGACACTACAAGTGTACCAACTGTAATGTGGGACGACCGCACTCCGATAGGAGCTTGTGGGCCTGGTAGACCTACTTATGGGTTAGTTGGGTAAGTAGTAATGTATAAGTATGGTACCCCACATATGTATACGAGTAGAATCCGAAACACGGGAAGTAGTCGGCTCCGTACTACGGTCAGCAGTATAAGTCAAACAAGAAGTAAGGATTACAAGGAATGGTTGAAGCTAAGGAACTCAGTTAAGTTAACGAGACTAAAAGGATTAGTGAATTCCTTTCAAGGAAATGTTTAAGAGTTAGGAAGTGCAAAGTGCACAAACTATTATATAAAGACATCACATATGTCTTAAGGATCCTTAGGGATAAACATGATAGCTGGAACGGAGACCCAGCCTGTGCATGGCAAGGCAGATGCCTAATGTGGACACATTAATGTGCAATGAACGGGATGAAACTCCCAGAATGAGTACCTACACTACCAGGAAATGTTGATCTTCACAGAAGAGGATAATAAGCCAGTTAAGAACGCAAACGGCGTGGCTAACTGAATATACCAATAAGTGTGAACCAGACGTAATGGCATAACTTAGTAACACCCAGGAGCAATCCTTGAAGGGTGTTCGCATCAACAAGTGTTGCACGAAATGGCATGATAGAAACACAAGGGGTGAAGCTAACACCCAGTTTAGACATAAATTGTCAGGAGACGGACTGCCAATCCTAAGGGGGCATTCCATGAAAGGAGACGGAATGCAAGGACCTTGTCATGGAGCTCAATATAACATCCAAACCATGTAATGTTGTACAGAGAAGTACATGTGTGTGGACAGCCTACAATGAGCGCAGCTCAAGGCAAATAAGGCTTATAGGCCACAAATAAAATGTGTTATGTAAATTAGATTGATTGCAGAAGTTTATGTTATATAAGTGAATAGAGTGGAGAATGAACCACTGCACTAAGAGTGGGGATGCCTCTCGATGCTGTGAAACCGCTGGAGCGGTAGTTATGTGTACCAAGCTCAAGAAATATGCTGTGGACAATATTATTACGATATGAGAGCAGTTAGTTTAGTAGTATGTGTGTATAAAGTGAAACACCGAGCTGAATAATACCGGCTTGTGACTTGAATGATCAATGCTCAAGGAGCATTCGGTAGTCATCCAAATGAATGACGGACCATAATGTGAATGATATAAGTATAGGTGTGGAAGTTAATGTGACAGTAAATACCATGTAAGTTATTGTTATGCAATGAGTAAGAGCACGGTTCGCGGCCGGCGACCGTTGTATCAATGTTATTGAGTAATAATGTGGCAGATAAGACCAGTTATGAGTTAAACTCAGTGGAGATGCAAGGTAAGCAATGTTAAACAGACTGGGCAATAAGCCAGTGGTAGGTACTATGTGTTGAGGAACTCAGTGTGAATTCCATGGCGAGTCGCATAAGGGATTTACTATCAAGAGTTTACGCCTCTGCACTCTGTATGACTGAGTGTTTTGGTATTGCACTTGCGCAATAATGATCGAGTGGGATAGCTAGGAATTGGAAACATGTTAATTGTGGAGCAATAATGTTATAATGGCCGATGCATAGGAAATGCAAGGCCGCACCAATAAAAAAAGTACTTGTACAAAACCAAATGTGGAGATATGATTAACAGTAAGTGACTACAGTAGCACTAACTGCCAAATATCGGTATGGAATATACCCCAAATGTTGTAAATAGCTAAGAGAGCACTACACACTAGGTAGTAGCTCAATCTCAACCGACAGTAAGTCGGAAGGAAACAAGTCAATCATTGTGAAATACATAACTATTTACACAGTAAATTGTTATGGAAGTGGATAGAAAGTTTATAACTCACCAAATTCGCTAACGGTAAAAGATACCACGCGTCGGTTGAGAAACCATTGTTACCAAGATGAAGGTGACAATTGGGGATGTACAATACAGTAAGAATAACAAAAAGGGGCAATTAAGCTCTACAGTTACTAGAGTTTCGCAACAGAAACTAGTGAGCCAGTGATTCAAGTGTTGAATGTACATGGTGAACATGAGTGAATGGCTAATTATTAACGCCTAGAAGCCTAACAGGCCAGAATCGAAACCAACTAAGAGTTTAAACAAACTCCAATGAGAATTCTTGGTTTAGGAACTAAACCGCCAATATGGTTAAGATCCTCTAATCAGAATCCATTGTGTAATAGACCGCGTGGAAGTTAAAACACTTCACGACGGCAGAACATTTTAAGCAAATGTTTAGTGATTGATTACGTGGGTGTAATCCCTTTTAAGGGGGGTAGAGCGCAAAACCACTTAGTGTGTATTACCGTACAAGTGTATGTGACTTATGTTGTGCATAGCATAAAATAATTTGTTTTGATGATTGGTGTGTGTGTTACGTAAACATACGCATCCATTCATGGTTTAATTGTGGTAATTGCGCACAGATGATGCGAATACCAATGTGATAAGTGTGTTGATTTATTAACAGTTGTGTGTGATAGTACAAGTGTGGGGAGTAGAGAAACTCCCGGGAATAAAAACCCCGACAGTGTATAAATGTGAAATGGTGTGTTGTATTTTGATAAAATATATGTGTATATATATACTATATAGTGACTCATGGAAGGGTATGAGACCGATATAAAACCTAATGAGGATAAGGTTCCCTAGGTAACAAGATTAAGTGAATGGAGGTAACTGATAGGTGGAGTTCTATTCCTTGGAGATGTTATGATCATTATTAGAATGATTAAAAAGATAGAAAATTGGAAATGAGTGATTTATTTGATGCTTGAAAATGAAGTCGGAGGTGGAACTTGATTTGCATACGATCAAGGGAAGCCGAACACAAATTGGGTGGAAGGATAGTTCAACATTGATGTTGATCACATCAGGGTTGGATGACTCTTGAAGCTCCCTATAAGTGGTCACAAATAACCACGCTAAGGAAAGAAGCAAAGAGCATAAGTTGGACTTGGAGTTGTGTGTGTTTTCAAAAGGATTTTGAATTGGTATTTGTAAAACGTCGATAGATACTTTACATAATTAAAGTTCTCTTACTTAACCTCACAAGGAAAAAATTTCAAATTTAAGTGATTGTTTTGATCTCCCAAAGGCACGGGGACGGAAGGTGTCCATCGCGACCGGGTTCTGCGGGATCATAGTGTATATCAAAGATATTTTTGATTGCTATACATGCTATGACATGTTGTGTGGTATGTGTAATAAATATTATTTTGACCTTGAGTTCCTAAAGTGTATGCTATTAAGACCTATGAGTCTAAATGTGTTGTGTTACATAGACCTATGTGTCTAAAGGCTGTTATGTTATCAAGACCTATGTTTCTAAATGTTGTTATGTTACCCAAGACCAGAGAGTCTAAGGGTTGTTATGTATGTGCAAATATTGTTAAGATACCCGGACCATTGAGTCCGAGGTTATCATGTAAGTATGTTATGTTATGTTATGTTATGTTATGGTGGATGTGAATGTGTTACCCGGACCATTAAGTCCGAGGTTGTGATGTAAAGTGTGTTTGGTTATGGAAGTTTTATTTCTATAAGTAATCCCCGTATTCTAATCCAAGATGTGTGGGAAGTGTAAACTTCCAGGACGAAGTTCTTTTAAGGGGGGTAGATTGAAATACCCCAAACCTTGATATGTGGTTTAAATATTAAACTATGGTATGTAAAGGCTAAAAGGTGCCTTAGAAACATCAGTGAACAATTTAAAATATAGTAAATGCAATAAAGCACTAAGATACAGTTTGAGCAAAAACATGCTTTAAGCTTGGAGTGAACTTGGTTAGGACCCAAAGAGCCTACCAAGACTTAATAATATTCAATTATGATTTAATAAGGCTAATTAAGTCCTTAGGAAACTTTGGTAGACAGTTAAACCAAACAAAACACAAGAAAATACCTTAAAGTCAATAAGAGCAAAAATGTACTCTAAGCTGGGGATAAATTTGTATAAGACCTAATGGTCATACCTATACCTTATAAGAATGTTAATGAACATATTAAATCAATTACCAAAGAAAACCAAGCTTGAAAACAAGTTAAAACATAAAAAGTGCTTTAAGGAGTCTTAAAGCACGTTTTTGAAAAATTGTCTTGTAAATGAGTTTTGAGTGGCTAAATGTCCATCATTACTCTTTAATTAACATGTGTACTATATAGTATCACATTTGGAAGTCTATATCAATGGGAAATCAAAAATTTCACATCTATGTGCCTTGTTTTAGTGAATAGTAACTAAAATAAGCTAATTTGTAACATATGTTGTTATAAGTAATTAAATTGGTCAACAAAGACTATCATACCCCTAGACTACTAATGGGGGCCGGTTTTTGTTATGGTGAGTCACCAACATGTAAAAGAAATCAATTAAGGAAAGGAAGGAAAAGTAAGTAAAGGAAGAAAGTTACTTTATAACATAAATATCTTCCAAAAGCAAACTTACCTTCTCATTCTCTTCTTCCTTCTCATTTCACACGGTTCTTCCTCCCTTCATGCTCTCTTCTACGGTTTGCAATAGTACCACACCAAACTCCATCTTTGATCTCTTGTAACTCCTAGCTCCATGGTCCAAATTCAATTTCAAGACCACCATTCTTCTAGTTGGAGCAAGCTCTACACTCTATCTTTTCAAATCTTCAAAAGCCTCATTTCGGTGCCCAGGAGATTCACCATTGATGGAGCTTGAGCTCACCTTTTCACATATTATTGTCCTCCTTTGCTTCAAGGTAAGGAAACTCAAAGAAAAATGATGTTTCCTTCACGTTTTGTGTTGCCCGAAAATTCACCTCACAATGGTGTTTTCACCTTGCTTGTTTTAGCTTCATTTGAATCTTCCAAGGGCTAGGAGGATTCCTCTCTTGATACTCATTCAAGCTCTCTTTCCATTCCAAGGTAAAACAATCATTTTAATACCTTAAGATAATATATGTAACTAGGGTTTACAATGAGATGAAGCTTAAAGCTTGTATACTCATTATATTATTTGTACATTGTTTAGAAGTTGACAAGCAACTAAAAGCCTTGCCAATTTAGTAAAGGAAACAAGAAAGAAGTTTGTGAGGAAAAGAGGTAAATATGCTATCTCAATGTAGTTTAAAGTCTTAGGAGAAATGAGCTTGTATTGCTTATGAAAATGATTTAAGGAGCCAAAGGCGAATGACCTAGTAAAATGCTCTCAAGGGAACTATTAAAGGGCATATGTGTTGTTGAGTGTATTTGCAGGTTAAAGGCAAATACAATGTGGGAAATTCAGTGTTTATGATTTATGCATCTTAAGGGCCTAAGAGCCATGTTATTTAAGGGCCTAAGTGCCAAGCAATTTAAGTTTATGCACTAGATTGTGATGTAGTGTAAATTTGGTGAAGTTTTGTGTGTGAGAAAGTTCTTGATGGATTTTAGGTGTTCTTGAATGAAATAAGGTAAAAACCTAAGTGTTTGGATGTGAGTATATACAAGAAGCAATGGCAAAATTTGGAAAATGTGTAAGAAGTTCTAAGTGTTTTAAATAAGTTTTGGTGAACTAGGAAGTGTTAAAGGTGAACAAGTGTTTTACTAGGGAAGAAAACATGTGCTAAGGTGATTTAAAGTGATACAAGGATTTAGGTATTATCTAGGAAGTTCTAGGAATTCAATGTGTGTTTTTGAGAATGTATTAAAGTCATGGAGAAGTTTGTTTAAGGTTTAGGAATGTTGATGTACAAGGAAGGAATGATGTTTAGGTAAGATGTCAAAAAGGAGATTTAGTTAGTAAGAAAAGAAGTCGAGGGATGATGGTAAGGTGTAGAGGAAACACCTTGGTATAGTGGTCATTATAGGTGAAATACCACCTAGAAATCTTAAGGAGAAAACATTCCAAGTGCTAGGAATTTTGTAAGAAATTTGTGAATGATAAAATGGTTTTGGTGAGTGATTTAAAGAGTTAAGCATATAGCTAAAGGTGTGTTTGAAGTGCCAAATGATGTTAGAACACATTAGGAGGCTTAAGGAGAAGTTTGGAGGAAATTTGACAAAGTTTGGACAAACTCTGATGTTGTCCGACCCAGTGGTCCGACCCAGTTGTGGGTCGGACAGCTCTGTTTAGTCACCTGTTGGAGTTTCTGGAATGGTCCGACCCAGAGGTCTTGGGTCGGACATGGGTCGGACAGGTGTATTTATAAGACAGGAAAAGTTCTGGAACGGTCCGACCCAGTTGTGGGTCGGACGGCCCAAAGTATGTAAAAAAAAATTGTTTAAGGTTATAGGATGATGGGGATTATTAAGTAATGATGTTATAAGATTCTAAGGACATGTTAAGTGAGTTATAATGACAATTTAGTGGGGAAAAGTTGTATTAAATGTAAAAGTAAAACAAGTTAAAATGTGAAGTTATGTAACTAAGTTAACGGGAAAGGTTATAAGCAATAGACTTTAAACAATCATGTTACCCCGATGTTAATAAAAGTACATGTAATGTTATCAGTTGTTCGAGAATTGCTCGAGGAACATAAGTGGACGTGATAAAGTGGACTCCGGTGAAAGGTATGGTTTTCTTGCAACCTGTGTCCTACCGGATTACACCGGCTTGTATGCCAATGTGTTTTTCTGTATGTTTGCCACGTTGTAAGATTAAACATGTAATGAGTTTACAGTAATTCATTTATGTGGCGTGTTCAACTCTGATACCATCTAACCTCGGAAGTGTTAACCTTAGTTAACTGAGTCTAGGATCACATGAGAGTTTGGTATTCTGATTAAACGACCCGAACCTTGGGACGTTCTAACCACGGCTATGCGTGTGTTAATTGTGTGATATGTGTATGTGAATGTAGGGATCTCCCTTGTGTGTTTAACCCAGTTGTAATACTGTATGGTGTGTAGATGTGATAGACTCCATAGTGGGGTTCTAACTAATATCTAAAAGTAAGTATGTACTAACAGTGGTGAGGAATCCGGTTTGGCCGGTCGCGCATTGTTTGGGAGTGGGTATCCTTCTTAGCCTTACCCTTCTCTCTGTTATGGTTGTTTCCCTCACGGGTTATGATCTCCCATTAGCTTACTCCAAAGCTTAGCTATTCTGACTTATGATAGGTTTAGGGGGAACATGTGTTTGTGTGGTGTGTTCGGGCCTCCAACCCCAAACCATCTTAACTTAAGTTACTCGTCCGACTATTAGGACGTAATGAGTGTTGCTGTTGTTGTATACGAGCTTCATGAGGGTGACTTCATTCTCTAGGCTCACCAGTGAATTAACAATGTTTGGGTCGGTTCCTAAGAGGACCGTTCCCGTTATGTTATGTGATGTTGTTGTAATGCAATTTCTATTGCGATGTTATTATGTGCACGTCGAAACGTGAAAAGTGTTGTTATGTTTTGCTATGTGATGCATGTTATACGTTGGAAAATGTGGAGTATGTGGATCATGGATATGAATCCCCGTTTGTGATAAGAGGCGTTTAAGGATAACCCGATTAATGGGTAGTTGTCGTCTATTAAGGAAGTAGCTCCATTAGAGGAGAAACACTCTAGGAATAATGAATACCATGAGTGACTTATCGAATAAGGATGTATTATCCGTTTGTTGAGCCCATTGAGGCGAAATGTTATGTGTTGTGTGTTTACAGTTACATGCATGATTTAAATATAATCAACCGCATGCTAAGACGACAATTAGTTGTGCGTGGCCCGTTAGCATGTGGGCTGCAGGATTACCATACCAGCAAAGGTGCTGAGCCCCATGGGGGCCACCCTTTCTCTTCTTTTCCTATTTCAGGTACAGAGAGCTGGAAGCCGTTCAAGAGTAGGACGGGGTAGTCGTTGTACATGGGTAGTCATTTAAATTGTATATGTACTATAGGAGTAGTAAGACCGGAATTGTTATCGGCATTAG
Organism: Limonium bicolor; assembly: GCA_023374045.1. Lineage (NCBI taxonomy): Eukaryota > Viridiplantae > Streptophyta > Magnoliopsida > Caryophyllales > Plumbaginaceae > Limonium > Limonium bicolor. Next base: position 129,958,105 of record CM041781.1, read on the forward strand.
TTTGTGAATACTCGGTACAGTTTGGAAGATATGTGTATGCTTGTTGTTAATGGAAAGGGATAATGATGTGTAGTCGCTTGGGAATCTAGTCCATCAGACCGGTACAATGTTTATGTAATAGCCTTGTTAGCCACGTGGGTGGTTAACGGCGTGTAACACCAACGAGTTAAGTAATGTGAAGTAGTATATTTTCCGCTGCAGAATGATGTTATGTGTTTGTTGTTGGATGGGGTGTGAAGAGGGCAAAAATATGACGAGACTGAAGAGCCAAAACGGTCCAAATCTTAGATCCCGACTCAGGCCCCAGGCCCCCTTCAGGACCCTGTTAAGGCTCCAATCTAGACACCAAGCGTCAATCCGGATCCCGCAACGGTACTAAGTTCAGGCACTAGACCTCATGACTAGGTCCAGGATCCCGCACCCAGCACTCTACGTGTGGGCGCCACATCCCGCGTCTCGTATTCCGCATCCGGGCGTCATACCCCGTACCCCACACTTTTGGACCGGAAGGCGTTACAAGGAGGAAAGTGTCAAAGTTAGGAAGGCAGCTCTTATAAAACAATGCTACATGTTCAAGGGTTTAGGATAGACTTCACCCTAGAAAGTCTATAAATAGAGATGGGGGGTTCATTTGTTGGGGGACACATTATTAGAAGAGAGAGAAAACACTAGAAAGCTCTCTAAAGTTGTAATACCAAAAGAAAAGGAATAAAGATATTGTCAAGAAGTGGATGTAGGCCGGATCATTGGCCGAACCACTATAACTCTCGGTGTTCTACTCGTTTGTAAGATATGAGGGACCAAATTACATGTTTTCATTGGCGCCGTCTGTGGGAAACGAACAGCAAAGAGCAACCACGAGTTCCACACGATGTCACTTGAAACCTCAGCAAAATACTCGCGACTCAACCACAACCTCGAAGATAATCGCACGCCTTCATTTCAGAAGATCAAGTCACAAAGGAAAGCTCGCTAGAATTCATCCAGAAAGGTTGATTGCATCATTCGATCCTTGTTAGGAATCAAAATATTAGACGCGTGACAGATCAGGCAAAAAAGTGATGATCGAAATATTCAGTGATGATCACGAGCCGACCGCAGTTTGTGAAAGATCACTTCCAGCCCGGCCTTGACTCAAAAGAAAGATCTGTGTGTGAAGTCATCACGACAAGCGAGCAATTTCAGAAGCAATAAACTTCAAATCGATCGTAATATTAAGCTTCGGTAGGCGAGTCCACGGAGGTTCAAGAGGTTATAGAGATCTCATTTAATGACAGGGAGTGAAGAATCGAGCACAACCTGATGCGATCCAACAAGGAAGAATCCTTTGTAGTCTTGAAAAAGATCTAGGAATCACGATCTAACATCGCTCAGTTATACAATTAAGAATTCATTCGTCATTAATAAGAATCATGTTTATCACAACAATTTACTCTCTTCCTTCGCAGCAATGTTTCGATTGTCCGTATCCTAGAGGACTGCCTTTTGAAGCGACCAGGGACGGCACAGAAGCAAAATCGAAGGAGTAACAAGAAAAGCCTCCCTTGAAGCACTCTACCCTAGGCGACGACCCAAAATCTGACTAACATCTCAGATCAATGCACAGGCACAGCGCAATGTCGCGATTCAATTTCCTCCAGGCAACTGGATAGCTCAACTTCAAAATCCCTCATTCAGGCCCGGACAATCACTATGGTTTATGACCGGGCATCGTTGCAACTCGTCACCGGTCAACTTCAGAGATCTCATCGACAAGAAGATCAAATTCAACTTAACGGGACTAAAATTGGGAAGAGAGCAAGCTTGAAAAGAGACTCCGGTCGGTACTATAGCCCAGCGGGTGTGCGAACGAGGCCTCGATTCAAGCCCGTCCAGCCTGAAAGTTGAAAGGATACGGGAGCCTTGCCCGTCCAGCCTGAAAGTTGAAAGGATACGGGAGCCATCTTCAGATAAAGCCTGGACATTTTAAACAAAGTTCTTTGAAGAGCGGGTGGTGACCCTCAAGCGACTGACGGGCGGCTAGGTGACGAGCACAGCCTCGGCCGGGTGTAGCACCGTCGTGACTTCAGTCGAGGAAATTCAGCCCGATCAGGCACAACATCACCAGGAGCAACGTCGACCAGGCGTAGCACTATTTTAACTCAAGGACAGGTGCGGCATCGACCGGATGCAACATCGGCAATTCGGCAACTTCGACCGGGAGCAATAACTTTCAATGACCGGAAGGCAATCCGGCTTCCTTGACCGCATCGCAATCCATGACCGGAAGGTAATTCGGCTTCCTTGACCACATCGCAATCCAGGACCGGAAGGCAATCCGGCTTCCTTGACCGCATCGCAATCCATGACCGGAAGGTAATTCGGCTTCCTTGACCGCATCTCTGTCCATGACCGGAAGGCAGGTAGACTTCCTTGACCGCATCGCAGTCCATGACCGGAAGATCATTCGACTTCCATGAGCGGGAGGCATCGACATCCATGACCGGGAGATATGACCGGAAGATCATTCGACTTCCATGGCGGGGAGGCACCTCCATCCATGACCGCGAGATATCTCAGTCCATGACCGGGAGATATTTCAGTCCATGACCAGGAAGAAACTGGACCATCCTATAGAGAGCACAAAATTGGATTCAGTAAAGACGAAACGAGGCCACAATTCCAAATCCCCGAAGGTTTTTCCAAGTGGCCAGACGACCGGGAGGCTTTCTTCAACTAGGATGTCACCCAAAACTCTTAAAAGCAAAATCATTTCCAGACGTGGACGGCAGAACGAAAAAGAGATGATGGTCTCGCACAGCAAGGAAACTAACTGAGATAAGTCCTTCGATCATAAAACTAACTCATTAAATTCCTCAAAATTATTAAAAGTTCCTTTGATCTGCTGTGGTGAAGTCGAAAATAGAATTGGCAATCCAATGAGCTTGAATTTTGTAATTTGTTAAGCATGATTGTCTTTTCTCAGAATTGGCAATTCCAAAATTCCTGATGCATCCAGCTTTCGAAAATGTGATTACAGAGTGATATCTACGTCAAATTCTAAATTCTTGCCTATGTCTTCAATAATGCGAAACCAAAAAATACTTTATAGCAAGCTGAGATATTTTTGAGGAGGGATATCAAAACCTCAAATCTGTTTCTGATTTATAATCTTCGAGGTATGTTTCTGTCTTAAATCAGATTTTAACCAACCTTTGAAACATTGGTAGGTACGGTACTTTCTCAATCTAAAATAGATTTTAATTCAGTTTCCCCTCTTGCTGATTACTGCCTTGGTATCAGTTTGTTTGAGTACACCATGCATCTATGGTTCAGAGTTTTAAGCGCTATGGTAGGACATGAAGGTAGACCTAAAGAAAAATCTTCATTTGCAAAGGCATTTCCAAAATCTGTAACAACCCAAAAAAAAATCCTTCACAAAAGTTCTCATCTGCTTGAGTTTCCAAAATCGAGCTTGTGAACAGAAACGAATACTGTTGCTTTTCTGTTATAACTGAAGCTTTTTGTCTATTTCAATCTGGAAAATTAGGTATTTCTAACCAGGTTTGGCTGTGTTCAAACTTTTGTCTCTGTTTAAACATGTGTAAGCCTAAGGGTATATGGCTCTGTCTGTTCAAGATGATTTATGATCAAATTCTACACAGAATTCGTTATTCCATTAAAATGCGAATTTTGTTGCTATCTTATCAAGGCTGTTTTCAGCCGGTTTTACCTTTGAAACTTCCAGACCATCGATAGAATTTTTTTTATGGCAACATTTTAATCTGTTTCAAGCCCATTGTAATAATGGGGTGGTCAAGCAACGATGATGCAGGCTGGTTGAGCTTTGGCCTCTTATAAGATTAACGTACAGGTCCAATCGTGATTGGTTTTGCAAAACTTGAGTTATACCTGTTAGACGTGAGCATTTTGTTGAACTTTATATAATAAAATACAAGCCCATCTCTTTACTTTCATTTCTGTCATTTTGATGAACATTATATAAAATATAAGTGTACTTCAGTTTTAAAGAGTATTTCAGTTTTTTACTTCCTGCTGTGCCACCATAGGAACATGTTTGGACCAGTTCATGTTTTGTTTTTAACCCCTCCATTATGAACTATTGCACATACTCTTGTTTCAGATTTCACTTCAAATTGTTCCACAAACACTCGTCTACCTCGCAATTTCTGGTCATTTCTACTGCTTCAATTAAGTGTATGTTCAACACTTCGAACAACCATGGTTAAAAGCTTTCTTATGACTTGTATTATTGTGCATTTTTTGCAAGACATTTCTGGTAATACAATACGAATTTATAGATGGTCATGATTCTGGTCTTTGTGCTTTTCTGCAGTTGTTTGTTCCAACTATTTCTGTATTTTGGGGAAATGCCTGATTTTAGTTTTGTTTAAAAGCCCTTATAAGGCTATTGAGTTTAAAAACAGCAGTTTCTTTAGCCAAAGACTTATGGTATCTTCACTTCAGTCTTTTATCTCTTCTTAGCGTGTATCTTTTTGTCATCCTGACCTCGTTCTCTGTCTCAAAGGCGCAATAGCATACAAAGATCTAGTAGCCTTAAAGCTTTCTGCTACAGCTTGAATATGGCTAGAGTTATACTCTGATTTTGTTTTCTATGAACATTTTGATTCTGATTTTATTTTAGAGCCGGTGGCCTTGATTGTTTGTTCCCTTTGACAAAGAGCATGTACCTGTTAGTGGCTTTTGATGCCATCTGAAACCGGTTGGCTAAGGTTGCTTTGGTATCAATAGTTCAAAGCATGTCTTAAACAGTTGAATTTCCTCTCTGTTCAATGTACTGCTCGTCATGGGCATTGTGTTGCTTAAACTGATTGATTTTTTGACATCTACTACAATCTAAAAGCAGTCTCTAAATGTTTATATTTTTGTTCATATTTTCCTGCGAAAATTACTGCTGCACAGTTTCACCATATGGTAGTCTTCATCATATTTCTGATATTTTACATTTCTAACGTGTCTTATGCTCCAATCTTGGGATCCAAATTCTTTTCTGAAAAAACCTTGGGTTTATAATTTTATTCGTCGGATTAACCATCACAGCAGTAAAAGTCTTATGGATAAGTTCAAGGGTGGAGGTTATGTTTCATGTTTCTGTTAGGAAAAATGTTCTCTACTGAATTTTGACAGGCCATGTCATTTACAACTTCATTTTAGTCTGAACCGGAAGAGATATATATAGTTTTCAGTTTAGTCTTTGCTGCTAATTTGCCTAGAATGGTCTTCTGGGTTTTATCTTGTCATTTTACTGCTGCAATAGCAAGCTTCTAGCAGCGAATACTTAACTGTTCTACTAGTCTCCGCTTCATGCTTGTTGTTTGCTCTTCTACATCTAAACGTTATTACCACTATATTGTTGAATTCACTTCTATTAATAATATTGCCTGTTTCAGTAAACCTTCCGGCCAAAGATTAACGCTACCATCAAGGTATGGAGAGCAAGGGCGTAACATAACAACAACAATAGGACGCCGGAAGATGGATGCTAACAGAAAACGTTTTCGACCGGGAGCACTAATCCAGTTCAGATAAACAAAGATATCACTCAAGGTCATACCACTTTCCTAGCAAAACCGCACCAAATGTTATTCCTGAAGCGGTCGCTTGAAGACGTTTCTATTATTCTGAATGCTCCCAAGTTTGTAAAAAATCTATGACTGCGAAAATTCAAAAGTATTATCAAAATCCATGGCGCTCACATAGGCCCTCTGGTCCATGGTGCTTTCATAGGCCCTCTGGTGAAGGTAACACCTACAGGCTATCATGCCTTGAAAGCAACACCTACAGGCTATCATGCCTTGAAAGCAACACCTACAGGCTATCATGCCTTGAAAGCAGCACCTACAGGCTATCATGCCTTGAAAGCAACACCTACAGGCTATCATGCCTTGAAAGTAATACCTACCCATGGACTTTCTGCAATAGATTTGCATATCCATGGTGAAAAGCAACACCTACAGGCCGTCATGCCTTGAAAGTAACACCTACAGGCTATCATGCCTTGAAAGTAACACCTTGGGTTGAAAAGAAACCCGGCCATCGAGCCAACCAAGAAAACCCATCTCTGGACCCATCAGGAGCTCTGGTCGCCTGTAATGGGTGAGTTGTTAGGTGCGGGACGCCACACCATACTTGAATCACGAGTACCATCCTTTGGCTAGCATAAGCAAAGTTGGGAAATATGTTTTCTCTGCTCTCCCTTTAAGATCATATTATTTTACCCTTTCAAACAGGGAATGGTTCTTATTAAAGAACCATTGGTTTTCTTTATGAAAGTCTTATTATGGATTTCTGGATTTCTGGTCTTCTGGATTTCTGGCCTTCTTAATTATTGCGTATCAAAACTCAGAAGATTTATCCATGAAGGATTTACTATCTCGAAGATATATGTCCCAAAATACCCAAGTTTATCAAATGTACTTGTGGGACTTTAGTTGTACTAGTTTAACCAAAATTTTTGTAAGTTCATTTTTTCTTTGTAAAAGTTAAAGAAAAAAGAACTTGTGGGACTAGGAGATAGGAGAAAGGAAAAGTAGAAAGAATGTAAATTTTTATCTTTCTTTTTGTAAGTTCCACTTTTTTGAGTGCCAAAAGTAGAACTTGTGGGACTGATGAAGAGGGCAAAAATATGACGAGACTGAAGAGCCAAAACGGTCCAAATCTTAGATCCCGACTCAGGCCCCAGGCCCCCTTCAGGACCCTGTTCAGGCTCCAATCTAGACACCAAGCGTCAATCCGGATCCCACAACGGTACTAAGTTCAGGCACTAGACCTCATAACTAGGTCCAGGATCCCGCACCCGGCACTCTACGTCTGGGCGCCACATCCCGCGTCTCGTATTCCGCATCCGGGCGTCATACCCCGTACCTCACACTTTTGGACCAGAAGGCGTTACAAGGAGGAAAGTGTCAAAGTTAGGAAGGCAGCTCTTATAAAACAATGCTACATGTTCAAGGGTTTAGGATAGACTTCACCCTAGAAAGTCTATAAATAGAGATGGGGGGTTCATTTGTTGGGGGACACATTATTAGAAGAGAGAGAAAACACTAGAAAGCTCTCTAAAGTTGTAATACCAAAAGAAAAGGAATAAAGATATTGTCAAGAAGTGGATGTAGGCCGGATCATTGGCCGAACCACTATAACTCTCGGTGTTCTACTCGTTTGTAAGATATGAGGGACCAGATTACACGTTTTCAGGGTGTTACACCATCCTTTAAATATAAATGGTTGCAACTTATCTCAAACCTTATCTAAATCTTAGAATACAAACCATTCTTTAAATAGAAATGATTGTATCTTATCTCAATGTTTACTTTTGTCGGGTCAAAAGCAACCCTAGCCAATGAGCTATCAACTCCATTGGTTAAATAAACAACTTATCTTATAATTTAGGATTTAGGTGATCCTACCGCACCATCTTAATGCCTCCTACCTTGGACTGGATGTCTAATGTAGCTGAGCCGGCAACCGACCCTAGGCAACAAGTCCGAAGACAAGTCCTTAAGTGGAAGTCGGATCTACTTTAGATACCGACCCCCTTTCCTTAACATGCATGACCGGAGTCAGTCCCGGATTCCTCACTCCCCCCATGTACCAGCTAGTAGAAGTCTCAAGACAATGTTTGTTGGTTAAACCACTTTCGGTTTTTAACAAACTAATATTAGGGAGTGTTCCTTAGTCTCACTCGATTCCTTACTAAACGTTAGTTAGTAGGTTCTCACGGTAAGTTGTGTTAGTTTTCAAACATCACACAACAATACGATAAACATAATATTCCGGTTGCATGCTTTATCTTGTTTGGTCAGCACACATAAACAAATAGCACACAAGCCGAGAGACACCTCGTTATCAAGCAGGTCACAAGAAGACTGTACCGTACACCTGGAGATTGGCTAGCTCTCAAAACGATGCTCGCCTAATCTGTCAGAAACCTTCGACTATCTAGATCCTATATAATGTGATGGTCGGGTAGATTAATAACTTATTCATCTCATAAACATTCGGTTACCATATGCAACACTTTTAATTAAACTTCCAACTACCTACACATATGTTCTTGTAATTTAGGCATCCTATATTAATCCTTATGAGTCATACAACTCTAATCTCTTATTCCATTAACCAAAATCTCAATCCTTTGATTATATATTCATATCCATATATATATATATATACTTCATTCGAATTAAATGTCACGCTGTGCGACCCTTTATCCACTTAACCTTGGTGTGTCAACATAAGCTCACTTGTTCTTATAAATGGTATTGATATTAATAACATTATATCAATCCTCCAATAATTATCCATGCTCCTAAATTTAATCCCAACTAATATACATATATATATATATATACACACATTCCTATCCTCGTAAATATCTAAGTTCCTTTCGTTTTAACCTCTAGCTACATAAACTCTAATATTACCCATTATATATACATATACATTAACCTCAATTCTTACACATTAATACCAATTCAATAAACAATTACATAGTTAGTCTAATCCATCTATTGACCCCTCACTAATAATTCATCACTCTATCCACAACTCACCAATTTAATACCTAACTATTTAGAATTGCCCAATTCTTTATTTTAATTTCTATCGACTTTGAATTTGAGCTTGAGCCCATAAATCTGATTACCTAACTAAAACCATATGGTCCAGTTCCCAATTTAAACCCATTTCTTATTCTTAGCCCAAATTAATTTCCTTTTATAATTCCAGTGGACTCATTTAAACCCACTTCCCCATTGTCATTCTTACTTGGCCTACATTAATTAAGGCCAACTAAACCCAAACTCATTTTGACTTGCTGACCAGTCCAAATTACCAATTTAATTTATTTTTTTCCTAGCCTAATTCGATTCACACCTAATCCTAATACAAATTATAGATTTACGTAATCACCACTAAATCTTAATTTATTAATTCAGAACCTATATTTCAATTCCTTTACCAAACAGACCCTTTTTTCAGTTTTGCCCAGGTCAAAAACTTTAAGCTGATTTTGACCACTTTTCTCAATTTGCACTTTTACCCTAATTTTCTTATATTTATGTTTCTGCCCCAAATTTTATCAAATTACTCATTCGCCCTTAATTTTACAGATTTTATCCCCAATTTATTTCTCCAACCCTAATCTCATTTTTTTTTCTAAATCAGAGTTTGAAGGCCCCAATTTGATTCCAAAATCAGAGAATTCTAAATTTTCTATCCAGAACCAAAATCTAAGCACTAAATCGGAAATCCGTCAATTCAAACCCTAAATTTGGAATCCAAACAGCACCAAAATTCAACCTACGAACGAACTTAATCTTCAAACATAGTAATAGCATGAAAATTCGACACAAATTTCGGAATCAATAATAACTACACTAAACCCTACAATCCAAACTTAATTGGGAACAGAAAACTGCTCTACTAAGCCCTAACTTTTGGCTCACAGTAGGACCACCAAACACCCACAACAAAACTTAAGTTTGTAGATTCGATTGTTCACAGTTTCGGACAGAACCAAGAATAACTAAACTTATTTACTAATGTACACCTTTGAATGTTTTCAGGAATGATTGGCTCTAACCCAGGCCACCTTCGGTAGGCTTTCCCCCAAGTTCAGCCAGAAGAACGAGTCTCAGTCGGTTCTCACTCTTGAATTCGGCTTGAATTAAGGCGCAAGCATCTCCCTACTCATCTTTCCCAAATTCGGTCTTTGGCTCTCAGATAGGTGCGAAAACAAGAACAGAGTGAAGGGAAGTAAGGTAAGGATCAAATCTGGCTTCGAATTTAGGAGGGAAATCGTAAGAAAAGAAAAATGAACCAGGACCTTACCTCCAATGTTCACCGGTTCGGGATTCTTCACCAAGGAGCAGAATGAAGGAGAGGCGCGGTATAGAAGAGAAGAAAGGAACTTGTATGCCTTGTTCTGGGTTAGGGTTGCAACGTAAGTGAAAGTTGAAGGATAGACAGGGAGATCGAGAGGGTGGAGGAAGAAGATCGCCGTTCGAGCAGGAGGAAGGGCGGCTGGGGTATGTTCTTCAGTTAGGGTTACAAAATACTGTGAGTGAATCTGAGAATTAGAAGATGTGGGTTGTTTTTTTTTTCTGTGTTTGGGTCGATACATTGCCGAGACAAAGGGAGACTGGGCCGGCCCAGTCTTTTGGCTGGTCGGCCCAATTCATTTTTTTTGTTACACTTAAGATGTCGTTCTTTGACTCGTTTTATGTCTGTTTTTCATTCCGTTTGTGACATTATGTCCCGTTTAACAAGACTAACCATTTTATGATTCTAAGTTTATATTTACAAACAATAATTATTATTGTAATTCATAAATTTAATTAATTATAATTTAATTCCTAATTGGTTTTCGTTTTGCCATTTTAGGCGAAAACGCGAAGTCTTTTATTCTGACTGTTTAACCAATTTTTCAATACCTCTAAAATTACCCAAATAATATTATAAGGTGTCTAAGATCTCATTTTCACTTCTAAAATATTCGTGACATGTTTTTCGAGGTAAAATGATTTGTTTTATTTTCACTTATATTCTTTTTCCTAAACCTCCTTAACGTCGTTTTAGGTTTCGTTTATGTTTCCTAACGACTTTTAGGGTTTAACTAAATATTATATTATTCCCTTGTACGTATTTAAGGGTATTTAATTCCTTAATCTCTCATTAATTACTTTTATTTAATTAATTCATGATTAATTAAAGTAATTAAGGTTTGAGATATTTCAGCCACTTACACAAGCCTCCCAAAATTCTCATTATTATATTCTCTAGTTCATGCCTAAACCTCAAGGACACCTTAGTTAACTCATCTCCACTCAAATTCCTTTTAATGATTTCTAGTAAATCATAGGTCATATTAATTCACCACAATCACTTAAACACTTTGTTTTCTACTCAAATTTCTCCATAGCTCCTCTAGTATATTACCATGCCCATATGCATTGTTTTCCTCATTCAATCATCTCACAACCATCATATCCTTTCTCATCATATGTTCTCACCCAAACCAACTCATTCACAACAAACTCAAGATAGTGCAATAATCTTAAATTGCATAGCACTAAGGCTCTTAAATAGCATGACTCTTAGGCCCTTAAATGACTTAAACTTAAACACTGAATTTCCCACATATAAAAGCTTTCAACCTATGAATACACACAATGCTCCCATAGCAATATAAGTGTTCTCATCATTCACCTTATACTTATCTTACTAACTCATTTCCATTGGCTCCTTAGTCACAAGTTCACAAGCTTGTTTAAATTCTTTTTCCTAGGTTATATAACCCACTAGCTAATGTAAGCTTTAAGCTACACTATTTCTTATCTTAATCTCACCCCTTTAAACCTAAAACCACCATTAGGTAAGCAATTTACCATGTTTTTCTCAAGCTTATCTTAACTTCCTCCTTAGGGCTTTTCTTGAATGAATCTCGGCCACCAACTTAATTTCCTTTGCCAATGTTCTAATCAATACACAATGACTCTCATGAGTGCTAAATAATAAACTAACCTTAAGGAATCATTCCTAGGTCAAAAATGTGTTTTAAAGCTTAAAAGTGTATGTTTACCTTTGAATTTTGAAATGTCTTTCATAATGAAGCAAGGCAAGACCTCCTCAAGTCTTTGGAGAATATAATCAAGCTAAAACAAGGGATAAACAAGGTCCCATGAGAAGGTAATTTTCGGTAATGGAGGATAAATGGTGGAAACATGATTTTTCTTACATTTTCCTAACCTTGGATGAATGGAGAAGATAATGAACACCTCAAGGTAGTTTTCCCCCTTCAATGGCGTTTTCCCTTGGCACCAAAATGAAGCTTTTGGAATTTTGGAAAGATAGAAAGGTAGGTTTTGGTCTAACTAAGAATAATCTATGCTCACTTTTTGATTTGGAGCTAAAATGAGTATTTGGTGGACATTTGAAGATGGAGCATGAATGGAGGCAGGACTCACGGTTTTGGAGCAGGGAAGAAGAAGAAAAATCGGTGGAGGAAGAAGAAATGAAGAAGAGAGGAGAGAGGTAGGTTAAAAGGTGAGATATTTTCTTTTTAAAGCAAATAGTTCTTTTTCACTTTATTTCATCTTATTTTCTTATTGGATGAAGCCTAAGGTGACTCATCCCCTTAAAAACCGTCCCCCCTTAGTAATTAACATACATAAGGCCTTGTTTGGCCATTTAGCTAATTAAAGTTGACTTAAGTCAAAACTAGCACTATTTGAGCACTATTCACTAATTAGTGCACATTCGGGAAATTTTTGGTTTCCCATTGATTTAGGCTTCCTAATGTGATACTAATTAGCACTATTCTCTTCTTTTTTTACGTAACTGCTGAACATGTAAAGCCTCCCTTCACTTTCCAACTTCTATTTATGTTTCCTTTCTTTTCTAGAACCGGTAATATATGATCTCCATTCTCTTCTTGCATCTACGCCTCACTTCATTCTCTTCATGGTAATTCTGCATCCCAACATCTCATCTTCATAATTTCAGTGCCAGCCTTCCACTCTCTTCACTGTAACTTTGCAACCAGTCAGTATTCACAACCTTCACGATGATTTTTTAAAACCAAACTGGAGAGCAAACTCGTCTCCTCATGCCCTGTCGTATCTGCTACTCTTCATTCCTTCTTGTTACAGCCATGCTTCATTCTCTTCACAACAATATTTCAGTCCTGACTAGCGAGCAGGGAACTCTTGCCTCTGCACCAGCTTCATTATTTTCACGGTCATACGGGGCTGGAAAACAATAGTTCATTCCCATAACCGATAACATACTCAAACCCCTCCTCTTCCTGCTGCCAAGCATAACAATGTTGAAGGAAGGGTTGAAAACTTTTTATTCTTGGACATACATGCTCGCATCTCTTCTTGTACAACGCCTCTGCAGTGATAAGTTTCCCAACTGCAGCATCTTGCGCACCAGATTTCACATGCCTGAAACCATATTTTTCTGTAACCGGTAATATACTTCACCTTTCTCCCTTGCTTCTAGCAATTAAAACAATATTAAGAATTTAAATTTTTGGTACTAATATGGTAGATTAATGTGTTATAGGAATAAATAATAGTATTTCGGTAAAAGGTTGGGTATTTAAGTTAATTAGGGAATTAAGAATGGCTATGTATATATTATAGATTATAATTTGTGAAATACCTATGTGATTGGATGAAAAAAAACTTAATAATTAATTTTCAAGCGGTTAAATGATTGGTGATGTTAGGATTTAAAATACATATATTGAAAATTTAAGATTAAAGAACTAAAAAGAATTGAGTAATAGGATAAAATCATTTTTGAGTGGTTAAATTGATAGGAGAAAATTTATCGGCATTTTGGAGCTAATGGGTGAGTTAAACAAATTGATAGTAGGTGTTAATTGGTAATTGAACGCTAATATCATGGGGTACTATTTATTGGGAAAAAACATACTATGTTAATACGTATATACTGGTTATACAAATAGCGTTAAGAAAAATAAGGAATTAATAAGTGAGGTTTTAAAATAGTAAATAAGTGGAATGGTTAGATTGATAAATTATAAAGTTATAAAATAAGGGTAGATTTGATAAGAGGAGAAAAACAATTATTAAGTAGTTGTGAAAGTTGGGAAATTCATGGTAGAAATGTCTAAATAATGTATAATTAAGCGTGATGATATAGAATAAATTATGGTGAGGATATAAAACCGAGAATAAATAGTTAAGTTGTTGGAGAACTAATATTCTGGGAAAATATTATGGTTAGTGAGAAAGATTAAAGGGAGTACTTAATAAACAATTATCAAGTGGTTATATAACTAGTGATATAAATTAATTGAGTAAAACAATAGTAATATGGGAGTGAAGAAGAGAGGTTAAATTGATGAATAAATTTGATTGCTAAATTATTTAGTAAACTTTGGTAAGTTAATAATGGGTCAATAAATCGCTAAGTTCAAGGGTGAATTAGATTGTAGAAAGAAGAAATATATGGACGAATTGTAAGTAATTAATTATTAAATAGTAAAGACGGTTGATAATTTTAGGATTTTAAAATATATATGTACAACTAAGCATAAGAAAATAGGATGAAACAAATAGTAATAAACTAGTAATATGATAGTAAAGAATATAGTTGCTGAAATGAAACCTAGTGGTTGGTAAATTAGAAATAGGAATTTTATGGTAGAACAAAGAAAAGGTACATAATAAAGGTTTAGTAAATTGATTAAAAAGTGTTGGTAGATTTGGATTTAAAATAGGTGAAATAGAGTTTGGTAAAAAGAGGAAAAACAATTTATATAGAGTATATAATGAATTGTTAAGTAGTTCAAATGTATAGTGATCTTACGATTTAATATACATATTTATATAAATAAGTTTAACAAAATAGAAGGAATTAAGATAGAATAGTAATTAAGGAATTTAGTAGTTAAGTTTGTAAATTAAAACTAATTGATGATTGATAAATGCTAGGAAACTTAGGGTATGATTTGGTAGTATGTTGAATTAAAAATTAATAGACAAGAGTTATAGTATTGAGGATATCAATGGGTAAAATAATATAAGATGTATATATATATATATATAAATATAATAATATAGTTTGAATAACGTAATACTAAAATGATAAGTAATAATAATAAAGGAGAGTATGTTATTATCACACTCAATAATGTGAGGGGGTATGAGTTTAAACTGAGGGATGAAATAATACTTAAAATTTGGTAATAATGTTCAGGAAAAATTAGTGTATTCATGTATATATAATGTTATCGGTGCCATATATTGGATATTGGGTTAGTATCAATATTGTAAGATATTTTATATACGGAATAACGTTTCAATTATGAATATTAATAGATTATTGGGCTTATTGTAAACACTAAGGTGTAAGTAAAGATAACATGACCACCTAAACTAACACCACCAAAATTAGAATACCTCTAGGAGAATCTTATAACCAATAACTAGCAAATCTTTAAAGATGAGATCGGTGGAGAAGAAATTAAAAGTGTAGTAAACATTTGACCAAGGGAAGTTGGGAATTAATGAATTTGTATCCACTTTCTAAATCTAGGATTGAGTAATGTGATGCACATGCTGGATTTGGATGGTTTGGTACACATGCCTTGGAGTTTATATAAAGCTACAACATTAACCAGGTACGATTGCTTGAACGAACTCTTGTACGATGTCTTGTAAGACTGTTGTACGATTTCTCGTACTCAGATACTTTTGGTAACGAACTTTATGGAATGTTTTGAGAAACACTAACTGAGCTTGGATAGAATTCAAAGGAAACTATTTGTGTGACTAACTCAGCTTGATGTGACTAATTGAGCCTTGAATGTATAACTTACATGATTATTGGTTGCTCCTATCTGGTTGTCTCATTAGATATTAACTGTCGGGGGTTTACGCCTCTGCACTATATGGGAAATGTCAATCTTGGTAAACTCTTCTTTTGTATCTAGATATTGTTTCATCCCTGAGTTGAGTCTTTGTTGTGATGTGCGCAGATCTTCACCGGTAAACAGCGAGGGGCTGTATATCCCCTGTCCAATCGGACGTTGTAAACAGCGAGGGGCTGTATATCCCCTGTCCAATCGGACGTAGTTAACAGTGAGGGGTTGTATATCCCCTGTCCTAAAATGACGTACTTGACGGTAGGGGCCATCTCTCCCAATTGGTATTATTCCACTCTAGAGTTGTTGGTTCTTCGATTTCTTCTTTTCATTCCTAGTCCTTATGACTACTTGAGTCTTTCTACTCCTAACTGGAATTGAATCTAACAAGCATGGGATCTTCACTAACTCATGGTGTGGTTTTAATTGACGAACTTTACCTTTCTATTATCTATCTCTGTAACACCCCTACCGCTAATCCTTTACTTACCGTCTAATCGCCCTAATAATCCTACTACGTCGCAGCGGAAATACTACTACTACGGCGGGTGATACAACTCCGCTAACCGCCCATACGGCTAGCTAGGCTTACACTACTTACAGTCACGGTCTGATGTCTAAATATACCGAGCTACTAATTTAAATACCAAATACAAAAGATCACATACTTACATTGCTGGATTACCGAGTATCAAAATGTATTTAATTACATTCCTTTTCAATCTTCCAAAAGTAATGAGTTTCTACCAACTACTCATCTATACCATCTCCTAGTTCCTTCATTATCCAAAAAGGGTGTACCCTATGGTACACCGTCTAACAAAACCTACAGCCATGTACAACATAGTACACATTTCACAATCCATTAATTACAGACAAAAAGAAATCAAGCTTAAGTTCTTCATAGTCTTCACCCTTCACGAGGACCTGCATTAGATTAAAAACATCACCCCAAGGGGCTCAGCAAAAGCTGCGCATAAACTTCGCATATACCGCGTGCTAACTAGGGTACGCCGACTATTTAAGGTCAACTGTACATGCGGTTCATTATTTTCATACATACATGCTTTACATACAACATACAATCATATACAATACACAATCCAAAACAGCAGTACAATAGCACACACAACACTTACCTTCACAAGGGTTAGCCAAATTACACATCCGGGTTAATCGGATGCTTATTACTCTTTTACTCATTACACAATACTTTATCTTACTTACTTTTACCATACTTATTTACTCATTCTTACTTACTTACTTTTACTCATGTTAAGTCGGTATGACCTCCGAGCAGGGACCACACCGTCCCACCACCGGGTTTTACTCGGCTCACCAATCCAGGATGCTACCCATTTAAGGGGTTTGGGCCGTGGACCAATTAAGAGCCAGGAATTGGAGCCAACGTCTTGTGACTCTGCCTCATCACGCTTGGCCGAAACTATATCGGACTTCTACTCATTCCAATTTAATTACAAATTTATTATGTTAGATTGGTTAGCTTGTTAGGAATCAGTTAGAAGTCCAATCACAATAACATTCACTCACAATACAATATATCATGCATACACACACTCATATTCATCAATATATTTCATGAATTATACAAACTATGATTTAAGAAAATATCCAAACAATGAACAACATCATGTATTCACAAGTAAGCCTAATAATTCTGATTCGTGCATTTATCTTATTCGGTGATCAATTAGCACACAACACACAAATCACAGTAACCAAGGTAGCATACGGGGCATGAGAAGTTCATACCATTCACCGTTGTTGTAACACCCCAACCGTTAATCTCATCATTACCTCTTAACTATCACTAAATGCTCTTACTCACGCAGCGGAACTCTTATTACACCGAGGGGTGAAACAACGCTGTTAGCCACCCATATGGCTAACCAGGCCTATCTTACATACCGTAACGGTCTGATGAACTGGAACAACCGAATACACAATACAATACTTTACTCAAATCATTTCTTTACTATACCGAGTCTACAATATACGGATGCCGACAACATATTCGGTCTTACACCTCTTTCAATACATAAGTAATTAAATCTAACTTCCCATGCAAACCACCGACCCCGTCCTACTCTCGAACGGTAACATCTTCGGTGTACCTGAAAAATAAAACGTTGCCCCTAGGGGCTCAGCTTAACGCTACATATGAAATTCGCATACCCTGAGCGCTAACCGGGGTACGCCGACTACTTTTGTCGAGAGCATGGAGTTCATTTTAATTCAACCAACATGCATATAGTAATACATTATATATGTACACTACACAAGGATTCGACAATCAATCATGGGATACAATCCCTAACTAACATAACAAGGTTGTTAGTTATATCATTTACTCTTAGGCCTTGAGGGCTAAACGTCACTATGCCGCTCTCTCGGGTTACTATTTCGTATACACACCCATTCCCTTGGGCTATTCATTCTGTACTCCCCCATTCTCTCGGGTTACTCGCACTCATAATCTCGCCCACTCTCTCGGGTTATTCATAATCGTTATCTCGCCCACACTCTTGGGTTAATTATACTCAAGCTCTTGTAGATTCTCAAGATACTACAGGTCTCCTACGTCACGCTTGTTACTCTTGATACATACTTAGGCCAAAACTCATGGCTCTCAAGCATAGTCTTACTTCCCCGGTTTCGACCCTACTCTGGGTCTAGCATGGTGGGAAGGTTCAACTAGCTCACGAAACTCTCTTAGTTCCTATCTCTTTTTACTTAGGTCCGACTACTCTCGGACTACTTACATTCCCATACACTCCCCTCTCGGAATTATAATAATATTCTGTATATTAGTCTAGAAGCATCACTCTCGATGTTTCTAATGACTTTGGGAACATTACTAAAGTTCGGTTAATCTTAGGTTTTAAGAGTTACCCATACATTTCACTTACTCATACTATCGGTTATTTTCTTATATCGGGTAAAATCCTCATATTGGAGGTCGACCATGTCTCAAGGGAGCTACTAATCCCTTAGGTATCTTTTACCTTCTTCACTAGTTCTCATCTTCGAACTATCTTTAATCCTCTTGAAGGAGGTTCACTTATCTTTCCACTCTCATTTGTTTCGTGGATTGTGTTATTATGGTTTACTAACCGTTATCGGGTAATTACTCAACCCGCACATCTCCTCACATTCTAGGGAGTTCATATGTTTGTGTTTTCGTTATACATTAACGGATAGTTTGTGTGTT
The DNA here is from genome assembly GCA_023374045.1 of Limonium bicolor. Classification (NCBI taxonomy): domain Eukaryota; kingdom Viridiplantae; phylum Streptophyta; class Magnoliopsida; order Caryophyllales; family Plumbaginaceae; genus Limonium; species Limonium bicolor. Next base: position 129,976,758 of record CM041781.1, read on the forward strand.
TGCACATTTTCGTTATCATAAGCATCTACCCGATCTATGGGTCTCTAGCCAAACGTTACTCACTATGAGTCGGTCTTTACTCTATGTTAGACCACACCGGCATACAAGTATGTTAGCTCATTCAACATATAACAAGACATACATAATCAAACAAGGGATTATTTTCATGCTTTAGTCTTGATTAAGCTGGCACACAAACACACAAATCAACGTAACTCGGTTAGCACGCGGAGTATGAGAAAATCATACCTTTCACCGGGGTTTTTACTTTTACCGTGTCATCTCACCATGCTCGGGTCACACACGATTCTCTGATAATGTTTCAAACATTATTATTAATACTAAGCTCATACGGTACATAATAAAATGCTACTCCCGTACTTACCCTGTTATCCCGTTAACTCGGTTTTACTCTTATTAATATGAGTTCTCACTTCTCAATCACTTCTAACACTTTCTTACACTTCCTAGGGCATTTACATGTCACCAAACAAGGCCTTAACATCTTATAACATCATTAACATTCAAACCCCCATCATTAGAAACCTTTAAAACACTTTCTGTAGGATTCTGGGGGTGGTCCAGGACTTGGTCCTTACCCTAAGTCCCGGACCAACTCAGTAGCTAACTCTCGGGTGAAAAACAACACATGGTCCGGGACCTTGTGCTGGAGTATAGTCTCGGACCAAAGCAGGACTTGCACTCTCGGCCTTAATTTAGGTGTGGTCCGGGACTTTGTCCAAGGACCAAGTCGCGGACCCTGCTAAAACCTGCTCCAAACTTGATTTTTCCACTCCAAATCAATCCTTAAACCACCCTTAATCTTTCCCTAATCTTTCCACAAGATTCATACATGATTAATCACCTTAAAACATGCTCTAAAACTCTTCAAATCATGGGCTAAACCCTTACTTAAATTCTTACTCAAAATCACTTATATATATCATAAGTAGTTCTCTTGTTCTTCTAACTTTTGTAACAGATTTTGGTATTGTCTCTTACCATTCAATACTCCACACAATAATGCCACTAACAGCATTTAAAAGGCATTATCTCTACTCCTAATACACTCTTCTCCTTAGTTTGGCTTTCAAACCATTACCACTCACTTAAACCTCTTTAACACAACTAGTTTCTTCCATTAAATGAGACACTCAAATCCACACTCTCATAAACAAATTTTGACAGCACTTGGCTACTTTCTATGCATTCTTACCACACCAAATATGCTCACAAACACTTCTTCTCCCCTGTTTGGTTTAGACATCAAAAACCACATCAAATTCCCATTTATTCAAACATATAAAGTAGCTTAGTTCCCAAGCTTATTTCTCACACTTAAACAACATTAAACATCCTCATTACTCTTTCAAATTATAGTATCTTAACCACACAAAAACAAGACCATTAATTCCACACTAAAAATCTGTTTTGCAAGCAACAAAACTAGCTCAAGGTGAGCTCATTACCTTGTTAGTTTCTGGTTTTCTTTCCCTTTCTCCTCTTTCTCTTGTTCCCTCTTTCTCTTCTTCTTTCCATAACAAACAAAGGAGCCTAGATTGCCAACTACAATCATATCTCCACACACACCCATCAAGCTTATTAATTCAATTTTCCTCTCACAAGAACTAGTATTTTAAGGAACTAGTTTTTAAAGCATAGCTTAGGTATTACCTTAGAAAGTCCAAGAGGATAGCTTGGAAATCAATTGAAGAAGTTTCCAACACCCCACAAAAGCAAGGATAAGCCGACTGAAATAGAAGAAAATTTTCAACGTGGAGAAAATTTTCCAAATTGCAAGAACTAGCTAGAGATGAGTAAAACTCTTGCTTCTAATTACCTTAAGGCATCTAGGATGTGAAGGAGAGTCAAAATCACCCGATCAAGCTTCAAAAGGCCCAACACCCATGAAAGTGAAGATGGAGGAATCAAGATTTTGTTGGGTGGAAAATGAAGCTCTCACCGAGAGGAATCTAGTGGTATAATTTTTGTGTGATTTGGTGGAGAAATGAGCAAGTTAGAGGGGGAACAAGATGGGGTTGTGTGCTGCTTTGGAATCGGCTAGTTACAGAGGTGGAAGTAGAAGATATACAGGGATGGGCAAAACGTGAAATGAGGAAAGAAAGGAAGGTGAGAGAGTAAATAATCATTTTTTACTATTTCACCTTTTTGCTTTATTTATTTATCTTGTCATCTTATTAATAAATATGAGCAAGCTTATTAATGTGTGTATACACACTAATTAAAAACCGGCCATATGCATTAGTAGCCCGGGTCGTTTTTCATCTTTTCGAATTAAACACGTTTCGTCTCCCGGTTTAGTCACTATTCACTTACCAGGTCCGTTTTCCGGAATTGTCTCGTTTAATTAATTTTAATGGTTATTAAGCTCCAATTAATACTTAATTATAGTTATTTAATCAACCATAATTTTTACGGGTCCGTTTGACCACTTAAAGTTACGTTTTCGGTTTTCTAGAAAAACATGCTTTAAAACTCCGTTAGCGTTTTAATCCATTATTTGGATCCGTTTTCTTCGGGAATCACTCCCGTATACTAATTAGGCCTAAATAAGCCTTAGGAATCCATCTCGGGCCCTAACGAGATCATATATCTCTTATACTTATTTAATGCGCGTTTTAGCGTTTTTCACGTTTTACGCATTTTCTCTTTTCTTTTGGTTTTATTTCCCTTACCAATACTCTTTAGGCACCATTAGGCCTTTAATAATCATATTAGAGTAATTTAAACATGATTTTTAGATCCGGGGTATTAAAATCTACCCCCCCGGAACTTTGTCCACAAAGTTGGTGAATCTTATATCGTTACTCTCATGGGCACGCTATGACAAGGTTATAATACATGTATAACCTTACAGACTCCACAAGTCAGTCTCATTTCACACTACACATACCACACACATATCACAACATGTATAGCAATCAAAAATACTCTTTTTACTCTCTCTATGGAATCGGTCCGAAGACAAGAAGGCACTACAGTCCTCGAATCCGTATTGAGTAATATACTACTGGTCCCTCTGGTACTGGTCATGTTGGACACTTACACTCTCTGGTCCACGGCCGTTTCATGACAAACGGGCACTTACTCTCTCTGGCCCACGGTCCCTTCGCTTCTGATCAAAACGTTTCACATATAAATATCCTCAGGCACTCTGGTTGACTCACTCAACACAGGATCGTCTCAGGGTACTCTCCCCGTCCCGCTGCCTTTGGAAAAATCACACACTGTCACCGCCCCAACCGGTCACTTAGGACCGCAGCACGTACGGTGCAATGGTTTCAAAACTAATACACGCCCACCATTCTACCGGTCTTCAAGACTTAAGGCCGCAGCCATCGGTGGGTGATAGCGGTTTAAAAATCAGTTTTCATTTCCATCTTCATACTTGAAGAAAATTCTTTTGTAAATTCCATTTGAAAATTCTGTTAAAATATCACACAACTCCAAATCCGGTTTATTGTAGCTGTATCTTTTCTTAACGTGATTACTTGTGACCACTTATAGGGAGCTTCAAGAATCATCCAACCCTGATGTGATCAGCATCAGTGTTGAGCTATCCTTCCACCCCAATTTGTGTTCGGTTTCCCCTGATCGCTAGCAGATCAAGTTCCACCTCCCACGTCAGTTTCAAACAATCCGATAGTCAAACATTTTCGTTTTCTATCTTTTACTCTTTCTAGTCATACTCATAAACATTTCATTTTAATTTATCTCTAATTCCCAGAACTTAGGTCATCCGTCATTTCCAACTTACTTTGCCTACTTTACCTAAGCAACTCATGGCTCATTTCCTCAACTTGTTACTCAATTTAAAACACACAACATACAACTCCAAAGGATGGAACTCACTCCATCAATCATTCTCAAATAAAATCACCTAGGGAACTCACTCCCTACAAGGTTACACATCGGTTTCATACCGATTCATACTTATTATGTCTCATGTCTAATCTCACTAGACATATACTATAGGGATTTTCATTCCCCAGGAGTCTCTCTACTCCTCGTTTCGTACATATTATATACTCGTTACTTGCATCTCCCATGCATAATAATCATAATTACACAATGAATGGGTACATATGTTTATGTAACATAAGTTCCAATCATCAAAATAGTTTCTTTTGTGCTATGCACATAGTAGTTTACGCACCTATATGTAAAACATACTCTAAGCAGTTTCTCGCCCTACCCCCCTTAAAAAGGGTTACGCCCGCGTAATCGACCATATGTTACCTCTGAACATTGGTTCACTAATTCGGTATCATGAAGTGTTTAACTTTAATACGGTTAATTGACTCATAACCGGGTTCGGTTCAAGCCTCTAAGGCTTCAAGTTGTTTATGATTAGCCATTTACCCAGGTTTGCCAGGTATACTTAACCTTGAATTACAGCCCACTGGCTTCTGATGTGTGATCGATAACTAGAGCTTAATTCGCCCTTTGGTATTCTCAAAGTATTATCTACTCCTTATTATCCCTTTTTGTCTTGGATATAAAGGTTTCTCTATTGTCACGTGGTATCTCTTACCGTATGTGAATTCAATGAGTTATAGATTTTCTCTCCACGGTAAGTGAATAGTGACTAAACCGGGAGACGAAACGTGTTTAATTCGAAAAGACGAAAAATGACCCGGGCTACTAATGCATATGGCCGGTTTTTAATTAGTGTGTATACACACATTAATAAGCTTGCTAGTATTTAGTAATAAGATGACAAGATAAATAAATAAAGCAAAAAGGTGAAATAGTAAAAAGTGATTATTTACTCTCTCACCTTCCTTTCTTTCCTTATTTCACGTTTTTGCCCAGCCCACTGTATATCTTCTTCTTCCACCTCTGTAACTAGCCGATTCCAAAGCAGCACACAGCCTCATCTTGTTCCCCCTCTAACTTGCTCATTTCTCCACCAAATCACACAAAAATTATACCGCTAGATTCCTCTCGGTGAGAGCTTCGTTTTCCACCCAACAAAATCATGATTCCTTCATCTTCACTTTCATGGGTGTTGGGCCTTTTGAAGCTTGAATGGGTGATTTTGACTCTCCTTCACCTCCTAGATGCCATAAGGTAATTTGAAGCAAGAGTTTTACTCATCTCTAGCTAGTTCTTGCAATTTGGAAAATTTTCCCCACGTTGAAAATTTTCTTCCATTTCAGTCGGCTTCTCCTTGCTCTTGTGGGGTTTTGGAAACTTCTTCAATTGATTGCCAAGCTATCCTATTGGACTTTCTAAGGTAATACCTAAGCTAAGCTTTAAAAACTAGTTCCTTAAAATACTTGTTCTTGTGAGGGGAAAATTGAATTAATAAGCTTGATGGGTGTGTGTGGTGATATGATTGTAGTTGGCAATCTATGCTCCTTTGTTTGTTGTCGAAAGAAGAAGAGAAAGAGGGAACAAGAGAAAGAGGAGAAAGGGAAAGAAAACCGGAAACTAACAAGGTAATGAGCTCACCTTGAGCTAGTTTTGTTGCTTGCAAAACAGATTTTTAGCGTGGAATTAATGGTCTTGTTTTTGTGTGGTTAAGATACTATTATTTGAAAGAGTAATGAGGATGTTTAATGTTGTTTAAATGTGAGAAATAATCTTGGGAACTAAGCTAGTTGATATGTGTGAATAAATGGGAATTTGATGTGGTTTTTGATGTCTAAACCAAACAGGGGAGAAGAAGTGTTTGTGAGCATATTTGGCGTGGTGAGAATGCATAGAAAGTAGCCAAGTGCTGTCAAAATTTATTTAGGAGAGTGTGGACTTGAGTGTTTCATTTAATGGAAGAAACTAGGTGTGTTAAAGAGGTTTAAGTGAGGGGTAATGGTTTGAAAACCTAACTAAGGAGAAGAGTGTATTAGGAGTAGAGTTAATGCCTTTTGAATGCTATTAGTGGCATTATTGTGTGGAGTATTGAATGGTAAGAGACAACACCAAAATCTGTTACAAAAGTTAGAAGAACAAGAGAACTACTTATGATATATATAAGTGATTTTGAGTAAGAATTTAAGTAAGGGTTTAACCCATGATTTGAAGCTTTTAAGAGCATGTTTTAAGGTGATTAATCATGTAGGAATCTTGTGGAAATATTAGGGAAAGATTAAGGGTGGTTTAAGGATTGATTTGGAGTGGAAAAATCAAGTTTGGAGCTGGTTTTAGCAGGGTCCGGGACTTGGTCCTTGGACAAAGTCACAGACCACACCTAAATTAAGGCCGAGAGTGCAAGTCCTGCTTTAGTCCGGGACTATACTCCAGGACAAGGTCCCGACCATGTGTTGTTTTTCACCCGAGAGTTAGCTACTGAATTGGTCCGGGACTAAGGGTAAGGACCAAGTCCCGGACCACCCCCAGAATCCTACAGAAAGTGTTTAAAAGGTTTCTAATGATGGGGTTTGAATGTTAATGATGTTATAAGATGTTAAGGCCTTGTTTGGTGACATGTAAAGGCCCTAGGAAGTGTAAGAAAGTGTTAGGAGTGATTTAGAAGTGAGAACTCAAATTAACAAGAGTAAAACCGAGTTAACGGGATAATGGGGTAAGTACGGGAGTAGCATTTTATTACGTACTGTATGAGCTTAGTATTAATAATAATGTTTGAAACATTATCAGAGAATCGTGCGTGACCCGAGCATGGTGAGATGACACGGTAAAAGTAAAAACCGTGGTGAAAGGTATGATTTTCTCATACTCCGCGTGCTAACCGAGTTACGTTGATTTGTGTGTTTGTGTGCCGGCTTAATCAAGACTAAAGCATGAAAATAATCCCTTGTTTGATTATGTATGTCTTGTTATATGTTGAAAGAGCTAACATACTTGTATGCCGGTGTGGTCTAACGTAGAGTAAAGACCGACTCATAGTGAGTAACGTTTGGCTAGAGACCCATAGATCGGGTCGATGCTTATGATAACGAAAACGTGCAAACACACAAACTATCCGTTAAAGTATAACGAAAACGCAAACATATGAACTCCCTAAAATGTGAGGAGATGTGCGGGTTGAGTAATTACCCGATAACGGTTAGTAAACCATAATGACACAATCCACGTAACAAATGAGAGTGGAAAGATAAGTGAACCTCCTTCAAGAGGATTAAAGATAGTTCGAAGATGTGAACTAGCACTGTATACCTTCATGGTTACTCACTTACTATTCCCGACTTAGTGTCGGTTGGGGTCAAGATGTTCCTAGTTTAATAGTTGCTTCTGAATTATGTTTGTTTACTTGTATCTATACAAGAATTCTTCAGTGATACTACTCTGCATTTACCATGCATCGGTCCTGGGACCTGTGGGTTATGGCCCACGTTCTTGTGCATCTTTGGACAATGGCCGCACGGTTATTTCTCTAGATTCTCGCTCAACAGGATTCGTTGACATTTCTCAATTCCTAGCTCTCCCACTCGATCATTACCACACAAGTGCAATACCAAAACACTCAGTCATACAGAGTGCAGAAGCGTAAACCCTTGGCAGTAAATTTCTTGTGTGATGGAAATGAACATGTCTCCTTTATCTTCTTTTTTCATATCATTGTCTGGCTGTACTCTTACAATGGTCGCTCACTGCGTACCATGTTCTTACTGGTTAAATAACACTTGTTTACATGGCATTCGCTACTACTTTAGCTTCCGCTTATGTACTCCCGCCATTTATACTATGGCTTGCCATTCACTTGGCTCAGTAAAATACGCTACTCTTTTAAATCTCCCTGCGCCTCTTGCGCATTTCTTACTCTGCAATTCATATTGCACACATACAGTGTTTAATACTCATCTGATTACTCTCTTGGTTTCTTTCCACAGCCATCAAAGTCTTACTACATACTATCTCAGTTCGAATTACTCCTTGGCAATAAACACTTGCTCAAGTATCACTACACCGCTCTAGCGGTTTCACATTTGAAATACCCCAAACCTTGATATGTGGTTTAAATATTAAACTATGGTATGTAAAGGCTAAAAAGTGCCTTAGAAACATCAGGGAACAATTTAAACCATAGTAAAATGTAATAAAGCACTAAGATACAGTTTGAGCAAAAACATGCTCTCAGCTTGGAGTGAACTTGGTTAGGACCCAAAGAGCCTACCAAGACTTAATAATATTCAATTATGATTTAACAAGGCCAATTAAGTCCTTAGGAAACCTTGGTAGACTGTTAAACCAAACAAAACACAAATAAATGCCTTAAAGTCAATAAGAGCAAAAATGTGCTCTAAGCTTGGGATAAATTTGTATAAGACCTAATGGTCATACCTATACCTTATAAATGTTTTAATGAACATATTAAATCAATTACCAAAGAAAACCAAGCTTGAAAACAAGTTAAAACACAAAAAGTGCTTTAAGGAGTCTTAAAGCACGTTTTTGAAAAAATTGTCTTGTAAATGAGTTTTGAATGGCTCCATCATTACTCTTTAATTAACATGTGTACTATATAGTATCACATTTGGAAGTCTATGTCAATGGGAAATAAAAAATTTCACTTATATGTGCCTTGTTTTTAGTGAATAGTAACTAAAATAAGCAAGTTTGTAACATATATCATTATAAGTGTGACAATTGGTCAACAAAGACTAAAATACCCCTTAGTATAATATGGGGGCCGGTTTTATTATGTGGTGACTCACCACCATGAGCTAGTAAAAATTAAAGAAAGAAAGAACAGTAAGTGAAAAGTAGAAGTTACCTTTATAACATGTAAATATCTTCCAAAAGCAATTCCAATCTTCATTCTTTCTTTCCCACTCACACCCACCGTATCCTTCTTCATCTTCTCCCAAACTCCATCGGTTTTGCTACAGCAAACCATACCATTCTTCATCTTCCTTCACTTGTAACTTCTAGCTCCATGATCCAAATTTAATTTCAACACCACCTTTCTTCTAGTTGGAGCAAGCTCTTCACTTCTATCTTTTCAAAATTCCAAGAGCTCCATTTCGGTGCCAAGAGGAATCTCCATGGGAGGAGCTTGAGCTTATATTTCTACATACTATTGCTCTCCTTTGCTTCTAGGTAAGGAATCTCAAATAAAAATCATGTTTCCTCCATGTTTTTGTCTTGACCGAGAATCACCATTAATGGTGCTCCTTGTGTTGCTTTGTACTAGCTCCATTTGAATCCTTCAAGGACTTGGTGGAGTCCTCTCTTGATAGATATTCAAACTCCCTTCAAATGCCAAGGTAAACAACTATCTTAATGCTTCTTGAACAATGTTAAACCTAGGGTTTATAATGAGATTAAGCTTGGAGCTTGAATACTCATTACATTGTTTGTATAATGTTTAGAAGTTGATAAGCAACTAAGCTTAGCCGATTTTAAACAAGGAAACAAGAAAGAAGTTTGAGAGGAAAAGAGGTAAATATGCTATCTCAAGGTAGTTTAAATGCCTTAGGAAAAATGAGCTTGATATGCTTAATAAAATACCTAAGGAGCCAATGGCAAATGAGCTAGTAAAATGCTCTCAAGGAGTTTATTAAGGGCATATGTATTGTTGGGTGTATTTGCAGGTCAAAGGCATTATTTATGTGGGAAATTCAGTGTTTAAGTTTAATGTTATTTAAGGGCCTAAGAGCCATGTTATTTAAGGTCCTAAGTGCCAAGCAATTTAAGTTATGCACTATATTGTGATGTAGTGCTAAATATGTGAAGTTTGTGTATAAAAATGTGTTTGATGGATTTTAGGTGCCCTTGAATGAAATAAGGTAAAAACCTAAGTGTTTGGATGTGAGTATATACAAGAGAAGCTATGGCAAAATTTGGAAAATGTGTAAGAAGTTCTAAGTGTTTTAAGTAAGTTTTGGTGAACTAGGAAGTGTTAAAGGTGAACAAATGTTTTACTTGGGAAGAAAACATGTATTAAGGTGATTTAGAGTGATGCAAGGATTTAGGTGTTATCTTGGAAGTTCTAGGAATTCAATGTGTGTTTTGAGAATGTATTTAAGTCTTGGAGAAGTTTGTTTAAGGTTTAGGAATGTTGATGTACAAGGAAGAGGTGATGTTTAGGTAAGATGTGAAAAAGGAGATTTAGTTAGTAAAAAAGAAGTTTGAGAGATGATGTTAAGGTGTAGAGGAAACACCTTGGTATAGTGGTCATTATTGGTGAAATACCACTTAGAAATCTTAAGGAGAAGACATTCCAAGTGTTAAGAATTTTGTAAGAAATTTGTGAATGATAAGATGATTTTGGTGTGTGATTTAAAGAGTTTAGTACATGGCTAAAAGTGTGTTTGATGTGCCAAATGATGTTAGAACACGTTAGGAGGCTTGAGGAAAAGTTTGGAGAAAGTTTGACAAGTTTTGGACAACTTCTGGTGTTGTCCGACCCAGTGGTCCGACCTAGGGTGGGTCGGACAGCTCTGTTTTAGTCACCGGTGGGAGTTTCTGGAATGGTCCGACCCAGAGGTCTTGGGTTGGACATGTGTGATCTAAGTCTCTAGAATGGTCCGACCCAGATGGTTGGGTCGGACATGGGTCGGACAAGTGTATTTAAAAGACGGGAAAAAGTTTCTGGAACGGTCCGACCCAGTTGTGGGTCGGACGGTGGGTCGGAGGCCCAAAGTATGTTAAAAAAAAAAAAAAATGTTTAAGGTTATGAGATGATGGGGATTATTAAGTAATGTTGTTATAAGATCGTTAAGAACATGTTAAGTGAGTTATAATGACAATTAGTGGAGGAAAAATTGTACTAAAATGTAAAAAGTAAAACAAGTTATAATGTGAACTTATATAACTAAATTAACGGGGATAAGTTATAAGCATTAGACTTTAAACAATCATGTTACCCCGATGTTAATAAAAATACATGTAATGTTATCAGTTGTTCGAGAATTGCTCGAGGAACATAAGTGGACATGGTAAAGTGGACTCCGGTGACAGGTATGGTTTTCTTGCAACCTGTGTCCTACCGGATTACACCGGCTTGTATGCCAATGTGTTTTTCTGTATGTTTGCCACGTTGTAAGATAAAACATGTAATGAGTTTACAGTAATTCATTTATGTGGCGTGTTCAACTCCGATACCATTTAACCTCGGAAGTGTTAACCTTAGTTAACTGAGTCTAGGATCACATGAGAGTTCGGTATTCACATTAAACGACCCGAACCATGGGACGTTCTAACCATGGCTATGCGTGTGTTAATTGTGTGATATGTGTATGTGAATGTAGAGATCTCCCTTGTGTGTTTAACCCATTTGTAATACTGTATGGTGTGTAGTTATGATAGACTCCATAGTGGGGTTCTAACTAATATCTAAAGTAAGTATGTACTAACATGGTGAGGAATCCGGTTTGGCCGGTCGCGCGTTGTTTGGGAGAGGGTATCCTCTTAGCCTTACCCTTCTCTTGTTTATGGTTGTTTCCCTCACGGGTTATGATCTCCCATTAGCTTATTCCAAAGCTTAGCTATTCTGACTTAAGATCGGTTTACGGGGAACATGTGTTTGTGTGGTGTGTTCGGGCCTCCAAACCCGAACCATCTTAACTTAAGTTACTCGTCCGACTATTAGGACAGTAATGAGTGTTGTTGTTATTGTATAACGAGCTTACCATGAGGGTGACACCATTCTCTAGGCTCACCAGTGAATTAGCTATGTTTGGGTCGGTTCCAAGAGGACCGTTCCCGTTATGTTATGTGATGTTGTTGTAATGCAATTCTTATTGCGATGTTATCATGTGCTCGTCGAAACATGAGAAGTGTTGTTATGTTTTGTTATGTGAGGAATGTTATATGTTGTAAAATATGGAGTGTGTGGATCATGGAAATGAATCCCAGTTTGTGATGAGAGGCGTTTAAGGATAACCCGATTTAAGGGTAAGTGTCGTCTATTAAGGAAGTAGCTCCATTAGAGGAGGAAACTCTAGGGATAATGAATACCGTGAGTGACTTATTAAATAAGGATGTATTATCCGTTTGTTGAGCCCATTGAGGCGAAATGTTATGTGTTGTGTGTTTACAGTTGCATGCATGATTTAAATATAATCAATCGCATGATAAGACGACAATAAGTTGTGCGTGGCCCGGTAGCATGTGGGCTGCGGGATTACCATACCAGCAAAGGTGCTGAGCCCCTTGGGGGCCACCCTTTATCTTCTTTTCCTATTTCAGGTACAGAGAGCTGGAAGCCGTTCGAGAGTAGGACGGGGTAGACATTGTACATGGGTAATCATGTAAGTTAAAAATGTATAATAGGTGTAGTAAGACCGAAATTGTTATCGGCATCAGTTTGTAAATACTCGGTACAGTTGGAAGGTATGTGTATGTTTGTTGTTAATGGAAAGGGATAATAAGGTGTAGTCGCTCGGGAATCTAGTCCATCAGACCGGTACCATGTTTATGTAATAGCCTTGTTAGCCACGTGGGTGGTTAACGGCGTGTAACACCAACGAGTTAAGTAATGTGAAGAAGTCTGTTTTTCCGCTGCAGTTTATTGTAAGTGTGTTAATGTTGGATGGGGTGTTACAACATTACATACTCAGGTGGTAGCCTTTCTCTGGAGGATTCATGCAATTGCCGCTCCACAGGCTCCACAATAACAAGGGGTATCCCCATTGTAAGGTAGTGGTTTCATTACCACGATTCCTTTCTATGCCTTTATGCATAGGTTTGCAATGTTTGAATCTACACATTGTAGTTGGTTTACTGGCTTACAAGCCACAATGCCTCGAGCCATGCTCTTTTTGGGCTGTTTATACAAGTTTCTGCTTCTCCGTATACCATTAAATGGTTTGGGAGGTATTGCTGGGCTCTTTGACATAGTTGTCTTATCACACTTCCGTATCTAGAAGGCCCTTTAAGTATCTTGGTATTATTTCATGCCCTCTGGAAATTTAGGTATCCCGTGTTACGTGGGATCCCTTCGGGTTCTACCCGAGTGTTCGTTTTAACACTTGTGTTCCCAACATGATGTTTCGTTCAACTACTGTTGACTCCGGCACCCCTCACGGATTGCTCCTGGGTGTTACTGAGTTGCACCATTACATCTGGCTCGAACTCTTAGGTTTGTTCAGTTCTTTACTCCGCCTTACAGTTATATACTTTGAACTATCCCGATTAGGGTTGTAATGTCTCCCGTTCTTGGGTAGACTATTGGTACTTTACATTACCTTCTTGGTTAGGTCACTATTCCCATTAGTGAAGTATACTATGGGAATTCTATCCCGTTTATCGAACATTAACATGTTCGTTCTAGGCATTCGCCGTATTGCTTACGCTGGTATTCATTCTAGTTATTATGTATTTCCTCAGACATATCCAATGCCTGTACTTAATAGTCTGTGCTTCTCGCACTTTTAATCTTCCCATCCTCTTGCAGTGGGTTCTTGACTCCTTTCGCTTTATAAGCTTATTTGATTGTTCGATCATTCGAGGTGTCCAACTATTTGGTTTTAACTTGTCTTATAGTCCGTAGTATGGAGTCGACTACTTCCCGTGTTCCGTACTCTACTTGTATACATACAGGGAGTATCTTATTGATACGTTACAACCTACCCAACTAACTCATAATTGGTCTGTATGGCCCGCAAGCTCCTTCGGAGTGCGGTCGTTCCATGTCTCGTTTGTGTACACTTGTAGTGTCGGTCACACGCCTAGGTGAAGTATTCTGTTGCCAACTCCTCTAATATCGTCTTATGATAACTTACCGTGGTTCTCTGGTTTAGTTTTAAAATTTGGGGGTTTAAAAAAATTGCGTTTGAAAGAAAATTTGAGTTTTGAAAATAAAGATCTTCGCGGCATTTCAATGCCGGTTGCTTCTTACCAGATCTAGCTTCTCCCAAGTGGGTTGCTCTTCAATATAGTGGTCAGGCCGCTAGGCCTTTCCAAATTTTCATTTCAAAATTCTTAGGGTTGTCTTGCCATATTGGCTTCTCTCGCCATCTTGGTACTTTGCTAAGTACTAGTCACTTGTTAAAATTCCTCTTGGTAGTCTCGTCTTTACTGCACTTGCCGTGGCAAGTGCGCGTGTAACACCCCAACTCAATCCAAATGTGGTCTCGCAACTTAACAGCATATATATATATATACATGTCACAGCGGAATTCTTTACACTCCAGGACCTTGCCACGGTCTGACTACAGAATATACCGAACATTAGTACATAACAACCTTAACCAAATACATTTCCTTCTTACAATCCCCTCACATCCTATGCATCTTACTAACTCCATTACCATACGAGTGTACATGCACAACTCGTAGGCCACTCTTAACCCGTAACACTTGTACCCCCTTCTTACTCTCGCGACGGCCACCTCCTGATGTTCACCTGTGTAGTAAAAACAGCCCCCAAAGGGGGTCAGCACGAATGCTGGTACGATCCTCTCATGGCCCCCAAGCTAACGTGGCTACGACGACTAATTGTCGATAGCATGGAGGTTGATTAGATGCACAACATAATAGAAAGTGCAGTAAACAACAAACCAAATATGAACAATTAAAGTTCAAACATAACGAACGACTTAAATGCGTTCCATTAATTAGAGAGTTTATTATTTAACGCCTTAAGTAATGTTCCCTCTTAATCTTAGTCCATCTTTATCTTACCTCAATCTTAGTCTTATCTTAGCCTTAGAAAACAACAATCATTTAAAAAGGAATGGATGTAGCTTATCTCAGTCTTATAATACAAACCATCCTTTAAAAAGGAATGGTTGTAACTTATCTCAACCTTATCATAATCTTAGAATACAAACCACTCTTCAATTTGAAATGATTGTATCTTACCTCAATGTTTATTTTTGTCGGGTCAAAAGCAACCCTAGCCAATGAGCTATTAACTCCATTGGTTGAATAAACAACTTATCCTATAATTTAGGATTTAGGTGATCCTACCGCACCATCTTAATGCCACCTTCCTTGGACTGTATGCCCAATGTAGCTGAGCTGGCAACCGACCCTAGGCAACAAGTCCGAAGACAAGTCCTTAAGCGGAAGATGAATCTGCTATAGATACTGACCCCCTTTCCTTAGCATGCATGACCGGAGTCAGTCCCGGGTTCCTCACTCCCCCCTTAAGTTCCAGTTAGTAGAAGTCTCAAGACAATGTTTGTTGGTTTACCTCTTTCGGTTTATAACAAACTAATATTAGGGAGCGTTCCTTAGTCTCACTCAATTCCTTACTAAGTGTTGGTTAGTAAGTTCTCACGGTAAGTTGTGTTAGTTTTCAAACATCACACAACAATACAATAAACATAATGTTCCGGTTGCATGCTTTATCTTGTTTAGTGAGCACACAAAAACAAATAGCACACAAGCCGAGGGACACCTCATTAGCAAGCAGGTCACAAGAAGAACTGTACCGTTCACCGTTGGTCGTTTCAGTTGCTTACTCTCCACCGGAGTCCAAACTCTCAAGTCCTAAAACATTAATTCAGTTTTAGGTTATTAATCACTTAACTTAATTAAAATTTTTTAACTTACATAACATACATAACCCTTAATGATCCCCACCTAACACCTATTAAGTCTTACAACTTAATCTTACAAACTTAACCTTAAACTTTTAAGCTTACACTTAACTTAATCCCTTAGGTCTTTATACCTCTAGTAATTGCTAACAGAGAAATTGTAGGGATAAAACTATATACAAAAGAATAAACAAATAACTAAACCTACAACTCTACTACGGGTAGCAAAATAAAACCCGGTCGGAGTATAGTGTAAATATATTACGACCGAGAGTATCGTACCCAAGGACTTATAGAAAATTAGTCCTAATCCGGTAATAACCTATTCTATAATAATGAGGGGGAAATGTAAATGACACAATAATTAACTAAAACCTATCTAAATGCGAGGTTTAGGACTAAACCACCCTAAGTAACAACATGATCACACAATGCAACTTCAAGACACGAACTTAACCAACCAACATGATTGCGCCGGATGTCCTGCCGGACATCAGATGCACGGCATATTCAAAGTCTTGAATGTGCCGGACAGGAAGCACCCGGCAGTGCATCCGGCACGTTCATATGGTGAAAACCATTCTCTTGCTTCGAACAAGAAACTCAAAACCCATTAACAAATCGAGCATATATCATGCCACGAAATGAACAAGGAGATGGGGGAAGATGGATTAACTCGCAATCTTTAATGCTAACCCTAATTTATAGATGAAAACATCAAAGACCACTAAGATTTGTCTAACCTATCCTACTCTTGGGAAATTCCCCCTCAAGTAGAATTTGCATAAAGAGAATGAGTGATCAACTAATTCACTTGCACTAAGAACCAGAATCTTAATGAACGCTTGAATTTGTATTGAAATAATCATATTGTTTACATAGAAGGAATTCATCCCTAGCCAAAGCCTAACAAGGATCTCTACTTCACCATCCACTCAAATAAGGAAGAAAACATAAGGGAGAAGGAGATTGAACAAGCCTCAACCCGAAAAGGAAATCTTCTCTTCTTCTTGTGGTGGATCCGTAGAAATGCCTTGGACACCAACAGATGGATGTGGCGGAAATAAGGACGTGGATGGAGTGTATATGTATGTTGGAATGTGTTGAATTGTAGCCTTCCTCGGCCTATTTATAGGCATTAATTGTGTTGATGCCGGGCGTCGTGCCGGGTCCCAAATATCCGGCACACGTGTTAAATGCGCCCAACTGTTAACGGTCGAAACCGTCAATTCCGTGCGAAACAGTGCATATGCCGGGTAGGTATACCCGGCATCACACCCGCATCATCCTTTTCACCAACGGTCAATAACTGCTATCGCTTGGTCAACCGTGGCGACTCTTCACTTATGCCGGATGGAATCTACCCGGCATTAGGTCCGGCAAGGCCTCTTTTCTGTTCTGTGCTTATGCCGTGCAGAAACTACCCGGCATGGAGTCCGGCTTCAACTGAACTTTTGCCTAGAAAATCATTCCTTGCACAGAAAACTCATAAAAACATAAATCTACAAATATTATATTTTAACACATAATAAGCATAATAATATAAATAAAACTTTATTTAGATAAATATAATACTAAATCTAGTGCCTAAAATATGATAAGTCTGCGGCTTATCAAGGCCCTACACTTACCTTTTGCTAGTCCTCGAGCAAAACAAGATTAGAAGGACTAATTACTCATCCACAAAACAGATAAACTCTAGAATGAAATGTAGATAAATATTTCCAACTATATGACTCTAATTCATAAGTATCACTTAATCTACCTATCTTATCAAAACATACTAATGGGAAAAGAATTTTCGAAACCGATCAAAACTTTTGGGCTATTTTGCATAAGGGATTTTTGTAATCTCTCCTTTTTCCGGTTTCCATCATTCAGCTCTATTTTTCAAGAGTTTCTGAATGTGGCCAAGACTCTCATCAATGGTTTTATGAATCAGCCCTATTTTGCAAGAGTTTCTGAATCAACCATGATTTTTTTTCATTGAAGAACGGGGGATTTAGGAGAAAAATAAAAGGAAAAACTCTCGTCTTGCTTTTATTCTGAGGCACTTTATGCAACCTCTAGGAATATATTGCTTTTCCTTTGAAAGAAGATTTTTTTTCTTCTTTTTTTCTTTTTCTTCTTCTTTCTTTTGCACAAAAACCCTTTTTAAGATTTTTACCCAAAAGATTTTTCACAATTTGGAAAGAAAAGAATAACACCCATAAGTACATAAAGGAAAGAATTAGGAGCAAGATCATGTACTCATGTTAATAAAGAGAATCAAAAAGTTAAAAACAGGAATCTACAAGTCATTAGAAAGCTTACCTCTTGAGAGAACAAGCTTTTAGTCATTCCTAATCTTATCTCGATCAAAAAAACATGCAAAAAGTTTAGTAAAACATTGAATAAAACGCAAAACATACGCATATTAATAAAAACTTATTTTTTAAAGGGGGGTCCCTGCCCTACACTTGGCAGGAACACTGTCCCCAGTGTTCGAAAGAGAACGAAAATGTTTTTTTTTTAACAAACTTGAAACAACTATAATGAAAGTAATTTAAAAACAATAACATAAAATTAAAAGAGAAAAATTAAATTGGAAGAAAGGCTCCCCTGGTTGATAGTGAAGGCGTGAGGAGGACCGCCCTACACTTAGCCTTTTAGGCTATTTGGCATCATTTGAGATCCTTGGCAGGATAGTGACCGAATTCGCATGCTCCCTTGGATTGGTTTGCGTTTGGGACGGGAGCTGACCTTGCTGTCGTGGTTGCATCAGAAGTTGCTGTAACTGCAATTGCAACGATTTGTGCTCCTTGCGAATGGTCGAGATCTCGTTGTGAGTATCCTGGGTCTTGTTCATCAGGGCTGACATCATGTCACGAAGTTCAGCCATTTCAGCCTCTGATGATGATGCAGGATGGGATGGTCTGAATTGTCTTGGACCTCCCTGGTAGCCGGCTTGACTCTGAAAGTGTTGAGGGGGTTGGTTCCCTGTTGCCATGGCTGCCGATACCCTTGGTTACTCACATAGTTGACTTCCTCAACATTCGGAAAGTCTGGAATGTCAGGGCTCGAAGCGTGCGGTCGTGCACTAACCACATTCGCTTGTTGAGGAAGTTTGTCCATTGCTATTTGCTCCACCACTTTTGTAGAGCGCTAACCTTCGTTGACATCTGGGCATTACTCTCCAATAACTGCTCATGACTTTGCATCAATTTGTCGAATTTGGAGTCGCCCTCTCCCACTTGATATAAACCAGCGGTACTACCCCTGGTTCACCGGTGGCCCAATCTCTAATCTCTTCGCAAAGAGATTCAACTCCACTAAGGAATTGATCTCCAGGCTTCTTCAATATGTCTGCACCAAGGGAGGAAAGGATCATGGTCTTGCATTGGTTGACCAATCCCTTGTAAAACAACTGAGATAGTTGTTCCTTGGTGAGGCCGTGGTGTGGACATGTGCGCAACAATCCTTTGAATCTGTCCCAAGTCTCACAGATGTTCTCCGAGCTAGGTTGTCTGAAGTTGTAAATGTCGGCGATCATCTCCAGGGTGCGACGGGGGCATGAATTTGTCATAAAATTTGGTTGCCATGTCCTCCCATGTGGTGATGGTACTGGGGGTTAGACTGTGGTACCACTTGCTGGCGTTCCCCGTAAGACTATGGGGAAGAGAGCAAGTCTGGCGTATTGGAGGACATTGTTTGTGGAGGTTAGGCTGTTTGTATGTTGTAGAAATTTGGTGACGTGGAGCAAAGCATCGTCCAGATTCGTACCATCGAACAATCCTAACTCTTTTATGCATCTAATTTGATGATATGGCTTAAGTTTCTGCCATTCATCGTATTCGGTTTGAGGAAGGATAGGAAGGTCGATTGCTGGTTTCTGGCCTTGGTTAGAAGGCCGGTTTATGTTACGGACGGTAGGTGCTGCCATTGGTGTAGGATCTGCTTCTTGTAGAATTCGTTGTTGCCTTAAAGTATGAAGTAGGGTTCTCTCGATCTCCGAATCAAGGTTGGCTAAATTGTCAGGAGTACTAGTTGACCGAAGAAGCATTCACTTGGATAACTTCAGGAAGAGCAAGAGAAAATGTTATAATATTTCGTAATAATAAAAGAAATAATATAATTACATAATTAAAATTATAAAATACACGAATGAACAAATTTTTGGTTATGCCGGACAGCGGGCCGGGTTATGCGTACCCGGCAGTGGACTTCCTCCACTAATGCCGGGTGTATACAAACCGGCATGTTACCCGGCGTGACCAAAAATCGATCATACTTAATTAAAAGAAAATGTAAAGGACAATCAAATTAAATGTAAGAGTAAATAAGGGATTGTAGGAGATTACTCCTAATTGTCCCTACAATGTGCGACAAAAATATTGAGAGAAATTGAGCATGCCGGGTGACATGCCGGATCAAACCCGTCCGACATAGGACTTCCTCCACTAATGCCGTGTGTAGCAAACCCGGCACAATACACGGCATGCGCAAAATCGAAATTCAAAAAAAGAAACATAGTATAGGGACTCATATAAGAGGAAAATAATGAAAGGAGTAACAAGAATACATTAAGATTTGTTAAACTCAACAGCGTATGAAATTTTGAAAACAATTTGAACATGCCGGACATGATGCCGGGCAAATCCTGTCCGGCATCGGACTTCCTCCGGGTTTGCCGGGTGACAGATGCTCGGCACTTCGCACGGCACATTCAAATCTGCAAACTAAGTGCGAAAATAAATTAAAGAATCAAGGAATCAAAGAATAAAGAATAAGGCGTTTTACCGAATTAAGGACTTGGACTAATTCCAAGTCCCCGGCAACGGCGCCAATTTGCTAACAGAGAAATTGTAGGGATAAAACTATATACAAAAGAATAAACAAATAACTAACCTACAACTCTACTACGGGTAGCAAAATAAAACCCGGTCGGAGTATAGTGTAAATATATTACGACCGAGAGTATCGTACCCAAGGGACTTATAGAAAATTAGTCCTAATCCGGTAAAACCTATTCTATAATAATGAGGGGGGAAATGTAAATGACACAATAATTAACTAAAACCTATCTAAATGCGAGGTTTAGGACTAAACCACCCTAAGTAACAACATGATCACGCAATGCAACTTCAAGACAGAACTTAACCAACCAACATGATTGCGCCGGATGTCCTGCCGGACATCAGATGCACGGCATATTCAAAGTCTTGAATGTGCCGGACAGGAAGCACCCGGCAGTGCATCCGGCACGTTCATATGGTGAAAACCATTCTCTTGCTTCGAACAAGAAACTCAAAACCCATTAACAAATCGAGCATATATCATGCCACGAAATGAACAAGGAGATGGGGGAAGATGGATTAACTCGCAATCTTTAATGCTAACCCTAATTATAGATGAAAACATCAAAGACCACTAAGATTTGTCTAACCTATCCACTCTTTGTTGGAATTCCCCCTCAAGTAGAATTTGCATAAAGAGAATGTAGTGTCAACTAATTCACTTGCACTAAGAACCAGAATCTTAATGAAACCTTGCATTTGTATTGTCATAATCAATATTTTGTTTACATAGAAGGAATTCAATCCCCTAGCCAAAGCCTAACAAGGATCTCTACTTCACCATCCACACTCAAATAAGGAAGAACATAAGGGAGAAGGAGATTGAACATAGCCTCAACCCGAAAAGGAAATCTTCTCTTCTTCTTGTGGGTGGATCCGTAGAAATGCCTTGGACACCAACAGATGGAATGTGGCGGAAATAAGGACGTGGATTGGAGTGTATCTGTCTTTGGAATGTGTTGAATTGTAGCCTTCCTCGGCCTATTATAGGCATTAATTGTGTCGATGCCGGGCGTCGTTCCGGGTCCCAAATAGCCCGCACACGTGTTAAATGTGCCCAACTGTTAACGGTCGAAACCGTCAATTCCGTGCGAAACAGTGCATATGCCGGGTAGGATATACCCGGCATCACACCCGGCATCATCCTTTTCACCAACGGTCAATAACTGCTATCGCTTGGTCAACCGTGGCGACTCTTCACTTATGCCGGATGGAATCTACCCAGCATTAGGTCCGGCAAGGCCTCTTTTCTGTTCTGTGCTTATGCCGTGCAGAAACTACCCGGCATGGAGTCCGGCTTCAACTGAACTTTTGCCTAGAAAATCATTCCTTGCACAGAAAACTCATAAAAACATAAATCTGAACAAATATTATATTTTAACACATATAAGCATAAAATATAATATAACTTTATTTAGATAAATATAATACTAAATCTAGTGCCTAAAATATGATAAGTCTGCGGCTTATCAAGGCCCTACACTTACCTTTTGCTAGTCCTCGAGCAAACAAGATTAGAAAGGACTAATTACTCATCCAAAAACAGATAAACTCTAGAAGAAATGTAGATAAATATTTCCAACTATATGACTCTAATTCATAAGTATCACTTAATCTACCTTATCTTATCAAAACATACTAATGGGTATAAAGAATTTTCGAAACCGATCAAAACCTTTTGGGCTATTTTGCATAAGGGATTTTTGTAATCTCTCTCTCCGGGTTTCCATCATTCAGCTCTATTTTTCAAGAGTTTCTGAATGTGGCCAAGACTCTCATCAATGGTTTTATGAATCAGCCCTATTTTGCAAGAGTTTCTGAATCAACCATGATTTTTTTTTTCATTGAAGAACGGGGGATTTAGGAGAAAAATAAAAGGAAAAACTCTTTTCTTGCTTTTATTCTGAGGCACTTTATGCAACCTCTAGGAATATATTGCTTTTCCTTTGAAAGAAGATTTTTTTTTCTTCTTTTTTTCTTTTTCTTCTTCTTTTCTTTTCTGCACAAAAACCCTTTTTAAGATTTTTACCCAAAAGATTTTTCACAATTTGGAAAGAAAAGAATAACACCCATAAGTACATAAAGGAAAGAATTAGGAGCAAGATCATGTACTCATGTTAATAAAGAGAATCAAAAAGTTAAAAACAGGAATCTACAAGTCATTAGAAAGCTTACCTCTTGAGAGAACAAGCTTTTAGTCATTCCTAATCTTATCTCGATCAAAAAACATGCAAAAATTTAGTAAAACATTGAATAAAACGCAAAACATACGCATATTAATAAAAACTTATTTTTTAAAGGGGGGGTCCCTGCCCTACACTTGGCAGGAACACTGTCCCCAGTGTTCGAAAGAGAACGAAAATGTTTTTTTTTCTAACAAACTTGAAACAACTATAATGAAAGTAATTTAAAAACAATAACATAAAATTAAAAGAGAAAAATTAAATTGGAAGAAAGGCTCCCCTGGTTGATAGTGAAGGCGTGGGGAGGACCGCCCTACACTTAGCCTTTTAGGCTATTTGGCATCATTTGAGATCCTTGGCAGGATAGTGACCGAATTCGCATGCTCCCTTGGATTGGTTTGCGTTTGGGACGGGAGCTGACCTTGCTGTCGTGGTTGCATCAGAAGTTGCTGTAACTGCAATTGCAACGATTTGTGCTCCTTGCGAATGGTCGAGATCTCGTTGTGAGTATCCTGGGTCTTGTTCATCAGGGCTGACATCATGTCACGAAGTTCAGCCATTTCAGCCTCTGATGATGATGCAGGATGGGATGGTCTGAATTGTCTTGGACCTCCCTGGTAGCCGGCTTGACTCTGAAAGTGTTGAGGGGGTTGGTTCCCCTGTTGCCATGGCTGCCGATACCCTTGGTTACTCACATAGTTGACTTCCTCAACATTCGGAAAGTCTGGAATGTCAGGGCTCGAAGCGTGCGGTCGTGCACTAACCACATTCGCTTGTTGAGGAAGTTTGTCCATTGCTATTTGCTCCACCACTTTTTGTAGAGCGCTAACCTTCGTTGACATCTGGGCATTACTCTCCAATAACTGCTCATGACTTTGCATCAATTTGTCGAATTTGGAGTCGCCCTCTCCCACTTGATATAAACCAGCGGTACTACCCCTGGTTCTACCGGTGGCCCAATCTCTAATCTCTTCGCAAAGAGATTCAACTCCACTAAGGAATTGATCTCCAGGCTTCTTCAATATGTCTGCACCAAGGGAGGAAAGGATCATGGTCTTGCATTGGTTGACCAATCCCTTGTAAAACAACTGAGATAGTTGTTCCTTAGTGAGGCCGTGGTGTGGACATGTGCGCAACAATCCTTTGAATCTGTCCCAAGTCTCACAGATGTTCTCCGAGCTAGGTTGTCTGAAGTTGTAAATGTCGGCGATCATCTCCAGGGTGCGACTAGGGGGCATGAATTTGTCATAAAATTTGGTTGCCATGTCCTCCCATGTGGTGATGGTACTGGGGGTTAGACTGTGGTACCACTTGCTGGCGTTCCCCGTAAGACTATGGGGGAAGAGAGCAAGTCTGGCGTATTGGAGGACATTGTTTGTGGAGGTTAGGCTGTTTGTATGTTGTAGAAATTTGGTGACGTGGAGCAAAGCATCGTCCAGATTCGTACCATCGAACAATCCTAACTCTTTTATGCATCTAATTTGATGATATGGCTTAAGTTTCTGCCATTCATCGTATTCGGTTTGAGGAAGGAAGGTCGATTGCTGGTTTCTGGCCTTGGTTAGAAGGCCGGTTTATGTTACGGACGGTAGGTGCTGCCATTGGTGTAGGATCTGCTTCTTGTAGAATTCGTTGTTGCCTTAAAGTATGAAGTAGGGTTCTCTCGATCTCCGAATCAAGGTTGGCTAAATTGTCAGGAGTACTAGTTGACCGAAGAAGCATTCACTTGGATAACTTCAGGAAGAGCAAGAGAAAATGTTATAATATTTCGTAATAATAAAAGTAATATAATTACATAATTAAAATTATGAAAATACACGAATGAACAAATTTTTGGTTATGCCGGACAGCGGGCCGGGTTATGCGTACCCGGCAGTGGACTTCCTCCACTAATGCCGGGTGTATACAAACCGGCATGTTACCCGGCGTGACCAAAAATCGATCATACTTAATTAAAAAAAATGTAAAGGACAATCAAATTAAATGTAAGAGTAAATAAGGGATTGTAGGAGATTACTCCTAATTGTCCCTACAATGTGCGACAAAAATATTGAGAGAAATTGAGCATGCCGGGTGACATGCCGGATCAAACCCGTCCGACATAGGACTTCCTCCACTAATGCCGTGTGTAGCAAACCCGGCACAATACACGGCATGCGCAAAAATCGAAATTCAAAATAAAGAAACATAGTATAGGGACTCATATAAGAGGAAAATAATGAAAGGAGTAAACAAGAATACATTAAGATTTGTTAAACTCAACAGCGTATGAAATTTTGAAAACAATTTGAACATGCCGGACATGATGCCGGGCAAATCCTGTCCGGCATCGGACTTCCTCCGGGTTTGCCGGGTGACAGATGCTCGGCACTTCGCACGGCACATTCAAATCTGCAAACTAAGTGCGAAAATAAATTAAAGAATCAAGGAATCAAAGAATAAAGAATAAGGCGTTTTACCGAATTAAGGACTTGGACTAATTCCAAGTCCCCGGCAACGGCGCCAATTTGCTAACAGAGAAATTGTAGGGATAAAACTATATACAAAAGAATAAACAAATAACTAAACCTACAACTCTACTACGGGTAGCAAAATAAAACCCGGTCGGAGTATAGTGTAAATATATTACGACCGAGAGTATCGTACCCAATGGACTTATAGAAAATTAGTCCTAATCCGGTAATAACCTATTCTATAATAATGAGGGGGGAAATGTAAATGACACAATAATTAACTAAAACCTATCTAAATGCGAGGTTTAGGACTAAACCACCCTAAGTAACAACATGATCACGCAATGCAACTTCAAGACAAGAACTTAACCAACCAACATGATTGCGCCGGATGTCCTGCCGGACATCAGATGCACGGCATATTCAAAGTCTTGAATGTGCCGGACAGGAAGCACCCGGCAGTGCATCCGGCACGTTCATATGGTGAAAACCATTCTCTTGCTTCGAACAAGAAACTCAAAACCCATTAACAAATCGAGCATATATCATGCCACGAAATGAACAAGGAGATGGGGGAAGATGGATTAACTCGCAATCTTTAATGCTAACCCTAATTTATAGATGAAAACATCAAAGACCACTAAGATTTGTCTAACCTATCCTACTCTTGGGAAATTCCCCCTCAAGTAGAATTTGCATAAAGAGAATGAGTGATCAACTAATTCACTTGCACTAAGAACCAGAATCTTAATGAACGCTTGAATTTGTATTGAAATAATCATATTGTTTACATAGAAGGAATTCATCCCTAGCCAAAGCCTAACAAGGATCTCTACTTCACCATCCACTCAAATAAGGAAGAAATACATAAGGGAGAAGGAGATTGAACATAGCCTCAACCCGAAAAGGAAATCTTCTCTTCTTCTTGTGGGTGGATCCGTAGAAATGCCTTGGACACCAACAGATGGAATGTGGCGGAAATAAGGACGTGGATGGAGTGTATATGTATGTTGGAATGTGTTGAATTGTAGCCTTCCTCGGCCTATTTATAGGCATTAATTGTGTCGATGCCGGGCGTCGTGCCGGGTCCCAAATAGCCCGCACACGTGTTAAATGTGCCCAACTGTTAACGGTCGAAACCGTCAATTCCGTGCGAAACAGTGCATATGCCGGGTAGGATATACCCGGCATCACACCCGGCATCATCCTTTTCACCAACGGTCAATAACTGCTATCGCTTGCTTGGTCAACCGTGGCGACTCTTCACTTATGCCGGATGGAATCTACCCGTCATTAGGTCCGGCAAGGCCTCTTTTCTGTTCTGTGCTTATGCCGTGCAGAAACTACCCGGCATGGAGTCCGGCTTCAACTGAACTTTTGCCTAGAAAATCATTCCTTGCACAGAAAACTCATAAAAACATAAATCTGACAAATTTAGATTTTAACACATAATAAGCATAAATAATAAATAAAACTTTATTTAGATAAATATAATACTAAATCTAGTGCCTAAAATATGATAAGTCTGCGGCTTATCAAGGCCCTACACTTACCTTTTGCTAGTCCTCGAGCAAAACAAGATTAGAAAGGACTAATTACTCATCCACAAAACAGATAAACTCTAGAAGGAAATGTAGATAAATATTTCCAACTATATGACTCTAATTCATAAGTATCACTTAATCTACCTTATCTTATCAAAACATACTAATGGGTATAAAGAATTTTCGAAACCGATCAAAACCTTTTGGGCTATTTTGCATAAGGGATTTTTGTAATCTCTCCTTTTTCCGGTTTCCATCATTCAGCTCTATTTTTCAAGAGTTTCTGAATGTGGCCAAGACTCTCATCAATGGTTTTATGAATCAGCCCTATTTTGCAAGAGTTTCTGAATCAACCATGATTTTTTTTTTCATTGAAGAACGGGGGATTTAGGAGAAAAATAAAAGGAAAAACTCTCATGTCTTGCTTTTATTCTGAGGCACTTTATGCAACCTCTAGGAATATATTGCTTTTCCTTTGAAAGAAGATTTTTTTTCTTCTTTTTTTCTTTTTCTTCTTCTTTCTTTTGCACAAAAACCCTTTTTAAGATTTTTACCCAAAAGATTTTTCACAATTTGGAAAGAAAAGAATAACACCCATAAGTACATAAAGAATTAGGAGCAAGATCATGTACTCATGTTAATAAAGAGAATCAAAAAGTTAAAAACAGGAATCTACAAGTCATTAGAAAGCTTACCTCTTGAGAGAACAAGCTTTTAGTCATTCCTAATCTTATCTCGATCAAAAAACATGCAAAAAGTTTAGTAAAACATTGAATAAAACGCAAAACATACGCATATTAATAAAAACTTATTTTTTAAAGGGGGGTCCCTGCCCTACACTTGGCAGGAACACTGTCCCCAGTGTTCGAAAGAGAACGAAAATGTTTTTTTTTTTTTAACAAACTTGAAACAACTATAATGAAAGTAATTTAAAAACAATAACATAAAATTAAAAGAGAAAAATTAAATTGGAAGAAAGGCTCCCCTGGTTGATAGTGAAGGCGTGAGGAGGACCGCCCTACACTTAGCCTTTTAGGCTATTTGGCATCATTTGAGATCCTTGGCAGGATAGTGACCGAATTCGCATGCTCCCTTGGATTGGTTTGCGTTTGGGACGGGAGCTGACCTTGCTGTCGTGGTTGCATCAGAAGTTGCTGTAACTGCAATTGCAACGATTTGTGCTCCTTGCGAATGGTCGAGATCTCGTTGTGAGTATCCTGGGTCTTGTTCATCAGGGCTGACATCATGTCACGAAGTTCAGCCATTTCAGCCTCTGATGATGATGCAGGATGGGATGGTCTGAATTGTCTTGGACCTCCCTGGTAGCCGGCTTGACTCTGAAAGTGTTGAGGGGGTTGGTTCCCCTGTTGCCATGGCTGCCGATACCCTTGGTTACTCACATAGTTGACTTCCTCAACATTCGGAAAGTCTGGAATGTCAGGGCTCGAAGCGTGCGGTCGTGCACTAACCACATTCGCTTGTTGAGGAAGTTTGTCCATTGCTATTTGCTCCACCACTTTTGTAGAGCGCTAACCTTCGTTGACATCTGGGCATTACTCTCCAATAACTGCTCATGACTTTGCATCAATTTGTCGAATTTGGAGTCGCCCTCTCCCACTTGATATAAACCAGCGGTACTACCCCTGGTTCTACCGGTGGCCCAATCTCTAATCTCTTCGCAAAGAGATTCAACTCCACTAAGGAATTGATCTCCAGGCTTCTTCAATATGTCTGCACCAAGGGAGGAAAGGATCATGGTCTTGCATTGGTTGACCAATCCCTTGTAAAACAACTGAGATAGTTGTTCCTTAGTGAGGCCGTGGTGTGGACATGTGCGCAACAATCCTTTGAATCTGTCCCAAGTCTCACAGATGTTCTCCGAGCTAGGTTGTCTGAAGTTGTAAATGTCGGCGATCATCTCCAGGGTGCGACTAGGGGGCATGAATTTGTCATAAAATTTGGTTGCCATGTCCTCCCATGTGGTGATGGTACTGGGGGTTAGACTGTGGTACCACTTGCTGGCGTTCCCCGTAAGACTATGGGGGAAGAGAGCAAGTCTGGCGTATTGGAGGACATTGTTTGTGGAGGTTAGGCTGTTTGTATGTTGTAGAAATTTGGTGACGTGGAGCAAAGCATCGTCCAGATTCGTACCATCGAACAATCCTAACTCTTTTATGCATCTAATTTGATGATATGGCTTAAGTTTCTGCCATTCATCGTATTCGGTTTGAGGAAGGATAGGAAGGTCGATTGCTGGTTTCTGGCCTTGGTTAGAAGGCCGGTTTATGTTACGGACGGTAGGTGCTGCCATTGGTGTAGGATCTGCTTCTTGTAGAATTCGTTGTTGCCTTAAAGTATGAAGTAGGGTTCTCTCGATCTCCGAATCAAGGTTGGCTAAATTGTCAGGAGTACTAGTTGACCGAAGAAGCATTCACTTGGATAACTTCAGGAAGAGCAAGAAAATGTTAAATTTTCGTAATAATAAAAGAAATAATATAATTACATAATTAAAATTATAAAATACACGAATGAACAAATTTTTGGTTATGCCGGACAGCGGGCCGGGTTGCGTACCCGGCAGTGGACTTCCTCCACTATGCCGGGTGTATACAAACCGGCATGTTCCCGGCGTGACCAAATCGATCATACTTAATTAAAAGAAATGTAAAGGACAATCAAATTAAATGTAAGAGTAAATAAGGGATTGTAGGAGATTACTCCTAATTGTCCCTACAATGTGCGACAAAAATATTGAGAGAAATTGAGCATGCCGGGTGACATGCCGGATCAAACCCGTCCGACATAGGACTTCCTCCACTAATGCCGTGTGTAGCAAACCCGGCACAATACACGGCATGCGCAAAAATCGAAATTCAAAATAAAGAAACATAGTATAGGGACTCATATAAGAGGAAAATAATGAAAGGAGTAAACAAGAATACATTAAGATTTGTTAAACTCAACAGCGTATGAAATTTTGAAAACAATTTGAACATGCCGGACATGATGCCGGGCAAATCCTGTCCGGCATCGGACTTCCTCCGGGTTTGCCGGGTGACAGATGCTCGGCACTTCGCACGGCACATTCAAATCTGCAAACTAAGTGCGAAAATAAATTAAAGAATCAAGGAATCAAAGAATAAAGAATAAGGCGTTTTACCGAATTAAGGACTTGGACTAATTCCAAGTCCCCGGCAACGGCGCCAATTGCTAACAGAGAAATTGTAGGGATAAAACTATATACAAAAGAATAAACAAATAACTAAACCTACAACTCTACTACGGGTAGCAAAATAAAACCCGGTCGGAGTATAGTGTAAATATATTACGACCGAGAGTATCGTACCCAATGGACTTATAGAAAATTAGTCCTAATCCGGTAATAACCTATTCTATATAATGAGGGGGGAAATGTAAATGACACAATAATTAACTAAAACCTATCTAAATGCGAGGTTTAGGACTAAACCACCCTAAGTAACAACATGATCACGCAATGCAACTTCAAGACAAGAACTTAACCAACCAACATGATTGCGCCGGATGTCCTGCCGGACATCAGATGCACGGCATATTCAAAGTCTTGAATGTGCCGGACAGGAAGCACCCGGCAGTGCATCCGGCACGTTCATATGGTGAAAACCATTCTCTTGCTTCGAACAAGAAACTCAAAACCCATTAACAAATCGAGCATATATCATGCCACGAAATGAACAAGGAGATGGGGGAAGATGGATTAACTCGCAATCTTTAATGCTAACCCTAATTTATAGATGAAAACATCAAAGACCACTAAGATTTGTCTAACCTATCCTACTCTTGGGAAATTCCCCCTCAAGTAGAATTTGCATAAAGAGAATGAGTGATCAACTAATTCACTTGCACTAAGAACCAGAATCTTAATGAACGCTTGAATTTGTATTGAAATAATCATATTGTTTACATAGAAGGAATTCATCCCTAGCCAAAGCCTAACAAGGATCTCTACTTCACCATCCACTCAAATAAGGAAGAAATACATAAAAGGAGATTGAACATAGCCTCAACCCGAAAAGGAAATCTTCTCTTCTTGTGGGTGGATCCGTAGAAATGCCTTGGACACCAACAGATGGAATGTGGCGGAAATAAGGACGTGGATGGAGTGTATGTATGTTGGAATGTGTTGAATTGTAGCCTTCCTCGGCCTATTTATAGGCATTAATTGTGTCGATGCCGGGCGTCGTGCCGGGTCCCAAATAGCCGCACACGTGTTAAATGCCCAACTGTTAACGGTCGAAACCGTCAATTCCGTGCGAAACAGTGCATATGCCGGGTAGGATATACCCGGCATCACACCCGGCATCATCCTTTTCACCAACGGTCAATAACTGCTATCGCTTGGTCAACCGTGGCGACTCTTCACTTATGCCGGATGGAATCTACCCATCATTAGGTCCGGCAAGGCCTCTTTTCTGTTCTGTGCTTATGCCGTGCAGAAACTACCCGGCATGGAGTCCGGCTTCAACTGAACTTTTGCCTAGAAAATCATTCCTTGCACAGAAAACTCATAAAAACATAAATCTGAACAAATATTATATTTTAACACATAATAAGCATAAATAATATAAATAAAACTTTATTTAGATAAATATAATACTAAATCTAGTGCCTAAAATATGATAAGTCTGCGGCTTATCAAGGCCCTACACTTACCTTTTGCTAGTCCTCGAGCAAAACAAGATTAGAAAGGACTAATTACTCATCCACAAAACAGATAAACTCTAGAAGGAAATGTAGATAAATATTTCCAACTATATGACTCTAATTCATAAGTATCACTTAATCTACCTTATCTTATCAAAACATACTAATGGGTATAAAGAATTTTCGAAACCGATCAAAACCTTTTGGGCTATTTTGCATAAGGGATTTTTGTAATCTCTCCTTTTTCCGGTTTCCATCATTCAGCTCTATTTTTCAAGAGTTTCTGAATGTGGCCAAGACTCTCATCAATGGTTTTATGAATCAGCCCTATTTTGCAAGAGTTTCTGAATCAACCATGATATTTTTTTTCATTGAAGAACGGGGGATTTAGGAGAAAAATAAAAGGAAAAACTCTCATTTCTTGCTTTTATTCTGAGGCACTTTATGCAACCTCTAGGAATATATTGCTTTTCCTTTGAAAGAAGATTTTTTTTTCTTCTTTTTTTCTTTTTCTTCTTCTTTCTTTTGCACAAAAACCCTTTTTAAGATTTTTACCCAAAAGATTTTTCACAATTTGGAAAAAAAGAATAACACCCATAAGTACATAAAGGAAAGAATTAGGAGCAAGATCATGTACTCATGTTAATAAAGAGAATCAAAAGTTAAAAACAGGAATCTACAAGTCATTAGAAAGCTTACCTCTTGAGAGAACAAGCTTTTAGTCATTCCTAATCTTATCTCGATCAAAAAAACATGCAAAAAGTTTAGTAAAACATTGAATAAAACGCAAAACATACGCATATTAATAAAAACTTATTTTTTAAAGGGGGGTCCCTGCCCTACACTTGGCAGGAACACTGTCCCCAGTGTTCGAAAGAGAACGAAAATGTTTTTTTTTTTCAAACTTGAAACAACTATAATGAAAGTAATTTAAAAACAATAACATAAAATTAAAAGAGAAAAATTAAATTGGAAGAAAGGCTCCCCTGGTTGATAGTGAAGGCGTGAGGAGGACCGCCCTACACTTAGCCTTTTAGGCTATTTGGCATCATTTGAGATCCTTGGCAGGATAGTGACCGAATTCGCATGCTCCCTTGGATTGGTTTGCGTTTGGGACGGGAGCTGACCTTGCTGTCGTGGTTGCATCAGAAGTTGCTGTAACTGCAATTGCAACGATTTGTGCTCCTTGCGAATGGTCGAGATCTCGT
Source organism: Limonium bicolor (assembly GCA_023374045.1). Taxonomy (NCBI): domain Eukaryota; kingdom Viridiplantae; phylum Streptophyta; class Magnoliopsida; order Caryophyllales; family Plumbaginaceae; genus Limonium; species Limonium bicolor. The sequence continues at coordinate 130,009,080 of CM041781.1, forward strand.
TTGAGTATCCTGGGTCTTGTTCATCAGGGCTGACATCATGTCACGAAGTTCAGCCATTTCAGCCTCTGATGATGATGCAGGATGGGATGGTCTGAATTGTCTTGGACCTCCCTGGTAGCCGGCTTGACTCTGAAAGTGTTGAGGGGGTTGGTTCCCCTGTTGCCATGGCTGCCGATACCCTTGGTTACTCACATAGTTGACTTCCTCAACATTCGGAAAGTCTGGAATGTCAGGGCTCGAAGCGTGCGGTCGTGCACTAACCACATTCGCTTGTTGAGGAAGTTTGTCCATTGCTATTTGCTCCACCACTTTTGTAGAGCGCTAACCTTCGTTGACATCTGGGCATTACTCTCCAATAACTGCTCATGACTTTGCATCAATTTGTCGAATTTGGAGTCGCCCTCTCCCACTTGATATAAACCAGCGGTACTACCCCTGGTTCTACCGGTGGCCCAATCTCTAATCTCTTCGCAAAGAGATTCAACTCCACTAAGGAATTGATCTCCAGGCTTCTTCAATATGTCTGCACCAAGGGAGGAAAGGATCATGGTCTTGCATTGGTTGACCAATCCCTTGTAAAACAACTGAGATAGTTGTTCCTTAGTGAGGCCGTGGTGTGGACATGTGCGCAACAATCCTTTGAATCTGTCCCAAGTCTCACAGATGTTCTCCGAGCTAGGTTGTCTGAAGTTGTAAATGTCGGCGATCATCTCCAGGGTGCGACTAGGGGGCATGAATTGTCATAAAATTTGGTTGCCATGTCCTCCCATGTGGTGATGGTACTGGGGGTTAGACTGTGGTACCACTTGCTGGCGTTCCCCGTAAGACTATGGGGGAAGAGCAAGTCTGGCGTATTGGAGGACATTGTTTGTGGAGGTTAGGCTGTTTGTATGTTGTAGAAATTTGGTGACGTGGAGCAAAGCATCGTCCAGATTCGTACCATCGAACAATCCTAACTCTTTTATGCATCTAATTTGATGATATGGCTTAAGTTTCTGCCATTCATCGTATTCGGTTTGAGGAAGGATAGGAAGGTCGATTGCTGGTTTCTGGCCTTGGTTAGAAGGCCGGTTTATGTTACGGACGGTAGGTGCTGCCATTGGTGTAGGATCTGCTTCTTGTAGAATTCGTTGTTGCCTTAAAGTATGAAGTAGGGTTCTCTCGATCTCCGAATCAAGGTTGGCTAAATTGTCAGGAGTACTAGTTGACCGAAGAAGCATTCACTTGGATAACTTCAGGAAGAGCAACAGAAAATGTTATAATATTTCGTAATAATAAAAGAAATAATATAATTACATAATTAAAATTATGAAAATACACGAATGAACAAATTTTTGGTTATGCCGGACAGCGGGCCGGGTTATGCGTACCCGGCAGTGGACTTCCTCCACTAATGCCGGGTGTATACAAACCGGCATGTTACCCGGCGTGACCAAAAATCGATCATACTTAATTAAAAGAAAATGTAAAGGACAATCAAATTAAATGTAAGAGTAAATAAGGGATTGTAGGAGATTACTCCTAATTGTCCCTACAATGTGCGACAAAAATATTGAGAGAAATTGAGCATGCCGGGTGACATGCCGGATCAAACCCGTCCGACATAGGACTTCCTCCACTAATGGTGTGTAGCAAACCCGGCACAATACACGGCATGCGCAAAAATCGAAATTCAAAATAAAGAAACATAGTATAGGGACTCATATAAGAGGAAAATAATGAAAGGAGTAAACAAGAATACATTAAGATTTGTTAAACTCAACAGCGTATGAAATTTTGAAAACAATTTGAACATGCCGGACATGATGCCGGGCAAATCCTGTCCGGCATCGGACTTCCTCCGGGTTTGCCGGGTGACAGATGCTCGGCACTTCGCACGGCACATTCAAATCTGCAAACTAAGTGCGAAAATAAATTAAAGAATCAAGGAATCAAAGAATAAAGAATAAGGCGTTTTACCGAATTAAGGACTTGGACTAATTCCAAGTCCCCGGCAACGGCGCCAATTTGCTAACAGAGAAATTGTAGGGATAAAACTATATACAAAAGAATAAACAAATAACTAAACCTACAACTCTACTACGGGTAGCAAAATAAAACCCGGTCGGAGTATAGTGTAAATATATTACGACCGAGAGTATCGTACCCAAGGGACTTATAGAAAATTAGTCCTAATCCGGTAATAACCTATTCTATAATAATGAGGGGGGAAATGTAAATGACACAATAATTAATTAAAACCTATCTAAATGCGAGGTTTAGGACTAAACCACCCTAAGTAACAACATGATCACGCAATGCAACTTCAAGACACGAACTTAACCAACCAACATGATTGCGCCGGATGTCCTGCCGGACATCAGATGCACGGCATATTCAAAGTCTTGAATGTGCCGGACAGGAAGCACCCGGCAGTGCATCCGGCACGTTCATATGGTGAAAACCATTCTCTTGCTTCGAACAAGAAACTCAAAACCCATTAACAAATCGAGCATATATCATGCCACGAAATGAACAAGGAGATGGGGGAAGATGGATTAACTCGCAATCTTTAATGCTAACCCTAATTTATAGATGAAAACATCAAAGACCACTAAGATTTGTCTAACCTATCCTACTCTTGGGAAATTCCCCCTCAAGTAGAATTTGCATAAAGAGAATGAGTGATCAACTAATTCACTTGCACTAAGAACCAGAATCTTAATGAACGCTTGAATTTGTATTGAAATAATCATATTGTTTACATAGAAGGAATTCATCCCTAGCCAAAGCCTAACAAGGATCTCTACTTCACCATCCACTCAAATAAGGAAGAAATACATAAGGGAGAAGGAGATTGAACATAGCCTCAACCCGAAAAGGAAATCTTCTCTTCTTCTTGTGGGTGGATCCGTAGAAATGCCTTGGACACCAACAGATGGAATGTGGCGGAAATAAGGACGTGGATGGAGTGTATATGTATGTTGGAATGTGTTGAATTGTAGCCTTCCTCGGCCTATTTATAGGCATTAATTGTGTCGATGCCGGGCGTCGTGCCGGGTCCCAAATAGCCCGCACACGTGTTAAATGCCCAACTGTTAACGGTCGAAACCGTCAATTCCGTGCGAAACAGTGCTATGCCGGGTAGGATATACCCGGCATCACACCCGGCATCATCCTTTTCACCAACGGTCAATAACTGCTATCGCTTGGTCAACCGTGGCGACTCTTCACTTATGCCGGATGGAATCTACCCGGCATTAGGTCCGGCAAGGCCTCTTTTCTGTTCTGTGCTTATGCCGTGCAGAAACTACCCGGCATGGAGTCCGGCTTCAACTGAACTTTTGCCTAGAAAATCATTCCTTGCACAGAAAACTCATAAAAACATAAATCTGAACAAATATTATATTTTAACACATAATAAGCATAAATAACATAAATATAACTTTAATTAGATAAATATAATACTAAATCTAGTGCCTAAAATATGATAAGTCTGCGGCTTATCAAGGCCCTACACTTACCTTTTGCTAGTCCTCGAGCAAAACAAGATTAGAAAGGACTAATTACTCATCCACAAAACAGATAAACTCTAGAATGAAATGTAGATAAATATTTCCAACTATATGACTCTAATTCATAAGTATCACTTAATCTACCTTATCTTATCAAAACATACTAATGGGTATAAAGAATTTTCGAAACCGATCAAAACCTTTTGGGCTATTTTGCATAAGGGATTTTTGTAATCTCTCCTTTTTCCGGTTTCCATCATTCAGCTCTATTTTTCAAGAGTTTCTGAATGTGGCCAAGACTCTCATCAATGGTTTTATGAATCAGCCCTATTTTGCAAGAGTTTCTGAATCAACCATGATTTTTTTTTCATTGAAGAACGGGGGATTTAGGAGAAAAATAAAAGGAAAAACTCTCGTTTCTTGCTTTTATTCTGAGGCACTTTATGCAACCTCTAGGAATATATTGCTTTTCCTTTGAAAGAAGATTTTTTTTTCTTCTTTTTTTCTTTTTCTTCTTCTTTCTTTTGCACAAAAACCCTTTTTAAGATTTTTACCCAAAAGATTTTTCACAATTTGGAAAGAAAAGAATAACACCCATAAGTACATAAAGGAAAGAATTAGGAGCAAGATCATGTACTCATGTTAATAAAGAGAATCAAAAAGTTAAAAACAGGAATCTACAAGTCATTAGAAAGCTTACCTCTTGAGAGAACAAGCTTTTAGTCATTCCTAATCTTATCTCGATCAAAAAAACATGCAAAAAGTTTAGTAAAACATTGAATAAAACGCAAAACATACGCATATTAATAAAAACTTATTTTTTAAAGGGGGGTCCCTGCCCTACACTTGGCAGGAACACTGTCCCCAGTGTTCGAAAGAGAACGAAAATGTTTTTTTTTTCTAACAAACTTGAAACAACTATAATGAAAGTAATTTAAAAACAATAACATAAAATTAAAAGAGAAAAATTAAATTGGAAGAAAGGCTCCCCTGGTTGATAGTGAAGGCGTGAGGAGGAACCGCCCTACACTTAGCCTTTTAGGCTATTTGGCATCATTTGAGATCCTTGGCAGGATAGTGACCGAATTCGCATGCTCCCTTGGATTGGTTTGCGTTTGGGACGGGAGCTGACCTTGCTGTCGTGGTTGCATCAGAAGTTGCTGTAACTGCAACTGCAACGATTTGTGCTCCTTGCGAATGGTCGAGATCTCGTTGTGAGTATCCTGGGTCTTGTTCATCAGGGCTGACATCATGTCACGAAGTTCAGCCATTTTAGACTCTGATGATGATGCAGGATGGGATGGTCTGATTTGTCTTGGACCTCCCTGGTAGCCGGCTTGACTCTGAAAGTGTTGAGGGGGTTGGTTCCCCTGTTGCCATGGCTGCCGATACCCTTGGTTACTCACATAGTTGACTTCCTCAACATTCTGAAAGTCTGGAATGTCAGGGCTCGAAGCGTGCGGTCGTGCACTAACCACATTCGCTTGTTGAGGAAGTTTGTCCATTGCTATTTGCTCCACCACTTTCTGTAGAGCGCTAACCTTCGTTGACGTCTGGGCATTACTCTCCAATAACTGCTCATGACTTTGCATCAATTTGTCGAATTTGGAGTCGCCCTCTCCCACTTGATATAAACCAGCGGTACTACCCCTGGTTCCACCGGTGGCCCAATCTCTAATCTCTTCGCAAAGAGATTCAACTCCACTAAGGAATTGATCTCCAGGCTTCTTCAATATGTCTGCACCAAGGGAGGAAAGGATCATGGTCTTGCATTGGTTGACCAATCCCTTGTAAAACAACTGAGATAGTTGTTCCTTGGTGAGGCCGTGGTGTGGACATGTGCGCAACAACCCTTTGAATCTGTCCCAAGTCTCACAGATGTTCTCCGAGCTAGGTTGTCTGAAGTTGTAAATGTCGGCGATCATCTCCAGGGTGCGACTAGGGGGCATGAATTTGTCATAAAATTTGGTTGCCATGTCCTCCCATGTGGTGATGGTACTGGGGGTTAGACTGTGGTACCACTTGCTGGCGTTCCCCGTAAGACTATGGGGGAAGAGGCAAGTCTGGCGTATTGGAGGACATTGTTTGTGGAGGTTAGGCTGTTTGTATGCTGTAGAAATTTGGTGACGTGGAGCAAAGCATCGTCCGGATTCGTACCATCGAACAATCCTAACTCTTTTATGCATCTAATTTGATGATATGGCTTAAGTTTCTGCCATTCATCGTATTCGGTTTGAGGAAGGATAGGAAGGTCGATTGCTGGTTTCTGGCCTTGGTTAGAAGGCCGGTTTATGTTACGGACGGTAGGTGCTGCCATTGGTGTAGGATCTGCTTCTTGTAGAATTCGTTGTTGCCTTAAAGTATGAAGTAGGGTTCTCTCGATCTCCGGATCAAGGTTGGCTAAATTGTCAGGAGTACTAGTTGACCGAAGAAGCATTCACTTGGATAACTTCAGGAAGAGCAAGAGAAAATGTTATAATATTTCGTTATAATAAAAGAAATAATATAATTACATAATTAAAATTATGAAAATACATGAATGAACAAATTTTTGGTTATGCCGGACAGCGGGCCGGGTTATGCGTACCCGGCAATGGACTTCCTCCACTAATGCCGGGTGTATACAAACCGGCATGTTACCCGGCGTGACCAAAAATCGATCATACTTAATTAAAAGAAAATGTAAAGGATAATCAAATTAAATGTAAGAGTAAATAAGGGATTGTAGGAGATTACTCCTAATTGTCCCTACAATGTGCGACAAAAATATTGAGAGAAATTGAGCATGCCGGGTGACATGCCGGATCAAACCCGTCCGGCATAGGACTTCCTCCACTAATGCCGTGTGTAGCAAACCCGGCACAATACACGGCATGCGCAAAAATCGAAATTCAAAATAAAGAAACATAGTATAGGGACTCATATAAGAGGAAAATAATGAAAGGAGTAGACAAGAATACATTAAGATTTGTTAAACTCAACAGCGTATGAAATTTTGAAAACAATTTGAACATGCCGGACATGATGCCGGGCAAATCCTGTCCGGCATCGGACTTCCTCCGGGTTTGCCGGGTGACAGATGCCCGGCACTTCGCACGGCACATTCAAATCTGCAAACTAAGTGCGAAAATAAATTAAAGAATCAAGGAATCAAAGAATAAAGAATAAGGCGTTTTACCGAATTAAGGACTTGGACTAATTCCAAGTCCCCGGCAACGGCGCCAATTTGCTAACAGAGAAATTGTAAGGATAAAACTATATACAAAAGAATAAACAAATAACTAAACCTACAACTCTACTACGGGTAGCAAAATAAAACCCGGTCGGAGTATAGTGTAAATATTACGACCGAGAGTATCGTACCCAAGGGACTTATAGAAAATTAGTCCTAATCCGGTAATAACCTATTCTATAATAATGAGGAGGGAAATGTAAATGACACAATAATTAACTAAAACCTATCTAAATGCGAGGTTTAGGACTAAACCACCCTAAGTAACAACATGATCACGCAATGCAACTTCAAGACACGAACTTAACCAACCAACATGATTGCGCCGGATGTCCTGCCGGACATCAGATGCACGGCATATTCAAAGTCTTGAATGTGCCGGACAGGAAGCACCCGGCAGTGCATCCGGCACGTTCATATGGTGAAAACCATTCTCTTGCTTCGAACAAGAAACTCAAAACCCATTAACAAATCGAGCATATATCATGCCACGAAATGAACAAGGAGATGGGGGAAGATGGATTAACTCGCAATCTTTAATGCTAACCCTAATTTATAGATGAAAACATCAAAGACCACTAAGATTTGTCTAACCTATCCTACTCTTGGGAAATTCCCCCTCAAGTAGAATTTGCATAAAGAGAATGAGTGATCAACTAATTCACTTGCACTAAGAACCAGAATCTTAATGAACGCTTGAATTTGTATTGAAAAAATCATATTGTTTACATAGAAGGAATTCATCCCTAGCCAAAGCCTAACAAGGATCTCTACTTCACCATCCACTCAAATAAGGAAGAAATACATAAGGGAGAAGGAGATTGAACATAGCCTCAACCCGAAAAGGAAATCTTCTCTTCTTCTTGTGGGTGGATTCGTAGAAATGCCTTGGACACCAACAGATGGAATGTGGCGGAAATAAGGACGTGGATGGAGTGTATATGTATGTTGGAATGTGTTGAATTGTAGCCTTCCTCGGCCTATTTATAGGCATTAATTGTGTCGATGCCGGGCGTCGTGCCGGGTCCCAAATAGCCGGCACACGTGTTAAATGCGCCCAACTGTTAACGGTCGAAACCGTCAATTCCGTGCGAAACAGTGCATATGCCGGGTAGGATATACCCGGCATCACACCCGGCATCATCCTTTTCACCAACGGTCAATAACTGCTATCGCTTGGTCAACCGTGGCGACTCTTCACTTATGCCGGATGGAATCTACCCGGCATTAGGTCCGGCAAGGCCTCTTTTCTGTTTTGTGCTTATGCCGTGCAGAAACTACCCGGCATGGAGTCCGGCTTCAACTGAACTTTTGCCTAGAAAATCATTCCTTGCACAGAAAACTCATAAAAACATAAATCTGAACAAATATTATATTTTAACACATAATAAGCATAAATAACATAAATATAACTTTATTTAGATAAATATAATACTAAATCTAGTGCCTAAAATATGATAAGTCTGCGGCTTATCAATAATCATTGCCTCCTTAATGGGGTACCCTTAATACCACTAAACTCTCTTAGGGTTTCTTTTTTTTTTAAGTCTTAAGGGTCACCCGACCCACCGTCCGACCCACCAACTGGGTCGGACCCTTCCAATAACTTTCGGGTTTGAAAAACTCCTCTTGTCCGACCCATGTCCAACCCAACCAACAGGGTCGGACCATTCCAGAAATCCTCCCGTCTTTTAAAACTCCTCCGTCCGACCCACCGTCCGACCCACCAACTGGGTCGGACCATTCCAGAAACACTTCACTGGCGTCTAACAGAGGCCGTCCGACCCAAACTTGGGTCGGACCCCTGGGTCGGACGCCACCAGAACGTGTCCAAAAATTGTTAAATCTTCACCAAACTTCTCCTAAAGCCTCCTAATGTGTTCTAACATCATTTAGCCCCTTTATCCCGCTTTTAATCATCCTCCGAACTCATTAAAATAACCTCCAAAGACCATTCCAACTTTTTACTCACTTCTTGCAAGAAATTCCTAGCACTTGTTAATTAGTTCCTTATATTTCCAATATGTACATTTTGTCTAAAACTCCAACTAACCAAAGTGTTTCTTTTCAACCCATATAACTCCTCCTTAACATCATTACACTCCATCTTTGCTTGTTAAACCTTCCAAGGTCATCTTGCATGTCCATGCACAATTTCTCTTCTTTTCATTTGTTACTCATCACTCCTAAACTCTTGAGCTTACTTATACATTGCTTTCCATTACCTTAACACCTTTACATTGTTCTTCATTTACCTTGACCATGTAACACCCTCCTTACACATTTCCACCTCTTTTATGCATCTTACTCACCACTCTCATGATCATACACTTATACGATTCTAGTCTTTTCCTTGACAACTTACAACATTCTCCTACAGTTTTCACTTCCATCACCCAAGTCCACACATTAGCATTGAAACTAAACCTTACTAGCCCACTACTAACATCACCACCTCTTACACAAACTTCTCGAAACTCTCATTGTTCTACTCTGAGTTCATACCTAAATCATCTCAAAGCATTATACATCATTTCCTCCAGATTTTTGCACAAGTCTTACATTCCTCATACCATAGTTTTGGTGTGTTTAATACACTCACCAATCCCCTAATTCCTCCTAGACATCTCTACGTCATCCTAAACCTCAAGAATTCCTTAGTTAACTCATTCCCACTCAAATTCCTTTGTGTGACTCCTAGTAAATCCTAGGTCATATTAATTCACCACCATCACCTAAACACTTATTTTCTACTCAAATTTCGCCATAGCTTCTCTAGTATCTTATCATGCCCAAACACATTATTTTCCTCATTCAACCATCTCACACACATCAAGTTCTTTCTCATCATATTTTCTCACCCAAATCAACTCATTCACAACAAACTCAATGAAACAGTATATGCTATCCTAATACAATCCGATCTGATCATCTATTCCATGTTACCTGGTCTCGATTACAGAATTTCACAAGAGTAGAGAGAAAGAGAGCCTTAGTTAGAATCGACTGTGAGTTTGATTGCCAAATGTAGCGTATCTTATTTCTTGGGGGTACACCCCTATTTATAGTATTTTGGGCCTGGTTTTTATGGTGCAAGCCTGTATTTTACATGTATAAATATGGTTTTACCCTCTCCTAGCATCTTTGACTGACCACAGACGGTTAGTCGTACAATACTTTGCTTTGCCTAAGTCCTATCCTCATCTGGCTGGAGACGGCCGGATGCCCTATGCGCTTCCACCTTCATCCGACCAAAGCGGCGGGATGCTCTATGCGCTTCCACTTCCATCCGGCCAAAGCGGCCGGATGCTCTATGTAACCCGTTTTGCCTTGACACCATTTCTTCCTTTCTCACCAGTCCCACAAGTTCTATCTTTCTGAATTTTGGTGAAGAAAATGGAACTTCTATGTCTTGTATTTTGACGAAAAATTTTGCGACTGAGGTTTTTGGTTCGTCTATGCTTCGTCTTTTCCTTATCCCAGTCCCACAAGTTCTTTTTCTTCATACTTGGAGAAAAGGAACTTCTTATCGGTCACGTGCATAGGTCGTGGTTCGAACATGCTTCGTACTCTCTTTTTGAATTTGCTCCGCCTGTTCTCAGTGTAGAATACGCAGGGTCTTTCTTTCGACTAAAACATCGGAAGCGTCTTTAGGAAGCGTGTGGCCCTTTCTCTTCCCCTGCAAAGAAAGGATACTTTCTGTTCGCACAAGTATATATATATTATTTATTTGAGCGGGAAAAAACTTTCCTTAAAGCCCAAACTTTGAGCTTCCTCTTCTTTCCCCTACTGCCCCTTTGCTTCGACTGTTCTTCTTCTCTCGCCTCCCTGCCGTCGTGTGCTACCTCATCTTTCATTGCCGTCGCCGCCCTCTGATCCTTCGTCAATCTTGACAATGTCTTCTTCCTCTGCAAAACAGAGTAAACTCGCCGCCAAATTTCCGCCTGTCATCGAGGCAATTCAGGGCTCTCGCTCTTCTAACGGCTTTCACCCCTCGTATCTGAAATCCACAAGACCCTTCCTATCTGGGCGTCAACCTTCTCCTTCTTCCCTCAATTACTCTTCCCTTTGCGATTGCCTCGGGGATGTCGAAGCCCCGCTTGGCACACAGATTTTCCTGCCATCCTCCGACTCTGACCCCAACGACGACTTTGGCCGTGGGTACGTAGTTTTCGCTGATTTTTTCCACTCCGGTCTGACCATTCCCCCGCACCCTTTTGTGCTGGGTTTCCTCCTTCGCCGCTGCTGCACTCTCGCTCACCTCCACCCAAAGGCCATTTTGCTCCTCCATGCCTTTGTCTCTCTTTGCGAGGGAAGCAAAATCTGGCCGGAGGGTACTGATTTCGTTCGATTCTTCACTGTTAGGGTCGACCCAGATAGCTTAACCCTCATCGCGAAGGCCGGATACACCCTCTTCGACTACAAGAAGGCTCACGAGTGGGGGTCACAGTGGTTCGTCATTGTTCCTCCATCCGGCCGAGTATTTGGCGTCCCATACTGTGCTGAGGTTATCAAAGGCCAGCTAATCAGTCCCCAAACCCCTCCGGCTGAGCTGCCCATTTCGAAGATTCTGACGGCATTCAGCAAGGAACCGCCGACTGTCAAGGCATTTTTTACAAAGGCACGTTTGTCTTCTCTGAAGACATATCACAGTAAGCGTCTTTAACTCTTAGTACGAAATTTTGTCATTCCTATCGGTCTTCTTATTGTTTGACATGCTGTATGTAGATTTCTTCCAGAAGGGGGACAAGATCGGCCCCTTTCATAGCTGGAACTTCATCACCTTCAAGAGTGGGGACGGAAAAATCAGTTACTACGACACGCTGGATGCTGCTACTAATGCGGCCGAGCAGCTTTTGGAGAGTGCTCCTCCGGTAAAGCGCTCCAGGCAAGAAGCCGGGGATGACCAAGCCGGTCTCTCAAAGAAAAAGAAGAAGCTAGAGTCTCCTGAACGTGCTGACGCCGGGCTGTCAGGTACATGGCACGTGAGCCCCAAGTCTGGGCACCGTGTCTTCCTTCCCCTCACCCCTGGTTCGGGTTTAGACCTTGGTTCTCGCCTGGGGCGGGAGTCCAGTCATCCGACTCCTATTTGAGAGCAATTTCCTGACTTGACAAGTTACTTTTCCTCAGATCCTGCTCAGGAAAATACCCTGGAGGCCACAGGCTTCCGCGCTGGTCCTTCGGCTGAAGAAGGTTTTAGTTGCTCCGTCGCTTTTCTTGTTCCTTACTCCTCTTCCCTTTTTTTAGTATCCTTTCATTTCCAGTTTCATCCATCTGGTCCTAACTGTTTTTATTATTGCAGCAGTCCCTGCTCCTGCCAAGAAAAGACTAAAAAAGAAAACCACATCAAAACCGAAGGTCATAGAGCTAGAGGTATCCGGGAAAACCTCCGGTGATCCTGAAGTTTCAGGATCATTCTTCATTGATGTTGCTGCGGCCACAGACGCGGCAAGGGATAGAGCAACGGAGTATCGTTAGGTGCCGGAGGATCCTGAGCTCCGGAGTAAGCAGAGGGAGGACTACATAGCTTCTTCCTCTTCCTCCCCTCCTCCTCCCGCTCAGGAGTCCTACACTGGTGAGTGGTTAAACTGGTGTAAAATTAAAAGAAAAGAAATTAAAAACTCAAAATAAATGTCGGGCTGCAAACAAATCCCGGTCGCAGTAGTATAGTGAAATGTAAGCGACCGGATATCGAACCGTGGGACTAATGTACATATTATAGTACCTAAGCGTGTCACAGGAGGGGGGATTAATTGACTTGTTTTATAAAAGGAAAGATAAAATGACTAAATTAACAGATAAACTAAACGGGACTCTGGTTCTCGTTAATATAATATCTGCTCTTTCATGCTAGGTCTACTGGTTTAATTATAATTATTTGGCAAGATTCCTGTTATTTTCTTAAGGTCCGATGAAAACTCATAAGAACTCGTTCACCTGTAATGCAAGGTCCGATGAAAACTCAAGCAAAAGCCTGCAAACGGCAGAGGAGTGTTGAGGGATTACATTTGCAACTGAGTACTAACTTAAACGATGAAAATAAGTTTCCCCCAGTTTTACGGCTTAATCAACCCATCTGTTTCCAACCGATGAAATCAAAAACAGACTTAGTAAAGCATTTTAACAAATTCATGAGGTTTATTAAAAAGATGCGAGAAAACCTTTAAACGTAACAAACTTCATTAAAATTAAAACCAGTAAAACATATTGCATAATTAATACAGATACATAATAATTATTCCCAGAGTATACGTAAACTAATGAAATGAAAAGAAAACAAATGGAGAAGCGGGAGATTAGAAATGGAATGAACGAGTGAGTGAAGGTGAAGTGGTTCGAAGATGGACTGATGGGGGTGAATTGGAACTCCGGAAGGAACCACGGAAGGAGCCTCCGGAAGGACACTGGAGAAGGTAAATGGAACGTGGTATTTATAGAGGAAGGAGTAGAGGCAGAGTTGCAGCTCATTGATTGCAGCTCACTGATTGCAGGGGACAAGACAAACGCGTGAGTGATTTCTGGTAGGCGCCGACTGCTAATGGATATGGCGGAGTCAAGTTGAAGAGCGAGTCGGCGAAGAAGATAACCCGTTAATTTCCTGGACATTTACACGCGTCCGCTACATGTCCGCTTTATATGGGGCGGTCTTCTCTCACGTATATTCTCCTCTCTTGTCCGCATGTTAATAGGCGGTTGTATGTTAGTCATGTCCGCCATATAAGGGGCGGTTGCCTCTATATGTTGTCCGCCTAAATTGAGGCGGTCTCCTCTCTGTTTGCTCTTGTCTCTTGTCCGCCTGATATGGGGCGGTTGCCCCTCAGTGTTGTCCGCCTAATATGAGGTGGTACAGAGGCGGACACGCCTTCTTCCTTCTTCCGTGTGCTTCTCGCGTGGCATTTGTAATCCCTTATATTAATTGGTATTTTTCCTACATTTTAACACATATAATACATCATTTTAATATAACAACATAAATATAGGAAAAACCCAAGATAAGTGAAAAACATTACTAAAAATGCTGCAATTAATAAGGTGATTAAACCTTAATAAGTCTATATGTTTTGCACTTATCAAACTTCCTCACACTTGACTTTTGCTTGTCCTCAAGCAAATAAGGAATATAATTATCTCTAAGCCAAAATAATAAAACAAGATTAAATAAGTGTAGAAGGGAATTTAGACAAAGTGACAATTGAAAGAATAATTCTGCTCTTAGAAGTAGGTTTTTATAAACAGTGAAGAAGAACAATTTAATAAAAGCATAGAAAAACTAGACTGCAGAAAACAAGTTAGATTAACCTGGGATTTTCAACCAATTTCATTCTCTAACCCGGGATGACAAGGGATGTGAAGTAATGCCTTATTCCGCAATACCTTTCAACACCACATACTCATGTTCATAAACATAAATTGCAATTTATTATTTACATCTTTTTTTTTTGAATGCGAAGATTGTATAAACAAAACATACATTTTTTTTAATTGCATTATTTTTCTGTACCCCAGACTTTTCTCTCTATCCTTGTAGTGGTGTTGGGTCTTCTATCCCAGATCACGAGACCTTAGGTAGATAGGTGTTAAAGCACCCCAAAGAACTTAATAACCGGATAGACAAGGCCTGTTTTGGTTAGAAAAATTCATAAACAGCGGAGTACCTTGTCTTTATCCTTTTCTTTCCTTGACTTTCCACATATTTCCATAATCCCAAGCTAAACTAAATTGGTTCCTACAATTAGAAGATCTATCATATTTTGAGTAAAAATAGAGTTTTTTGAAGGAAAATAATTTTATACAAACTCCTTTAAATAAAACCATCTTTTAGTTGTCACTTGACATAATTTCAGACACTTCTACAATTATTTTATCTCATTTTTTTTATATAGGCAGTTCAGAGTAGCAAAAAGCGAGTGTGGCATTATCGAACAATTGTCATATTTTCAGGGAAAGGTCTCTCCTTCCTCACACTTAAGAGGAGCAATGTCCTCATTGTTCAGAATTAAATTCAAGAAAAGGACCTTTTCAAAATATGACAGACTCATAAAGGATTAAATAAATAAAGGTTGAACATTAATAATAAATAAGGAAGAATTGAAACTCCCCTTGTATCGTAGATTGAGGAAGGTATCCTTCCTCACACTTAGAGCTTTGGTAGGGGTGAGGCGTTCCTCACACTTAAGTTCGCGCAAGTGTTCAACCCAAGATATCGAAATTCCTAGAGCAACTGAGGTTGCTTCCATAGGCGAGTTCAGCCATATATTCGAATATAGAATTTATTCTGAAAAGGAAAACATATATAGCCAGCAGAACTCAAATTTGCACAAAAATTAATAAAAGGCAAACCATAAATAATAAACCATAAATAAGAAAGCATTGCATAAAATAAAAACATAAAGTAAACTAAACTGTTACCTTCCTGTATTTAACAAAAGTTAGTCAAGGTTCACACAGTAATAGTCTACAAAAAGTCAGTATACAACAGAGTAATATAAATGAAAATAAAGATAACAATAAAATAAAATAAAATCACTATGGTGGTGGTGGAGGCTGCACTGGTCCCTGGCCTATCTGAGCAAGGAGATGCTGCATGAGCTGAGCTGTCTGTGAATTCTGCTGCGCTGTCTGTGCATGCAACTCATCACTCCGGTCCAAGCGCTGTATCACCCGTGCCTGCTCAGCCAGAATCCTCTGCTGGGACTGCTCAAAGCTCTCAAACCTCTGATGGAAGGCCTGGAACTGAGTCTGGAGATCTGTCGAGATAGGTACAGGAGCAGGAATCTGCATCACGGCAGTAGTCGGCACATAGGGCTCCTCTCCTTGTGCAGTGTCAGCGGACGGTGGGTCAGGATCAGCTGAGTGTATAGCTCCCGTAGAGGGCCCTACTGCTGTGGAAGATGCAGTGGAAGACCGAGCAGCGGTACCCCTGACCCAAGTACCGTCATCTAAGCGCGTAAAACCCCAGCTCCGCACAGTCTGCAGTGTGACTGGGCGCTTTCCTGATCGGAGCTCTAAATCTCGCTTGACCTCTACTGGGAGTGGGAGGACACCGACAAGGTGGAGCCCGATGAAGAAGGGAAAAATGGGAGTGATCTTCTTCTTCTTCGTCCTCAGGTAGGAGACCACCTTATGGAGCTGGCCGAACATGATTGGCTGAAGGAGATGCGCTGAGCGGGTGGAGATGGACCTAGGAAGTAGTCTAGTAAGGCACAATCCTCATCAGAAGCATCGTGCGCCCCAGATGGGCGAATCTGATGACTGAGGATCTCCAGGAGAAGCCTCTGAAGTAGTGTGGGGAAGCTCGCGAAAGGGAGGACATCCTTTTCCTCCTCCCCTCTATGTCGGATCCTCCGACCTACAACCTGAAGCCACCTAGACTTCGACCTCGGCAAGTACTCCTCTGTGAATCCTCGGATATCGTCAGGACCATCCGGGATCTGTAGGAGAGAAGAGAATGTCGAGGGTGTGATCTCCACGGGGTGATGGCGTACATAAGAGGTAATGCTCAGATTGCCCGCCCGGGCATTAGCATAAAACTCTCTAACCAGCTCCGGACAAAAGATTCCCATCCCTATCTTTAGGACCATCGAAAGTCCTAGTCTGGCAAACAGAGTATCCACCCCTGCAGCCTCTAGCACCGCAGGCTCAAATCTCCTCTCCATAATAAAATCCTTGCCTAGATCGTACCAGGCACGAGCCTCTGCTGAAACAAAGCCGTTGTCCCAAAGACGAGGTGCAGAAGAAGATGCACCGGGGCAGTCGCCACCACGTATACGAGGCATACTAATATATTTTTAAATTAAAAGCAAACAAACATTAACAGCATAATAATTAATATTAAATATTAAACAGAGTAATAATAACATGAAAATTAATAGACAATAACAACATAAAAATTAATAAACAAGAAACAGCATAAAAATTAAAAAATAACATAAAAATTAATATCAAACATAACATTAATATTTGACATAAACAACTTAGTAAATTAGCAAAATAAAAAAAAGATGAACAAAGAATGTGAAATATAAACAGAATAATTATACAATAAACCACTAAAATTCTATCAAAAATTCGACAGAACCTCCCCTAAAATTCTTCGTTTCTCCACAATTAATTTCAGTCAAACGCAAGGTAATTTAATACCGTTATCAGCATAAATCCACATATAACCTCCCATAATCATAATAATTATTCATTTAGTAAACAAGGCAAAATAAAATTGAAAAATGCAAATTTCACCAAGCAATTCTCGTAACCCTCACATACCTAAATTGGAATTCGTCAAAAACACCAAATTTAAGTGTAATAAGTGAAGATTTGCCCTTGTGTATGCATACTATAATTAATAGAAGACAAATTCGCGTACAAATTCGCAAATTAAGCTCGAAATTTTGAAACGGTCGACCTAGGGTTTCGAAAATCCAGTCTCTTATTTCTCCTAGTGTAGTTCATCATTTGTGGATTTGAAGCTATAGAAACGTAGAGAATTGAAAAACGAAGATTTCGGTACTAACCTTGCGTGATTTGATGGAGAATTGAAGAAGATGTGGGCAATTGAGGAAGGGGAGTCGCGCGCGAGCTTGTTCGTTCTTCGCTTCTGTTCTTCGTCACGAGTTCGAGCTGAGCAGAATTGGGGAAGAACAAGTATTATGAAAACGCGGCGTTGAAGCTTTTTTTTTTCATTCCGAGGGACGTCCGCACCGTTTTAGGCGGTCATGACTTGTCTGGCGTCCGCGTGTTATTAGGCGGTCACGCCTATTTTTTTCTGTCTGGCGTCCGCTTGTAAAGAGGCGGACAAGGCTCAGTGGCGTCCGCTTGTAAAGAGGCGGTCAGGGGGGCGGCCGCATGCTGCTTGCGTTTTTTTTTATTTTAATTAACGAAATAATAACAAATAACAAATGAACAAATTAAACATTAGTAGACATAAATTAATAATTAGTAGTTAGATTACATAAAATTATAAGTTAGTAGTTAAAATGACAAAAAAAAAATTAAATGTTAGGGACAATGGAAATTAAATGTTAGGGACAATGGAAATTAAATGACAATAATATAAGAGTTAGTAATTAGATGTCAGAAGTTAGATGTCCGTAGTCAGATATCCGAAGTCCAAAGTCAGGTGTCCAATTAATATTAACAGATTATTAGATAATTAATATAACAAAATATAGTATAATTAATATTAACAATAAACAAAATATTATAGACATAATATTAACAGAAATAAGAGAACAAATATTATAATTAAACAGGTGAAAAATCCGGGGCTTAGGAACTAGAATAAATCTAGTCCCCGGCAACGGTGCCATTTTGCAGACGTGTAATTGTGAGTGGTTAAACTGGTGTAAAATTAAAAGAAAAGAAATTAAAAACTCAAAATAAACGTCGGGCTGCAAACAAATCCGGTTGCAGTAGTATAGTGAAATGTAAGCGACCGGATATCGAACCGTGGGACTAATGTACATATTATAGTACCTAAGCTGTCACAGGAGGGGGGATTATTGACTTGTTTTATAAAAGGAAAGATAAAATGACTAAATTAACAGATAAACTAAACGGGACTCTGGTTCTCGTTAATATAATATCTGCTCTTTCATGCTAGGTCTACTGGTTTAATTATAATTATTTGGCAAGATTCCTGTTATTCTTAAGGTCCGATGAAAACTCATAAGAACTCGTTCACCTGTAATGCAAGGTCCGATGAAACTCAAGCAAAAGCCTGCAAACGGCAGAGGAGTGTTGAGGGATTACATTTGCAACTGAGTAAACTTAAAAACGATGAAAATAAGTTTCCCCCAGTTTTACGGCTTAATCACCCATCTGTTTCTAACCGATGAATCAAAAACAGACTTAGTAAAGCATTTTAACAAATTCATGAGGTTTATTAAAAAGATGCGAGAAAACCTTTAAACGTAACAAACTTCATTAAAATTAAAACCAGTAAAACATATTGCATAATTAATACAGATACATAATTATTCCCAGAGTATACGTAAACTAATGAATGAAAAGAAAACAAATGGAGAAGCGGGAGATTAGAAATGGAATGAACGAGTGAGTGAAGGTGAAGTGGTTCGAAGATGGACTGATGGGGTGAATTGGAACTCCGGAAGGAACCACGGAAGGAGCCTCGAAGGACACTGGAGAAGGTAAATGGAACGTGTATTTATAGAGGAGGAGTAGAGGCAGAGTTGCAGCTCATGACTGCAGCTCACTGATTGGCAGGGGACAAGACAAACCGTGCTGATTTCTGGTAGGCGCCGACTGCTAATGGATATGGCGGAGTCAAGTTGAAGAGCGAGTCGGCGAAGAAATAACCCGTTAATTTCCTGGACATTTACACGCGTCCGCTACATGTCCGCTTTATATGGGGCGGTCTTCTCTCACGTATATTCTCCTCTCTTGTCCGCATGTTAATAGGCGGTGTATGTTAGTCATGTCCTCCATATAAGGGGCGGTTGCCTCTATATTGTCCGCCTAAATTGAGGCGGTCTCCTCTCTGTTTGCTCTTGTCTCTTGTCCGCCTGATATGGGGCGGTTGCCCCTCAGTGTTGTCCGCCTAATATGAGGTGGTACAGAGGCGGACACGCCTTCTTCCTTCTTCCGTGTGCTTCTCGCGTGGCATTTGTAATCCCTTATATTAATTGGTATTTTTCCTACATTTTAACACATATAATACATCATTTTAATATAACAACATAAATATAGGAAAAACCCAAGATAAGTGAAAAACATTACTAAAAATGTTGCAATTAATAAGGTGATTAAACCTTAATAAGTCTATATGTTTTGCACTTATCAACTGGACCCTCCCAAAAGGAAGGGTGGTTTTACCATTGCGGGCACCCTCTTCCTTTAATATCCTGCGACGCTGCCAAGTACTCCTCCGTCTGGAAGGAGGCAATAAAGAGATCGGGTCATCCATACGGGATCTTTGCTCCTCCGGCCACCTTTACTGCTACCAAAAAAAGGCTGCGGCTTGGAGATGGGGGGCAGATGCTATCATGCGGCATTACCTCCCAGCAAACGAAGTGTTTGACATGATGTGGGGGGGAATTTTTCAGGTTGGCATGGTATTTCTTTTGTGTTTCTCTTTTGTTTTGGCTTGGCCTTTTTCCTTGATTTTATGAATTGTGTTGTTTTTTAGGTGATGTCCATGGCCCAAAGTGCTGAGGTTCACTTTGGCAACCTCCAATCCAGGCTTCGCTATGAGGAAAGCCGAGCCAATAATGTTGAAGAGGAACTGAAGCTGTCCCGCTCTTCTCATGACGCTTACATTGACCAGGTCGAGTATGAGATTGACCGTAAGGCAAAGGAGAGAACTGAGGCAATAAACAAAGACCTGCAGTTGTCCCGGCGGGAATGCGAGCGTCAGCGTGATGAGTATGAGCTGCAGCTGAAGAAACTCCGGGAAGAGAACTTTTCTCTAAGAGGCCGGATCAAGGAAGCTGACAATACTTTGATAGAGGTATAAAACCATCTCTTTTTCCCTTGTCAAAGATAAGCTGGTTTGGTCCTTCTTTGATCTCGATATTATGCTGGATCAGGTGCGTCCATGCACCGGAACGAAGTGAACAATCTTCAGGCTGAGAAGACCTTCTTCTATCAGGAGAGGAACTCTTTCAAGCAGGAGGCTGAAACGCTCGAGCTGGAGAAGCAAACTCTTCAACGGGAGAACGAAGCTCTTGTGAAGGAAAAAGAAAAGCTTATGCAGGAGCTTGATCGTTTGTTGGAAGAAAAGGCCGCGCTGGAAGAGCAGTCGAGGTCCTCCTTTGATCAAGAGAAGCAGTCTCTGCTCCGAGATTGCTCTCTTTTGGAAGAGGAGAAGAAAACTCTTGCTGCGGACAAAGCTGCCCTGATAGAAGAAGGACCAGGCTGGAGGAGAAAGTAAAAGAGCTGGAGGAAGCCAAGTCTCGCTCTCAAGCCGAGAATACTGAGCCACGTGCCATGGTAAACTTGGCCTTCTCCTTTTTTTGCCCTTTCTTTTTCTTATTCTTTTTTTGTTCCGGCTAGGCTTGAGTTCTGCCAACTTACTGAAGCACGTCACTCAGTTGAGTGGTCGGATAGCCCGTGCTAAGGAGGAGCTGTCTTCTGCCAACTCTGAACGTGACAAGTATCGAGCCCAAGTCCTGACCCTTGAATCTCAAGTGGCCAGGCTCAAGTCATTCTCCCGGCAATCCCAGGAGGAGATACAGAAGCAAGGCACCATCAACGCCCATCTAAAGGAGTCCTTTGCTTCTCAATGTCGCCGGATAGTTGATATTTGCCAGCAGATTGTCTCGGATCACTCTCTTGAAAAAGGAGAGTTACTGGACGATGACCTGTACAACAAGCTGGAATTCAAGGCTGTTGCCCAGAAGTCCAACTTCTTCTTGGAGCTCGAGAGGTTCTGCCGCAGTCCTGAGAGACATGTTTTGGCGCCGGCGAAGCCTCATTCCTTCCAGCCGGAAGCAACATTCTGCCGTCTGCCGGAGGGATGCAGCGTCTTTCCAGGAGGTCCAAGTCTTCTGAGAGTGTGGCTGGTAGCGGCGATAGATTATTACTGCCGAAAAAAAGCCGTAGAGAAAGAAGCTGCAAAGAAAGTAGAATAGTAGTTTTTTTATCTTTAGAGGAGTTTTTGTTTCGGCCTGTATTTTTTGTTTGCCGAATGATCATATTTTGTAACTGTTGTTACTCCACATCTTGGGAGAAATATAAGCTATATTTTTTACCATCTTTAGTTTTTTATTGTCGTGATATTTCTCTCTTTTTTTTAATGGTGTACATATGGTTATCTTATGCGAGTTATGCCAGTAGTACTCATTTTTTATAACACAAGGGGCTTGCGGTTTTGGACTTTTGTTCCGGCCGGACCTTTTTCCTTTTAAAGTACGGTCATTTATGGCTTTTAGCCGGATTTTTTAGGATATGGAGTGTGGCTGTTGGCCGATGTTTCTTTAAGGCATGATAGCCTGCGCTCGTTGGCCGGATGTTTCTTTCAAGGCATGATAGCCTGCGGCTCGTTGGCCGGATGTTTCTTTCAAGGCATGATAGCCTGCGCTCGTTGGCCGGTGCTTTCTTTTTCTTTCAAGGCATGATAGCCTGCGGCTCGTTGGCCGGTGCTTTCTTTTTCAAGGCATGATAGCCTGCGCTCGTTGGCCGGTGCTTACTTTCAAGGCATGATAGCCTGCGGCTCGTTGGCCGGTGCTTTCTTTCAAGGCATGATAGCCTGCGGCTCGTTGGCCGGTGCTTACTTTCAAGGCATGATAGCCTGCGGCTCGTTGGCCGGTGCTTACTTTCAAGGCATGATAGCCTCGGCTCGGCCGGTGCTGGGCATTTGCCGTGCTTCTTACTTTCAAGGCATGATAGCCTGCGGCTCGTTGGCCGGTGCTTACTTTCAAGGCATGATAGCCTGCGGCTCGTTGGCCGGTGCTTACTTTCAAGTTTCGGCTCGTTGGCCGGTGCTTACTTTTCAAGGCATGATAGCCTGCGGCTCGTTGGCCGGTGCTTACTTTCAAGGCATGATAGCTGCGGCTCGTTGGCCGGTGCTTACTTTCAAGGCATGATAGCCTGCGGCTCGTTGGCCGGTGCTTACTTTTTCTTTCACTTTTCCAAAAATAAACCTTTTATTGAAGAGTTATAAATTTTACACATAGAACTTTTTCAGACATTCTCCCATGCCAAGAATGCGGCAATTCGTACCCTTCACTATTTTTCAAGCGGTATGAAGCTCGTCCCGTCTTCTGGTGTATGATGTATGGTCCTTCCCATTGGGGTTCCAGCTTCTTGGGTTGTTTAACCTCTCGGAGGACTAATTCTCCTGGGGCAAAACTTCGTTCTTTTATCCTTCTGTTGAAATATCTTTCTACCTTGGATTTATCTTTCGCCATCCTTACTGCGGCGGCCATCCTGGTTTCTTCAAGGAGGTCTAGGTGATCCTGTACTCCCTGATTGTTGACCTCTTCGTCATATGATTCCCATCTTATGGATGGCACCACAATTTCCGCCGGAATGACGGCTTCCAAACCATATGTCAATCTGTAAGGCGTTTCTCCCGTCGGTCCCCTTTCTGTCGTTCTGTACGACCAAAGGACTTGGGGTAACAATTCTGCCCACTTTCCTTTTTTCTCATCGAGTTTCCTCTTTATCGCCCTTACTATTTGCCCATTCGCATTCTCAACCTGCCCATTTGCCTGAGGGTGGGCTACTGATGCAAATCTTAAGTCGATCTTCCATTCTTCACAGAATTCTCGGAAGCTTTCGCAATTGAACTGTGCTCCATTATCAGTTATTATTGCTTTTGGTATGCCAAACCTGCATACCACATATTTCCAAATGAATTCTTGTGACTTCCTAGCCGTGATGGAGATAGTAGGCATTGCTTCGACCCACTTTGTGAAGTAGTCGATGGCAACGTACATGAATTTGAACCTCCCTGGTGAAGCTTCCGGGAATGGGCCCACAATGTCCAACCCCCACATAGCAAAGGGAATTGGGCAGAGAATAGACTTTTGTTCCGCCGGAGGAGTATGTATCTTGTTTCCATGCTCTTGACACTTGCGACATTTTTGTATATACTCCTTGCAATGCTCCATCATTTTCGGCCAAAAATATCCGAGTCTCAAGATTTTGTGGGTTGTGGTCCTTTCTCCCTGGTGATTTCCACAGAGCCCATCATGTATCTCTCTTATTAATTCTGCTCCTTCAGCTATGGTAACACACTTTAGTGCTGGTCTTGCAAAAGATCGCTTATACAGCTGGTTATCTTCGATGCCCGCCTTTTTATTATCCTGGCCTCCTTTTCTCCTTCCGGCAGCTTTCCTTGCCGTATGTAATCTATGATTGGAGTCATCCAGGATTCTTCTTTGTCACCTGTCTCCACCGCAAACACCTGAGTTCCTTCTATACTTGGGGAAGTTCTGATTTCTAGCCATATCTCATTGGGTACCTTTTCGGCCATACTTGCCAATTTGGCTAAGGCGTCAGCTTCGACATTCTCTTCGCGGGGAAGGTGCTTTAGCTCGCATCTTTGGAAATTTGCTTTTAGCTCCTGGACCTTGAGCAAGTACCTCCATAGTTTTTCTTCTTTGACTTCATAGATGTTGTCGTTTTGTCTCGCCACCAACATAGAGTCCGAATACACCTCTAATTCTGTTAAAAATAGGTTATATTCTCATAAGTCTTACTTCAGACAAGTTTTTATAAGAACGAAAAAACAGAGAAGGCATCTTTTCTATGGAACCTGTCGCCCCGAGGGCTGTAGCTACTTCCAGACCCTGGATAAGGGCTTCGTATTCGGCTTCATTATTAGTAACATCAAAGTCCAGTCGGAAGGCATAATTCAAGCTTTGCCCATCCGGCGCCTGTACTACTATCCCAGCACCTGCCCCACTTTTGCATCGAGCTCCATCAACCAAGATGATATATGGACTCTGAGCTGCTTCTTTTCTTTTGCAAAGCTTGTTTCCGTTATGAAGTCTGCTAAGGCCTGAGCTTTAATCGCCGTTCTGGGCAAGAAGTGAATTTCATATTGTGTCAGCTCTACTGTCCAGCTTACCATCCGGCCGGAGGCATTCGGATTGTTTGCAATTTGTTTGAGCGGCCAATTGGTCCTGACAAAGATTCGATGTGACTGGAAGTAGGGTCGTAGTTTTCTTGACGCCACCACCAGTGCAAACAAGATTTTCTCTATGTTAGTGTACCGTCCTTCTGTCGGGCTTAAGATTTTGCCCGTGTAGTAAACTGGTATCTCCCTTTTCTCTTCCATGATTAAGACAGCTGCAACCGCCCAATCTGTTGCGGACAAGTAAAGATATAGGTCCTGTCCCGGGGCAGGTACACCCAATTTAGGTAGATCCCGAAGCATCTCCTTGATCTTTTCAAATGCGTCTACGCACTCTTGTCCCCACTGGAACTTGCTGTTCTTCCTTAGAATATTGAAGAACGGGATTGACTTTTCTTGAAGTTTAGAACAAAACCTACTTAATGCTGTGAGTCTCCCGTTCAAAGCTTGGACATCTTTGATATTTCTTGGAGGAGAAAGGTCGAGGATTGCCTGACTTTTTTCCGGATCGACCTCAATACCTCATTGCCCAACAATGAAACCAAGAAACCTCCCTTTGGTTACACCAAACACGCACTTTTGGATTTAGTTTGATTTGGTATTTATCCAGAGTGTCGAATGTTTCTTCTAAATCCTTCATGTGTTGCTCCTTTGATGGACTTTTTACAACTATATCATCAACGTAAGCCTCCACATTTCGAGCAATTTGCTGACAAAATACATTGTCAATCATTCGTTGAAAAGTGGCCCCTGCATTCTTTAGGCCGAAGGGCATTACCTTGTAACAGAATGTTCCGGCTGAAGTAATAAAGGATGTCTTTTCCGAATCGTCTTCTTTCACTTTTATTTGATTATAACCGGAGAAAGCATCCAGAAAACTTAACACAGAACTCTGGGCAGTTGAAACCACCAATCTATCTATTGATGGCAGGGGATAGAAATCTTTAAGACATGCCTTATTTAAGTCTGTGAAATCCACACACATTCTCCATTTTCCATTTGCTTTTTTCACCATAACAACATTAGCCAACAATCGCGGGTATGCAACCTTCATTGCGATCTTGGATCATTTCAGCTAATTCTCCATGAGTTTTCGGCGCCTTCATTGCGATCTTTCCAGCAAGTCGCGGCTGAGCTAGGCCGTTAGCAAAGGCCTTAATCAAGATTTTCTCGTCGACATCATCAATCTCCGCGACCTTCTTATGAAAGCGCTCGCTGTACTCCTTCACGGTTTCCCCTTTTCGCTGCTTAACGTCCATCAATTCTATTGTTTCCTTTTTAACCCTCTTACTCACAGCGAAGTATTGCTGGAAATCCGTGGTCAGCTGCTTGAAGCTAGTGATGGACTGTGGCGGTCTCGTGGAGATCCATCCCAACGCTCTTTTCGAAAGCGTTCCGGGGAACAAATTGCAGAGGGCGAGGGAGCTGATCCCCTGAGTGTTCATGGCAAACATGAACTTCTTAATATGTTGGGCAGGATCTCCAGTCCCATCATATTTCTCAATTGCCAGGGCGACGAAGTGCGGCGGGAGCTTTGCTTTTCGTATCCGCTCTGAGAAGGGGTACAAGCTCATGTCTATCTGGTCATCTTCTTCCATCTCTTCTTCGCTAATGATTGAATTGTGCTTCCTGTCCTTGCTTTCCTCGCCATTACTGCCTTTGGAATCTCTGTTTCTCAGTAGTTCAATGGCCTCAGTCATTTCGTCCCATTTTCTCTGATACTCCTTGTCCCTTTGCATTAGTTCCTGCTGCAAAGTCTCATTTCCTTCTACAATTTTTTCGTCGATGGATCAGACTAGCCCCTTCAGCATGTCCTCGAGATCTTTTTTGGAGATGGCTTCTGGCATCTCCGAACTCACTCCCTCTTCAGAGCGATTGTTATCTACGGTAGCGTTCTTTAGTGCTTTCTTCGATCTTGGAGCCATCTTTCGTGTTCTGATCCTGCAAAAAATGTCATTAGTTATTTTAGAACTTTCGCTACAAATCGTCGCAGATTACTCCCCTGTTTCTAGGTTGTCTCGTGGTTGCTTCTTGCTGTTTGTTTCCCACAGACGACGCCAAATGAAACAGTATATGCTATCCTAATACAATCCGATCTGATCATCTATTCCATGTTACCTGGTCTCGATTACAGAATTTCATAAGAGTAGAGAGAAAGAGAGAGCCTTAGTTAGAATCGAGTGTGAGTTTAATTGCCAAATGTAGCGTATCTTATTTCTTGGGGGTACACCCTTATTTATAGTATTTTGGGCCTGGTTTTTATGGTGCCAGCCTGTATTTTACATGTATAAATACGGTTCTACCCTCTCCTAGCATCTTTGACAGACCACAGACGGTCAGTCGTACAATACTTTGCTTTGCCTAAGTCCTATCCTCATCTGGCTAGAGACGACCGGATGCCCTATGCGCTTCCACCTTCATCCGGCCAAAGCGGCCTGATGCTCTATGCGCTTCCACTTCCATCCGGCCAAAGCGGCCGGATGCTCTATGTAACCCGTTTTGGCTTGACACCATTTCTTCCCTTCTCACTTAATATGTTGCAATAATCTTAAATTGCATATCACTAAGGCTCTTAAATGACATGGCTCTTAGGCCCTTAAATAACTTAAACGTAAACACTGAATTTCCCACATATAAAAGCCTTCAACCTGCAAATACACCCATCAATCTCATAGTAGTTACAATACTCTTAAAATCCATCTTAAACTTATATTACTAACTCATTCTCATTGGCTCCTTAGTCACAAGTTCATAAGCTTGTTTAAACTCTTTTTCCTAGGTTATCTAACCCATTACCTAATGTAAGCCCTAGGCTACATTGGTACTCCTCTAAAACTCATTCCTTAAACCTTAAACCACCATTAGGTAAGTAATTTACCTTGTTTTCTCAAGCTTATCTTATCTTCCTCCTTAGACCTTCTTCTTGAATGAATATCGGTCACCACTTAAACTTCCTTTGCCAATGTTCTAACCAATATTCAATGACTTACATGAGTACTAAACAATACACTAACCTTAAGGAATGAAAACCTAGGTTAAAAATGTGTTCTAAGGCATAAAAGTGGATGATTACCTTTGAAGTCTCAAGGTAGACTTGGGCATTGAATGAAATAGGACCTCCACTAGTCCTTGGTGAATAAAACAAGCTAGAACAAGGCATAAAAACAAAGCCCCATGAGTAGTAATTTTCGGCCATATGGAAGGAATGGTGGAAACATGGTTTTTCTTACATTTTCCTTACCTTGAATGAATGGAGAACCAAATGGGCTCTTCAAACTTGATTTTCCTCCATCAATGGAGTTTTATCTTGGCACCAAAATTGAGCTTTGAAGGATTTGAAAAGATAGAAAGGAGGGCCTTGACTTAACTAAGACAAATATGCAATTTGTTTTGGATTTGGAGCTTGGAGTTGCACTTGGCAAGTGAATGAAGGTGAGGAGCCATGAATGGAGCTCTCTCTCTCTCTCTCAGTTTTGGAGCAGGAGAGGAGAAGAAGAAACCATGGAAGGAAGGAGAAATGAAGAGAGAGAAGAAGAAAGGTAACTTAAGTGAAGATATTTGTTATAAAAGGTGAATAGTCTTTCTTTTACTTTCCTTCCCTTTTTCTTTCTTAATTTGATAAAGTCTTTGATGACTTATCCCTTAGAAACCGGCCCCCACATTAGATAAGGCTGACATGGTCTTTGTTGACCAACCAATTGACTTATGTTGACTTAAGCTTAATTTGGCACTATTTGGCACTATTCACAAACTAGTGTACATATTTGTCAAATTTTTGATTTCCCATTGATTTAGACCTCCCAATGTGATACTAATTAGTACACATGTTGATTAAGGTGTAATCATAGGCATTTAGCCACTCAAAACTCAATTCTAAGGCAATTTCTCAAAAAGGTGCTTTAAGGAGTCTTAAAGCACATTTTGTGTTTAAGCTTGTTTTTGAGCTTGGTTTTCTTTGATAATAGATTTAAAATGTCCATTGACATATTACTAAGGTCTTATAATGGTATATGGGTGCTAATCAAAGTCACTCCAAGCTTAGAGCACGTTTTTGCCCAAATTGCCCTTAAGGCATTATCTTGTGTTTTCCTTGGTTTAAATTGTCTACCAATCTCTCTAAGGCATATTTTAGCCTTAATACATCATAAATTGATGTTTACTTAGCATACTTAGGTTTGGGGTATTTCAATCTACCCCCTTAAGAGAACTTTGTCCCCAAAGTTCCCAAGCATCTTATCTTATTAGAATACATGTCTTACCTCATTCCATAGATCATATAGATCATACTTATGTATACTTAAACTCATTGGATCATTAGATCCGCCATATTCTTATACTTAAATGTCACAACATGCTTAAGCATGTATAACACTCAAATTCTCTTTGTTTCTTTTGATGATTAAAACATTCACATGATTTTTAACGTATTCTCCCATGTCACCGGTCCGTAGACAATGGCTCATTCGTCCTCGTCACCATGGGCCAGAATACAAAACACTCTGCTCTCCCCATGTCACCGGTCCGAAGACAAAGGCTCGTGCGTCCTCGACTTCATGGGCGAGACTCAGTAAAAAGGTAATCCTTTTTACGAGGTCATGTGAGGAATAATTCCTCTAATTAAAAATACAATCAAATCCAATTTCATTTTATCCTAAGACCTCTATCCATAGTGTGATTTAATTGTGACCACTGGTAGGGAGTTTCAGGAATCACCCTCCCCTGATGTGATCAGCATCAGTGTAGAACTATCCTTCCACCCCAATTTGTGTTTGGTTTCCCTTGATCCCTAGAAAATCAAGTTCCACCTCCCACGTCATTTTCAAACATCCAAATAATTCACTCATGTCCAATTTTCTATCTTTTTAGTTCTTCTAATCATAATCAATACATCTCCAAAGTGTGGACTCAGTCCATCAACATTCTCGATTCATCTCTTAGTAATTACCTCAAGACTTAAATTCCCACTAAGTTCTATAACCGTCTCATGCCAATTCGCACCATCTTATATCTCATAGCATTACTATCTTCTTCCTCATTCTCATGTCAAATAATATCTTATAGTGTTATCTTATTCTTATCTCACACATAGTCTCATATCGACTCATACCTCATATATTCCTTATTCCTTAAATCTCCTTAATCCTCTTCCTTAATTCTCTTAACTCGTACTCACACCGGAGTTAACAAGATAGGTACTTAATATATATGGTATTCACATCTTTGTGCGCAACAACCATATTTTTTTCTCAAAATGTTTATGTAAAACATATTCTCAAATTACTTTGTGCCATGCACACCGTAGTTTATGTACTCAGTACACAAACATACGCTAAGCGATTTTCGCTCTACCCCCCTTTAAATCGATTACGCACACGTAATCAACATTATATCATCCTTGAATCATAAGTTCGAGATGTCTAATTCTCACCAAGCATTCTAGCTTCCATGTCATCTATCTTACTTATAATTCGATCAGAAATGACTTAGTCTCGTATCGAGGATTCTTAACGGTTCTTATACCGTTTCCTTAACTTAGTTTGGTCTAATCTCAAAGGTAGTGGCCTGCTAGCTTCCGCTGCACAACTCTGATGGTCTTAGGCTTAACTGTCTCGCTTATCCTTTTACAATATTGTATATCTTTCTCCTGCGTGCTTATGGTTTAGCACTAAAGGTCCCTCAATGGTGACGTGTTATCTTTATATATACACGGCCTTGATGAGTTGTAGCTCGTCTATCCAATCTCCCTGGAGACCTAATGTTTGTATTCTTAATGGTTTCTCGAATGTCTAAATTGTTCTCTCCAACTGACCTTTGGTCTGGGGATGACCCTTAATCTGAAACTACTGTTTAGTGCTTATTGCGCTTTACAGTCTTATCCTTAACACTTTAAGACATGTCCAATGTCTTTGCTTATCAATCCGTGCTCTTCGCACTTCATAGTTTTAATTATTTGTACTCTGGTTCCTTTGTGTTGTTGGTTAACTGAATTCTTCTCTTCAACTATTTGTGGTAGTAGCTGCTCTTGTCTGATCTTGCGTCATTGTCCGTGGTACGGAGTCGACTACTTCCCGTGTTCCTTACACCACTCGTCTACATGCATGGGGTACCTTACCGGTACATTACTACTTACCCAACTAACTCATAAATGAGCGGGTCGGGCCTGCAAGCCTCTGTGGGGTGCAGTCGTCCCACGTCTCGTTTTAGTAAACTTATAGTGTCCGTCACACGTTTAGCTATTGCTAATTATGAAGTATTTTGTTGTCGATCTCCTCTTTCATCGTTCCATAATAACATTTGTTGTTCTTCTTGAAGTTAATCAAGGGTAAATTATTTACTGTGTCTCTGGGTATTGTATGCTCTAGCTCTTTCTGTATCCCGTACAACTTCGGTCTCTTAATTATTGAGGTCTCTTCCCGTAGAGCCTCTTATCTTGTTTCTCATATTTATGCTACTAGGAATGCACTTCCAGTTTCTTAAGGAATGAGTAGTGTGCTTCCTGTGAAATCTTACCTAACCAGGTCCAGACTACTGACATCAATGTGCAGTTCATCTACCATTTTATTCCGTTACTTATATTGGTCTTAACTCATTAATCTCATTGCCTCTGTGTCAATATTTGACGGCTCATACCTAACGGTCGCTTTACCGCGCACTACGACTTAATCCCCCTTATATAACTATTGTACTCACGACCAATACTACCGTGGTAGTTGGCCCTTACCATGTTGCCCATTGATGGTGTGCAACCTCTTACTCACTTATTCTAATGTCTTACCTTATACTCAATCCCTTCTTGATGTAAACACACTGGGAGTTCTCTCATTCCGGTGTATGACGGTTGTCGTACCGTGCTGTAAAATGGTTATCTCTTAATATGAAGGTGTTCTGCTTCAATCCCAGGTTCATAAGTAGGCTAATTTCTCCCGCATTCTTTCGTCCTTATGATGTTGTTTACCTGTAATTTAACCGGTTCCTGAAGAAGTCATCCGCTGAGTCACAAGCTCTTCTGAGCATTGGTCACTTGACGTGCCATAATGTGCACTCACAATGTCTATTTCTGACAATTACTAATTCCTAAATCCTGGGTGTTGGATATGAGGTCTGTCTCTGCAGCCTTTCTTATTACTCAAGTGTATTCGGTATGTTCTAAGGTATTCTCAAAGTTACGGTTTCCATTCTCTAATAAAAGCATATTGCATCTCTAATAAGTGAAAGCCCTTTTTGAGGGGTTCATTCCCACTCATGGCCTCACAACAAGGAGAGGTATCCCCATCCTAAAGGCATGGTTCGTTCTCCACCCCTGTCCTTAGCATTATCTCAATATTCTCATTGGTACCCTTTCTTGGCAGTATTTTCCACAATCTAAGTTATAGGTTTAGTAACCGTTCATATCTACGAATTGTAGTTCCTTCATGGCTTAAATAAGCTCTCTTACAACTTACTACGCCTCAGGCTCTGATGTGGTTAACATCCTTGGCTCGTAGGCTCTTAGTGCTTAATGTCTCAGTCCATTACTTGTACTCTTATTCATCTGTAGGTTATCCTCATAAGCTTCTGGTCCTTTGAAGACTATCCACCGTTAGGTTACATACTAAATGTAGTATTGGGTTTCATGGTAAGTCGCTGCATCCTACTTCCTACTATGGAAGTTTATTCAGGTGATCTGGGGTTACTTAGTGTCCTTGACGATACTGTCATTTACTAGACTTATGTCTTTTAGCAATCAAGGTTAGGTTCGTATTAGACGTTTGCCTTACAGTGTCCAAGTTGGATATCATTCTGTCATCTTATACTTCCATCTAAACGCTTCGTTCAACTTCCATTGACTATGCCACCCGTTGATGATCAATCATACTTGGGTGTTAAAGAGTTAAACAAACAGTATTAATTGTCATTCATCAGTTTGCTCGGCTCGACTATGCCCGCTCTGTGGGGGTAGTCCTCTGAGCTTTCCTTTCCCAGGGTTGTACGACTTTAATCCTTAGTAGGTTATAGCTTACGTTTATTTCTTTTATCCTTGCTTTCTGGGTTTTCCAACATCTTCATTGAAGAATGTTGTTATTGGTATTCTTAATGGTCACTCTGGGGGTCTTATCCCATTTTTGTTGGAAGTTGTTGCTTCAACAATCTCAATCGTATCTTATAATACATCCCTTGTATGTTATTGCTTACATAGTGTTTTGCTCGGATTATTGAGCGATCTCTTATGTTCTTCTCTTTGAGATCCGGATTTAGTGTTCTTACCGCATTGTCGGTTGTTATTGTCGTAGTACGTTGTACTGTTGCTAATATTCATATGGTTTAATATTTCGTCCAAGTTCCACTCCCGGCTGACAGGTGTGTCACCTCATCTCATCATGGTCAGGCCGTCGGGCCTTTCCAAGGTTTCATTCTACCGTTCTTATAGATTCACAATCTGGTATAACTACAACTGTCGCATTCTGTTACCTCGCCATGTTGGCTCTCTGTGTAGCTTAATCGTGGTAGCACTTGCTATGGCAAGTGCGCCATGCAAGATGAGCTTCCGGTACCGTGTGCGCCGGTAGTGGTATTTCCACCTGACCTTTTCATATCCTTGGTAGTCCTCGGGACTCCTTCGATGTTCTTCCATTTTGGATAACTAGCCATCCGGCAGTCTCCTGTTGTTTTGACCGTACTGTCACTTATCCGGGCGTTCCTCTTTCTGAGGGAACCCCTTATTATTTACTCATGTCTTGACTCTCGCTCCCGTTTCCACACATTTTGTCGTGGTTACTTAGTAATGATTCTCCTTTAGGCACTACATCGTAGTCCTATTCCGGTATACAGTTTGTATGAATTCCTACCATCGTCCACGTTATGTCGGCTAGGTTTGTAACCTTCTTCATTGTATGGGGTTTGGAGTTCCGGTTCCGAACTGGACTTTCCAATAATCTTATCCCTTAAGCTTGGTATTATCCCATTGCTATGCTCATTCGGACTACTGTCCAGTACTCATGTCTCTTATCACTTCCTTATCCATTGCACTCGTAGTGCTTTCCTTATCATTGGTATTGCGGGTTATTTCGACTGCGTAGCATGTCGACCCATGTTGCCGGTAATTACCGTTCTTCTACTAATGCGCTCCATTAAAAAAAACGTCCAAGTTCTCTTATACTGTTGTTTAACAAGATGTTTCTCGTATTGCCTGCTGTTAACTAACTGCCAGATCGGGTTTTCCCGAGTAAGAGAAGGCTTTCTTCTCTCTGGCGTTTGTTCCCCATATTCAGGGTTAAGGATGTGGAGTGCGGGTATAGGTACTATGGATATCCGGTAAACACCGGGAAGTCCTAGCTAACGCACCTCTCACTCTAACACTCAACCCTTAACCCATCACTCAAACTCAACCTCAGTATTCATTTAAGTTCGGTATTTCTTGTCTTCAGAGCGTAATTACGCTCTGATACCACTTTTTTTAACACCCCAACTCAATCCAAATGTGGTCTCGCAACTTAACAACATATATATATACATGTCACAGCGGAATTCTTTACACTCCAGGACCTTGCCACGGTCTGACTACAGAATATACCGAACATTAGTACATAACAACCTTAACCAAATACATTTCCTTCTTACAATCCCCTCACATCCTATACATCTTACTAACTCAATTACCATACGAGTGTACATGCACAACTCGTAGGCCACTCTTAACCCGTAACACTTGTACCACCTTCTTACTCTCGCGATGGCCGCCTCCTGATGTTCACCTGTGTAGTAAAAACAGCCCCCAAAGGGGGTCAGCACGAATGCTGGTACGATCCTCTCATGGCCCCCAAGCTAACGTGGCTACGATGACTATTTGTCGATATCATGGAGGTTGATTAGATGCACAACATAATAGAAAGTGCAGTAAACAACAAACCAAATATGAACAATCAAAGTTCAAACATAACAAACGACTTAAATGCGTTCCCTTAATTATAGAGTTTATTATTAAACGCCTTAAGTAATGTTCCCTCTTAATCTTAGTCCATCCTTATCTTACCTCAATCTTAGTCTTATCTTAGCCTTAGAAAACAACCATCCTTTAAAAAGGAATGGATGTAGCTTATCTCAATCTCAGTCTTATAATACAAACCATCCTTTAAAAAGGAATGGTTGTAACTTATCTCAACCTTATCTTAATAATAGAATGCAAACCACTCTTCAATTAGTAATGATTGTATCTTACCTCAATGTTTATTTTTGTCGGGTCAAAAGCAACCCTAGCCAATGAGCTATTAACTCCATTGGTTGAATAAACAACTTATCTTATAATTTAGGATTTAGGTGATCCTATCGCACCATCTTAATGCCACCTACCTTGGACTGTATGCCCAATGTAGCTGAGCCGGCAACCGACCCTAGGCAACAAGTCCGAAGACAAGTCCTTAAGCGGAAGACGAATCTGCTATAGATACCGACCCCCTTTCCTTAGCATGCATGACCGGAGTCAGTCCCGGGTTCCTCGCTCCCCCCTTAAGTTCCAGTTAGAAGAAGTCTCAAGACAATGTTTGTTGGTTAACCTCTTTCAGTTTATAACAAACTAATATTAGGGAGCGTTCCTTAGTCTCACTTAATTCCTTACTAAGCGTTGGTTAGTAAGTTCTCACGGTAAGTTGTGTTAGTTTTCAAACATCACACAACAATACAATAAACATAATGTTCCGGTTGCATGCTTTATCTTGTTTAGTGAGCACACAAAAACAAATAGCACACAAGCCGAGGGACACCTCGTTAGTAAGCAGGTCACAAGAAGAACTGTACCGTTCACCGTTGGTCGTTTCCGTTGCTTACTCTCCTCCGGAGTCCAAACTCTCAAGTCCTAAAACATTGATTCAGTTTTAGGTTATTAATCACTTAACTTAATTAAACTTATTTAACTTACTTAACTTACTTAACCCTTAATGATCCCCACCTAACACCTCTTAAGTCTTACAACTTAATCTTACAAACATAACCTTAAACTTTTAAGCTTACACTTAACTTAATCCCTTAGGTCTTTATAACTCTAGTAATCATTTCCTCCTTAATGGGGTACCCTTAATACCACTAAACTCTCTTAGGGTTTCTTTTTTTAAGTCTTAAGGGTCGTCCGACCCACCGTCTGACCCACCAACTGGGTCGGACCCTTCCAGTAACTTTCGGGTTTGAAAAACTCCACTTGTCCGACCCATGTCCGACCTAACCAACTGGGTCGGACCATTCCAGAAATCCTCCCGTCTTTTAAAACTCCTCCGTCCGACCCACCGTCCGACCCACCAACTGGGTCGGACCATTCTAGAAACACTTCACTGGCGTCTAACAGAGGCCGTCCGACCCAAACTTGGGTCGGACCCCTGGGTCGGACGCCACCAGAACATGTCCAAAAATTGTTAAATCTTCACCAAACTTCTCCTAAAGCCTCCTAATGTGTTCTAACATCATTTAGTCACTTTATCCCGCTTTTAATCATCCTCCAAACTCATTAAAATAACCTCCAAAGACCATTCCAACTTTTTACTCACTTCTTGCAAGAAATTCCTAGAACTTGTTAATTAGTTCCTTATATTTCCAACATGTACATTTTGTCTAAAACTTCAACTAACCAAAGTGTTTCT
Source organism: Limonium bicolor (assembly GCA_023374045.1). Taxonomy (NCBI): domain Eukaryota; kingdom Viridiplantae; phylum Streptophyta; class Magnoliopsida; order Caryophyllales; family Plumbaginaceae; genus Limonium; species Limonium bicolor. Next base: position 130,044,948 of record CM041781.1, read on the forward strand.
TTTCAACCCATATAACTCCTCCTTAACATCATTACACTCCATCTTTGCTTGTTAAACCTTCCAAGGTCATCTTGCATGTCCATGCACAATTTCTCTTCTTTTCATTTGTTACTCATCACTCCTAAACTCTTGAGCTTACTTATACATTGCTTTCCATTACCTTAACACCTTGACATTGTTGTTCATTTACCTTGACCATGTAACACCCTCCTTACACATTTCCACCTCTTTTATGCATCTTACTCACCACTCTCATGATCATACACTCTTATACGGTTCTAGTCATTTCCTTGACGACTTACAACATTCTCCTACAGTTTTCACTTCCATCACCCAAGTCCACACATTACCATTGAAACTAAACCTTACTAGCCCACTACTAACATCACCACCTCTTACACAAACTTCCTGAAACTCTCATTGTTCTACTCTTAGTTCATACCTAAATCATCTCAAAGCATTATACATCATTTCCTCCAGATTTTTGCACAAGTCTTACATTCCTCATACCATAGTTTTGGTGTGTTTAATACACTCACCAATCCCCTAATTCCTCCTAGACATCTCTATGTCATCCTAAACCTCAAGAACTCCTTAGTTAACTCATTCCCACTCAAATTCCTTTGTGTGACTCCTAGTAAATCCTAGGTCATATTAATTCACCACCATCACCTAAACACTTATTTTCTACTCAAATTTCGCCATAGCTTCTCTAGTATCTTATCATGCCCAAACACATTATTTTCCTCATTCAACCATCTCACACACATCAAGTTCTTTCTCATCATATTTTCTCACCCAAATCAACTCATTCACAATAAACTCAATATGTTGCAATAATCTTAAATTGCATAGCACCAAGGCTCTTAAATGACATGGCTCTTAGGCCCTTAAATAACTTAAACTTAAACACTGAATTTCCCATATATAAAAGCCTTCAACCCGCAAATACACCCATCAATCTTATAGTAGTTACAATACTCTTAAAATCCATCTTAAACTTATATTACTAACTCATTCTCATTGGCTCCTTAGTCACAAGTTAACAAGCTTGTTTAAACTCTTTTTCCTAGGTTATATAACCCATTACCTAATGTAAGCCCTAGGCTACATTGGTACTCCTCTAAAACTCATTCCTTAAACATTAAACCACCATTAGGTAAGTAATTTACCTTGTTTTCTAAAGCTTATCTTATCTTCCTCCTTAGACCTTCTTCTTGAATGAATATCGGCCACCACTTAAACTTCCTTTGCCAATGTTCTAACCAATATTCAATGACTCACATGAGTACTAAACAATACACTAACCTTAAGGAATGAAAACCTAGGTTAAAAATGTGTTCTAAGGCATAAAAGTGGATGATTACCTTTGAAGTCTCAAGGTAGACTTGGGCATTGAATGAAATAGGACCTCCACTAGTCCTTGGAGAATAAAAAAAGCTAGAACAAGGCATAAAAACAAAGCCCCATGAGTAGTAATTTTCGGCCATGTGGAAGGAATAGTGGAAACATGGTTTTTCTTACATTTTCCTTACCTTGAATGAATGGAGAACCAAATGGGCTCTTCAAACTTGATTTTCCTCCATAAATGGAGTTTTCTCTTGGCACAAAAATTGAGCTATGAAGGATTTGAAAAGGTAGAAAGGAGGGCCTTGACTTAACTAAGACAAATATGAAATTTGTTTTGGATTTGGAGCTTGGAGTTACACATGGCAAGTGAATGAAGGTGAGGAGCCATGAATGGAGCTCTCTCTCTCTCAGTTTTGGATCAGGTGAGGAGAAGAAGAAACCGTGGAAGGAAGGAGAAATGAAGAGAGAGAAGAAGAAAGGTAACTTAAGTGAAGATATTTGTTATAAAAGGTGAATAGTCTTTCTTTTACTTTCCTTCCCTTTTTATTTATTAATTTGATAAAATCTTTAATGACTCATCCCTTAGAAACCGGCCCCCTCATTAGATAAGGCTAACATGGTCTTTGTTGACCAACCAATTGACTTATGTTGACTTAAGCTTAATTTGGCACTATTTGGCACTATTCACAAACTAGTGCACATATTTGTGAAATTTTTGATTTCCCATTGATTTAGACCTCCCAATGTGATACTAATTAGTACACATGTTGATTAAGGTGTAATCATAGGCATTTAGCCACTCAAAACTCAATTCTAAGACAATTTCTCAAAAAGGTGCTTTAAGGAGTCTTAAAGCACATTTTGTGTTTAAGCTTGTTTTTGAGTTTGGTTTTCTTTGATAATAGATTTAAAATGTCCATTGACATATTACTAAGGTCTTATAATGGTATATGGGTGCTAATCAAAGTCACTCCTAGCTTAGAGCACGTTTTTGCCCAAATTGCCCTTAAGGCATTTTCTTGTGTTTTCCTTGGTTTAAATTGTCTACCAATCTTTCTAAGGCATATTTTAGCCTTACTACATCATAAATTGATGTTTAATTAGCATACTTAGGTTTGGGGTATTTCAATCTACCCCCCTTAAGAGAACTTTGTCCCCAAAGTTCCCATGCATCTTATCTTATTAGAATACATGTCTCACCTCATTCCATAGATCATATAGATCATACTTATGTATACTTAAACTCATTGGATCATTAGATCCGCCATATTCTTATACTTAAATGTCACACAACATGCTTAAGCATGTATAGCACTCAAAATTCTCTTTGTTTCTTTTGATGATTATAACATTCACATGATTTCCAACGTATTCTCCCATGTCACCGGTCCGTAGACAATGGCTCATTCGTCCTCGTCACCATGGGCCAGAATACAAAACACTCTGCTCTCCCCATGTCACCGGTCCGAAGACAAAGGCTCGTGCGTCCTCGACTTCATGGGCGAGACTCAGTAAAAAGGTAATCCTTTTTTTGAGGTCATGTGAGGAATAATTCCTCTAATTAAAAATACAATCAACTCCAATTTCATTTTATCCTAAGGCCTCTATCCATAGTGTGATTTAATTGTGACCACTGGTAGGGAGTTTCAGGAATCACCCTACCCTGATGTGATCAGCATCAGTGTAGAACTATCCTTCCACCCCAATTTGTGTTTGGTTTCCCTTGATCCCTAGAAAATCAAGTTCCACCTCCCACGTCATTTTCAAACATCCAAATAATTCACTCATGTCCAATTTTCTATCTTTTTAGTTCTTCTAATCATAATCAATACATCTCCAAAGTGTGGACTCAGTCCATCAACATTCTCGATTCATCTCTTAGTAATTACCTCAAGACTTAAATTCCCACTAAGTTCTATAATCGTCTCATGCCAATTCGCACCATCTTATATCTCATAGCATTACTATCGTTTTCCTCATTCTCATGTCAAATAATATCTCATAGTGTTATCTTATTCTTATCTCACACATAGTCTCATATCGACACATACCTCATATATTCCTTATTCCTTAAATCTCCTTAATCCTCTTCCTTAATTCTCTTAACTCGTACTCACACCGGAGTTAACAAGATAGGTACTTAATATATATGGTATTCACATCTTTGTGCGCAACAACCATATTTTTTTCTCAAAATGTTTATGTAAAACTTATTCTCAAATTATTTTGTGCTATGCACACCGTAGTTTATGTACTCAGTACACAAACATACGCTAAGCGGTTTTCGCTCTACCCCCCTTAAAATGGATTACACCCACGTAATCAACATTATATCATCCTTGAATTATAAGTTCGAGATGTCTAATTCTCACCAAGCATTCTAGCTTCCATGTCATCTATCTTACTTATAATTAGATCAGAAATGACTTAGTCTCTGTATCGAGGATTCTTAACGGTACTTATACCGTTTCCTTAACTTAGTTTGGTCTAATCTCAAAGGTAGTGGTCTACTAGCTTCCGCTGCACAACTCTGATGGTCTTAGGCTTAACTGTCTCGCTTATCCTTTTACAATATTGTATATCTTTCTCCTACGTGCTTATGGTTTAGCACTAAAGGTCCCTCAATGGTCACGTGTTATCTTTATATATACACGGCCTTGATGAGTTGTAGCTCGTCTATCTAATCTCCCTAGAGACCTAATGTTTGTATTCTTAATGGTTTCTCGAATGTCTAAATTGTTCTCTCCAACTGACCTTTGGTCTGAGGATGACCCTTAATCTGAAACTACTGTTTAGTGCTTATTGTGCTTTACAGTCTTATCCTTAACACTTTAAGACATGTCCAATGTCTTTGCTTATCAATTCGTGCTCTTCGCACTTCATAGTCTTAATTATTTGTTCTCTGGTTCCTTTGTGTTGTTGGTTGAACTGAATTCTTCTCTTCAACTATTTGTGGTAGTAGCTGCTCTTGTCTGATCTTGCGTCATTGTCCGTGGTACGGAGTCGACTACTTCCCGTGTTCCTTACACCACTCGTCTACATGCATGGGGTACCTTACTGGTACATTACTACTTACCCAACTAACTCATAAATGAGCGTGTCGGGCCTGCAAGCCCCTGTGGGGTGCAGTCGTCCCACGTCTCGTTTTAGTAAACTTATAGTGTCCGTCACACGTTTAGCTATTGCTAATTATGAAGTATTCTGTTGTCGATCTCCTCTTTCATCGTTCCATAATAACATTTATTGTTCTTCTAGAAGTTAATCAAGGGAAATTTATTTACTGTGTCTCTGGTATTGTATGCTCTAGCTCTTTCTTTATCCTGTACTAATTCGGTTCTTAATAGCTGAGGTCTCTTCCCGTAAAGCCTCTTATCTTGTTTCTCATATTTATGCTTCTAGGAATGCACTTCCAGTTTCTTAAGGAATGGGTAGTGTGCTTCCTGTGAAATCTTACCTAACCAGGTCCAGACTACTGGCATCAATGCGCAGTTCGTCTACCATTTTATTTCGTTACTTATATTGGTCTTAACTCATAAATCTCATTGCCTCTGTGTCAATATTTGACGGCTCATACCTAACGGTCGCTTTACCGCGCACTACGACTTAATCCCCCTTATATAACTATTGTACTCACGACCACTACTACCGTGGTAGTTGGCCCTTACCATGTTGCCCATTGATGGTGCAACCTCTTACTCACTTATTCTAATGTCTTACCTTATACTCAATCCCTTCTTGATGTAAACACACTGGGAGTTCTCTCATTCCGGTGTATGACGGTTGCCGTACCGTGCTGTAAAATGGTTATCTCTTAATATGAAGGTGTTCTGCTTCAATCCCAGGTTCATAAGTTGGCTAATTTCTCCCGCATTCTTTCGTCACTTGACGTGCCATAATGTGCACTCACAATGTCTATTTCTGACAATTACTAATTCCTAAATCCTGGGTGTTGGATATGAGGTCTGTCTCTGCAGCCTTTCTTATTACTCAAGTGTATTCGGTATGTTCTAAGGTAATCTCAAAGTTACGGTTTCCATTCTCTAATAAAAGCATATTGCATCTCTAATAAGTGAAAGCCCTTTTTGAGGGGTTCATTCCCACTCATGGCCTCACAACAAGGAGAGGTATCCCCATCCTAAAGGCATGGTTCGTTCTCCACCCCTATCCTTAGCATTATCTCAATATTCTCATTAGTACCCTTTCTTGGCAGTATTTTCCACAATCTAAGTTATAGGTTTGGTAACCGTTCATATCTACGAATTGTAGTTCCTTCGTGGCTTAAATAAGCTCTCTTACAACTTACTGCGCCTCGGGCTCTGATGTGGTTAACATCCTTTGCTCGTAGGCTCTTAGTGCTTAATGTCTCAGTCCATTACTTGTACTCTTATTCATCTGTAGGTTATCCTCATAAGCTTCTGGTCCTTTGAAGACTATCCACCGTTAGGTTACATACTAAATGTAGTATTGGGTTTCATGGTAAATCGCTGCATCCTACTTCCTACTATGGAAGTTTATTCAGGTGATCTGGGGTTACTTAGTGTCCTTGACGATACTGTCATTTACTATACTTTTGTCTTTTAGCAATCAAGGTTAGGTTCGTATTAGACATTTGCCTTACAGTGTCCAAGTTGGATATCATCCTGTCATCTTATACTTCCATCTCAACGCTTCGTTCAACTTCCGTTGACTATGCCACCCGTTGATGATCAATCATACTTGGGTGTTAAAGAGTTAAACAAACAGTATTAACTATCATTCATCAGTTTGATCGGCTAGACTATGCCCGCTCTGTGGGGGTAGTCCTCTGAGCTTTCCTTTCCCAGGGTTGTACGACTTTAATCCTTAGTAGGTTATAGCTTACGTTTATTTCTTTTATCCTTGTTTTCTGGGTTTTCCAACATCTTCATTGAAGAATGTTGTTATTGGTATTCTTAATGGTCACTCTGGGAGTCTTATACCGTTTTCGTTGGAAGTTGTTGCTTCAAGAATCTCAATCGTATCTTATAATACATCCCTTGTATGTTATTGCTTACATAGTGTTTTTCTCGGATTATTGAGCGATCTCTTATGTCTTCTCATTGAGATCCGGATTTAGTGTTCTTACCGCACTGTCGGTTGTTATTGTCATAGTACGTTGTACTGTTGCTAATATTCATATGGTTTAATATTTTGTCCAAGTTCCACTCCCGGCTGATTGGTGTGTCACCTCATCTCATCATGGTCAGGCCGTTGGGCCTTTCCAAGGTTTTCTGCCATTCTTATAGATTCACAATCCGGTATAACTACAACTGTCGCATTCTGTTACCTCGCCATGTTGGCTCTCTGTGTAGCTTAATCGTGGTAGCACTTGCTATGGCAAGTGCGCCATGCAAGATGAGCTTCCGGTACCGTGTGCGCCGGTAGTGGTATTTCCACCTGACCTTTTCATATCCTTGGTAGTCCTCGGGACTCCTTCGATGTTCTTCCATTTTGGACAACTAGCCATCCGGCAGTCTCCTGTTGTTTTGACCGTACTGTCACATATCCGGGCGTTCCTCTTTCTGAGGGAACCCCTTATTATTTACTCATGTCTTGACTCTCGCTCCCGTTTCCACACATTTTGTCGTGGTTACTAAGTAATGATTCTCCTTTAGGCACTACATCGTAGTCCTATTCCGGTATACAGTTTGTATGAGTTCTACCGTCGTCCGCGTTATGTCGGCTAGGTTTGTAACCTTCTTCATTGTATGGGGTTTGGAGTTCCGGTTCCCAACTGGACTTTCCAATAATCGTATCCCTTAAGCTTGGTATTATCCCATTGCTATGCTCATTCGGACTACTGTCCGGTACTCATGTCTCTTATCACATCCTTATCCATTGCACTCGTAGTGCTTTCCTTATCATTGGTATTGCGGGTTATTTCGACTGCGTAGCATGTCGACCCATGTTGCCGGTAATTACCGTTCTCCTACTAAAAGAATTCTATCGGTAGCGCCTGTTTCACTGATGCGCTCCATTAAAAAAAACGTCCAAGTTCTCTTATACTATTGTTTAACAAGATGTTTCTCGTATTGCCTGCTGTTAACTAACTGCCAGATCGGGTTTTCCCGAGTAAGAGAAGGCTTTCTTCTCTCTGGCGTTTGTTCCCCATATTCAGGGTTAGGGATGTGGACGGCGGGTATAGGTACTATGGATATCCGGTAAACACCGGGAAGTCCTAGCTAACGCACCACTCACTCTAACACTCAACCCTTAACCCATCACTCATACTCAACCTCAGTATTCCTTTAAGTTCGGTATTTCTTATCTTCAGGGCGTAACTACGCTCTGATACCACTTTTTGTAACACCCCAACTCAATCCAAATGTGGTCTCGCAACTTAACAGCATATATATACATGTCAAAGCGGAATTCTTTACACTCCAGGACCTTGCCACGGTCTGACTACAGAATATACCGAACATTAGTACATAACAACCTTAACCAAATACATTTCCTTCTTACAATCCCCTCACATCCTATACATCTTACTAACTCAATTACCATACAAGTGTACATGCACAACTCGTAGGCCACTCTTAACCCGTAACACTTGTACCCCCTTCTTACTCTCGCGACGGCCGCCTCCTGATGTTCACCTGTGTAGTAAAAACATCCCCCAAAGGGGGTCAGCACGAATGCTGGTACGATCCTCTCATGGCCCCCAAGCTAACGTGGCTACGACGACTAATTGTCGATAGCATGGAGGTTGATTAGATGCACAACATAATAGAAAGTGCAGTAAACAACAAACCAAATATGAACAATCAAAGTTCAAACATAACGAACGACTTAAATGCGTTCCCTTAATTATAGAGTTTATTATTAAACGCCTTAAGTAATGTTCCCTCTTAATCTTAGTCCATCCTTATCTTACCTCAATCTTAGTCTTATCTTAGCCTTAGAAAACAACCATCCTTCAATTAGAAATGATTGTATCTTACCTTAATGTTTATTTTTGTCGGGTCAAAAGCAACCCTAGCCAATGAGCTATTAACTCCATTGGTTGAATAAACAACTTATCTTATAATTTAGGATTTAGGTGATCCTACCGCACCATCTTAATGCCACCTACCTTGGACTGTATGCCCAATGTAGCTGAGCCGGCAACCGACCCTAGGCAACAAGTCCGAAGACAAGTCCTTAAGCGGAAGACGAATCTGCTATAGATACCGACCCCCTTTCCTTAGCATGCATGACCGGAGTCAGTCCCGGGTTCCTCACTCCCCCCTTAAGTTCCAGTTAGTAGAAGTCTCAAGACAATGTTTGTTGGTTAACCGCTTTCGGTTTATAACAAACTAATATTAGGGAGTGTTCCTTAGTCTCACTCAATTCCTTACTTAGCGTTGGTTAGTAAGTTCTCACGGTAAGTTGTGTTAGTTTTCAAACATCACACAACAATACAATAAACATAATGTTCCGGTTGCATGCTTTATCTTGTTTAGTGATCACACAAAAACAAATAGCACACAAGCCGAGGGACACCTCGTTAGCAAGCAGGTCACAAGAAGAACTGTACCGTTCACCGTTGGTCGTTTCGGTTGCTTACTCTCCTCCGGAGTCCAAACTCTCAAGTCCTAAAACATTGATTCAGTTTTAGGTTATTAATCACTTAACTTAATTAAACTTATTTAACTTACTTAACTTACTTAACCCTTAATGATCCCCACCTAACACCTCTTAAGTCTTACAACTTAATCTTACAAACTTAACCTTAAACTTTTAAGCTTACACTTAACTTAATCCCTTAGGTCTTTATACCTCTAGTAATCATTGCCTCCTTAATGGGGTACCCTTAATACCACTAAACTCTCTTAGGGTTTCTTTTTTTTAAAGTCTTAAGGGTCGTCCGACCCACCGTCCGACCCACCAACTGGGTCGGACCCTTCCAGTAACTTTCGGGTTTGAAAAACTCCACTTGTCCGACCCATGTCCGACCCAACCAACTGGGTCGGACAATTCCAGAAATCCTCCCGTCTTTTAAAACTCCTCCGTCCAACCCACCAACAGGGTCAGACCATTCCAGAAACACTTCACTAGCGTCTAACAGAGGCCGTCCGACCCAAACTTGGGTCGGACCCCTGGGTCGGACGCCACCAGAACATGTCCAAAAATTGTTAAATCTTCACCAAACTTCTCCTAAAGCCTCCTAATGTGTTCTAACATCATTTAGCCCCTTTATCCCGCTTTTAATCATCCTCCAAACTCATTAAAATAACCTCCAAAGACCATTCCAACTTTTTACTCACTTATTGCAAGAAATTCCTAGCACTTGTTAATTAGTTCCTTATATTTTCAACATGTACATTTTGTCTAAAACTTCAACTAACCAAAGTGTTTCTTTTCAACCCATATAACTCCTCCTTAACAACATTACACTCCATCTTTGCTTGTTAAACCTTCCAAGGTCATCTTGCATGTCCATGCACAATTTCTCTTCTTTTCATTTGTTACTCATCACTCCTAAACTCTTGAGCTTACTTATACATTGCTTTCCATTACCTTAACACCTTGACATTGTTGTTCATTTACCTTGACCATGTAACACCCTCCTTACACATTTCCACCTCTTTTATGCATCTTACTCACTACTCTCATGATCAAACACTCTTATACGGTTCTAGTCATTTCCTTGACGACTTACAACGTTCTCCTACAGTTTTCACTTCCATCACCCAAGTCCACACATTACCATTGAAACTAAACCTTACTAGCCCACTACTAACATCACCACCTTTTACACAAACTTCCCGAAACTCTCATTGTTCTACTCTTAGTTCATACCTAAATCATCTCAAAGCATTATACATCATTTCCTCCATATTTTTGCACAAGTCTTACATTCCTCATACCATAGTTTTGGTGTGTTTAATACACTCACCAATCCCCTAATTCCTCCTAGACATCTCTAGGTCATCCTAAACCTCAATAACTCCTTAGTTAACTCATTCCCACTCAAATTCCATTGTGTGACTCCTAGTAAATCCTAGGTCATATTAATTCACCACCATCACCTAAACACTTATTTTGTACTCAAATTTCGCCATAGCTTCTCTAGTATCTTATCATGCCCAAACACATTATTTTCCTCATTCAACCATCTCACACACATCAAGTTCTTTCTCATCATATTTTCTCACCCAAATCAACTCATTCACAACAAACTCAATATGTAGCAATAATCTTAAATTGCATAGCACCAAGGCTCTTAAATGACATGGCTCTTAGGCCCTTAAATAACTTAAACTTAAACACTGAATTTCCCACATATAAAAGCTTTCAACCTGCAAATACACCCATCAATCGCATAGTAGTTACAATACTCTTAAAATCCATCTTAAACTTATATTACTAACTCATTCTCATTGGCTCCTTCGTCACTAGTTCACAAGCTTGTTTAAACTCTTTTTCCTAGGTTATATAACCCATTACCTAATGTAAGCCCTAGGCTACATTGGTACTCCTCTAAAACTCATTCCTTAAACCTTAAACCACCATTAGGTAAGTAATTTACCTTGTTTTCTCAAGCTTATCTTATCTTCCTCCTTAGACCTTCTTCTTGAATGAATATCGGCCACCACTTAAACTTCCTTTGCCAATGTTCTAACCAATATTCAATGACTCACATGAGTACTAAACAATACACTAACCTTAAGGAATGAAAACCTAGGTTAAAAATGTGTTCTAAGGCATAAAAGTCGATGATTACCTTTGAAGTCTCAAGGTAGACATGGGCATTGAATGAAATAGGACCTCCACTAGTCCTTGGTGAATAAAACAAGCTAGAACAAGGAATAAAAACAAAGCCCCATGAGTAGTAATTTTCGGCCATGTGGAAGGAATGGTGGAAACATGGTTTTTCTTACATTTTCATTACCTTGAATGAATAGAGAACCAAATGGGCTCTTCAAACTTGATTTTCCTCCATCAATGGAGTTTTCTCTTGGCACCAAAATGGAGCTTTGAAGGATTTGAAAAGATAGAAAAGAGGGCCTTGACTTAACGAAGACAAATATGCAATTTGTTTTGGATTTGGAGCTTGGAGTTGCACTTGGCAAGTGAATGAAGGTGAGGAGCCATGAATGGAGCTCTCTCTCTCTCTATCGGTTTTGGAGCAGGAGAGGAGAAGAAGAAACCGTGGAAGGAAGGAGAAATGAAGAGAGAGAAGAAGAAAGGTAACTTAAGTGAAAATATTTGTTATAAAAGGTGAATAGTCTTTCTTTTACTTTCCTTCCCTTTTTCTTTCTTAATTTGGTAAAGTCTTTATTGACTCATCCCTTAGAAACCGGCCCCCTCATTAGATAAGGCTAACATGGTCTTTGTTGACCAACCAATTAACTTATGTTAACTTAAGCTTAATTTGGCACTATTTGGCACTATTCACAAACTAGTGCACATATTTGTGAAATTTTTGATTTCCCATGATTTTAGACCTCCCCAATGTGATACTAATTAGTACATGTTGATTGAGGTGTAATCATAGGCATTTAGCCACTCAAAACTCAATTCTAAGACAATTTCTCAAAAAGGTGCTTTACGGAGTCTTAAAGCACATTTTGTGTTTAAGCTTGTTTTTGAGCTTGATTTTCTTTGCTAATAGATTTAAAATGTCCATTGACATATTACTAAGGTCTTATAATGGTATATGGGTGCTATTCAAAGTCACTCCAAGCTTAGAGCACGTTTTTGCCCAAATTTCCCTTAAGGCATTTTCTGTTTGTTCCTTGGTTTAAATTGTCTACCAAATTTCTAAGGCATTTTTAGCCTTACTACATCATAAATTGATGTTTACTTAGCATACTTAGTTGGGGTATTTCAGCGCGGTACAGGCAGTTTTTGGGATAACTCGTACCGGTCACGGTATTGTTCGCACTGTATTTGGTAGCCTTGTCGGCTCTTCCTTAATCCTTTAGTTGGATAACTACTCCTTAGAGCTGCTTCTCATACATCTTGACATGACTGTCAGTCATTTAGGTGCTTCTCTACTGTCGGAGTTACTTAATTATTTAGTTCTATGCTCTACCTTGTTGCTCATTCCCACGTCTTTACTATGATTACCGAGGTTTAAGTTATTTAGGCCCTACTTCAGTAGTCCTATTCAGGCAGGTCCCGTAGTTATGCTCATAGCTGTCTAAGCTATATCAGTTAAATGTTGCAACCTCTTCGGGTATGGCAAGGTGGGTGTACCTACACTTGACTAGATTCTTAGTCGGTTAATATACAGTTGGTGGAATTATTTAACTATGGCGGTCCGTAGACTTGAGTCCCGGTTTTGTTACTTCTCAAGAATCCGCCATGTTGCACGGTTGGTGCTGCCTTCTTGCTGCTGCTTGGCCGGCCGGGTTCTCGCGACTACTAAGCATGTCGCCCCAAGCCGCCACAGATTCCAGTCTCCTTGGATTAGGATTTCTCGATCTCCCGCCATTGAGTGTGGTTATTGTCGTTCCAGTGGGATCCGTCTCCGGGGTTTCAGGTTCTGGGGATCTACCGTATGACAGGTTCTGGTTCATGTAGATACATTTAACAACTGCCAGATCGGGTTTCTCCGTCTCTCTGGCGTTCTTCCCCGAGCTTTTAATACGGGGGTTGTGGAGGGCGGGTTTAGTATTGTAGGTATCCAGATCATACTGGAAGTTCCTATCTAGCGCATCTCTCATGCTACCACTCAACCCATAGCCCTAAGTCTCTATTTCCTAACTCGGTACTTCCTAAGCTCGACATTTCCAGTCATCAGAGCGATACTTTGCTCTGATACCATTTTTGTAGCACCCCAACCGTTAATCTCGTCATTACCTCTTAACTGTCACTAAATGCTCTTACTCACGTAGCGGAACTCTAATTACACCGAGGGTGAAACAATGCTGTTAGCCACCCATATGGCTAACCAGGCCTATCTTACAAACCGTAACGGTCTGATGAACTGGAACAACCGAATACACAATACAATAATTTACTCAAATCATTTCTTTACTATACCGAGTCTACAATATACGGATGCCGACAACATATTCGGTCTTAGACCTCTTTCAATACATAAGTAATTAAATCTAACTACCCATGCAAACCACCGACCCCGTCCTACTCTCGAACGGTAACATCTTCGGTGTACCTGAAAAATAAAAACGTTGCCCCTAGGGGCTCAGCTTAACGCTGCATATGAAATTCACATACCCCGAGCGCTAACTGGGGTACGCCGACTACTTTTGTCGGGAGCATGGAGTTCATTTTAATTCAACCAACATGCATATAGTAATACATTATATATGTACACTACACAAGGATTCGACAATCAATCATGGGATACAATCCCTAACTAACATAACAAGGTTGTTAGTCGTATCATTTACTCTTAGGCCTTGAGGGCTAAACCTCACTATGCCGCTCTCTCGGGTTACTATTTCATATTCACATCCATTCCCTTGGGCTATTCATTCTGTACTCCCCATTCTCTCGGGTTACTTATACTCATAATCTCGCCCACTCTCTCGGGTTATTCATACTCGTTATCTCGCTCACACTCTTGGGTTAATTATACTCAAGCTCTTGTAGATTCTCAAGACACTACAGGTCTCCTACGTTACGCTTGTTACTCTTAATACATACTTAGGCCAAAACTCATGGCTCTCAAGCATAGTCTTACTTCCCCGGTTTCGACCCTACTCTGGGTCTAGCATGGTGGGAAGGTTCAACTAGCTCACGGAACTCTCTCTTAGTTCCTATCTCTTTTTACTTAGGTCTGACTACTCTCGGACTACTTACATTCACATACACTCCCCTCTCGGAGTTATAATAATATTATGTATATTAGTCTAGAAGCATCACTCTCGATGTTTCTAATGACTTTGGGAACATTACTAAAGTTCGGTTAATCTTAGGTTTTAAGAGTTACCCATACATTTCACTTACTCATACTTTCGGTTATTTTCTTATATCTGGTAAAATACTCATATAGGAGGTCGACCATGTCTCAAGGGAGCTACTAATCCCTTAGGTCTCTTTTACCTTCTTTACTAGTTCTCATCTTCGAACTATCTTTAATCCTCTTGAAGGAGGTTCACTTATCTTTCCACTCTCATTTGTTTCGTGGATTGTGTCATTATGGTTTACTAACCGTTATCGGGTAATTACTCAACCCGCACATCTCCTCACATTCTAGGGAGTTCATATGTTTTCGTTTTCGTTATACTTTAACGGATAGTTTGTGTGTTTGCACGTTTTCGTTATCATAAGCATCGACCCGATCTATGGGTCTCTAGCCAAACGTTACTCACTATGAGTCGGTCTTTACTCTATGTTAGACCACACCGGCATACAAGTATGTTAGCTCATTCAACATACAACAAGACATACATAATCAAACAAGGGATTATTTTCATGATTTAGTCTTGATTAAGCCGGCACACAAACACACAAATCAACGTAACTCGGTTAGCACGCGGAGTATGAGAAAATCATACCTTTCACCGGGGTTTTTACTTTTACCGTGTCATCTCACCATGCTCGGGTCACGCACGATTCTCTGATAATGTTTCAAACATTATTATTAATACTAAGCTCATACGGTACGTAATAAAATGCTACTCCCGTACTTACCCTGTTATCCCGTTAACTCGGTTTTACTCTTGTTAATTTGAGTTCTCACTTCTCAATCACTTCGGACCAATTCAGTAGCTAACTCTCGGGTGAAAAACAACACATGGTCCGGGACCTTGTCCTGGAGTATAGTCCCGGACCAAAGCAGGACTTGCACTCTCGGCCTTAATTTAGGTGTGGTCCGGGACATTATCCAAGGACCAAGTCCCGGCCCCTGCTAAAACCTGCTCCAACTTGATTTTTCCACTCCAAATCAATCCTTAAACCACCCTTAATCTTTCCACAAGATTCCTACATGATTAATCACCTTAAAACATGCTCTAAAACTCTTCAAATCATGGGTTAGACCCTTACTTAAATTCTTACTCAAAATCACTTATATATATATATATATCATAAGTAGTTCTCTTGTTCTTCTAACTTTTGTAACAGATTTTGGTATTGTCTCTTACCATTCAATACTCCACACAATAATGCCACTAATAGCATTCAAAAGGCATTATCTCTACTCCTAATACACTCTTCTCCTTAGTTTGGTTTTCAAACCATTACCCCTCACTTAAACCTCTTTAACACACCTAGTTTCTTCCATTAAATGAAACACTCAAGTCCACACTCTCCTAAACAAATTTTGACAACACTTGGCTACTTTCTATGCATTCTCACCACACCAAATATGCTCACAAACACTTCTTCTCCCCTGTTTGGTTTAGACATCAAAAACCACATCAAATTCCCATTTATTCACACGTATAAACTAGCTTAGTTCCCAAGCTTATTTCTCACAATTAAACAACATTAAAAATCCTCATTACTCTTTCAAATTATAGTATCTTAACCACACAAAACAAGACCATTAATTCCACACTAAAAATTTGTTTTGCAAGCAACAAAACTAGCTCAAGGTGAGCTCATTACCTTGTTAGTTTCCGGTTTTCTTTTCCTTTCTCCTCTTTCTCTTGTTCCCTCTTTCTCTTCTTCTTTCCATAACAAACAAAGGAGCATAGATTGCCAACTACAATCATATCTCCACACACACCCATCAAGCTTATTAATTCAATTTTCCCCTCACAAGAACTAGTATTTTAAGGAACTAGTTTTTAAAGCTTAGCTTAGGTATTACCTTAGAAAGTGCAAGAGGATATATTGGAAATCAATTGAAGAAGTTTCCAACACCCCACAAGAGCAAGGAGAAGCCACCTGAAATGGAAGAAAATTTTCAACGTGGGGAAAATTTTCCAAATTGCAAAAACTAGCTAGAGATGAGTAAAACTCTTGCTTCTAATTATCTTAAGGCATCTAGAAGGTGAAGGAGAGTCAAAATCAACCATTCACGCTTCAAAAGGCCCAACACCCATGAAAGTAAAGATGGAGGAATCAAGATTTTGTTGGGTGGAAAACGAAGCTCTCACCGAGAGGAATCTAGCGGTATAATTTTTGTGTGATTTGGTGGAGAAATGAGCAAGTTAGAGGGGGAACAAGATGGGGCTGTGTGCTGCTTTGGAATCGGCTAGTTACAGAGGTGGAAGAAGAAGATATACAGAGGGCTGGGCAAAAACGTGAAATGAGGAAAGAAATGAAGGTGAGAGAGTAAATAATCACTTTTTACTATTTTACCTTTTTGCTTTATTTATTTATCTTGTCATCTTATTACTAAATACTAGCAAGCTTATTAATGTGTGTATATACACTAATTAAAAACCGGCCATATGCATTAGTAGCCCGGGTCGTTTTTCGTCTTTTCACTTACCGGGTCCATTTTCCGGAATTTTCTCGTTTAATTAATTTTAATGGTTATTAAGCTCCCATTAATACTTAATTATAGTTATTTAATCAACCATAATTTTTACGGGTGTTTTCTAGAAAAACGTGCTTTAAAACTCCGTTAGCGTTTTAATCCATTATTTGGATCCGTTTTCTTCGGGAATCACTCCCGTATACTAACTAGGCCTAAATAAGCCTTAGGAATCCATCTCGGACCCTAACGAGATCATATATCTCTTATACTTATTTAATGCGTGTTTTAGCGTTTTTTGCGTTTTACGCATTTTCTCTTTTCTTTTGGTTTTATTTCCCTTACCAATACTCTTTTGGCACCATTAGGCCTTTAATAATCATATTAGAGTAATTTATTCACGATTTGTAGATCCGGGGTATTAAAGTTGTACTTGTATCCGACGTTCCTTCGGTGTTCACAATTCAAGTCCTATCACATACATACAATTGGGTGGTTAATTATCTATATTTAACCTTACTATTTATTTCCGTAACATTTCCTAGTTTATACTTACTAATTCATTGTTATTCAATTACATGTACCTAAGTTATTTACTTACAATTATTTTCTAAGTTGGTTTATGGCCTTAATGACCTTTAAACATCATTAATTATGTGTTAATTATCTTATAATACCATTACCCATCCTTACCCTACCTTAGATTAGCTTTAAAATACATTCTGGAATGAAAATGGTGTGGTCCGGGTTGTTGTCCGGGTTTACATACCCGGACCACTACTGTGGAAAATCCCTCAGGTATGATTTATGTATGGTCCGGGTTTGTGTACTCCTTTACAAACCCGACCACAAGTCTTGATAAGCTACCGATATGTTTTTTTTGTATGGTCCAGGTTTGTGTACTCCTTTACAAACCCGGACCACAAGTTTTGTATAACTTACGGGTATGATTTAGGGGTGGTCAAGGTTAGTGTCCTAGTTTTATAAACCCGGACCACTCCATTGTTATAACAATCTGTCGCCTTTTCTGTATGGTCCGGGTATCTGTACCGGTTTACAGACCCGAACCACCTACAGATTTGTAAAATAAATGTGTTTTAGAACTTTTTTCAATTTCCAATCTCTACCAATCTCTTCCCTAATATTCCTACATACAATATAGCATGTTTTAACATTGTTTAGGCATTTTAAAGTACCCTAATACAACCTATATCATTATCTTTCAACTTACATATTTTTACTTCTAAATTTTTATCTCTGTTGTAGTTTTCTTCTTCAACTAATGTAACAGATTTTTTCCTTCCTCTCCCCACTAGCTAAATGACTCTTAAACTAGCCTAACCTAGTTAAACAACTCCCAATACACCATTTCCAACTCTACTCCACTATATCTCTTCTTCCTGTTACAAAACAAAGTGAAAAATCTTATTCTTTTCTTCTCCGCAACTTCTCTGTTTCTTTCTTTTCTAACAACAACCAAGTCTCTAAATTCCTAACCAATTTTTTCCAGAGTTTCCCTACAATTCTAAGTGTTTTTACCACATAATTTTGCACACTTAATACAATTGTCAACCTGTTCAATATATGCATTATCCCCACACAACTCCTAACACTCACTGCACACTTCATACTCACACGTGCATTTTATTTACTTGTTTTTCAAAAGCTTCAAACTACCAATACCAACCACATTAATATACCCCATTCTTTCCCTACATTTACAGTGGTTTAGACCATTGCTAAAACAATATACTTATACATACATAAACACTAAAATTGTATAGAGGCTTCTCATTACCTTAGTTTTCTTGATTCCTTTTTCTTTCTCTCCTTCTCCTTTACAACTCCTCTTTCATTCTTTGTTTTCTTGATTTATTTAGGCCAAGCTAAACTATGTAACAAGGTATACACACACACACACACACACACAAAAACTAGTAAACTTCTAACGTAGGTTTTTAAACCCTAACTTATGAGAACTCATTTAAAACTCTTGGGAAATCTTACCTTGAGCTTCTAATGGAGTTTTTTATTAGAAAATGACAAGGCTTCAACTCTCAAGATGGAACACCAAAAACGGCTGGATGGGGAACAATGGTGTTCACGTGAGTTTTGGTTTTTGCAAGGAAAAATGGAAAAGAGAAGAGCTTTGGTCCTTTTTCTTACCTTAGAACATGAAGAAGAAGATGGAGCTTCAAATGGTGCTTCTTAGACTCCAAAATAATTTTACCCTAATAAATGTAGTTTGAGGTTTTTGATTTTTGAAGGGTGTAGAATGATCTCCAAAGCGACACGAATTCAACGGTATAATTTTTGTAGCATTTGGAGGAGATTTGAGGTTTCAAAGATGAAAAGGAAATGAGCTACTGTGTGTGGATTCTTCAAATCACCATAGCAGTAGCGAAGAAGGAAGAAAGAAAGCAGAGAAAGAAGAGAGGTGCAGTACGTGGGGTTTGTGAGGGATAGGAGAGAGAATGAGTAAAGTAGTTGCTTTTATTTGTTTTGTCTTTTCCATATAAGGAAGAAATAAGAGAGGGGTGTGAGAGAGGCAGTAAATCGGCCCCTACAGCAGACACACACACAGATTTACATTTTTATTTTCAATAGTGGACACACAAGTTTGGATTATTTATGTTTTTACCCCACAACTTCCCGTTTTTGACAGTTTTTACTATTTTCTAGTTGTATTGATTTTATTGGCTCTTGACCTTCACTAATGTTTATTACTGACTATTTAGTTAACTAAAATTGTTACAAGTCTATTTGACCCTCTTAAAGTCACGTTTTCCCGGTTTCCTCGAAAAACGCGCTTTAAGGTTCGTTTGTGTTTTTAATCCGTTTTAAGGATCCGTTTTCTTCGGGATTTGTTCCCTCATGATTATTTAGACATATTTAAGCTTCTAAATTACTTATTAGCCTAATTAATCACTATTTTTAATTACGGGGTATTTCAATCTACCCCCCTTAAGAAGCTTTGCCCTCAAAGTTACTCAAGGGTTAATAGTTTAATTATTCTACTCATTAGGCAACCCAATTGCCATAATGTGTCTTACTACCACCTATGAGGTGTTTACTTCTTCTACATTGCAAATATACACAATTCAATCACCATACACAATTCGAACACAATACACACTTCCATACACATCATTCCACCATACACCATTACAATCCAAAATACACATTGCACCAATACATCACACATCATACATACACATCCATACATTACACATTACACATACATACCAAATACACTCCGCACTACATGTGCCATCAAAATATATTACAATACCTACACACTATGCAATGCTCACCCGAAGCAATGCAAAAGCAAAAAGGCTCTACCCCCCTTCAAAAGGGGTACGCCCCGTACCCGTATACACTAAACACTATACTATCTAGTCTATGAATAATTGTGGGTACTTCGCCTTCATGGCATCTTCAAACTCCCATGTCGCTTCTTCGACATCATGGTTTGACCATAGGACCTTCACCATTCGTATAGACTTATGGCGAGTGTCTGTGGTCTTCCTGTCAAGGATTCTCACAGGGGTTTCGACATATCTCATGGTCGGCTCAATGGATAGTCCCTCGGGCTCTAGGACATGAGAAGGATCGGCGATGTACTTCTTGAGTTGTGACACATGAAAGACATCATGGACACGTCCTAAGTCCTCAAGTAGTGCTAACCTATAGGCTACAGATCCAATAGTCTCGGTGATAGTATACGGCTCTACAAACTTTGGGCTCAGCTTGCCCTTCTAACCAAAACGGAATGCACCCTTCATAGGTGAAACACGCAAGAACAATTGGTCACCCACGGCGAACTCAAGGTCGCGTCGTCTCACATCCGCATAGGATTTCTGTCTATCTTGGGCTGCCTTCATATTGGCTCGAATTTGTTGCACTTCCGCTTGGACTTGTTCTAAATACTCCGGTCCTATGATGACCGCTTCACTTGTCTCATCCCAACAAAAGGTGTACGGCAAGGTCTACCATATAGGGCTTGGAAAGGCGACATCTTAATCGAAGCGTGATAGCTATTATTGTACGAATACTCGATAAGACGAAGCTTATCTAACCAACTCCCCTGAAAATCTAAGGCACATGCCTTAAGCATGTCCTCCAGTGTTTGGATGGTCCTTTCTGTCTGACCGTCGGTCTGAGGATGGAAGGCGGTACTCAACTTCAATTTTGTACCCAAAGCTTCCTGTGTAGCTCTCTAGTATCTCGAAAGAAATCTGGTGTCGCGGTCAGATACTATGGTCTTCGGGACTCAGTGGTGTCTGATAATCTCCCTGTCGAATAGCTCTGCGAGTTTCACTACCTTCCAGGTGTCCTTCATCGGTATGAATCTGGCAACCTTGGTGAGGTGGTCGACTACAACCCAGATCATGTTGAGTCCTCCCCTGGCAGGTGGGAGTCCTACAGCAAAATCCATGGAGATATCGTGAAACTTCCACTCCGGAACTGGCATCGATTGTACCATTCCACCCGATCTACGATGTTCGAATTTCTCTTTCTGGCATGTCAAGCATCTCCATACATATTCTGTCACATCCGACTTCATTCCAGACCACCAGAAGTACCTCTTCATGTCTTTGTACATCTTGGAGGCTGCTGGATGGACTGACAATGTGGAACTGTGCGAATTTCGCAGGATGCGATCCCTTAGCTCAACATTGCTTCAGGGGATGCATAGCCTGCCATTCAGCCGAATCAGACCATCTTCATGCAACTTAAAATTGTATTTCTTCTTCTCAAATGTACCATTAGTGATCTTCTGTCTGATTTCGGTCAGGTAAGGGTCGCTCAACTGAGCGTCTTACACCTCGTCAACCAAGCTAGAAGAAGCGAGTAGTGAATGGAGCGAGTGTGCTTGACGACTCAAGGCGTCGGCTACCACGTTTGCCTTCCCTTCCTTATACTGTAGGTTGATGTCAGTCTGAGAAAAACTCCATCCACCTTCTATGTTTCAAATTCAACTCTTTCTGTGTATATACATACTGTAAGCTCTTGTGGTCGGAGTCGATGGTGATGCTTACCCCATAGAGATAATGTCGCCATATCTTCAAGGCGAAGACAATGACTCCTTGCTCTAAGTCGTGTGTCGGGTAATTCTCCTCATGCTTTTTCAGCTAGCGGGAGGCATAAGCTACAACCTTTCTATGCTGCATGAGTACGCATCCCATTCCCTTTCCTGATGCATCACAATATACCTCAAATCCATCTATGCCCTCTAGAAGTGTGAGAATCGGCGCTGAGGTCAATGAGTCTTTCTGGCTCTGAAATGCTACTTCGCACTCGTTTGTCCATACAAACGGTGCATCTTTCTTCATCAGTGTAGTCATGGGCTTAGCGACTTTCGAGAAGTCCTTTACAAATCTCCAGTAGTAACCGGCTAGACCAAGAAAGCTCCTGGTGTCGGTAACAGTCTTGGGTCTAGCCTATGATCGTACAACTTCAATCTTAGAAGGGTCAACTGATATGCCTGCGCTCGAGATGACATGACCAAGGAATGATACCTGGTCTAGCCAGAACTCACATTTGGAGAACTTTGCATACAGCTGGTTCTCACACAGTGTCTCAAGTACTTTCCTCAGATGAATTTCATGCTCTTCTGCTGATTTGGAGTACACAAGGACGTCATCGATCAATACGACAACTGAAGTGTCCAACTGCTCACTGAAAAGTCGATTCATAAGATCCATGAATTTTGCTGGTGCATTTGACAAACCAAATGGCATGACTGTGAATTCGTAGTGGCCATATCTGGTGCGGAATGCCGTTTTCTCAATGTCTTGCTCTCTGATAGCAATCTGATGATACCCAGAACGGAGGTCGATCTTGGAGAAGACTGATGCTCCTTTCAGCTGGTCGAATAGGTCGTCGATGCATGGCAATGGGTATTTATTCTTGACTGTAACCACATTCAACTCGTGGTAGTCAATACAAAGTCGGAGACTTCCGTCCTTCTTCTTCACAAAGAGGACCGGTGCTCCCCAGGGTGATACGCTCTAGCGTATGAACACTTTATCGAGAAGATCGCGCAACTGCTCTTTCAACTCTGTCATTTCAGCAGGTGCCATGCGGTACGGTGCCCTAGCAATTGGACCAGTACCTGGCAAGAGGTCAATTTCAAACTCTACTGTTCGTCGAGGTGACATACCAGGCAGCTCCTTAGGGAATACATCGGGGAATTCAGATACAACTGGTACTTCGGGATTGAACTCTACATCTCTCTCCAGGTCTTGTACATAACACAAATACACTTCATTGCCCTTTCTGAGCTCCCGGTACATAGCCATTGTGGAGATGACTGTGGTCAAAGGCTCTCTCGGTCTCTGGCGGTAAGATACGGTAACCCCAGAAGGACTCTTGAGCAGCAATCGGTGCTCGGCGCATAGGATTCTACCCCTGTGCCGCTCCAACCAATTCATTCCGACTATTACATCAAATCGTAACCCGTTAAACTCGATGAAGGAGATGGGAAATGATTCGCCTTTGATTTCGATAGTGGCTGACTAATAATACTTGGTACATCGTATTCGCTCCTTTGATGGGAGAGTAACCAGAAAATTCAGTAGCTCATCCGCATCTAGCTTCAACCTCTTCACAAAAGATGGTGATATGAAGGTGTGAGAGGCATCGGAGTCGAATAACACACTGTATTCAATGCTGTTCACTGGGAAGGATCCCGTTAAAATGGTGCCGCTTTTACCGGCTTATGCTTCGGTGAGGATACTCAGGTTACCTTCAGTACCGAGTCCACAACCTATTGAAGTCACAATTTCATAAGTATTGATGGTGGACACAAGTGGAATTAAATCAACACTGATCATTATTGATAACCAACCATCTTGCATACCGTGTCTCTAATACACGTTACTAATACATTACATGATACTATGAATTTAATACTTCCTAAAGGTAAGGTTCAGGCGTCCTAGTTTCATGTGTGTGGCATTGATTATTGCCGGCGGTGCCGTATTCAACTTGATCTTGTTGATCCTGTGATACAGCATCCTAGACCTTCCACCCATGATTAGGACATCTCCCGATCTCAATACCAATTTCTCTGTGCGATCCACAAGCTTCTGCTCGCTATACAAAAAGATGGCGTCATCACCAATGGACCTAGACACTACAGGCACTCCTTGTTTGAGAGATTCCGCTGTCTCGTACCACTAGATGGTGGTATCTGACAAGCCTCTTGCTGCTCCTGCGGAACAGTCAAGGGTGCCTCATGCTGCTGCTGCTCACTACCACCATCAGCAGCTGCCACTGATGACTCCGCACGATCACCAACATTCTTACTCTTCTTCTTCTTCTTTTTGGGGAAGAGGCGTTTGACCACACCCGAACCAGCCATATCTGCACACATATAAAATGAATTAGATATAATCAAACATATTGTAAGATTCATAAACAATAACTATCTACGAGTTAATTTACATTTGTCATTCAGAATCATAATCATCATCATAATCATTCTCTTCCAAATCTTCTTCCAATTCATCTTCCACTTCTTCAGCATCTCCAACCTCGTCCCCCTCTAGGTCACCACTTTCTAAATCCTCTGCAACAGAATCAATCGTGTCTACCAATTCAATAGGTACATCCTCTTCATTAGGGATAAAAGTAGATACATCAACCCCCTCAACTCCTTCTTCTTGAAGTGGTTGTGCCTCTTCTTCATTTGAAACTGAATCGGGCATGTCTAATATGCTTCTTGCTTTAATTTTACAGACAGACCACCATGCTTGAACATCCTTCTTTTTAGAAGGGTACGAGCAGTAATATACTTGTCTCGCTTGTTCCGCCAATATAAACGGTTCATAATTCTTTATCCTCCTTGTATGTTTGATGTCTGCTATTTTATATATTGGGTGGATAACACAACCATCCTTTGAGTTATCGAACCACGAACACTTGAATATGATCACCTTCTTCATAGGGTACGCCGGGTACTCTAACTCAATAATATCGTCCAACATTCCATAATAATCATATTCTGTGCTCGATTCACCAGCAGCGGATACGCATACTCCACTATTTACTGTTGAACGACCAACTTCATGTGCTCTTGTAAGAAATTTGAACCCATTCACAAAACAACCGGAATATGATTTTGCCACATTTAGCGGTCCTTGTGCCAAACTTCGTATGAAATGATTGGGGATTGTGTCATTGTTTGACTGTTTAAGACAACAAACAAGAAGAATCATGTCACAACTAGCTAAGGTGATGACACAGTTGTATTTTCAAATTCATGAAGTTCTAATATGTAGCTTACATATGAATTGAACCACGCACTAAATTCTTTCTCCAACTTTCTGTTAATAGCAACATCATCAATTGAAGAATTTTGCTCTTGCAGTTCATTGATAAACTTTCTGTGAAACACAAGAGAACAGATACGGTCAACATATATGTTCTTTGAGTTTAACTTTTATAGAAAACTTAGCATTTGTATTCTTACTCCACATAAGGCTCGAGTTCCGGAGTGTTCAACAACACATATGTCTGGGCAGCAGCTAAGTCTTTTGGTGTTAGATAAACCGAAGTAGCTTTCCCAATTAGTCTTCCGCTTGATTTGAAGATAGAGATCCTATCAGGGTCATCATCTACTTCATCAATGTCAACTTCATTCCTTCTCACTCTATAGCGATAAGAGGGTTCACCATCACCAAAATAGAAGGTGCTAAATTTAGTAATCTCCTCGAGAAGATAACCATTGCATATTGACCCTTCAACATGGTTTCTGTTTTTGACTTTCCTTTTCAACTTGCCCATGTATCTACAACAATCATATTCATATACCGTAAGAATAATGAATGAACTCATCTATTAACACTGACTGAATCAGTTATCAACAAAATACGTGGCTTACCTCTCAAAGGGGTACATCCATCTGTATTGCACAGGTCCAGCTAGACTAGCCTCGTAAGCCAAGTGGATTGGAAGATGCTCCATTGAGTCAAAAAAGCTCGGAGGAAATATCATCTCCAATTTGCAAAGAATGAGTGCAATATTATCTTTCATTTGTTGTAGATTTGTTTCGTACAACGATGTTGCAGTCAACTCTTTGAAGTGAAGACACAACTCGGTGATTGCCTCCCACACCGCTCGAGGGAGAAGATGACGAAAGGCTATAGGCATGAGTCGGTGCATAAATACGTGACAATCATGACTCTTCATCCCGAATACTCTCCTACTCGTCATGTCAACACATCTACCAACATTAGAGGCATACCCATCTGGGAACTTTATTTTTAACCCATTCACAAAAAATGTCCTTCTGTTGTCTGTCCAATACATAAGATGCCTTTGGATATCTCTTACTCCTTGCATCAAATGCCAACTCAGGACGCTCACATAGTCATTGAGTTCTTGACGTGATTTTTCATGATCCTTTGTCTTATGTTTAACATTGAGTACAGTGTTGAATATGTTGTCAAAACAATTTTTCTCAATATGCATCACATCCAAGTTGTGTCGGATTAACAACTTACTCCAGTACGGTAGATCCCAAAAAATACTCTTCTTACTCCACCCACAGTTCCTAGCAATGGCAGCATTTGTTTCGTCAGAGCCAAATTCAGTCACTTTCTTAAGACCTAACCGGTCTATTTCTGCCAATATCTCATCACCGGTCCACACACGTGGTGCTCTACCCAAAACTTTTTTACCTTTCCTGAATGAAGTAGTGTCATAGCGAAACTTGTGTCTTGGTCGTAAAAATTTCCTACTATTGTCAAACCAGGATTGTTTCCGACTGCAGCGAAGGTGAAAGCATCACTTGCATCCATGCAGTGCGGACATGCTAATCTTCCAGCTGTGCTCCATCCAGAAAGCATTGCGTATGCTGGAAAATCACTGATTGTCCACATCAACGCAGCTCTCATTGTGAAATTTTGTTTCTTAGAAACATCGTAAGTGTTAACTCCTTCACCCCATAATTGTTGTAGCTCTGCAATAAGAGGCTGCAGATACACATCTATCCGCCCTTTTGGATTTTTCGGTCCAGGCACCAAGCATGTTAAGAAGAAGAATTCATCTTTCATGCACATCCCAGGTGGGAGATTGTAAGGAGTCAGGATGACAGGCCACAATGAATATGGTCGCCCAGATGGCCCAAATGGCTGAAATCCGTCAGTGCACAGGCCAAGGCGCACATTTCTAACTTCTTTAGCAAATTCAGGATTGCTCTCATCAAATGTTTCCATGCTCTAGAGTCAGATGGATGACACATCTTGCCATCCTCCATTGTGTGCTCAGCATGCCAACGCATTTCACTTGCTGTTGCCGGAGAAGCGTACAGTCTTTGAAGTCTTGGTATGATGGGAAAGTAATGCATTTTCTTTCTTGGGATCTTTGTTTTCCTTCGTTTAGAACCCTCAGCCACTGGTTTGTACCTTGGTTCGTGACAAAACTTGCAAGAATCAAGATCTTTGTCTTCCCTCCAGTATATCATACAATGATTGATGCATGAGTGAATTATCTCCACAGGAAGCCCAAGACCTTTGACTACTTTTTTAGCACCATAGTAGTCCTTTGGAATATGGTTATCATTTGGCCACAAATCATGATATGATTGACAAACTTTATCAATGAGTGTTTGTGAGGCTTGATGGTCAGTCTTCATTGACAGCAACGAACAATCAATGACAATAGTGTGTGTTTTCC
Organism: Limonium bicolor; assembly: GCA_023374045.1. NCBI lineage: Eukaryota > Viridiplantae > Streptophyta > Magnoliopsida > Caryophyllales > Plumbaginaceae > Limonium > Limonium bicolor. The sequence continues at coordinate 130,072,333 of CM041781.1, forward strand.
ATCAAATAACTTCTTCCTGGCAGCCTCCATAAGCTCAAAAAATTTTTTAGCTTCTGGGTTAGGAGGCTCCTCCACATCATCACTTATGTCCAAATCATCCTCCGTAACTGCTTCATTGATAGGATCATCATCCATTGGTTCGTACTGAGCATCAAAAGCGTTGACAACCATTGTCTCATAGTTGTTCAATGTTGATGTCTGATCACTTGCTGTATCAATGCGACTTGACAAATCAGCCGAATTAATAGAACCTACTTCACCATGGAAGTTCCAGACAAAGTAGCCATACATGAATCCCTTCTTTGCCAGATGTACCTTGACCATATCAGCACCTAGATATTGAGTATTCATGCAGCGACGCAAGGGACAAGGACATTTGATTTTGTTGTTCTCCCTCACACACTCAGGATGTGATAGTGCGAACGCAACAAATTCCTCTATCTTTGCCAACCATTCTTGGGTTGGCCTCCCATTTCGCATTCGCACTAAATCATACATCCAACGTCTATCTGAACTCATCTTATCTATATGAGATTAATGTGTCTAATGGTTAGTGTATAAAAATAATGGTGTCGGAGTGTTAAAGATTATGAATCTACTAGTATGATTGTCAATAAAATCATATTAAATAGTAAGAGAGCATAATAAACATCAATCAAGTATTACTTAAGTGTATAAACAATTTAGAGTATGACTTTTTGTTGTTGTCAAGAAAATAAATACAATAACTCAATCCTAGTGAAGGCCAAGTTAAGTATATATTATAATTTTAACTCTTTCTGTGCTAAGGCCTATAAACATATTGTTATAATTTTAACTCTTTTGCGCTAAGGTCTATAAACCTATTGTTATAATTTTAACTCTTTCTGCGCTAAGGTTATAAACATAGGCCAATACTGAATATCATGATCATTATCCCTAGCTTGAAAATACTAAAGTCGGTACCTTTGATATAGCTAAAAATCAAAAACTATTTTCAAAGCAAGCTGCAATTTTTAAGTTTAAGCAGTGAATGTTTCTCCTAGAATGGCTACAATGGAACTAGATGTGTCATACCTGATATGTGGAGTTGAACTTCAACCAGAAGAAGAGATTGAACAGCAGACCACGGTTTGTTGTTTTATCTCTGTTGTAATAGATACACAAAATTGATAGAAAGAATTAGAAAAGTTCGATTACCACTTTTGTGAATTTGCTTTAGAAGGAGGAACCTGAATGTGAAAGCCGAGAAAAAATGACAAAAAGGCCACCTGTATAGAGGAGTGACAAAAAACTTCTAGAAAATAAAAAAAGCATTTTCTATGTTACCTAACTAAACACTATCAGAATTGGAGACTTCCTGATACAGACAATAAAGTGAAATTATTCTAGCTAGTCTAACTAGAAGAATAGTGGTCTTGAAATTGAATTTGGAGCATGGAGCTAGGAGCTATGGACAATCAAAGATGGAGTCGATGTTGTTGCTGTAGCAAACCGAGAATGGAGAGTAGAGGGAGGTTGGAGACGGTGGAAGTGAGTGGGAAAGGAAGAAATGAAATGAGATGTTTGCTTTTACAAGATATTTATGTTATAAAGTAACTTTCTTCTTTTTACTTACTTTTCCTTCCTTTCTTTAATTGTCTTTTAAATGGTGGTGACTCACCATATTTAAAACCGGCCCCCCTTTTGTACTTAGGGGTATTTATGGTCTTTGTTGACCAAATAATTGACTTTCATTGACCAAAGTCTTAAACTAGCACTATTTGGTTACTATTCACTAACCAAGGCATATAATTGTGAAATTTTTGATTTCCCATTGATTTAGACTTCCTAATGTGATACTAAGTAGTACACATGTTCATTAAAGAGTAATCATGGACATTTAGCTATTCAAAACCCATTTATAAGACAATTTTTCAAAAATGTGCTTTAAGACTCCTTAAAGCACATTTTGTGTTTTAACTTGTTTTCTGTAACACCCCATCTCAATCCAAATGTGGTTTCGCAACTTAACAACACATATATAAATGTCACAGCGGAATTCAATGCACTCTAGGACCTTGCCATGGTCTGACTGACAGAATATACCGAACATTAGTACATACAAATCTTAACCAATACATATCCTTCTTACAATCCCTCACATCCTATACATCTTACTAACTCAAATTGCCATACGAGTGTACATGCACAACTCGTAGGCCACACTTAACCCGTAATGCTTGTACCCATCTTACTCTCGTGACGGCCGCCTCCTGACGTTCACCTGTGTAGTAAAAACAGCCCCCAAAGGGGGTCAGCACGAATGCTGGTACGATCCTCTCATGGCCCCCAAGCTAACGTGGCTATGACGACTAATTGTCGATAGCATGGAGGTTGATTAGATGCACAACATAATAGAAGGTGCAATAAACAACAAACCACTAGCCTACCTTCTCTTCTCTCCTCTCTTCTTCATTTCCCACCTTCACCCACGGTTTCTTCTTCTCCTCTCCTGCTCCAAAACCGAGAGGGCTGCCTCCATGGGTGCTCCATCTTCAAATGCTCACCAAACCTTCATTTTAGCTCCAAATCCAAAAATAAGCATAGATTTGTCTTAGTTAAGTCAAGGTCCTCCTTTCTATCTTTTCAAATCATTCAAAGCTCCATTTCGGTGCCAAGAGAAACCTCCATATATGGAGGAAAATCAAGTTTGAAGAGCCCATTTTGTTCTCCATTCATCCAAGGTAATGAAAATGTAAGAAAAACCATGTTTCCACCACTTCTTCTTCATGACCGAAAATTACCTTCTCATGGAGCCTTGTTTTATCCATTGATCTAGCTTGATTCTATTCTCCAAGGGCTAGAGGAGGTCCTTCTTGATTCATATCCAAGCTTGTTTGAGAATCCATGGTAAAGTATTCAATTTAATACCTTAAAACACATTTTTAACCTGGGAATAATTCCTTAAGGTTAGTGCATTATCTAGCACTCATGAGAGTCATTGTATATTGATTAGAACATTGGCAAAGGAAATTAGAATGGTGGCCGAGATCCCCAAGGGAAGAAGCCTAAGGAGAAACTTGAGAAAAACAAGGTAAATTGCTTACCTAATGGTGGTTTAAGTTTTAAGGGATGAGTTTTAGGTGAGTACTATTGTAGCTTAAAGCTTACATTATGTAATGGGTTATATAACCTAGGAAAAAGAATTTAAACAAGCTTATGAACTGGTGATTAAGGAGCCAATGGAAATAAGTTAGTAAGATAAGTATAAGGTGAATTAAGAGAACACTTATATTGCTATGGGAGCATTGTTGTGTGTATTTGCAGGTTGAAAGCTTTTATACGTGGGAAATTCAGTGTTTGAGTTTAAGTCATTTAAGGGCCTAAGAGCCATGTCATTTAAGAGCCTTAGTGCTATGCAATTTAAGATTATTGCACTATATTGAGTTGTTGTGAATGAGTTGATTTGGGTGAGAAAACAAGATGAGAAAGGACTAGATGTGTGTGAGTTGGTTGAATGAGGAAAACAATGCATTTGGGCATGATAAATACTAGGGAAGCTATGGCAAAATTTGAGTAGAAAACAAAGGGTTTAAGTGATGGTGAGTTAATATGCCCTAGGGTTTACTACGGATCATTAAGAGGAATTTGAGTGGAAATGAGTTAACTAAGTAGTTCTTGAGGTTTAGAATGACCTAGAGTTTTCTATGAGGAAATTAGAGTTTAAAAAGGGTGTATTGAACACACCAAAGTCATGGTAAGAGGAATGGTGAGACTTGTGCGTAAATTTGAAGGAGAGGGTGTATAATGCTTAAGATGATTTAGGTATGAACTAGGGAATATAACAATGAGAATTTTGGGAAGCTTGTGTAAGAGAAGAGGATACTAGTGGTGGAACAATAAGTTTTTAGTTTAGATGGTAATGAGTGGACTTAGGTGATGGGAGTGAAGATTGAGGGAGAATGTTGTCGATTGTCGAGAAAATTGACTAGGAAATGTATAGGTAAGTTCATGAGTTTAGCTTGATGAGTAACAAATGGAAAGAGAGGAATTTGTGCATGGGTTGTGCATGATGATGCTTAAGGAGTAGTTATATTGGTGGAAAGGAAACACTTTGGTTAGTTGAAGTTTTAGACAAAGTTTACATGTTGGAAGTGTAAGGAAACTATTACAAGTGTTAAGAGATCATGTGAGAAATTGGGTTATAAGGTTAGAGAAGGAATTGGACAAGTTTAAGAGGTTATTTTGGTATTAGAACATGCCTAAGATCATGTATAAAGTTTGGGTGATTTATGGATTAAGAGAACAAGTGCAAATGCACTTAAGAAAATAAAAAGGGCAAAAATATGTAGCTGGTCCAGGACTTAAGTGCAGGGTAAAGTCCCAGACCACCCTAAAAATATGGCCGAGAGTTGCTACAACCTTATGGTCCGGTACTTAAGTTTGGTACGAAGTTCCGGACCACTTCCTGATTTACCCCCGAGGATTTTAGCTTGCATTGGTCCGGGACTTAAGTCCTATACAAAGTCCCGGACCACCACATTAAAACAGCCGAGAGTTTGAACCAGGTATAGGTCCGGGACTTAGGTTGAGGACAAGGTCCCGGACCACTCTAAAATTGGTGTATAAGCATGGAAAATGTTAGGTAATGATGGGGATTGATAAGTATTGATATTATAAAGTTATTAAGGACATGTTTGGTGGGAATTAATGACAATTTAAGTGGGTGAATAAGTATAAGAGACAATGAGAAATGACGCACTTAAAAGTCTAAGTTAAAACTGTAAGGACTTAGTGAATATTAAATGGTGAACAATGGTGGATAAGTGGGTTAAGTAAGTTGGGATGAGTTAAGTAACTAATAACCTAAAACTGAATGAATGTTTTAGGACTTGTGAATTGGGACCCGGAAGGAGATTAAACAAGCAACCACCGACGGTGAATGGTACAGTTCTTCTTGTGACCTTCTTGCTAACGAGGTGTCCCTTGGCTTGTGTGCTATTTGTTTTTGTGTGCTCACTAAGCATGATAAAGCATGCAACTGGTACATTATGTTATTGAATTGTTGTGTGATGTTTGAAAACTAACACAACTTACCGTGAGAACTTACTAACTAACGTTTAGTAAGGAATCGTGTGAGACTAAGGAACACTCCCTAATATTAGTTTGTTAAAAACCAAAAGAGGTTTAACCAACAAACATTGTCTTAAGACTTCTACTAACTGGTACTTGGGGGGAGTGAGGAACCCGAGACTGACTCCGGTCATGCATGCTAAGGAAAGGGATCGGTATCTAAAGCAGATGCTACTTCCGCTTAAGGACTTGTCTTCGGACTTGTAGTCTAGGGTCGGTTGACCGGCTCAGCTACATTGGACATCCAGTCCAAGGTAGGTGGCATTAAGATGGCGTGGGGGAATCTAGCCTACATCCCTAATAATTTAAGAATGTTGTTTATTGCCGGTAAGTGTCCTGCTGCTGGCTAGGGTTAACCAAGCCCTACAAAAATAAACAACGAACTAAGGATTAACCAGTTCCCAATGAGAGAACGGTTGGCATATATGAGATAAGGTTTGAGATAAGTTGCAACCATTCCTATTTAAAGGATGGTTTGTAGTATAAGACTGAGATAAGCTACTTCCATTCCATTTTAAAGGATGGTTGTTTTCTAAGACTAAGATTGAGGTAAGATAAGGATGGACTAAGATTAAGAGGAAACGTAACTTAAGGAGTGAAATAATTGACTCACTAATTAAGGGAACGCATTTAAGTCGTTCATTGTGTTTGAACTTTGATTGTTCATAATTGGTTTGTTGTTTATTGCACCTTCTATTATGTTGTGCATCTAATCAACCTCCATGCTATCGACAATTAGTCGTCATAGCCACGTTAGCTTGGGGGCCATGAGAGGATCGTACCAGCATTCGTGCTGACCCCCTTTGGGGGCTGTTTTTACTGCACAGGTGAACGTCAGGTGGCGGCCGTCACGAGAGTAAGATGGGTACAAGCATTACGGGTTAAGTGTGGCCTACGAGTTGTGCATGTACACTCTTATGGCAATTTGAGTTAGTAAGATGTAAAGGATGTGAGGGATTGTAAGAAGGATATGTATTGGTTAAGATTTGTATGTACTAATGTTTGGTATATTCTGTCAGTCAGACCATGGCAAGGTCCTGGAGTGTATTGAATTCCGCTGTGACATTTATATATGTGTTGTTAAGTTGCGAAACCACATTTGGATTGAGATGGGGTGTTACGGAAAACAAGTTAAAACACAAAATGTGCTTTAAGGAGTCTTAAAGCACATTTTTGAAAAATTGTCTTATAAATGGGTTTTGAATAGCTAAATGTCCATGATTACTCTTTAATCAACATGTGTACTACTTAGTATCACATTAGGAAGTCTAAATCAATGGGAAATCAAAAATTTCACAATTATATGCCTTGGTTAGTGAATAGTAACCAAATAGTGCTAGTTTAAGACTTTGGTCAATGAAAGTCAATTATTTGGTCAACAAAGACCATAAATACCCCTAAGTACAAAAGGGGGGCCGGTTTTCAATATGGTGAGTCACCACCATTTAAAAGACAATTAAAGAAAGGAAGGAAAAGTAAGTAAAAAGAAGAAAGTTACTTTATAACATAAATATCTTGTAAAAGCAAACATCTCATTTCATTTCTTCCTTTCCCACTCACTTCCACCATCTCCAACCTCCCTCTCCTCTCCATTCTCGGTTTGCTACAGCAACAACATCGACTCCATCTTTGATTGTCCATAGCTCCTAGCTCCATGCTCCAAATTCAATTTCAAGACCACCATTCTTCTAGTTAGACCAAGCTCTACACTTCTATCTTTCCAAATCTTCAAAAGCTTAATTTCGGTGCCATGGAGATTCACCATTGAAGGAGCTTGGGCTCATCTTTCCATGCCTTGTCATTCTCATTTGTTTCAAGGTAAGGAAAATCAAAGAAAAACTCCATTCCCTCTTGTTTTTGTGTTGGCCAAAAATTCACCATGTAATGGTGTCTTCTTTGGGTTCTTTCATAGCTTCATTCCAATCTTACAAGGGCTTTGTGGAGTCCTCTCTTGATGCTTATTCAAGCTCTCTTTTATTTTCGAGGTAAAACAACTATCTAAGTGTTTTAAGACAATATATATAACCTAGGGTTTGTAAATAGTACAAGCATGAAGCTTGAATGCTCATTGGTTTTACTGTGTATTGATTAGAACATTGACAAGTAACCAAGTCCTCTTGCTGATTTCCAAACAAGGAAGAACAAGAGTGTTCAAGTAAAAATCTTGAAGAAAAGAGGTAAACAAACTATCTCAATGTAGTTTAAATGCCTTAGGAAAAATGAGCTTGATTTGCTTAATGAAATACCTAAGGAGCCAATGGCAAATGAGCTAGTAAAATGCTCTCAAGGAGTTTATTAAGGGCATATGTATTGTTGGGTGTATTTGCAGGTCAAAGGCAATATATATACATGTGGAAATTTAGTGTTTATGGTTATGGAATTTAAGGGCCTAAGAGCCATGTTATTTAAGGGCCTAAGTGCCAAGCAATTTAAATTATGCACTATATTGTTGGTGAAGTGTTGTGTGTAAGAAGGTTCTTGATGGATTTAGTTGTTCTTGAATGTTTAATGGGGAAACCTATGTGTTTTGGTGTGTTGATGTGCAAGTAGAACCCATGGCGAAATTTGGATAATGTACAAGAGGTTTTAAGTGTTTAAATGAGCCTTGGGAAACTAGGAAGTGTTAGGAAAGAATATATGTTTTAGTAGGAAGGAAAACATCTATTAAGGTGTCCTAGAGTACTACAAGGATTTGGCATTATCTTGGAAGTTTTATAAATCCAACGGGTGTTTGGGATGTACTAAAGCCTTGGAGGAGTTTGTTAAAGGTTTAGGAAATGTTGATGTACAAGGAGGGAATAATGTTTAGGTAAGGATTTGAGAAAGGAATCTTAAGAAGTTGTGGAAAAGAAGATTTGGTTAGTGAGAAAAGATGCTTGGGAGAAGATGTTATGATGGTGGGGAAACATTTTGGTATAGTGGTCATTATAGGTGAAGCACCACTTAGAAAACAAATGGGAAATGTTACAAGTGTTTAAGGAGTTATAAGATGAGATTTATGGATGTTATATGAGGGTTAAAGTGTACCAAATAACACACTAGGAGGTTTGAGGAAAAATTTGGAGAAGGTTTGACAATTTTTGGGCATGTTCTGGTGTCGACCGACCCAGGGGACCGACTCAAGGTTGGGTCGGACGGCCTCTGTAAGACACCAGTAAGTGGTTCTGGAACGGTCCGACCCAGGGGACTTGGGTCGGACATGGGTCGGTCGGGTGAGTTTGAAAGACGGAAAAAATTTCTGGCATGGTCCGACCGAGAGGACTTGGGTCGGACATGGGTCGGACGGAGTAGAATTTTCAAATCCGAGAAATACTGGAAGGGACCGACCCAGTTGGTTGGGTCGGTCGGTGGGTCGGTCTAACCCAAAACTTAAAATAAAAACATAAAGGAATATGACTTATGTAATTAACCCTAGGGGTATAATGAAGGAAATCAAGGATAAGTTTGGGCATTAAAACATGTCATATAAACGTGTAAAAATACTGAGTAAAATTTGAAGTTAAGTAAGTTAATTAATCGACATTATTAATTATGTTTAGGGACTATGCTTGGCGGGTCACGTTCGCAGCAAGGACCAAGGTATGGTTTTCTTGAACCTGTGTCCTACCGGATTACACCGGCTTGTATGCCAATGTGTTTTTCTGTATGTTTGCCACGTTGTAAGATAAAACATGTAATGAGTTTATAGTAATTCATTTATGTGGCGTGTTCAATTCCGATACCGTTTAACCTCGAAAGTGTTAAACCTTAGCTAACTGCGTCTAGGATCAAATGAGAGATGGGTATTCGGATTTAACGACCCGAACCATGGGACGTTCTAACCACGGCTATGCGTGAGTTAATTGTGTGATGTTTGTGTGTGAATGTACGGACCTCCCTTGTGTGTTTAACCCAGTTGTAATACCTTATGGTGTGTGGGTGTAATAGGTTCCATAATGGAGCTCTAACTGTTTACTTATAAGTATATATGTACAAATGGGGGGTGAGGAATCCGGACGTTCCGGTCGCGCGTTGCTTGGGAGTGGGTATCCATCCTTGCTTTACCTTCCTCTCTGTTATGGTTGTTTTTCCTTCTTGGATTACGATCTCCCACTAGCTTACTCCAAAGCTTAACTATTCTGACTTATGACCGGTCTAGGGGGAAACATGTGTTTGTGTGGTGTGTTCGGGTCACTAAATCCGATCCATCTTTAGGTTAAGTTACCCGTCCAACTTTTAGGACGGTAACGAGTGTTGTATAACGAGCTTAACATGAGGGTGATATCATTCTCTAGGCTCACAAGTGAATTAACTATGTTTGGGTCGGTTCCTAAAGAGAACCGTTCCCGTTATGTTATGTGTTAATTTTGTACTGCAATTCTTATTGCGATGTTATGTTATATGTACGTTGAAACATGAAATGTGTTGTTATGTGGAGTATGCGGATCATGGATATCAATCCAGGTTATTATAAGACGAATTTGTGTATAACCCGACTAGTGGGTAAGTGTCGTCTATTAAGGAAATAGCTCCATTAGAGGAGAAACCCTCAAGGGTTAAGGAACAAAATGAGTGAGCTAACGAGTTTTGTTGTGTTGATTGATTTGTTGAACCCTATTGCTGTGGGTATGTAATGTGTTATGTGTTATAGTTTACATGCATGATTTAAATATAATCAACCACATGCCTATACGATAATTAGTTGTGCGTGGCCTGGTAGCATGCGGGCTGTGGGATTACCATACCAGCAAAGGTGCTGAGCCCCTTGGGGGCCACCCTTTCTTGCTTTTCTATTTCAGGTACAAGGAGCTGGAAGCCGTTGAGAGTAGGACAGGGTAGTTGTTTGTACATGGGTAGCCATTCAATTGAGTATGTATTGTAGGTGTAGTAAGACCGAAATTGATGTCGGCAATAGTTTGTAAATACTCGGTACAGTTGAAATGTAAATGTATAATGAATGTTGGTAATGGAAAGAGAATGTAATGTGTAGTTGCTCGGGAATCTGGTCCATCAGACCAATACAATGTATATGTATTAGCCTTGTTAGTCACGTTGGTGGCTAACGGCGTGTAACACCAACGAGTTAAGTAATGTGATGATGTATGTATTCCGCTGCAAATGGTTATTAAGTGTGATATGGTTGTTGGGGTGTTACAAAAAGTGGTATCAGAGCAAAGTATCGCTCTGATGACTGAATTACCGAGCTTAGGAAGTACCGAGTTAGGATTTTAGTACTTTGGGTTAAGGGTTGAGTGATAGCGTGAGAGATACGCTAGTTAGGAACTACCAGCGAATACTGGAAACCTACTATATCCTTCCCGCCCTCCACAATCCCTGTTTTATAACTTGGGAAAGAACGCCAGAGAGAAGGAAGTCATTAAACATCGCTGTAAGTATGGAGAACCTGTAATACGGTAGATCCCGAAAAGTGGGAATCCCGGAGACGGTTTCCATCTGAACAATGTTAACCGCATTTGATCGCAAAGAATGAAGAAACCTATGCAAAGGAGAATAGAATTTCCGGCAACCTAGGTCGACATGCCGAGCGGTCGAGAACAACCAGCTTGCAATGCACCAACCGTGTGCAACAGTCAAGAAGTGAAGTAATGGAACCCGAGACGAGTGTCTACGGGACCACAAATGTTAAATGATGTCGCCAACGGTATACCAACCGATTAAGGAACTACAACGTAGTACCCAAACAAGAAACAAGTATCAGTAGCCACGACAATTGCGTGGAACAGGCTACGAAGAAGATACAATACTAAGTGAAAAAGGGGCCTCCAAGAATGGGGAACACCCCAGTTAATGATTATCATGTGAAGACAGTGAGAAGTCACCCAGAGGAATTATTATCAAGACGGTAAGATCAAGTGAGGGCCAACAAGGCCACTGATGACAGTGCGGGTAAAAATGATACCGCAACCGGTGTGTGTGTTGAACCGATAGCCAGTTAGCATGGCACACTTGCCATGGCAAGTGCTGCTATAACAGGGCTGTTTGGGAAAGTTTTTAACAAAAATGAAGTACTTAGTAAAGTACCACAAAGTTAAGTGTGATCATCATAACTGTGGAAGGGCATAACAGCCTAACCTTCATAATTGGAAGTACACCAGCCAGCAAGAAGCTAGACTTGGCTAAGGCAAGAAGACGTTATGAAACCATAAAAAAATTTCTTTCAAACTTAGATTTATTCCAAACTCTTTTCTTTCAAAACTAAATTTTCTTTCAAACCCATACTCATTTTCTACCTTCTTTTAAGAACCAAACCAGAGAACCTACACAGGCCTCAGTTTTCTTTTGAATAACCGGACGGCAACCGGTAAACCCAAGGGTAGCAACCCAATGGATGGAGTTCATAATGATACAACGGTGGATAAACCTTCCCTTGATTTAGTTCGGGAAGCACGAAATGCATATTGTCACAGGACAATATAAGGGAGTTGACAACAGAATACTTCAACTAGGCGTGTGACAGACACTAAGAGTGTACCAATTGAATTGTGGGACCACCGCACTCCGATAGGAGCTTGTGGGCCTGACAGACCTACTTATGGGTTAGTTGGGTAAGTAGTAATGTATCAGTAGGGTACCCCACATACATATACGAGTAGAGTCCGGAACACGGGAAGTAGTCGACTCCGTACTACGGTCAGCAATATAAGTCAAACAAATGCTAAGGATTACCACGAATGGTAGAAGTAAAGGAACTCAGTTAATTTAACGAGACTAAAGGAATTAGTGAATTCATTTCAAGGAAATGTTTAAGAGTCAGGAGGTGTGAAGTGCACTAACTGTTATGTAAAGTCATAGAATATGTCTTAAGGATCCTCAGGGATAAACTTGATAGCTGGAACGGTGACCCAACATGTGTGTGGCAAGGCAGATGCCTAATGTGGACACATTAATGTGCAATGAACGGGATGAAACTCCCAGAATGATCACCTGGACTACCAGGGAATACCGACCTTCAGACGAGGATAGAAAACCCAGCTAAGAACGCAAAACGGAGTTGTTAACTAAATGTACCAATAAGTGTAAGCCAGATGTAAAGGCATAACTTAGCAATACCCAGGAGCAGTCCTTGAAGGGTATTTGGATCAACGATTGTTAAACAAAATAACGTGACAGAAACACAAGGGTTGAAACTAACACCCAGTTTAGACAAGTTGCCAGGAGACGGACTGACAATCCTAAGGGGCATCCCATGAAAGGAAACGTGATGCAACGACCCTGTCATGGAGCCCAATACTACCACTAAACCATGTAATGTTGTACAGGAAAATAAATGTGTGTGAACCGTCCACAATGGACAGGGCTTGAAGCAGTAAGGCTTATAAGCCACAAATAAAGTGTGATATGTAAATTTTATCGATTGCAGAAGTTTGTGTTGTACAACTAAATAGAGCGGAGATCGAACCACTACTTTAAGAGTGGGGATACCTCTCGATGTTGTGAAACCGCTGAAGCGGTAGTTATATGAACCAAGTTCAAGAAATATGTTAAGGAGTGACCATGTTGTTATTACCCCAAAATGAACTGAATGAGAGTAATACGAAAACAAGTGTTTGTACCAGTGTGGAGAGCGGAAGAGTAATAAGTCTAATAACAGCTGCTAAGGGTGGAGTGAACAACGCTCATGGAGCATAAAGACTCAAAAGATAGTGTATTCAATAGCCATCCAAATGAACGACGAGCCATAATATGAATGATGAAGTACATGGGCAGAAGCCAATATGATGGTGGATGTCATGTAAGTCAGTGTTATACAATAAGTAAGAGTACGGTGCGCAGTAAGCGACCATTGTATAAGTATTGTTAAATGGTAATATGGCAAATAAATAGAATAATGAGTTAAACTCAGTGGAAATACAACGGTAAGTGATGATAAATGAGCTGGGCAGTAAGCCATTAGCCAGTATTATGAGATAAGAATCTCAGTGAACACAGTGTGACTTCCAATGCGAATTGCATAAGAGATTTACTGCCAAGAGTTTACGCCTCTGCACTCTGTATGACTGAGTGTTTTGGTATTGCTCTAGTGCAGAAATGATCGAGTGGGATAGCTAGGATTTGGGGAAATGTTAATTATGGTAGAATAACGTTATAATGACCAATGCATAGGAAATGCAAGGTCGCACCAATGAGATGATGCTGCTACAGAACCAAATGTGGAGGCATGATTTACAACAAGTGACTACAGTAGCACTAAATACAAAATATCGGTATGGAATATACCTCGAGTGTGGGAAATAATCGGGAGAGCACTACACATTATGTAGTAGCTCAACCGCAATCGACAGTAAGTCGGAAGGAATCAAGTCAATCATTATGAATTACATAGTAGTGTACACAGTAAATTATCATGGAAGTGGTAAGAAAGTTTGTAACTCACCGAATTCGCTCATGGTAAGAGATACCACACGTCGGTTGAGAAACCATTACTACCAAGATAAAGGTGATAATTGGAGATGTACAATACAGTAAGAATAACGAGTGGGGCAAACTAAGCTCTACAGTTATCAGAGTTGCGCAGCAGAAACTAGTGAGTCAGTGATTCAAGTGTCGAATGTGCATAGTGAACATGAGTGAATGGCTAATTATTAATGCCTAGAAGCTTCACAGGCCAGGACCGAAAACAGTTATGAGTTAAATAGACTCCAATGAGAATTCTTGGTTAGGGACTAAACCGCCAATATGGTTAAGATCCTTTAACTAGAACGCATTGTATAACAGACCGCGTGGAAGTCAAAACACTTCACGACGGTAGAACTTTTAAACCAATATTCAGTGGTTGATTACGTGGGCGTAATCCCTTTTAAGGGGGGTAGAGCGCAAAACCGCTTAGTGTAATTTACCGTTCAAGTGTACGTGAACTATGTTGTGCATAGCATAAAATGATTTGTTTGGATGATTGGTGCTTGCGTTACATAAACATACACATTCATTCATGGTTTAATTGTGGTAATTATGCACAAGAGATGCGAATACCGTTATGATAAGTGTGTTTATTTGTTAACAGTTGTGTGTGGTTGTACAAGTATAAGGGAGTAAAGAAACTCCCGGGGAACAAAAACCCCGACAGTGTATAAGTGTAAAACCGTGTGTTGTATTTTGATAAAAATATATGTATATATGTAATATAGTGATTCATGAAAGGGTATGAAACCGACATAGAACCTAGTGAGAATAAGATTCCCTAGGTAATAAGATTAAAGTGAATAGAGATAACTGATAGACAGAGTTCTATCCTTTGGAGATGTAATGATTATGACTAGAAAGACTAAAAGATAGAAAATGGGAAATGTGTGTATTATTTGATGCTTGAAAATGAAGTGAGAGGTGGAACTTGAGTTGCATGTGATCAAGGGAAGCCGAACACAAATTGGGGTGGAAGGATAGTTCAACATTGATGCTGATCACATCAGGGTTGGATGATTCTTGAAGCTCCCTATAAGTGGTCACAAATAACCACGCTAAGAAAAGAAGCAAAGAGCATAAGTCGGACTTGGAGTTGTATGTGTTTTCAAAAGGATTTTGAATCGGTATTTATAAAACGTTGATAGATACTTTACATAATGAAAGTCCTCTTACTTAACAAAGAATATTTTTGTAGTACTTGTTCACGAGCCGAGGACGTATGCATGAGAAGTACATATGTTTTAAAAGAAAAATTTAAGTGAATGTTTGATCTCCCAAAGGAACGGGGACAGAAGGTGTCCATCGCGACCGGGTTTTGCGGGATCACAGTGTACATAAAAGATATTTTGGTTGTTATATGTAACACCCCAACTACAACCATACACTTAACAACACATTGCAGCGGAAAGTCAACTCATCACATTACATAACCCAATGGTGTTACACGCCGTTAACCACCCACGTGGCTTACAAGGCTAATACATTATGTTGTATCGGTCTGATGGACCAGATTTCCGAGCAACTATACAATACATCCTCATTCAATTTCCAACATTTATTATACATACACGTTCCAATTGTACCGAGTATTCACAAACTGATGCCGATAACAGTCTCGGTCTTACTACACCTACTGTACATGTACAACTTAAAAGATTACCCATGTACAACGACTACCCCGCCCTACTCTTGAACGGCTTCCAGCTCTTCGTACCTGAAATAAGAAAAGTAGAGAAAGGGTGGCCCCCAAGGGGCACAGCACCTTTGCTGGTATGGTAATCCCGCAGCCCACATACTACCGGGCCACGCACAACTAATTGTCGTCTTAGCATGCGATCGATTATATTTAAATCATGCATGCAACTATAAACACACAACACAAAACATTTCGCCTCAATGGGCTCAACAAACGGATAATACATCCTTACTTGATAAGTCACTCATGGTATTCATTATCCCTAGAGTGTTCCTCCTCTAATGGAGCTACTTCCTTAATAGACGACACTTACCCTTAAATCGGGTTATCCTTAAACGCCTCTTATCACAAACTGGGATTCATTTCCATGATCCACACACTCCATATCTTACAACATATCACATTCCTCACATAACAAACATAACAACACTTTTCACGTTTCGACGTGCACTTGATAACATCGCAATAGGAATTGCATTACAACAACATCACATAACATAACGGGAACGGTCCTCTTAGGAACCGACCCAACATAGTTAATTCACTGGTGAGCCTAGAGAATGGTGTCACCCTCATGGTAAGCTCGTTATACAATCAATAACAACACTCATTACCGTCCTAATAGTCGGACGAGTAACTTAAGTTAAGATGGTTCGGGTTTGGAGGCCCGAACACACCACACAAGCACATGTTCCCCCTAGACCAATCATAAGTCAGAATAGGAAAGCTTTGGAGTAAGCTTGTGGGAGATTAAACACCGGGAAAGGAACTCAATCTTAACATACAAGAGGGTCGAACCTGGAATGACAACGACCCCCATCCTCACACGCGTGGCCGGAAGAGACCGGACTCCTCACCCCCCATTAGTACATATATACTTATAGTTGAGTAGTTAGAGCTCCATTATGGAACCTATCACATCCACACACCATACGGTATCATGACCGGGTTATTCACACAAGAGAGGTTCACCCACTTGCACACAACAACCACACACAACTAACTCACGCATAGCCGTGGTTAGAACGTGCCCAAGGTTTGGGTCGTTAACCCCGAATACCGATCTCTCATGTGTTCCTGGTTCTGGTTAGCTAAGGTTTAACACTTAATTGAGGTTAAACGGTATCAGAGATTAAAATCGCCACACAAATGAATTACTATAAACTCATTACATGTTTTTATCTTACAAGGTGGCAAACACTCAGAAAAACACATTGGCATACAAGCCGGTGTAATCCGATAGGACACAGGTTGCAAGAAAACCATACCTGTCACCGGAGTCCACTCTATCATGTCCATTTACGTTCCTCGAACAATTCTTGAACAACTGGTAACATTCAAGTTGTTTCATTAACATTGGGGGTAACATGTTGTGTGTAATATCGAATAACCATGATTAACCATAAATTAATTAAATAACTTCACATTTATCTTCTTTTACTTTCACATTGTAACATAACCTTTCACCCACTCAATCATCATTATAACTCACTTAACATGTCCTTAGCAACCTCATAACATCATTAACCATCAATCCCCATCATTACACATCATATCCATACCTTGAACACCCTCTTTGGTCAAAACAGCACCTCGTCTGAACTTGTGTCCGGACTTCCCAAGTTCGGACACCGTTCGAGACTCTAAGGGTGCAAACTGATGAACGTCCGAACTTGCGCCCGGACTTCCCAAGTTTGGACGCCGTTCGAAGCCAAACCAGAGAATAAAATAGGTGTGTCCGAACTTCCCATGTTCGGACGGTAGTTCGGACATCAGTCGAAGATCAGAAAACCTACGCGTACACAGAGCACGTCCGAACGTCCAAGTTCGGACGGTAGTTCGGACGGGCCAGAACTTCACTTTCCATGTTTTGTTTCACCTCTTATCTTCATCCATTGATTACCCAAGCTTCATACATGAACTTAGGCGTATTCTAATACTAAAATATCACTTTGATTCACCTTAAAACATTGTCCAACTTGTTACTCAATCTTCTAATCAAATCTCTTAACACTTGTAACATTTCCTTTTGGTTTTCCAAGTGGTGTTTCACCTTAAATAACCACTACACTAAAATGCTTCCTCACCTTCATAACATCATCTCCCAAGCATCTCCTCTTACTAACCAAATCTTCTTTTCACAATTTCTTAAAATTCCTTACTCAAAACCTTATTCAAACATCATTCTCTCCTTATTCATCAATCATTACCTAAACCTTAAACAAACTTCTCCAAGGCTTTGACACACCCTAGAAACACTCATTTGATTTCTAGAACTTCCAAGATAATGCCTAAATCCTTGTAGCACCTTAGAACACCTTAATGCATGTTTTCTTCCTTAGTGAAACATTTACTCATTCCTAACAATTCCTAGTTCACCCAAGTTCATTTAAGCACTTAAAACTCCTTATACATTTTACAAATTTTGCCATGGGTTCTCTTAGCACATCATCATTCCAAAACTCATAGTTTTCACCATTAAACACTCAAGAACACCTAAATCCATCAAGAACACCATCACACACAAGACTTCACCAAATTTACACTACATCACAATATAGTGCACAATTTAAATTGCTTGGAACTTAGGCCCTTAAATAACATGGCTCTTAGGCCCTTAAATTACATAAACCATAAACACTGAATTTCCCACATAAATAATGCCTTTGACCTGCAAATACACCCAACAATACATATGCCCTTAATAAACTCCTTGAGAGCATTTCACTAGGTCATTAACCTTTGGCTCCTTAGATCATTTTAACAAGTAATATAAGCTCACTTCTCCTAAGGCATTATACCAGATTAGGTTAGTATATTTACCTCTTTTCCACACAAACTTCTTTCTTGTTTCCTTATAAAACCGGTAAGGTATTTGATTGCTTGTCAACTACTAAACAATATACAAGCAATGAAATGAGTCTACAAGCTTCAAGCTTAAACTCATTGTAAACCCTAGGTTTACATTGTTTCAAAAACATTAATGTAGTTGTTTTACCTTGGTCTTTGAAGAGAGTTGAATATCTATCAAGAGAGGACTCCACCTAGTCCATGAAAGGTTGGAATGAAGCTAGAACAAAGTCACACAAAGAGCACCATTAATGTGCATTTTCGGTCAAGGTAAAAACATGGAGGAAAATTGATTTTTCTTTGAGATTCCTTACCTAGAAAGAAAGGAGAGTAATAATATGTAGAAACACAAGTTCAAGCTCCATCAATGGTGGAACTCCATGGCACCGAAATGGTGGTCTTGGAATTTTGAGAAGATAGGAATGAAGAGCTTGATGAGAGGAGGAGAGAATGGTGGTGTTGTTTTTGATTTGGTTAAGTGAGCTAGATTTACAAGAGGTCAAAGCTAGAGTTTAATGGTGGTGGTGAGTATTACCGTGAGAGAACAAGAAGAAGAGAGGTTGAAGAAGAGTGGAACCGTGTGAAATGAGAAAGAAATGAGAGAATGAAGATAAACTTTGCTTTTTGAAGATATTTGTTCTTATAAAGCAAATAGTACATTAATTAGTCATTCTTTCTTTCTTAGTAAATTAACAAGAGAGTGGTGAGTCACACACTTAAGAAAAACTGGCCCCCTTTATTACATAAGGGTATTTTAGTCTTTATTTGTCAATTTAATTACTTATGATAACATATGTTAAAAACTAGTTATAAAAATCACTATTCACAAAACAAGGCACATAGAAGTGAAATTTTGATTTCCTATTGATATGACATCCAAATGTGATACTATATAGTACACATATTATTAAGAGTAATGGTGGACATTTAGCCACTCAAAAACTCATTTACAAGACAATTTTTCAAAAATGTGCTTTAAGACTCCTTAAAGCATTTTTTTGTTTTTAACTTGTTTTCAAGCTTGGTTTTCTTTGGTAATTGATTTAATATGTTCATTAACATATTATAAGATATAGGTATGACCATTAGGTCTTATACAATTTATCCCAAGCTTAGAGCACTTTTTAGCCCATATGACCTTAAGGTATTTATTATGTTTTGTTGGTTCCAATGTCTACCAAGGTTTCCTAAGGACTTAATTAGCCTTATAAAATCATAATTAAATGTTATTAAGTCTTGGTAGGCTCCTTGGTCCTAACAAGTTCACACAAGTTAGAGCATGTTTTTGCTCAAACCGTGTCTTAGTGTTTTATTGTGTTTTACCATGGTTTAAATGGTTCATTGATGTTTCTAAGGCACTTTTTAGCCTTTAAATACCATAGTTTAACATTTACACAACATACCAAGGTTTGGGGTATTTCAATCTACCCCCTTAAAAGAACTTCGTCCTCGAAGTTCACATTTCCTCGCATCATTGGATTAGAATACGGGAATTACTTTCAAAATTAACTTCCATTACCAACCACCCTTTACATCCAACCTCGGACTTAACGGTCCAGGCAAAATCCACATCCATACATAACCACCTCGTAACATACTTACATGATTACCTCGGACTCAATGGTCCGGGTACCTTAGCAGTATTGTACTTACATAACAACCCTTAGACTCTCAGGTCTGGGTAACATAACACTTTCGGAACCCAACTACATTAGGACTCAAGGTCTAAAATAATATTTATCACTCATACCACACAACATGTCTTAGCATGTATAACAAACAGAAATACCTTTTCCATCTCTCCATGGGCTCCAATCCCATGTTGAGTACATATACACTGTGACCCCGCAGAAACCGCGACTCTGGTCCCCGTTTCTTTGGGAGGTCAAAACAATCACATACATTTTTAAAATATACTTCTCATTTCACCCGTCCGTAGACAAAGGCTCATACGTCCTCAGCTCGTGAGCAAGTACTACAAAAATATTCTTTACTAGGTTAAATGTATAAGAGAATCCTTTATTCAAATTATTAATCGACTGTTTTAGAAATACCAATTGAAAATTCTTTTTGAAAACGCAACTCAACTCCAAGTCCAATTTATGCTCTTCGTATCTTTCTTAATGTGGTTATTTGTGTCCACTTACAGGGAGCTTCTAGAGTCATCCAACCCAGATGTGATCAGCATCAGTGTTGAACTATCTTTCCACCCCAATTTGTGTTCGGCTTCCCTTGATCTCATGATAATCAAGTTTCACCTCCCACTTCATTTTCAACCAACAACTAATTCAAGCATATCCCATTTTCTATCTTTAAATCCTTCTAGTCATAATCATTACATCTCCAAGGGATAGAACTCCGTCTATCAATCATCACCCAAATCCAACTTAATTCAAGTTACCTAGGGAATTTAATTCTCACTACGTTCTATGTCGGTCTCATACCCTTCATAAATCACAACACTGTATATATATACATTTTTTTATCAAAATACAATACATGGTTTACATTTATGCACCGTCGGGGTTTTAGTTCCCCGGGAGTTTCTTTACTCCCTTCCACTTGTACTCTCACACACCACTGTTAACAAAAGAAACACACTTCCCACAATGGTGTTCGCATCTTCTGTGCGCAATTACCACAATTTATCCATAAATGAATGCGTATGTTTGTATAACACACGCGCCAACCATCATAACAAATTATTTTTGTGCAATGCACAACATAGTTCACGTACACTTGTACGGTAAAACACACTAAGCGGCTTTGCGCTCTACCCCCCTTAAAAGGGATTACGCCCACGTAATCAATCACTGAACATTGGTTTAAAATGTTCTGCCGTCGTGAAGTACTTTAACTTCCCCGCAGTCTGCTATACAATGTGTTCTGCTTAGAGGATCTTAACCATATTAGCGGTTTTGTCCCTAGACCAAGAATTCTCTTTGGAGTTTATCTAACTCATAACCGATTTCGGTCCTGGCCTGTGAGGCTTCTAGGCATTGCTAACTAGCCATTCATTCATATTCACAATGTATATTCGGTATCTGATGCATGGGCTCACTGGCCTCTGTTGCGCAACTCTGATAATTATAGGGCTAGTTTGCCCCATTCGTTACTGTTACTGTATTGTACATCTCCAATGTATTACCCTTATCTTGGTAATAATGGTTTCTTAACCGACGCATGGTATCTCTTACCCTGAGCGAATTCGGTGAGTTTCACAACTTTCCATCCACTTCTCTCATAACTTACTGCGTAAACTACTATGTAATTCACAATGATTGACTTGCTTCTACCGACTTACTGTCGGTTGAGATTGAGCTACTACCTAATGTGTAGTGCTCTCTCGGTTATTTCCCACACCTGGGGTATATTTCATACCGACATTTGGTATTTAGTGCCACTGTTATCACTTATTCTTAATCATACCTCCACATTTGGTTTCGTACAAGTACTCTTCCATTGGTATGACCTTGCATTTCCTATGCATTGATCATATAGTATTATAGGTTTCTTTCTACATCCACCACAATTAACATTCCCCAAACCCTAGCTATCCCACTCGATCATTACTGCGCAAGTGCAATACCAAAACACTCAGTCATACAGAGTGCAGAGGCGTAAACTCGTGACAGTAAATCTCTCATGCGATTACACACTGTGTTTTACTGAAATCCTTATCACATATAATTGCCACCGGCTTACTGCTCGGTTCATTTGCTATCTCTTTCTGTTGTATCTCCACTGGGTTTAACTCACAACTCTGCTTATTTGTCATACCATCACTTAATAACACTTATACAACGGTCGCTTAGTGCACACCGTATCCTCTCTCATTATACAACATCAACTTACACTGCATCCGTCATTATATTAGCTTCAGCCATTACACTGGGTTTGGCCACTTATTTGGCTGATTTTTTTTTGAATACCCTATTTTTCGAGCTTCCATGTTCCTTGAGCGTTGTTCGCTACTCATTTAGCATCACACACCTATGGTGGTCGCTATCAACTTATCTTTCTTCCTTTCTACACAACTAGTATAACATTTGTATTATTCTTATTCAAATCGTTCTAGGGTAATAACAACATGGTCAATCCCTAACATATTCCTTGAACTTGGTTCATATAGCTACGCTCCTGCGGTCTCACAATACCGAGAGGTATCCCCACTCTTAATGCAGTGGTTCATTCTCCGCTCTATTTACTTGTATAACATATACTTCTGCAACTGATCACATTTTCATAACACAAGTTATTGTGGCTTATAAGCCCTACTGTCACGATTCCTGCCAAGCTGTCTCTTTGGCAACTTAGGGTCCTACTGCTAAGTAGGTTACCTTCAGTGTCTAATCCGAGTGATTGTTTCAAATCTTGCGTTTCTGTTACATTGCGTCATCCAACTATGTTTAACCCAAACACCCCTCAAGGATTGCTCCTAGGTGTTACTAAAAATATGCCATTACACTTGGCTGAACTTTTTGGTATGCTCAGTAAACTACACCTTCTTACGTTCTTAGCTGGTTTTTCGTTCCAGCTATCATGTTTTTTTTTTGAAGATTCATAAAACATATCCAATGTCTTTATATAATAGTCGGTGCACTTCGCACCTCCCAACTCCCAAATATCTCCTTGAACAATTTCACCAATTCCTTTGGTCTTCTTAACTTGGTTCCTTTACTCTAACCATTCATGGTAATCCTTAGCTCTTACTTGACTTTTACTGCTGACCGTAGTATGGAGTCGACTACTTCCCGTGTTCCGGACTCTACTCGTATACATATGTGGGGTATCATACTGATACATTGCTACTTACCCAACTAACCTATAAGCAGGTTGTCAGGCCCACATGCTCCTATCGGAGTGCGGTCGTCCCACAACACAGTTGGTACACTCGTAGTGTCCGTCACACGCCTAGGTGAAGTATTCTGTTGTCAACTCCCTTGTATTGTCCTGTGACAATATACATTCCGTGCTTCCCGAACTTAATCAAGGGAAAGTTTATCCACCGTTGTATCATTATAAGCTCCATCCATTCCCTCGGGTTGCTACCCTTGGGTTTACCGGTTTCCATTCGGTTATTCAGAAGTAACTGGGTACAACTTACCTACCGTATGGCACTGTGGCCGGTGTGGGTCTCCTGGTTTGGTTTTAAAAGAGGTTTGAAACAGAATGGGTTTGAAAGAAAATTTGGTTTTGAAAGAAAAGAGTTTGAAATAAATCTGAGTTTGAAAGAAAAATTCCCATGGTTTCACAACATCTTCTTGCCTTAACCAAGTCTAGCTTCTTGCTGACTGGTGTATTCCCATTAACAGAAGTTAGGCTGTTAAGCCCTTCCAAGGTTATGATGATCTCCTTTACGTTACTTCACCAAGTACTTCAAACTTGTTAAATTTTTCCCCGAACAACCCTGTTATAGCAGCACTTGCTATGGCAAGTGCGCCATGCTAACTGGCTATCGGTTAAACACACACACCGGTTGTGTCTTTGTTCTTACCTGCACTGTCACCAGTGGCCTTGTTGGCTCTTATTTGTTCTTACCGTCTTGACAATAAATCTTCTGAGTACTTTTCGCTGTCTCCACATGATACCCATTAACTGGGGTGTTTCCCATTCTGGGAGTCCCCTTTTGCTTAGCATCGTATTTTTCCTATCCGTTCCTCGCATTTGTCGTGGTTACTGAGACTTGTCTCTTGTTTGGGTACTACGTTGTAGTTCCTTTGTCGGTTAGTATACCGTTGGTGTCATTATTTAACATTTGTAGTCCCGTAGACACTTGTCTCGGGTTTCACTACTTCACTTCTTGCCTGTTGCACTATTGGTGCGTTGCAAACTGGTTGTTCTCGAGTGCTCGGCATGTCGACCCAGGTTGCCGGAAATTTCATTCTTCTACATGTAGGGTTCTTCAATTCCCCGCTATTAAATGTGTTATCCTTGTTAGATGGGAACCGTCTCCAGGATTTCTAGTTTCCAGAATCTACCGTATGACAGGTTCTCCATACCTACAAGATAGTTAATAACAGCCAGATCGGGCTTTCCCGAGTTATAAAACTGGGATTGTGGAGGGCGGGAAGGATATTGTAGGTTTCCAGTATTCACTGGTAGTTCCTAACTAGCGTATCACTCACGCTACCACTCAACCCTTAATCCAAAGCACTAAAATCTTAACTCGGTTCTTCCTAAGCTCGGTAATTCAGTCATCAGAGCGATACTTCGCTCTGATACCACTTTTTGTAACACCCCAACTACAACCATACACTTAACAACACATTGCAGCGGAAAGTCAACTCATCACATTACATAACCCAATGGTGTTACACGTCGTTAACCACCCACGTGGCTAACAAGGCTAATACATTATGTTGTATCGGTCTGATGGACTAGATTTCCGAGCAACTATACAATACATCCTCATTCAATTTCCAACATTTATATACATGTTCCAACTGTACCGAGTATTCACAAACTGATGCCGATAACAGTCTCGGTCTTACTACACCTACTGTACATGTACAACTTAAAAGATTACCCATGTACAACGACTACCCCGTCCTACTCTCGAACGGCTTCCAGCTCTTTGTACCTGAAATAAGAAAAGTAGAGAAAGGGTGGCCCCCAAGGGGCTCAGCACCTTTGCTGGTATGGTAATCCCGCAGCCCATATACTACCGGGCCACGCACAACTAATTGTCGTCTTAGCATGCGATCGATTATATTTAAATCATGCATGCAACTATAAACACACAACACAAAACATTTCGCCTCAATGGGCTCAACAAACGGATAATACATCCTTACTTGATAAGTCACTCATGGTATTCATTATCCCTAGAGTGTTCCTCCTCTAATGGAGCTACTTCCTTAATAGACGACACTTACCTTAAATCGGGTTATCCTTAAACGCCTCTTATCACAAACTGGGATTCATTTCCATGATCCACACACTCCATATCTTACAACATATCACATTCCTCACATAACAAACATAACAACACTTTTCACGTTTCGACGTGCACTTGATAACATCGCAATAGGAATTGCATTACAACAACATCACATAACATAACGGGAACGGTCCTCTTAGGAACCGACCCAACATAGTTAATTCACTGGTGAGCCTAGAGAATGGTGTCACCCTCATGGTAAGCTCGTTATACAATCAATAACAACACTCATTACCGTCCTAATAGTCGGACGAGTAACTTAAGTTAAGATGGTTCGGGTTTGGAGGCCCGAACACACACACAAGCACATGTTCCCCCTAGACCAATCATAAGTCAGAATAGGAAAGCTTTGGAGTAAGCTTGTGGGAGATTGAAGACCGGGAAAGGAACTCAATCTTAACATACAAGAGGGTCGAACCTGGAATGACAACGACCCCATCCTCACACGCGTGGCCGGAAGAGACCGGACTCCTCACCCCCATTAGTACATATATACTTATAGTTGAGTAGTTAGAGCTCCATTATGGAAACCTATCACATCCACACACCATACGGTATCATGACCGGGTTATTCACACAAGGGAGGTTCACCCACTTGCACAAACACCACACACAACTAACTCACGCATAGCCGTGGTTAGAACGTGCCCAAGGTTTGGGTCGTTAACCCCGAATACCGATCTCTCATGTGTTCCTGGTTCTGGTTAGCTAAGGTTTAACACTTAATTGAGGTTAAACGGTATCGGAGATTAAAATCGCCACACAAATGAATTACTATAAACTCATTACATGTTTTTATCTTACAAGGTGGCAAACACTCAGAAAAACACATTGGCATACAAGCCGGTGTAATCCGGTAGGACACAGGTTGCAAGAAAACCATACCTGTCACGGAGTCCACTCTATCATGTCCATTACGTTCCTCGAACAATTCTCGAACAACTGGTAACATTCAAGTTGTTCATTAACATTGGGGGTAACATGTTGTGTAATATCGAATAACCATGATTAACCCATAAATTAATTAAATAACTTCACATTTATCTTCTTTTACTTTCACATTGTAACATAACCTTTCACCCACTCAATCATCATTATAACCTCACTTAACATGTCCTTAGCAACC
Organism: Limonium bicolor; assembly: GCA_023374045.1. Lineage (NCBI taxonomy): Eukaryota > Viridiplantae > Streptophyta > Magnoliopsida > Caryophyllales > Plumbaginaceae > Limonium > Limonium bicolor. The sequence continues at coordinate 130,098,442 of CM041781.1, forward strand.
TATAACATCATTAACCATCAATCCCCATCATTACACATCATATCCATACCTTGAAAAACCCTCTTTGGTCAAAACAGCACCTCGTCCGAACTTGTGTCCGGACTTCCCAAGTTCGGACATCCGTTCGAGACTCTAAGGGTGCAAACTGGTGAACGTCCGAACTTGCGTCCGGACTTCCAGTTCGACGCCGTTCGAAGCCAAACCAGAGATAAAATAGGTGTGTCCGAACTTCCCATGTTCGGACGGTATTCGGACATCAGTCGAAGATCAGAAAACCTACGCATACACAGAGCACGTCCGAACGTCCAAGTTTCGGACGGTAGTTCGGACGGGCCAGAACTTCACTTTCCCAAGTTTTGTTTCACCTCTTATCTTCATCCATTGATTACCCAAGCTTCATACATGAACTTATGCGTATTCTAATACTAAAATATCACTTTGATTCACCTTAAAACATGTCCAACTTGTTACTCAATCGTCTATTTCAATCTCTTAACACTTGTAACATTTCCTTTTGGTTTTCCAAGTGGTGTTCACCTAAATGACCACTACACTAAAAGCTTCCTCACCTTCATAACATCATCTCCCAAGCATCTCCTCTTACTAACCAAATCTTCTTTCACAATTTCTTAAAATTCCTTACTCAAAACCTATTCAAACATCATTCTCGCCTTTTTCATCAATCATTACCTAAACCTTAAACAACTTCTCCAAGGCTTGACACACCCTAGAAAACACTCATTTGATTTCTAGAACTTCCAAGATAATGCCTAATCATTGTAGCACCTTAGAACACCTTAATGATGTTTTTCCTTAGTGAAACATTTACTCATTCCTAACAATTCTAGTTCACCCAAGTCCATTTAAGCACTTAAAACTCCTTATACATTTTACACAAATTTTGCCATGGGTTCTCTTAGACATCATCATTCCAAAACTCATAGTTTTCACCATTAAACACTCAAGAACACCTAAATCCATCAAGAAACACCATCACACACAAGACTTCACCAATTAAACTACATCACAATATAGTGCACAATTTAAATTGCTTGGCACTTAGCCCTTAAATAACATGGCTCTTAGGCCCTTAAAGGCAAAACCAAATAAACAACTGAATTTCCCCATATAATAATGCCTTTGACCTGCAAATACACCCAACAATACATATGCTCTTAATAAACTCCTTGAGAGCATTTCACTAGGTCATTAACCTTGGCTCCTTAGATCATTTTAACAAGCAATATAAGCTCACTTCCTAAGGCATTATACCACATTAGGTAGTGATATTACCTCTTTTCCCACAAACTCTTTCTTGTTTCCTTTATAAAAAACCGGTAAGGTGATTTGATTCCCTTGTCAACTACTAAACAATATACAAGCAATGAAATGTGTATACAAGCTTCAAGCTTAAACTCATTGTAAACCCTAGGTTTACAGTTTCAAAAACATTAATGTAGTGTTTACCTTGGTCTTTGAAGAGAGTTTGAAGATATCTATCAAGAGAGGACTCACCTAGTCCATGAAAGGTTGGAATGAAGCTAGACAAAGTCACACAAAGAGGACAATAATGTGCATTTTCGGTCAAGGTAAAAAATGAGGAAACTTGATTTTTCTTTGATTCCTTACTAGAAGCAAAGGAGAGTAATAATATGTAGAAACACAAGCTCAAACCATCAATGGTGGAACTCGTGGCACCGAAATGGTGTGCTTGGAATTTGAGAAGATAGGAATGAAGAGCTGATGAGAGGGAGAGAATGGTGTGTTTGTTTTTGATTTGGTTAAGTGAGCTAGATTTTACAAGAGGTCAAAGCTAGAGTTTAATGGTGGTGGTGAGTATTACCGTGAGAGAACAAGAAGAAAGAGGTTGAAGAAGAGTGGAACCGTGTGAAATGAGAAAGAAATGAGAGAATGAAGATAAACTTTGCTTTTTGAAGATATTTGTTCTTATAAAGCAAATAGTACATTAATTAGTCATTCTTTCTTTTCTTAGTAAATTAACAAGAGAGTGGTGAGTCACACACTTAAGAAAACCGGCCCCCTTTATTACATAAGGGTACTTTAGTCTTTATTTGTCAATTTAATTACTTATGATAACATATGTTACAAACTAGCTTATAAAAATCACTATTCACAAAAACAAGGCACATAGAAGTGAAATTTTTGATTTCCTATTGATATAGACATCCAAATGTGATACTATATAGTACACATATATATTTAAGAGTAATGATGGACATTTAGCCACTCAAAACTCATTTACAAGACAATTTTTCAAAAATGTGCTTTAAGACTCCTTAAAGCATTTTTTGTGTTTTAACTTGTTTTCAAGCTTGGTTTTCTTTGGTAATTTATTTAATATGTTCATTAACATATTTATAAGGTATAGGTATGACCATTAGGTCTTATACAAATTTATCCCAAGCTTAGAGCACTTTTTAGCCCATATTGACCTTAAGGTATTTATTTATGTTTTGTTTGGTTCCAATGTCTACCAAGGTTTCCTAAGGACTTAATTAGCCTTATAAAATCATAATTAAATGTTATTAAGTCTTGGTAGGCTCCTTGGGTCCTAACCAAGTTCACACAAGTTTAGAGCATGTTTTTGCTCAAACCGTGTCTTAGTGTTTTATTGTGTTTTACCATGGTTTAAATGGTTCATTGATGTTTATAAGGCACTTTTTAGCCTTTAAATACCATAGTTTAACATTTACACAACATACCAAGGTTTGGGGTGTTTCAGGATAAGGTAGCTGGACACTGAAGGCTCATGGCTCACTATATGCTGGCTTAGACTCGGGTAATGGAGGATATTTTTGGATCATGAGCTTCAAGGCGTTGGTCTTGGACCATATTACCTCGTGGGTTAACTCCTTCTAGGAAGGACCCAACTCATGGGGAATCAACCGTGGACCGGTTGGGATCCCGTGACTCGTGGACAAATCGGGTGACACAAAGAAATGCATGTCCTATGCTACCCGATGCAACAATGGGTTGACTCCTTCTAGGAAGGCCCCATTTACAAAAGCAATAAATAAGCAATAAATATTATGTCATGCATGAAGAGCAGTAAACATAAGACAGTAAACACACAACAATAAACACACAAAAGTGAAGCATGCAAATGGTAAGGCACACATATGGCACTCAAGGCCAATCTCGAACTCTGAACTCTCATCCTAACTATCCTCTCAGTGCACACTCTAAGTGTGGAGTAGAGTAGTCCTAGCGGCTTTAGAATGAATCTCTTGGAGGTTTTGAAAGAAGTTGGGGAATCCTGACAATTTTGAATGGAGTTCAGTCTTCCTTGAGTTTGAGAAAAACTTACTCAAGTTTTCCCCAGCAGAGTTGCCATTCTGTGGAGGGTGATTTTTCGGTATGAGGGGGGGTCTATCTAAATATGGTCTGGCTGAGAAGCCTAGATCCTAGAAATTGCCATTCTGTGGAGGGTGAAAACCCGTTATTCTAGCAGCCCTCAAATACCTACTAAATCGTCTGTCTTTCCTAGAAAGCATAAAGGGGAGTGCAAGTATGCACTACACCCACTCTCGATGGGCTCCACGCGGACTTATTCCCTAAGGGCGGAAATTGACTAGAGTCGCCACCTAGTTTGACCTAACATACTAGGAAGGAAGGGAAGGAGGGTTCTAAGAACCGTTAATTGACTCTGATGATGTGTTGCCTATGGATAGGACTTATCTGATCATACTAGAGATTCTATTGTAGGTTTGCACTGGGTTACACCCCTTAGAAGTGGCAACAACCACGACTTCGGATTGGTGCCCGAGGAAACCTCGGTCTCCAATTGTCAGGTTTGCCTTCATTCAAAACCTTATAGAGAGATTCATTTAAGAGCCAAGGATAGGATTAGGATGAGAAGAGAGAATGGATGAGGCGAGCTTTTCTGCCAAGCCAACGCCTAGAAGAGGGAATTGGGGAGTTCAGATGAGTAAAGAATGAAAGATTTGGGAAAGTCCGGGGTTGAGAGTTGAAGAAGTCGAGGGTTTGTAGGAGTCAGAGGGGATTTGAATGTTTGACAGACATGAATACCACCTTAGAGTGGGAAAAGGGGGTTTTAGATTGGAATGGGGGTCGCACCCTATGTGGGCTGCCTACGTACTCAACTCCTTATTGAGATAAGACCTTACGTAGTTCACATATTTTTTGGGTTTTGGAAGTTTTAGAGTTTTGAAGGGTTTTAATGGGTTTGAGATGTTAGTCCGTGAGATGCTCGGGTCTGTGAGACGTTTGAAACCTTGAGATGTCGAAGTCTGTGAGACGCTTGGGCCTGTGACATGCTCGGGTCTGTGAGACGCTCGGGTCTGTGAGACGCTCGGGTCTGTGAGACGCTCGGGTCTGTGAGACGCTCGAATCATTTGAATGACAAAGTCTGTGAAGCGCTCGGGTCTATGAGACATTTGGAGTGTAGGTGAAATTGGAATAGAATTGAAATTGAATTGAAATCGAAGTTGAATCGGGGTTGAATGAACATTTATTTGAATTAGTTTGGAATTGAAATGAATTTGGATTGAATTAGAATGAATTTTGAATTGAATAAAGTTTTGAATTGAATTGAAGTTAGAATGAATTGGATTGAAATGAATTTTGAATTGAATTGAATTAAGAATTGAATGAATTGGAATTGAATTAAAATTGGAATGAATTTTTATTGGAATTGGATTTGAATTCGATTGAAATCGGAATTGGATTGAAATTAAATCGATTTCAATCGGAGTTAGAAGAATTGGGATGGGTCTGGTTTGGGCCTTAGAAGCGGGCCAGGTTGGACCATGAAAAAGGGCCGAGTTGGGCCTTGGAAGATGGGCCAAGCTGGGCCTTGGAAGATGGGCTGAATTTGGGCCTTGATTGGGCTTTGAATTGGGCCTCGGATTGAGCTTTGATTTGAGCCTCAAATTGGGCTTTGAATTGGGCCATGGATTGGGCTTTAATTTGAGCCACAAATTGGGCCTCTCTGATTGGGCTTTGAATTCGGCCTCGGATTGGGCTTTGATTTGAGCCTCAAATTGGGCCTTTGAATTGGGCCTCTGATTTGGCTTTGATTTGAGCCTCAAATTGGGCCTTTGAAAAGTGGGCCGAAAAATTGTTTTTGTTTGCAATTGGGCTGAAAATTGATTTTTGGACTGAATTGGCCTTTTAGGATTGATTTGGGCCTTGGGCCTTTTTATTTTGGATGTTGGGCTTTATTGGCATTTGAAGTGAAATGATGTATAGATTTTGAAATTGACTGATTTTTGAAATGTAATTTGATGATTTTTTTTATTAGAATTGGAATGTTGATTGAGCATTTTATTCTGACATTAAGGGATGATTTGAAAAGTTTTGAGGAAAACGAGTATTCCTCACATGGACCGTGTCTAGGACCCGTATGCATTGAGGATACCCCAAACCTAAGGTTTTTCTACAAAGGGGTGACCTATAGACTAACTAGGACTTCCTAGGTATTGGGCCTCTATATTGGGCTGGGCCCAACAATTGCCAAGCTAATCATATACAATATAATGCAGAAGAACAATCATGAAAATAAATGAAATTTCAATCCAACATTCTAAGTACACGTGTATTTGTTCTTCTCCTCGTTATTTTGTATTATCCGAAACCAAGACTTCCAAATTTTTTTTGGGCAAAAATTAACCAGCAAAAACTGATCATTCATTTTTTTACCTTGTGGAATTAATCACACGCTCTACACTCACTGCCTAGTCATATTATCATGGATGGGAAAATTCATTTAAGCTCATCAGTTCCAAACCCAAAAGAGGGGTGCGTGAAAGAGTAGAGACAAAATTATAAACCTAATGCTTGAGCACATGGTCGAAGTATTAAAATGAACTATAATCCTTGTCTTCAATTAAGCCGTGAACATACGAGAAGATGGTTGCATTGCATCGACGAAGAAAAACGAAAACGCTAAATCAGAAGTCAAGAAATACACATGTGCTCATACATGATTAATGAAGCAAAAATTTAGTCATGAGCAAAATTTCAAACTCAAGAGTATCATGTATTTAGTGCACAGATATGTTCATAATAAAGCAACTTGGAGGTTGTTTCTGGTTAGGACAAAATACCAGACTGAGGGTGATGACTATTGCCTGTAGAAGGAAAAATAAACACAAACAGTCGAGCACATTAGTTTTACAATAATCGAATTGACAGAGGTAGAAGACAAGAAATGCTCGCCGGTTCAGATGCGCCTATACCGTTCAAGACCAAAATCTGAGCTCCAAGACGTGGACAGTAATTCAACGCTTGCCTTAACCAAACAATGAGAAGTGAAGCCAGACAAAGATCACTATAATAGTAAACAGAATGACAGAAAAACTTCCAATCCAAATGTCAAATGAACAGGATAATCCAGACTTATATTCAAGCAAGCAAAGCTAAAAGAAGTTCAAAGCTGAGGTGGTTTGTTCTATCGCGCGCATCCATGTGAATCGTTCGAGCACATCACCGATTCGGTGTTCAGTAGGATTCCAGACAAAGAACAGAGGCATCAGGCAACTAGAGAGCGACGAAAACGAGGACCCATTCAGGTTCGGATTTCTCGGAGCGTGCGCACGAGACGTCACAACCTGTAAAACCACAACCAAATAGATAGACCAAGCACGAAAGAAAATAAAAACGATAGAGAGGGAGAAGGGACCGAAGTACCAAAATCGGGTGATTTCTAGTAAAGAAGGGTTTTTCATGGAATCTCCTCTTCGATTCATCTGCTTGAGAGGTTGGCGGCCGAATTGTCAAGGTGGTCGTCTGTCAGTGACTAAACGACGGGATTTGTAGTGATTTTCGGTAGGAGCAGGTCTCCGGGGTGAATTGTCTTTCCGCCTACGGTTCCTGGGTTTTGGTCTTTCCAGACGTTGCTAACGATGGTGAAGGACGGCAATGGATGCGATGTGACTGGATTTCTGGTGGAAGATGATGAGCATATGTGAATGATTCTCGACAGAATAGGGAAAATGAGAATGTAGGGATTCGTGTTGGTCGGCTCTCCTCGTTCTGTAGAGTTTAGTCGCAGCTTTTGTAAATGGAGAAGAGTGGGAAGTGCTGGGTGTGTTGTTCCTCGTTCGCCAGTAGGTTGGCAAAATTACAGACAGCGGATGAATTGAAGAGAAATACGAATTTGAAGAAGGGATTGGGATGGAAATTGGTTGACGAAAATCTGGAGCTTATCTTCTCCTCGACTTCTTTGGAGTCTGGAGCACGTTTCTGGTTTTTTTGAGTTTTTGATGCTGTCGGAGCGGGTTTTGATGAAGATGGAAAACGAAGAAGAGAAACAAACTGATGCGGCTACTGTAGGCTTGGTGTATGTCGGCTGCTGCTGCTGTTTGTAGGTTTACGATTTTTTGACAGATGAGGAAGAAAACCAGGAATGAAGGAGGGAGACGGCTGTTGTTGCTGTTTGGTGTGCTCAACGAAGAAGAGAAAACACAGAGCTGAAGCACAAACCGTAGAAATGAGAGAATGCCCTCGGATTGTGTGTCGGCTGATAGATGTTACTGTAGGGTTTTTAAGATTATTGTTGCTTTTATAATGGAGAGGGTTAGAGATGGGTCAAGGCTTTTGTGAGAAGGGGCTGGGCCTTCGTTTGATAATGATGGGGGCAGGTCTCGGCCACGTTTGGTCTGTCCGGAAGCCCAGCTCATTTGACCACAATGACAAGGAAAAATGAGAAAAAACAAACCAATCTAAACTCGAACCTAAGACCTTAAGGACTTCTGTTTGTGTTGGACCGACAAATAAAACATCCTAACTACCTCTCCAAGTTTTGAACTCAGGATTAGTTGATTCTCAAATGAATACACTAATCAACTATGCTAACTCAGAACTCATTATACAAATGAGGGAAACAATACTAGAGCTCTATCTCGAACTGAATAATTCCTTGAAAACACCAGTGTTCTAAATGAAGACGTACAGTAAAATGAAAGAGTTTAATCTAACAAAATAAATTGTTTTCTTCCTAAGAATCATGAAATTATGGAATGTAAACAATAAAATATAAAACGTAATAAAACATAAAATAAACGGAATAATGATAAGTACATGAAATAATGAAATAGTATTGGTGAAATGGTGGTTTATATACGAACACAATAAAAATAGAAGTTGAATTACATATGTACGAGTAGCATGTAAATAGGATAGAAAAGAGAAATAACAGTAAAATGAGATGAGAGGGAGTTTAATCGAATTAGCGACAAAACGAAACATGCTATTAAGGAATATAATGGTGAAAAGGTATATAACATGATGAAAATGATTCTAAAAGTAATAACCATAAAGGCAAAATAAAAACAAGTACTAATAAAGGAAATACAAGTAAAAGTATGAAGGAGAGGAAATGAGATAAAATAAACAAGTAACAAAATAGTATGAACCAAAATAAATCGAAAAGGCAAATAAATAAGCAAATAAAACAGGGCTGACTAACATGAAATAAATCAAAATAAAATGGTAAAATAAGTAAATGATGAAAAGGGACAGGTTTGAAAACGGATGCTTTGAAAATTGATTTGAACAACTTGTCATAAAATGATAGTTTCATTTTGATATGCACATGAATAAGTTTTGAAAAGAAAGGCGACGACCTTCTTATTTTATTTATTTGTCTGAATTTTGCTTTATGGGGTGAGAATTTTTGGTGTCTACACCCGTATGTTGCCGGGATACACGACTACTTGGTCGAATATTATTAAGTCCAATTTACATGCTATAATAAAGTAGTAAAGCACACCACAATACATCATGATATCATACGCACGTAAAGGTAGCAGGGCTTTAGCAACAAGCAACCACATAACATGTTGGCATCATAGCATCATCAAACACACAACCAAGCACAACAAGCTGCTAATATAGCAACAGCAATCATGTAAATAATAAAACATGTGCATAGGTATGTTTGAAATACCTCAAACTAATAAAACATGGATTAAACATCTAATCACATTAATTAAGGCTTAAACATGCCTTAAAAGTCAATTGAGAACAACGATGGTCAACACAAAGCAAGATATTGCACCCTTTGACTGTTTAGGGTAAATACATACCCAAATGAACTTCTTAGGACCTAAAATTTTGTCCTAAGCATATTAACACATAACTAAACATACTACAATCGTTGGACAACACTCCAACACAAAGAACAAGCATTTACATGCTTCAAGGTCAAGTAGGGCAAAAATGTGCTTTAAGAAACCTTAAAGGTCTTATGACCTCTATTTGATATAAAATTGGATTCATAAGATCAATTATCAGGTAAGGAACACAACAAAACTGTTCTCAAAGAAAAATAAGCTCAGAAACACCTTGTGACACAAAATGTGCGCTAAAACGCCTTAAAGCACGTTTTTGTGTATGAGCTCTAAGATATTGACTTTTTGTCACTTTAAAGACTAGATTAAATTTTTATATCATTAATGTGACATGATAGACTATATTATAAAGTCTAAATCAAAGTTTAAAAATAAAATCAAAATGGGTGATTTTGGGTGAATAGTACCCAAAAATAACATTTAATTACTTAACTTAAACCATGGTCAAATGTCATCCATTGATTGACCATCCATTGCCGCCCACCCTTGCTGTCATTCTTACCCATTAGCAACATAAATATCTAGCCAATCTAATGAATCATCATTTACTATTTCATAAAGTAACATTAATTAACATAAAAAGCAAAACTAGCTTTCTTACCACATTTGCCTTCTTCCCAGCCGACTTCAAGCATCTTCATCCTCTATTTTGCTTCTCCAAAACTGTAGGAAAACATCAAATTCAGAATAGAACACTAATTGACATAGGTAAGCTTATTAAGCCATTTTATGTTCATTCTCTTCACATTTCTTTCCTCTTTCCATGGAGCTAAGCATCAACCATTTCCATCCATGGTTCTAGGTTGTTTTGGAGGTTAAAAGGAGGGTAATTCTCAGCTGTAACAAGGGAAGGAGGTGGAGAATTCTAATCTTGTTCTTAAGGTATAAAAATGTGCTTTAAGCACTTATATCTTGTTTCCTTTCATTACCGGTTGTAAAACCTGTTCTCTTAGGCTTATCTTCTTCTTAACATACTTATTCAGTTGGTATATCAAGATCTTCAAGGAATGGCCAAATCCATGCCAAAAAACACCATTTTTGGCATTTTAATCAAGGTGAAAATTAGCCATCTTCTTAGCTGATTTATTCCGGTTTTAAAGCTTGATTCAGGAGACCTTTTGATGCTCTTGTTCTTCTGTAAAAACAGGCCGAAGAACACCTTAGCTTGCCTTGTTATTCTAAGGTAAATTTTACCTTGAAAATATACATTAAACACTTCTTATGGTTAGCTCTTGTTTGGAGACTAATCATGCCTTAATTGCTGTTTGAAAACATGTAAACTAAGTTGTGGAAAAATTGTTCCTAAGCAGTCGTGGCCAAACAAGGCCTAAACTTGGCAAAAATAAGGTATAAATCACTTAAACCTTCACTTGGTATATTAATATGTGCTTATACATATGTGTATAATATATGTCATGAGTGAACAAGGTATAAAGGTCTTATTTTGACCTTAGGTGATTAAGGAATGGTTTAGTAAATTTATATAAGTAATTAACTAACATAATTGTCAAATTTAAGACATTATGTGGAAAATTGGTAAATATGGAAAACATATGGGAGAGGCCGAAAGTTTAAAGCATTTTTGAGCATTTATGTGTAATTTATTTTATAAGCTAATGTTTGTAATAAGGCCATGTACTTTAGGCCATTTTATGTATGTATTTATAAGGTTTTAATTAAGTTTAAGTAGAAAATATATATTACCGCATGGAATTGGGGTATAAGGTGTCATTAAATTAAATTTGGGGGCTATATATTAATAAAGCCGAAAATTAGAGGTTTAAATGAGTTTAAAAAAAATTATAACATTTTATAAAGTTTTGGGGTTAAATGGTAATTTCTGAAAAATATGGGTGCAAATGTTGGAGAAATATGTGACTACTTCTACAACCTAGGCAGTGTACCTATCGTTTTGCGGAATAGTGGAATTGTGGGGTTGTCGAACTCTTGGGGACCTTGTTGTAGTTTAACTGATAGTGTAGTAAATTGACTGAGAATTCTAATTAGACTACTGAAAAAAACTTATCATTTTTTGTGAGAAATTGTGGTTTAAAACTTAACTTAAACAAAACAGTGAAAAGAACAATTAATCAAAACAGAATAATAATAGCGGTTGTAAAACTCTTTGTTTTTAAGAAAGCACCCTGGGTTGTTCTGCTCACCTATTTCATCCAATTATATTAATATAAAATTTCCCACTTTAGCAAAAAACTCAGGAATCTTAATTAGTTCATTGACCGGTCCTTGTACAATAACCCCGATTAACTTAAACAACAAGCCGCAATCCTTGCCCAAGTTATTATAAATTAATCGCTTTATTAACAATTCCTATTGGAGATAGATTAACCTATAGGCGAGACTCGCTTCTAGTCATTAACCGTTTTGACTTCTTTTGTCTAGAACCTTGTCTTAGCACCGCATTTTAACAAGAGAACTACAAATATCACTTTAATAATTGGCCTGAAGATTAAAGCGCATTAAGGACGAGAATCAAAATATTGCTTAAACAGATTATAGTACAAAGTCTACGTAACACGATTTTATAAAATAGGCTTGCTTCCCAACCCAGGAGGCTAAGGTTATTACTCACGCATAATTATAAAAACAAACATCGTAACTAAGATAGACATTAACAGAGTAGAGTTAAGGAAAGAAAGAACTCTCTTTCCTCTTCGGGGCTTATTTGGTGATGGGAAATGATGGAAATGAAGTGGAGATGTGGATGTATGAGGGGAAATGGAATTTTCGTGGAGGAAGTGTGATTTGGTGGTGAACGTACGTGATTCGGAGAGTTGAGTTGTGGTGAACGAACGTTTTTTTCTGATGAAGAAGCAGTGTGTTTTTATAGAAGAAAGGAGGAGGAAGAAGACAGAACTGGAACACGTGTGAGGAATTTAAGGAGTGCGCCGGCGCCTGATATTGTTGATGGGGTAGATAGATGTGTTTGTAGGCGCCGCAAATGAAGAAGAAAAAGGGGAAGATGGCTCCGACAGAAATTAGTCGCGTCAATTTCTGGATCTGGGTTGCATTTACACGCGTCCTTGTTTGTGTCCTTGGATAAATGGGCGGACACATTTGTGAATATAAATGCCCGCGCGCTTGTTTAATATGTCCAGCCTATGTCCTTGTTTGTGTCCGGCCTTTTTTCCCCGGACGTCTCATAAGCCTTTTCTTTATCTCTTGTCCTTCCTTTTTTCCCCAGACGTCTCACAAGCCTTTTCTTTATCTCTTGTCCTTGCTTTTTTCCCCGAACGTCTCACAAGCCTCTTCTTTCTTGTCCGGCCATATATCCTCGGACAGCTCTATCCCTTGTCCTGCCTTATTTGGGCGGACATCTCTGTTTCTATCCTTGTTTGTAACACCCCAACCGTTAATCTCGTCATTACCTCTTAGACCGTCTCAATTTACTCTTACTCGCACAGCGGAACTCTAATTACAACGAGGGGTGAAACAACGCCGTTAGCCACCCATGTGGCTAACCAGGCCTTTCTTACATACCGTAACGGTCTGATGAACTGGAACAACCGAGTACTTCATACCACTACAATACTCAATTCATTTCTTTACTATACCGAGTCTACACATACGGATGCCGATAACATACTCGGACTTACACCTCATTCAAATGCATAAGTAATTACAATCTAACTACCCACTACACAGCAGTCCCCGTCCTACTCTCTCGAACGGTGGTCAGCTTCAAGTACCTGCACACTAAAAACGTTCCCCCTAGGGGGTCAGCTTTCGCTGCGCATGAAATTCGCATATACCGCGTGCTAACCGCGGTACGCCGACTACTTTGGGTCGGATATACATGGAGTTCATTTAATCAAACAACATGCATCATGGCAATACAAATATATGTATATCACACAAGGAATCTACATCCAATCACGGAACACGATTCCTAACTAACATAACAATGTTGTTAGTGGTAACTGGTTACTCTTAGGCCTTGAGGGTTGTTCCTCACTATGCCTTGTTTACTTATTCAATAACTCACCCGTTCTCTCGGGTTACTTATTCTTATACTTACCCGTTCTCTCGGGTTACTCTTTCGTATACACACCCATTCTCTTGGGCTACTCATTCTTACACTTACCCGTTCTCTCGGGTTACTCATACTCAAGCTCTTGTAGATTCTCGAGACACTACAGGTCTCCTACGTCACGCTTGTTACTCTTATACATACTTGAGCCAAAACTCATGGCTCTCTAGCATAGTCTTATCCCCGGTTTCGACCCTACTCTGGGTCTAGCATGGTGGGAAGGTTCAACTAGCTCACGGAACTCTCTCTTAGTTCCCATCTCTTTTACTTAGGTCCGACTACTCTCGGACTACTCTCGTTTCCATACACTCCTCTTCGGAGTTATAATAATATCATATATATTAGTCTAGAAGCATCATTCTCGATGTTTCTAATGACATTGGAAACTTTACTTAAATTCGGGTAATCTTAGGTTTAAGGTTTACCCTCACAATCATATGCTTATACATTCGGATATTTTCTTATACCGGGTAAAATCCTCATATAAGAGGTCGACCGTATCTCAAGGGAGTCACATAGTCCCTTAGGTCTCTTTTACCTTTCTTATATGTTTACATTATTGGACTAACTTCAATCCTCTCGATGGAGGTCATTTTTCTCTCCACTCATATTTATTTCGTGGATTGTTTCAATAAGGTTCTCTAACCGTATTCGGGTATATACTCAACCCGTACATCTCCTCGCATTTTAGGGAGTTCATATGTTTGTGTTATCGTTATACTTTAATCGATAGCTTGTGTGTGTTTGCATAATACCATTGGTTATGTGACTACCCGTTCAATGGGTTTCTAGTCAAACAGTACTCACTAAGAGTCGGTCTATGCACTAAGTTAGACCACACCGGCATACAAGTATGTTAGCTCATTCAACATACATCAAGGCATACATAATCAAACAAGGGATTATTTCATGCTTTAATCTTGATTAAGCCGGCACACAAACACACAAATCAGAGTAACTCGGTTAGCATACGGGGCATGAGAAAATCATACCTTTCACCGGGGTTTTACTTTTACCGTGTCATCTCACCATGCTTGGTTCACACACGATCCACTGATAACATTCAAATGTTTTATTAACATCAAAGCATTACGGTATGTGAAACTAATACTCCCGTACTTAACCCCGTTTATCCCGTTATCTCGGTTTTACACTTGTTAATTTGAGTTCTCACTTCTCAAACACTTCTAACACTTTCTAACACTTCCTAGGGCCTTTACATGCCACCAAACAAGGCCTAAACATCACCTAACATCATTAACATTCAAACCCCCATCATTAGAGGCCTTTAAAACACTCTCTGTTCGTTTCTGGGGGTGGTCCGGGACTTGGTCCCTACCTTAAGTCCCGGACCAAAACTGGTTGTAACTCTCGGGTGATTTTAACAAGTGGTCCGGGACCTTGTACCAGACTCAAGTCCCGGACCAATATGGCTGTGTATTCTCGGCTAGAAAATTGTATATGGTCCGGGACTTGGGCATGAAGCTAGGACCCGGACCAAACAAGCAGGCAACTCTCGGGGGTAAAAACAGGGGTGGTCCGGGACTTTGTCCATGGACTAGGTCCCGGACCCTGCTACAGATTTACAAATTTTGACAGTTTCGGTCTCTGTTCAGGGCCCTCTCTTTGCCCATTAATTATCCAACCTTCACCCACTAAAATCCTCATGTTTTAGTGACTAATTACCCTTCTTAATCACCTTAAACCAAGCACCAAATACACTCACCAACCTACTAATTTTACTTAGATTCTTACACTTACAAAGCTAGTTTTCTCACTTGTTTCCTCTCTGTTTGTAACAGATTTCGGTTTCTGCTATAAGCCATTCAAACCTCTCCTTCTGATGCCATAACTATCACTCAAATGACATTATTTTGCTCCCAGCACACTCCTCTTCTTAGTTCGATTCTCAAAACTTAAGCCACTCAACTTAACCATCTTAAACAACCTAGTTTCTTCCTTTTAAACAGAACACTCAAGGCCATAATTCCTAGGTGAATTTTGACAGCACCTACTTGCTTTCCTAAGCATTTCCACCACACTAAAACAGCTCACAACACCACTCTCACCTGTTTGGTTTAGGCATTAATAACTCACCAAATTCCCATGGTTCACACATATACACTAGTTTAGTTTCTAGGTTTATTTGCACACATAAACCTCATTAAAACATTCTCTTTCAACTAACCATATTGTAGTATCATTACTACTCAAGTTCAAGGTTGTTTATACAGCACCCACATAAGTTTCATAAGGAGAATAAAACCAACACAAGGTAAGCTCTTTACCTTGCTTATTTTCGGTTTTTCACTCCTCCTCTTCTTCTTTCTCTTCTTCCCTCTTTCTCTTCTTGTTTTCCACACCACACAAGGCTATTGATTGCCAACTACAATCACCGCCCAAAGCACACATTCAACAACCATTTACTTTTCCTCCACACAACCTAATATATATATTAAGTGCTAGTTTTCAAAGTTTAGTTTAGGTATTACCTTAGAATAACCAAATGGCTAGCTTGGCAATCAAATGGGCATTTCCAACACTCCACAAGGGCAAGGAGCTCACGGCTAGCATGGGGGAAAATTTCAACGTGAGGAAAATTTTCCCAAATTACAAGAATGAGCTAGAAATGAGCAAAACTCTTGCTTATAATTACCTTAAAGCATTAAGGAGAAGAAGAAGGGTTGAAATCTACTCTTCAAGCTTCAAAAGCTCCAACGTCAATGGAGATGAAGATGGAGGAATCGAGTTTTTGAGGGGTGGAACACGTAGCCCTCGCCGATACGAATCCAACGGTGGCAATTTCGTGCGATTCGGTGAAGAAACGAGCAAGTTACAGGAGATTGAATATGGAGGTGGTGGTGCTGTTCGGTCTCGCGAGGAAGGAGAAGGAAATTTCAGAGGGCTGGGCAAGTACGTGGAATGAAGAAGTAAGGAAGGAAGGAAGGTGAGAGGTAAGCTTTTATTTTACTTTTTCACTTTATACTATTTACTTTATTTATTTATTTGTCTTATTATAACTTAATAGCTAGCAAGCTATTAATGGGTGTACACTTATTAATTAAAACCGGCCCACATTAATTAATAGCCCGGGTCGTTTTTCGTCTTTTCGAATTAAACGCGTCTCGTCTCCCGGTTTCGTTACTATTCACTTACCGGGTCCGTTTTCCGGAATTTTCTCGTTTAATTAATTTTAATGGTTATTAAGCTTCCATTAATATTTATTTATAGTTATTTAACCAACTATAATTTTTACGGGTCCGTTTGACCACTTAAAGTTACGTTTTCGGGTTTTCTCGAAAAACGTGCTTAAAACTCCGTTAGCATTTTTAATCCATTATTTGGATCCGTTTTCTTCGGGAATCATTCCCGTACACTAATTAAGCCTAACTAAGCCTTAGGAATCCATCTCGGGCCCCTTACGAGATCTTATATCTCTTATTTAAATTTAATACGCATTTTAGCGTTTTTCGCTTTTCGAGCGTTTTCTCTTTTCTTTTGGTTTTATCCTTTTTACCAATACTCTCTAGGCACAATTAGGCCCTTAATAATTTTATTAGAGTAATTAAATCACCATAATTAGGTCCGGGGTATTAAAATCTACCCCCCTTAAGGAACTTTGCCCTCAAAGTTGGCGAATCTAATATGGTTAGTCTCATGGCGTACTATGCCAAGGTTATAATACATGTATAACCTTACAGACTCCACAAGTCTGTCTCATTTCATACTACACATACCACACACATATCACAGCATGTATAGCAATCGAAAATACTTTTGTTCTCTCTCCATGGAATCGGTCCGAAGACAAGAAGGCACTACAGTCCTCGAATCCACGTTGAGTGATATACTACTGATCCCTCAGGTACCGGTCACGTTGAACACTTACTCTTCCTGGTTCACGGCCGTTTCATGACAAATGGGCACTTACTCTCTCTGGCCCACGGTCCCTTCGGTTCTGATCAAAACATTACACATATACATATCCTCAGGCACTCTGGTTGACTCACTCAACACAGGAACATCTCAGGGTATTCTCCCCGTCCCGCTGCCTTTGGAAAAATCACACACTGTCACCGCCCCAACCGGTCACTTAGGACCGCCGCACGTACGGTGAAATGGTTTCAAAACTAATACACGCCCACCGTTCTACCGGTCATCAAGACTTAAGGCTCAGCCATCGGCGGGTGATAGCGGTTTCAAAACCAGTTTCATTTCCATCTTCATACTTGAAGGAAATTCTTTTTCAAAATCTGTTTGAAAATTCTTTTTAAAACATCACACAACTCCAAATCAGATTTATGGTAGCTGTATCCTTCTTAACGTGATTACTTGTGACCACTATAGGGAGCTTCAGGAATCATCTAACCCCGATGTGATCAGCATCAGTGTTGGACTGTCCTTCCACCCCAATTTGTGTTCGGTTTCCCTTGATCGCTAGCAGATCAAGTTCCACCTCCCACGTCAGTTTCAAACAAACAGATAGTCAAACATTTTCGTTTTCTATCTTTTACTCTTTCTAGTCGTATTCATAAAACAATCTGTTTTAACTTATCTCTTAGTTATGGAACCTAAGTCATCCATTATACTCAATTATTTCACTACCTTTACCTAGGTATTCCATACTTATGGCCTCATTAGTCAAATTATTACTCAATTTTAAAACATACAACATACAACTCCAAAGGATGGAACTCACTCCATCAATCATTCTCAAATAAAATCACCTAGGGAACTCACTCCCTCTTAGGTTACACATCGGTTTCATGCCGATTCATACTCATCATAACTCATGTCTAATCTCACTAGACATATATTGTAGGGATTCTCATTCCCTAGGAGTCTCTCTACTCCTCTTTTCATAAATATTACATTCTCATTACTTGCATCTCTCATGCACCATACTCATTATTACACAATGAATGGGTACCCATGTTTATGTAACATAAGTTCCAATCATCAAAATAATTTCTTTTTGTGCTATGCACATAGTAGTTTACGCACCAATACGTAAAACATACTCTAAGCGGTTTCTCGCCCTACCCCCCTTAAAAGGGGTTACGCCCGCGTAACCAACCATATGTTATCACTGAACATTGGTTCATTAATTCAAGTATTATGAAGTGTTTTAACTTCAGTACGGTTAATTAACTCATAACCGGGTTCGGTTCTAGCCTCTAAGGCTTCAAAGGGTTTATGACATAGGTATACTTAACCTTTGAATTATGGTCCACAAGCTTCTGCTGCGTGACCTGATAACTAGAGCTTAATTCGCTCTTTGGTATTCTCAATGTATTTCAATCGTCGCTTGGTATCTCTTACCGTATGCGAATTCGATGAATTTTAGATTGTCTCTCCAGTTCTCTGGGAGTCTACTTCGTATAACACTGTATACCTTTGTGATTATTCACTTATTTTTCCCGACTTGTTGTCGGTTGAGGTCAAGCTACTACTTAGCATGTAGTGCTTCCTTGTTTAATAGTGGCTTATGGATTATGTTTGTTTCTTGGTTCTGTGCCAGAGTTCTTCATTCATACTACTCTGCATTTTTCCACATATCGATCCTGGGCCCTGTGGGTTACTGCCCACATTCTTTGTGCATCTTTGGCCAATGGCCGCACGGTTATCTCTCTAGATTCTCACTCAACAGGCTTCGTTGACATTTCTCAATTCCTGACTCTCCCACTTGATCATTACCGCACAAGTGCAATACCAAAACACTCAGTCATACAGAGTGCAGAAGCGTAAACCCTTGACAGTAAATCTCTATGAGATAGGAATGATTATGTCTCCTTACCACATTTTCTCATCAACTTCATACCATGAACTGGCTATACTCTTACAATGGTTGCTTGCTGCGTACCATGTTCTACTCATCATACCATAACTGGCTATTACTCTTACAAGCTTGGCGTACCTGTACTCATCAACAATATTCGCTAAGGATCCGCTACTTTAGTTTCCGCTTATATACTCCCGCCATTCATACTATGGCTAAATCTCTCTGCGCTTCTTGCGCACTGCTTACTCTGCAGTTCATACTGTACACATACAGTGTTCACTACTCATCCGATTACTCTATCGGTTTCCTTTGTACTGCCATCAAGGTTCCTCTTTACACACCACTATAGTTCATATACTCATTGGCAAATACACATGCTCAAGTTTTACTACACCGCTCTAGCGGTTTCACATTACATACTTAGGTGGTAGCCTTTCTCTGGAGGATTCACGCAAATGCCGCTCCATAGGCCCCATAATAACAAGTGGTATCCCCCACTTACGGTAGTGGTTCGTTCTCCACTGTTCCTCTTATGCCTCTATGCATAGGTTACAACGTTTGGATCTACAAGTCGCAGTTAGTTTACCGGCTTATAGCCACATTGCCTCGCCATGCTCCTGCATGGGGCTGTTTATATAGGTTTCTTCCTCTCCGTATGCCATTAAATGGTTAGGAGGTATTATGGGCTTTTTGATATGGTGTGTCTCACCACTCTTCCGTACTTGGAAGGCCCCTTAAAGTATTTTGATACTAATTCATGCCCTCTAGCATTTAGGGTATCCCATGTTACAAGGGATCCCTTCGGGTTCTACCTGAGTGTTTGCTTAAACACTTGTGTTCTCAACACGATGTTTCGTTCAACTACTGTTGACTCCGGCACCCTTTTGGATTGCTCCTGGGTGTTACTGAGTAATGCCATTACATTTGGCTTGTATTTATGGCTATGTTCGGTTGCGACTTCGCCTTGCGGCTATGTCCTTGACTACCGTTTAGGGTTGTAATGTCTCCCATTATTGGGTAGATCCTTGGTACCTTCTAATACCTACTAGGTCTGGTCATTATTCTCTTCAGTGAGGTATAAGGTGGGAATTCTATCCCATTCATCAAATATAATATATTCATTTTAGGCATTCGCCGTATTATTTACACTGGTATTCACCCAGTTATTAGGTATTTCCTGAGACACATCCAATGTCTGTACTTAGTTCTCTGTGCTTCTCGCACTTCTTAACGCCTTATCCTTAGGTCCGTGACCTACCGGATTCTAGACTTCCTAACTCGGTAAGCTCCTTTGTGTTCTTCGGTCATTCCAGGTGTCCAACTGTCTTGGTTTGAATTGGCTCTTTCGTCCGTAGTATGGAGTGGGCTACTTCCCGTGTACCGTATCTACTCGTATACATACATGGAGTATCTTATTGATACGTTACCACTTACCCAACTAACTCATAATTGGTCTGTCAGGCCCGCAAGCTCCTTGGAGTGCGGTCGTTCCATGTCTCATTGTGTACACTTGTAGTGTCGGTCACGCCTAAGTGAAGTATTCTGTTGCTAACTCCTCTTATATGGTCCTATAATGACTTACCGTGATTCTCTGGTTTGGTTTAAAGATTCGGGGGTTTTTGGAAAATTTCATGTTTGAAAGAAAATTCGGGTTTTAAAAGTAAGCTCTTCATGGCATTTCAATGCCGGCTGATTCTTATCCAGCCCAGCTTCTTGCTGGCCGGTATGTTCTTTATACAATGACTAGGCTGTTAGGCCTTTTCAAAGTTTCATTTCAGAATTCTTAAGGTTCGAGTTGCTATATTGGCTTCATACGCCATCCTGGTACTTTACTAAGTACTGATAGCTTGTCAAGCTCTTCTTATTGGTCCCGCTATTACTGCACTTGCCGTGGCAAGTGCGCGGTGTACTGGCGGTTTTTGGGTTAACTCATACCGGTCACGGTATTGTTCACATTGTATTGGTAGCCTTGTTGGCTCTTCCTTGATCCTTAACTGGATAACTGCTCCTTAGAGCTGCTTCTCATTCAACTTGACATGACTGTCATTCAATTTAGGCGCTTCTCCACTCTCGGAGTTCCTTAATTACTTAGTGCTTGTTCTACCTCGTTGCTCGTTCCCATGTCTTTACTGTGGTTACCGAGGTTAAAGTCATTTAGGCACACTTCTGTAGTCCTATTCGGGATATCCCGTAGTTATGCTCGTAGCTGTCTAAGCTATATCAGTTAAGTATTGCAACCTCTTCGGTGTGGCAGGGTGGGTGTATCTATTCCTGACTAGATTCTTAGTCGGTTAATATACCGTTTGTGGTATTCTTTAACTATAGCGGTTCGTAGGGATGTGTCCCGGGTTTTGTTACTACTCACGAATCAGCCTTGTTGCACTGCTGGTGCTTTCTTCCTGTTGCTGCTCGGCCAGCCAGATCCTCGCGACTGCTAAGCATGTCGCCCCAGCTGCCACAGATTCTGGTCTCTTTGATTAGGATGTCTCGATCTCTCGCCATTAAGTGTGGTTATTGTCGTTCCAGCGGGATCCGTATTCGGGGTTTCCGGTTCTCGGGATCTCCCGCCGGACAGGTTCTGGTTCAGATTGAAATATTAAATAACTGCCAGATTGGGTTTCCCCGTCTCTCTGGCGTTCTTTCCCGAGCTTTAAATACGGGGGTTGTGGAGGGCGGGTATGGTATGTAGGTATCCAGAACATACTGGAAGTTCCTATCTAGCGCATCTCTCACGCTACACCACTCAACCCATAGCCCTAAGTCTCTATTTCCTAACTCGGTATTTCCTAAGCTCGGTATTTCCAGTCATCAGAGCGATACTTCGCTCTGATACCATTTTGTAACACCCCAACCGTTAATCTCGTCATTACCTCTTAGACCGTCTCAATTTACTTTACTCGCACAGCGGAACTCTAATTACAACGAGGGGTGAAAACAACGCCGTTAGCCACCCATGTGGCTAACCAGGCCTTTCTTACATACCGTAACGGTCTGATGAACTGGAACAACCGAGTACTTCATACCACTACAATACTCAATTCATTTCTTTACTATACCGAGTCTACAACATACGGATGCCGATAACATACTCGGACTTACACCTCATTCAAATGCATAAGTAATTACAATCTAACTACCCACTACACAGCAGTCCCCGTCCTACTCTCTCGAACGGTGGTCAGCTTCAAGTACCTGCACACTAAAAACGTTCCCCCTAGGGGGTCAGCTTTCGCTGCGCATGAAATTCGCATATACCGCGTGCTAACCGCGGTACGCCGACTACTTGGGTCGGATATACATGGAGTTCATTTTAATCAAACAACAGCATCATGGCAATACAATATATATGGATATACACACAAGGAATTACATCCAATCACGGAAACACGATTCCTAACTAACAAACAATGTTGTTAGTGGTAACTGGTTATCTTAGGCCTTGAGGGTTGTTCCTCACTATGCCTTGTTTACTTATTCAATAACTCAACCGTTCTCTCGGGTACTTATTTCTTATACTTACCCGTTCTCTCGGGTTAATCTTTCGTATACACACCATTCTCTTGGGCTACTCATCTTACACTTACCCGTTCTCTCGGGTTACTCATACTCAATGCTCTTGTAGATTCTCGAGACACTACAGGTCTCCTACGTCACGCTTGTTACTCTTATACATACTTAAGCCAAAACTCATGGCTCTCTAGCATAGTCTTACTTCCCCGGTTTCGACCCTACTCTGGGTCTAGCATGGTGGGAAGTTCAACTAGCTCACGGAACTCTCTAGTTTCCCATCTCTTTACTTAGGTCCGACTACTCTCGGACTACTCTCGTTTCCATACACTCCTCTCTCGGAGTTATAATAATATCATGTATATTAGTCTAGAAGCATCATTCTCGATGTTTCTAATGACATTGGAAACTTTACTTAATTGGGTAATCTTAGGTTTAAGGTTTACCCTCACAATCATATGCTTATACATTCGGATATTTCTTATACCGGGTAAAATCCTCATATAAGAGGTCGACCGTATCTCAAGGGAGTCACATAGTCCCTTAGGTCTCTTTTACCTTTCTTATATGTTTACATTATGGACTAACTTCAATCCTCTCGATGGAGGTCATTTTCTCTCCACTCATATTTATTTCGTGGATTGTTTCAATAAGGTTCTCTAACCGTATCGGGTATATACTCAACCCGTACATCTCCTCGCATTTTAGGGAGTTCATATGTTTGTGTTATCGTTATACTTTAATCGATAGGTGTGTGTTTGCATAATACCATTGGTTATGTGACTACCCGTTCAATGGGTTTCTAGTCAAACAGTACTCACTAAGAGTCGGTCTATGCACTAAGTTAGACCCACACCGGCATACAAGTATGTTAGCTCATTCAACATACATCAAGGCATACATAATCAAACAAGGGATTATTTTCATGCTTTAATCTTGATTAAGCCGGCACACAAACACACAAATCAGAGTAACTCGGTTAGCATACGGGGCATGAGAAAATCATACCTTTCACCGGGGTTTTACTTTTACCGTGTCATCTCACCATGCTTGGTTCACCACGACCACTGATAACATTCAAATGTTTTATTAACATCAAAGCATTACGGTATGTGAAACTAATACTCCCGTACTTAACCCCGTTATCCCGTTATCTCGGTTTTACACTTGTTAATTTGAGTTCTCACTTCTCAAACACTTCTAACACTTTCTAACACTTCCTAGGGCCTTTACATCACCAAACAAGGCCTAAACATCACCTAACATCATTAACATTCAAACCCCCATCATTAGAGGCCTTTAAAAACACTCTCTGTTCGTTCTGGGGGTGGTCCGGGACTTGGTCCCTACCTTAAGTCCCGGACCAAAACTGGTTGTAACTCTCGGGTGATTTTAACAAGTGGTCCGGGACCTTGTACCAGACTCAAGTCCCGGACCAATATGGCTGTGTATTCTCGGCTAGAAAATTGTATATGGTCCGGGACTTGGGCATGAAGCTAGGACCCGGACCAAACAAGCAGGCAACTCTCGGGGGTAAAAAAGGGTGGTCCGGGACTTTGTCCATGGACTAGGTCCCGGACCCTGCTACAGATTTACAAATTTTGACAGTTTCGGTCTCTGTTCAGGGCCCTCTCTTTGCCCATAATTATCCAACCTTCACCCACTAAAATCCTCATGTTTTAGTGACTAATTACCCTTCTTAATCACCTTAAACCAAGCACCAAATACACTCACCAACCTACTAATTTTACTTAGATTCTTACACTTACAAAGCTAGTTTTCTCACTTGTTTCCTCTCTGTTTGTAACAGATTTCGGTTTCTGCTATAAGCCATTCAAACCTCTCCTTCTGATGCCATAACTATCACTCAAATGACATTATTTTGCTCCCAGCACACTCCTCTTCTTAGTTCGATTCTCAAAACTTAAGCCACTCAACTTACCCATCTTAAACAACCTAGTTTTCTTCCTTTTAAACAGAACACTCAAGGCCATAATTCCTAGGTGAATTTTGACAGCACCTACTTGCTTTCCTAAGCATTTCCACCACACTAAAACAGCTCACAACACCACTCTCACCTGTTTGGTTTAGGCATTAATAAACTCACCAAATTCCCATGGTTCACACATATACACTAGTTTAGTTTCTAGGTTTATTTGCACACATAAACCTCATTAAAACATTCTCTTTCAACTAACCATATTGTAGTATCATTACTACTCAAGTTCAAGGTTGTTTATACAGCACCCACATAAGTTTCATAAGGAGAATAAAACCAACACAAGGTAAGCTCTTTACCTTGCTTATTTTCGGTTTTTCACTCCTCCTCTTCTTCTTCTCTTCTTCCCTCTTTCTCTTCTTGTTTTCCACACCACACAAGGCTATTGATTGCCAACTACAATCACCGCCCAAAGCACACATTCAACAACCATTTACTTTTCCTCCACACAACCTAATATATATATTAAGTGCTAGTTTTCAAAGTTTAGTTTAGGTATTACCTTAGAATAACCAAATGGCTAGCTTGGCAATCAAATGGGCATTTCCAACACTCCACAAGGGCAAGGAGCTCACGGCTAGCATGGGGGAAAATTTCAACGTGAGGAAAATTTTCCCAAATTACAAGAATGAGCTAGAAATGAGCAAAACTCTTGCTTATAATTACCTTAAAGCATTAAGGAGAAGAAGAAGGGTTGAAATCTACTCTTCAAGCTTCAAAAGCTCCAACGTCAATGGAGATGAAGATGGAGGAATCGAGTTTTTGAGGGGTGGAACACGTAGCCCTCGCCGATACGAATCCAACGGTGGCAATTTCGTGCGATTCGGTGAAGAAACGAGCAAGTTACAGGAGATTGAATATGGAGGTGGTGGTGCTGTTCGGTCTCGCGAGGAAGGAGAAGGAAATTTCAGAGGGCTGGGCAAGTACGTGGAATGAAGAAGTAAGGAAGGAAGGAAGGTGAGAGGTAAGCTTTTATTTTACTTTTTCACTTTATACTATTTACTTTATTTATTTATTTGTCTTATTATAACTAATAGCTAGCAAGCTATTAATGGGTGTACACTTATTAATTAAAACCGCCCACATTAATTAATAGCCCGGGTCGTTTTCGTCTTTCGAATTAAACGCGTCTCGTCTCCCGGTTTCGTTACTATTCACTTACCGGGTCCGTTTTCCGGAATTTTCTCGTTTATTAATTTTAATGGTTATTAAGCTTCCATTAATATTTATTTATAGTTATTTAACCAACTATAATTTTTACGGGTCCGTTTGACCACTTAAAGTTACGTTTTCGGTTTTTCTCGAAAAACGTGCTTAAACTCCCGTTAGCATTTTTAATCCATTATTTGGATCCGTTTTCTTCGGGAATCATTCCCGTACACTAATTAAGCCTAACTAAGCCTTAGGAATCCATCTCGGGCCCCTTACGAGATCTTATATCTCTTATTAAATTTAATACGCATTTTAGCGTTTTTTCGCTTTTCGAGCGTTTTCTCTTTTCTTTTGGTTTTATCCTTTTTACCAATACTCTCTAGGCACAATTAGGCCCTTACTAATTTTTATTAGAGTAATTAAATCACCATAATTAGGTCCGGGGTATTAAATTGTTTGTGTCCGGCCATTTATCCCCGGTCGCAAACAAGGACGTGTATATTTCCTTGGCAAAATTCGATAGGGTCTAGATTCTTTGTTTTAACTCCGTTTCACTCGCCGTTTGTTGCGTTGGAAAGCTTGTGAAATAAAATATGTGATTCCAACACTTTTTCTGTATTTAATACATAAAATCTATCAGTCCATATCAAGACATAAATCTTAGGAAAAAACATACGATAAGTGAGTAATATTATCCTGAAAGTAAGTAAGTATAGGTAAATTAAACCCTTAAATGTATATATTTCTCACTTATCAAACTCCCCCATACTTATCTTTTGCTTGTCCTCAAGCAAATATTTTTGACATAATGTTTAAACAAGTTAAACAGACAATAATCAAGTAAGGAGAGCACAGAAGAGGTAATTGCCAATCTTTTCAGATTTTAAAAGGGTACTAAGAACAGCAAGTTTCTTAAATATATATATTTCTCCGTTTTTGAGAATGACCCTGAAGTCCTACAAAAGAAAGAGAAGCAGTACCTTGAGAATTCTACTTTTAACCTTGAGCCAATCCACCATTTTCTTTCACATTTCCTTGAACGACAAGGGGCATGAAGTAAAATCTTATTCCATTATACCTTTCAATGCCACATACTCATGATCCATAATGAAGAAGTTTTTATCATTTTGGTACAGAATGCAGAGATACCTCAATTTTGAAGTTCATTTTTCTTTTACCTCAGACTTTTCTCTCCACCCTTGTAGCGGTTTTGGGTCTACTATCCCAGATACAGAGTACCTTAGGTAGCCGGGTGATGAAGCACCCCTAAGAACTTAATAACCAAGTGGACGAGGCCTGTTTAGGATCATAATATGCCTGTCTGGATCAGAGGAGTACCTTGCCTTGTTCTTTTTCCACCGTTTCATTCCAATTCAAGTCCAGGCTCAAAGCTAAAACAAAATTCAAATGATAATTTCCTCAGAATTTTTTAGCATTGAGTAAGGAGCAGAGTGGTTAAATTTTTTTTTGTGTACCCTTTAAACCTGTTAATACCGGCGTTACTCCCTCTATGGCTCCTTCTTTGATAATTAATCACTTAACAAATTTAAACACAATGTCGAAAAAGAGGAGAACTTAAGAGCAAGCTTTTGATTATTATCTCTCCCCCACACTTGAACTAAAACAATGCCCTCATTGCATAGAAAATATTAAAATAACAGGGCATGCAAACTACTTGGGTAATGATTACAAAGCAAAAGCAATATTAAATAATGGAATTTTAAAGAGCAGGGTATAGATAGTGTACTCCCCAGAGTTTTGCAGAGTATGTAGAGTAGCTCCCCCACACTTGAGTTCAGCTGTGGGAATGTGCAAGATGTTCCTGTAATGAATATTTCTAAACAGCCAGAAAAACTCAAGTTAATTCTCCTCGTTCTCTCTCCTCTTTTTTTCTATATATCGTTTAACATAAAATAAGATACAAATATAAGCATAATAGAGAATTAAAAGATATATAGTAGGGTGCCTCCTACCAAGCTGCCCATCTTTATTGTCTTTGGCTAGACCATACCTGAGTGATTTAAGGTGTGACTGGATCTTTGAGACGAAGCGCAGAAGCATCTTCGTTGTCTAATGTGGTTCCCAGAAATAATTTGATTCGAGCTCCATTTACTTTAAACGATCCTCCTTTCTTGTTGTCCAATTCCACAGCTCCATAAGGAGAGGTAGATATTATTTTAAATGGTCCAGACTAGAAGGATTTTAACTTCCCTGGGAAGAACTTAAGTCTGGAATTATAAAGAAGGACCTGATCTCCCGCTTTGAATTCTCGCTGGCTTCATCTATGCCATGATGCTTGGTCTTCTCTTTATAAATCACTGCATTCTCATATGAGTCGTTCCTAAGTTCTTCTAGCTCAGCCAATTGGAACTTCCTTTTTTCACGGCTTGTTGTAGATCAAAGTTCAACACCTTCAGAGCCCAAATCAAATTAGCAGCTGTACGGGTTGCACCGTGAAGCGCTCACCGTCTTCTGTGGAATCCATTTCAATTCCCTGTTTGTTATCTCTGCCTGACCATTTGTTTGAGGATGGTATGGTAGAGCAACCTTATGCCCGACTCCATATTTCTTCAGGAGAGCATCAAACTGGCGATTGCAGAAGTGAGAACCACCATCGCTGATTATTGCTCGAGGGACACCGAATCGTGTGAAAATATTTTTCTTTATGAACTTCATCACAATTTTACCATCGTTAGTAGAGCAAGCAAGGGCTTCCGCCCATTTAGAGACATAATCGACTGCTACTAAGATGTATAAATTGCCAAAAGAATTTGGGAAGGGTCCCATAAAATCAATCCCCCAAACATCAAATAATTCAACTTGTAGCATATTGTTTGAGGGTAGTTCATTACGGCGAGAATGTTACCTTGCCGTTGACACCGATCACAAGTAGACACAAAAGCATGACAGTCTTTGTGAATAGTGTTCCAATAGAAACCGGATTCAAGTACCTTAGCAGCTGTACGGGTTGCACCGTGATGTCCGTCGGTTTCTCTAGAATGGCAATGGAGAAGGATATTTCGAATTTCCGTCTATGGGACACATCTCCTTATAATTCCATCTGCACAGATTTTGAAGAGAAATGGATCATCCCATAAATAATGTTTGACAATTGAAAAGAACCTTT
The DNA here is from genome assembly GCA_023374045.1 of Limonium bicolor. Lineage (NCBI taxonomy): Eukaryota > Viridiplantae > Streptophyta > Magnoliopsida > Caryophyllales > Plumbaginaceae > Limonium > Limonium bicolor. Next base: position 130,127,173 of record CM041781.1, read on the forward strand.
TTCACTGTTGATATGTCATATCAGCTGGGATGATCTTCCTAGCCATATAGTTAGCAATATCGACAAACCAAGGGCCTCCAGCCGTTTGGATTGCGAATACTGCCTCATCAGGGAAAGACTCATGGGTGGGTCTTTCGTCTTCTGGTCCCTCCATCCTTGACAAGTGATCAGCCACGACATTTGTATACCTTTCTTATCTCTTATCTCTATGTCGAATTCTTGCAAGAGAAGTATCCATCTTATCAACCTGGGTTTTGCATCTGCTTTGGCAAATAAATACTTGAGGGCAGAATGATCAGTATGAATAATAACCTTACTACCCAATAAATATGGACGGAACTTATCTAAAGCAAAGACGACTGCCAGCAATTCTTTCTCCGTGGTGGCATAATTTTTCTGAGCATCATTTAGAGTATGACTAGCATAATAAATGACTCTCAGAACTTTATCCAATTTTTGGCACAAAACAACACCCACCGCATAATCGCTAGCATCACACATGATTTCAAAAGGTTGGGACCAGTCGGGTGATACAACAATAGGAGCAGAAACAAGTTTTTCTTTAAACAAGTTGAAAGCTGCTAGACATTCATCAGAAAAATGAAATTTAGCATCTTTTGTCAGTAAAGTACAGAGAGGTTTAGAGATCTTGGAAAAGTTTTTAATGAATCTTCTGTAGAAACCAGCTTGTCCAAGAAAACTTCAGATACCTCTGACAGTAGTAGGAGGTGGGAGTTTTTCTATTACCTCAATTTTAGCGCGATCCACCTCAATGGGTTCGTTTGGGGACAGCTGCTCGGGGCTGCTGTTGGGTCCTGCTGCTGGAAATTAAGAAGCTGTCTCTGCTGATGGTTTTACAGAAGTTGTGAGCTGTTGATTTTGTGTTTGGTGGAACGTCTGCTGATGGTTTTAAAAAGCAGAGACAGTTGTTAGGTTCTGCTGCTGAAAATTGAGAAGTTGTCTGCTGATGATTTTACAGAAGCTGTTAGCTGTTGGTTTTGGGTGTTTGGTGGAAGCCTGCTGATTTTAGAAATTGGGAAGCTCCCAGCTGCTGGAAGTTGTCCCCAAACGAGGTCAATACCTTCTGAAGACACGTTATGTCCTAGCACAATTCCTTCTCAAACCATGAAGTGACATTTCTCCCAGTTCAGTACAAGATTTGTGTCTTCACACCTGGCCAAAATAAGATCGAGATTCTCCAGGCAAGTTTCAAATGTTGATCCAAAGACAGAGAAGTCATCTATAAAGACTTCTATACATTTTTCAATGTAGTCAGAAAAAATAGCCATCATACACCGTTGAAAAGTAGCTAGGGCATTACATAATCCGATTGGCATTCTTTTATAAGCATATATTCCATAAGGACAGGTAAAAGTAGTTTTATCCTAATCTTCTGGAGCAATTGGGATCTGAAAGTATCCTGAATAGCTATCTAGAAAACAATAGTAATCCTGACCTGCTAACCTTTCCAGCATTTGGTCAATAAAGGGCAGGGGAAAATGATCCTTACGTGTGGCAGTATTCAATTTCTTGTAGTCAATACAAACTCTCCAACCTGTAGTAGTGCGTTGAGGAATTAACTCACCCTTTTCGTTAGGAACTACAGTTATTCCTCCCTTTTTGGTACCACCTGTACTGGGCTCACCCACTTGCTATCTGAAATGGGATAAATAATTCCAGCGTCAAGTAGTTTTATTACCTCTTTTTGACCACCTCTTTTAGAACGGGTTGAGACACCTTGTGTTGTGCCAATGCTAAAATCATCTTCCATATAAATTCGATGAGAGCACATATCTGCCATATATTCTATGCTTCTTTGTTATTCCTTCTGCTATTGACCAACCGATAGCGGTCGTATGATTGCGTAGCACCCCTAATAGTTGTCTCTCCTGCACATCTGTCAATTTAGATGATATGATAATTGGTAAATCAGATGGCTCTTTTAGAAAAGTGTATTTTAAATGAGGGGGAAGAGGTTTCATTTCGACTGTAGGTGCTTTCTCAATGGAAGGCTTTGGTCTGACTGCATTCCTTTCTACTGGCTCGAATTTTTGTTGGTAGGTACGGAAATATGGTTGTCTCTTGTTTAACTCTTCAGCCATGAGAGCAATGTCAGGATTTTCATCATCAGTTTCACAAGATGCCATGAGACATCTTTCCAAAATCGTTTCTTCATCTTTGCTGAGGAACGTCTCCTGTACTAAAGAGTCAACAGTATCTATGGAAAAACAGATTTGTGAATCAGAAGGACGCTTCATGTTCCGGGTCATGTCAAAAACTACCTGTTCGTCACGAAGTCTCAAAATTATTTTACCTCCTTCAACATCAATTAAAGTACGGGCATTTCTCATAAAAGGTCTACCTAGAATTAGTGGAACATCTTTATCTTCTCAATGTCAATAACAATGAAATCAGCAAGAAAAATAAATTTGCCAACAGAAACCACTAAATCTTCAACTTTTGCTTTAGGGTAGATTATGGATCGATCAGCTAGTTGTAGCTGCACAGGAGTAGGAAAGCATTGACCTATACCTAATTCTTAAAGATAGATAAAGGCATTAAGTTAATACTGGCTCCTAAATCGCATAACCCGTTACCACAATTTATGTCTTCTACCGCGCAGGGAATGATGGGAAGACCTGGATCTCCCAATTTTGGTGGTAGCTTCTTTAAGTGTACTTCAGACACTCTTTTGGTTAATTTCACCGTGTCATTTTCCTGTAAAGATCGCCTGTTAGACAAAATATCTTTCATAAATTTTGCATAAATATGCATTTGTGTTAAGGCATCAGAAAAAGGAATATTAATAGTTAATTTCTTAAAAATGTTAAGAAATTTTCCAAATTGGTCATCCAAATTCTTTTTCTTTAATCTATCAGGAAATGGTATTGGAATATCATATGAAACCTGAGATGGTTTAATAGTAAGGGATGCATGGAAACTCCTTCTCCTTGGGAATTGTTACTTCTTTTTTTTTCAGATTGAGGATCTCTTTGTTCATCAGATTTCTTCTCAGCTTCAGGGGCATCGGATACCAGCTCTTTTCCATTTCTCAGGGTTATTGATTTTGCATGCTCCCTTGGATTTGGATCAGTTTGCTAGGGAGTGACCCTGTTGGTCTTTGAGCCAGTTGTTGTGAAATCTGACCTATCTGTCTTTCTAAATTTGTGGTTATAGTATCCTGATCAGCAACTTTCGCTTCTATCTCAGCAAATTTTGAATTTGTTGCCTGACCTTGTTTTAAAAGCTGGTTCATCATGCTTTTCAGTTCGCTCATATCTCCTTGTGAGTTGGTTGGCTGCTCCTGTTGTCGGTTGTATTGAGGTTGTCGGTTTCGGTTGAATCCTTGGTTGCTCGTCTGTGGCTCATAATTCCTCCATGGTTGTTGATTGCTCCTCCAATTGTTTTGGTTGTATGAGTTCGGATAAGGATTTCCTGGTCTGTTGTTAATTAAACTTACCTCCTCAAGGGTCCTATTGAAACCTGAACCATCGTAGTCTGGGGTTTCATGAGCTCCTCCACAGTTTTCGCAACAGGGAGTCAAATATGGATAAGTGGCCACCGCCTTCACAGCTTATTGTTGTGGTTGACTCAGCGTTAGTTTCTCCACAACTTTTGTGAGTGCAGCTAGTTGAGCAGATACATGATCCTGCGGGGGGATACTCTACATTCCTGTTTTTTCTTTGCTTTCACCTCTTCCCTTGTTTTTACACCATTGTCTGGTGCTGGCAGTCATGGTATCCAGTAGTTCAACTGCTTCTTCTCCGGTCAATTTCATAAAATTTCCTCGAGACGAGGAACTTAGAAATAATTTATTAGAATCATTTAAACCTCTAAAGAATGATAACACAAGTTCCTGGCTACTCATACCGTGGTGTGGGAATAATATCTGTAATTCTTTGAATCTATCCCATGAATCATAAAGAGACTCCCTGGTTCTTGATAGAAGTTTGTGATCTCTACAATTTTTCTCTTGTCTTGGACGGAGGATAGTATTTTGCCAGAAATTTGTTTGCTAATTCGGCCCAGCTGTGGATGCTGCTGGGTTGTAAACTTCTCAGCCACCTGGAGGCGCCATCTTTCAAAGAATAGGTGAACAATTGCAGACGGATGCGCTCGTTTAGATTTCCTGTTTTATTAAAAGTGTTACTGCTAAGAGAGATTTTGGTAGGTATTTATTGACACTTATGTACAAGAGATTAGACAGAATCATAGGAAAGAATCAAGAATGTGCCGGGTAACTTTTACCCGACACCAAGCACGGCAAAAACAAAAATAAAAGGAAACCTACTCAATCTATACGGGTAGCAAACAAAAACCGGTCAAAAGTAGCAAGAAAGAAAATTAAGACCAAGCAAGTTGAACCCTAGGGACTTGTATAGAAAATTAGTCCTAGCCTTGGTAATTACAAGTAAAGAGGGGGGGAAATGATAGAAATTCTAATTCTAATAAAAACTAACATAACTAAACGGTATTTACAATGGATTTATTCTTGATTAAGAGAGTAAAACCATCTAAGCATCAATGTGGACTCGAAATATAAACACAAGCCTTTGAATTAACCAACAATTGAAAGTGCCACTCTCTTGCTCCGAAACTGAAATACCCCAAACTTAGATATGGTGTTTAAATGATAAACTAAGATATAAGGAGGCGAAATAATGCATTGGAAACATTAAGAAACATTTCTAATCAAAGAAAATATAAGGAAACACCAAAAGAGCAGTTTAAGCAAAAACGTGCTCTAAGCTTGGAGAGACTTGGGAGAGTACCCAAATATTATTCTAAGACCTTAGTAATATCCTAATGGTCATTTTAAATCAATTACCAAAGAAAACCAAGCTTGAAAACAAGTTAAAACACAAAATGTGCTTTCAGGAGTCTTAAAGCACATTTTTGAAAAATTGTCTTGTAAATGAGTTTTGAATGGCTAAATGTCCATCATTACTCTTTAATTAACATGTGTGCTATATAGTATCACATTTGGAAGTCTACATCAATGGGAAATCAAAAATTTCACAACAATGTGCCTTGTTTTGTGAATAGTAACTTAATTAAGCTAGTTTATAACATAAGTCAATATAAGTGAGTTATTTGGTCAACAATGACTTAAGTACCCTTGTTACTTAATGGGGGGCTGGTTTTTCATAAGGTGAGTCACCACCTCTATGAGTCATTAAGCAAATAAGAAAGGAAATTAAAGGATAAAGCAAAAGTACTATTTACTTTTCAATATAAAGATCTCATTTTGACTCACCTCTCTCCTCATCTCTTCATTCTCCCTTGTTCCCATGATTTTCTTGCTCTCTCTCCCTTCTCCATTAACGTGAAGCATACCTCCATGCTAGCTCCACCTAGCCTTGCACACATCTTGCTCATTTTAGCTCCAAAACCAAACTAAATACATATATCTCTTAGTTAGCTCAAGCTCTTCCTTCCTATCTTTTCAAAACTTCAAGAGCTTCATTTTGGTGCCAAGTCAAACCACCATTAGAGGAGGAAATTCATGTTTGGAGACTCCATTGGCTTCTCCATTCTCTTAAGGTAAAGAAAGTGTAAGAAAATCTAGGTTTCCATCACTTTTCTTCATAACTGAAAATACATACTCATGAGGCTTCATTTTAATGCCTTGTTCTAGCTTGTTTTCTACTCTTCAAAGGATTGAGGAGGTCCTTCTTGCTTCATATCCAAGCTTGTCTTGAGAAACCAAGGTAAAACAATCACCTTAATACCTTAAAGCACATTTTTAACCTAGGGTTTGTTCCTTAGGGTTAATGTATTATCTAGCACTCATTGGAGTCATTGGATATTGGTTAGAACTTTGGCAAGGAGATATATATTGGTGACCGAGATTGAGCAAGGAAAAACCTAAGGAAGAAAGCTTTTAAAGCTTGTAAGAGAACAAGGTAAATTACTTACCTTAAGGTTTTTTGTTTAAGGGAATGGGAATTAGATATGAGATGAGTTTAGTAGAGAGTTTACATTAGAAAAGGTTATATATGACCTAGGAGAAACAATGACTATGTTTGTGAACTTGTGACTAAGGAGCAAATGAGAAAAAGAGATAGTTTAAGAACATCAAGGTGAATTACAAGAAGCATTTTATTTCAATGGGAGCCTTGTTGTGTGTATTCGCAGGTTGAAGGCAAATATATGAGGAAATTCAGTGGTTAAGATTATTGTCATTTAAGGGCCTAAGTGCCAAGCATTTAAGTTTATGCACTATATGATGATGTGGTGTAAATTGTGTGTTGAGGTGTTGTGATGAGAATTTGGGTGATTGATGGAAAAACCAAGTGTTAGGATGTGATATATGCTAGAGAACCCATGGCAAAATTGAAAGAAGAACTTGGGTGTTTAAGATGTTCTAAGAGAATTTAATGACTAAGGAAGTACTAGGAAGTTTTAGAGGTTGTCTTGATGAAAAAGGGGTGAGATAAAGTGTTTTAATGAGTTATAATGACTTAGGCATTGCTAGGAAGGATTTAGGAATCAAGAGAATGTATTTGAGTACTTAGGACTTAGGCAAATGTTGGTGAACAATTAGGAAGGAAATAATGTGTTGATGGATGGAAGTTTAAGCTTGTGAAGGAACTTTAAGTAAATGCATAAAAGAGTTTAGATGGTGAAAGATGCTTGGGAGATGATGTTATAGTGGTGGGGAAACATTTGGCATAGTGGTTACATTAGGTATGAACCACCACCTAGAAACCTAGTGGAAAACATTACAAGAGTTAGCATTATTACAAGGAAAATGCATAATAACTAAGGTGGATCTTGGTGAGTGATTTGATGTGTTTAGAGGAGGGCTTAAGGTGTATTTGAGGTGCCCAAATGAGGTTATGACATATTAGGATATATGAGGAGAAGTTTGGAGTTAAAAGAGAATTTAGAAACAAGGTTCCGGAGCCGACCGACCTTAGGACCGGACCTGCAAGGTCGGTCGAGCTCAAATTACACTACCGGAGAAAGTTTCTGGAACCGACCGAACTTGGGGACCGGACTTGCAAGTTCGGTCGGGCTTGTATTTTGTGAAGGAATTAAGTCTCTGGGATGGACCGACCTTGGGACCGGACTTGCAAGGTCGGTCATGCCTAGAATTTTGTACGGTAATAAGTCTCTGGAATCGACCGAACATGGGACCGGACTTGGGCAGTTCGGTCGAGCTTAAATTTCCCAAGGGGAAACTCTCCGGAATGGACCGACCTTGGGACCGGACTTGCAAGGTCGGTCGGGGTTGAATTTTCAAACGGTAATGTGTTCTGGAATGGACCGACCTTGGGTAAGGTCGGTCGGAAATTCGGTCGAGCCTAAAAAATAAAAAAAAAAAGAAATTTGAATTCTAAGAATGGTAACAGGTAATAAGGTATACCTTTGGTAGGGTGGTAATGATTAGGACCCTAAGAACTTAAGGGATTAAGTTAAGTTAAGTATAAATTTTAATGTTAAGGTTAAGTTTGTAAGCTAAGTGGCAAAGACTTGAGAGGTTATTGAATGGGAATCTTTAGGGACCAAGTGAGTTAAGTAAGGTGCAAATAACAAATGACCTAAGACGATGAATGATTTAGGTTTGTGAATTGGGACCCCGAAGAAGGTTAATCAAACGACGATCGACGGTGAGCGGTACAGTCTTTCTTGTGACCTGCTTGCTAACGAGGTGTCCCTCGACTTGTGTGCTATCTGTTTATTTGCTACGACTAAGACAAGATAAGGCATGCAACCGGTTATACTTATTCTCGATGTGAATGTGTTTATTTTACACTAACCCACGAGACTTGAGAATGTTGCTAACTAAGTTAAGTACTCAATGAGTTAAAGATAAGAAATAAGTATTGGCGATTGTTGGTTTTTACCCGTTAAGGTTTAACTACCACTTGATAAATAAGGCTTTCACTAACCATAACTTGGGGTGGGAGCGAGGAATCCGGAATGGTACCGGCACATGTGTATTGGGGGAGGTCGGTATCTGAATCAGATCCGACTTCCAAATAAGACTTGTCATTAGACTCGTCGCCTAGGGTCAACAAACCGACCCGACCACCCGGGCTACTGTTTGAGGTGGGAGGCACATTAAGGATGGGTGGGGGGATCAAGCCTACATCCCCAACAAATTAAGAAAGGTAACTTATCGTCGGATAGTGCACTGCTACGGCTAGGGTTAACCAAGCCCTACAAAGATAAGCGACCAATTAAGGGCTAACCAATCTAATAGTGGAGCGGTTGGCAATTGTAAGGTTAAGGAGATTGTGGATCTAAGGAGTTAAGAACTAACTCACTTATTAAGGGAACGCCTGAGTCGTTCATTTGCTAATGAGCTATTTATGTTCATTGTGGTTGTTGGTTTGTTGTGCTTCATATTATGCTTATTACGCTTATTATGCCTATCATGCTAATCAACTTCCATGCTATCGACAATTAGTCGTCGTATTAGCCCCGTTAGCTTGGGGGCCATGGGAGGGTCGTACCAGCATTCGTGCTGACCCCCTTGGGGGCTGTTTTTACACTTGCAGGTAAGCGGCCGATGAAGTCACACCATGAGAGTAGGAGCGGGTAGCTCTAGGTGGGACTTTATTTTGGGTACGGGTAGCGCCTGTGCACCCGTCAGTTTGTAGTTGAATCTGAGCTTGTGAAATGTTGTATGGTTTTGGAGAATACTTTAAACTCGGTTGGTGTATACATTGTGGATATATGATTGTAAATATTTAAGTAATGGTATTTCATGTTGGTTAGACCGTAGCAAGGTTCTGGTGATAGTTATTTCCGCTGCGACGTTTAGATATTAATTGTTAAGAAGCGATGAACACGACTGGCTTAAAATGGGGTGTTACAGAAACGAAAACCAAGAGACTCATCCCTATTAACAAATCGAGCATATATCATGCCACGAAATGAACAAGGAAATGGAGGAAGAGGGATTAATTCTCACTCTTACAACTAACCCTTAATTCATAAGAAGAGAATAGGAAGATCATTAAGAGTGTCTAACCTATTCTACTCTTGGACTTCTTTTCCTCAAGTAAAATTTGCATGAAAAGAACAAGAGATCAACCAATTCTCTTTCAATAAGCACCCTACTCTTAATAAACTTGAAAATTATATTAAGAACCACATTGTTTTACAAAGAAGAGTTTCATCCCAACCAAGAACAGAAGGGATTACTACTCAATCACCATGAATTGAAGAAGGAAATACAAGGAGAAGGGAGAGTTTTGACATAGCCTTCACCCTCTAAATCTTCTTCCAAATCTTCTTCTTCTCCTCTTGAATGGTTGTGCAGCAATTCCTCAGTTTAAATGTGTCTATTCTATGGAGTATGTGTGTGTAAAAATGATGGATTGGATGCCAAAATTCGCAGCCCCTCATGCCCTTTTATAGACAGAAAATCTTCACGTGCCGGATCCCATGCCGGGTAGAAGTAATCCGGCATTAGGATTAAACACGTGCTTTTCAGTAACGGTCGAAACCGCTTTGGCGCGAAGAGTCACTTATGCCGGACAGATTCCATCCGGCATCATACCCGGCATCGCGTATTTGGATAACGGTAAATAACCGACATCTTTTGGTAAACAGGCGCATCTTTTTCTTATGCCGGATACAACATACCCGGCACCATGTCCGGCGACCCATTTCTGCTGTGTACTTGAGCCGTGCATGAGAGGTCCGGCTCCATATCCGGCAAGGTTCGGTTTTTGATGAAAAACTTGCTCCTTGCATGAAAAACACTAAGAGCATTAGTCTGAACATATAATATGACTTCTTATATAAAATAATGCAAATATCACATATTATAACCTTATTTTAACTAATAATACTACAAACTAGCTTATAAAATATGATAAGTCTACGGCTTATCAAGGCCCTACACTTACTTTTGCTAGTCCTCGAGCAAAATTAAATCAGGAAAGAGTAACTACTTGTGCACAAAACAAATAAACTTTAGAATGGCAATGAGATATTTCTTTCCTAACTACTTGACTCTCAATCATAAGCATCACTTAATCTTTCTCATTCTATCAATAATATACAAGTGGGTAAATAGTAAAAAACATTCAATCTCAAAAACTGAACAAGAACTCATGGGCTATTTTGTATAAGGGATTTTTTTCTGTTTTTTGCATCTCTCCTTCTTCCGGTTTCCAACATTCAGCTCTATTTTTCAAGAGTTTCTAAATGTGGCCAAGACTCTCATCAATGTTTTTTTATATTGTTCAGCCCTATTTTCAAGGGTTTCTGAATCAACCATGATTTTTTTTTGCATTTTAAAAAACGGGGAATTTAGGAGAAAAACAAAAGGAAAAACTCTCAATTCTTGCTTTTATTTTGAGGCACTTTTGCAAGCTCATAATGCTTCATATATTTTTTTGGAAGAGGTTTTCTTCTCCTTTTTTTTCTTCTTTTTTCGAAAGCTTTTTTTCTTCTTCTTTTTTTTATCACCCTTTTCTAAGATATTCACCCATAAGAATTGAACTATTGTTGAAAAGGAAAGAAAGATATATTACCCAAAAGTAGATCAAGGACAAAAATAGAAGTAAGGTCATATACTCATGTTAACAAAAAGAATCATGAAGTGAGAAATGATATCTAAGGGTCATTACAAAGCTTACCTTTTAAGAGAACAAATATTTAGCCTTCCCTAATGTCAACTTTAATCAGAGACATACAAAAAGCTGAGTAGAAGGTTAATAAACTTAAAACTTATTATATTGGATAAACTAGACATGCTATGAATGTTTTTTTAAGGGGGAGTCCCCCTGCCCTACACTAGGCAGGAACACTGTCCCCAGTGTGTAATAAAGAAGTAAAGAAATAAAAAATAAAAATTAATAGCAAAGAAAGAACACAACTTCCCTGGAAGGTGTACGTGGGAATGTGAAAGGCCCTACACTTGGCCTTTGGCGACATAGCAGCATTTTGTAATTTGTAGTGGCATCAACTCCTTCGAGGTGGAATCATTGAAAATAAGATCCACAGAGTTGGAAGTCTTACACTCAGGGCTTAGATACTTCTTCAAGCGGGAACCGTTGACTTTGTCGTTCACCTGTAGAAGTTTCAAGTTCGAAAGCACAAAATCAGTCTTGGAAGTGATAGTGAAAGGTCTAGCCTAATGAGATTTCAACTTTCCCGGAAAAAGTCGAAGGCGAGAATTGTAGAGGAGGACTTGATCACCCACATGAAAATCACGTGGAGAATAGCTTGGTCATGAATCTTCTTACTACGCTCTTTATATAGCTGGGCATTCTCGTAAGCGTTGTGGCGTAATTCTTCTAGTTCAGATAACTGGAAGTTCCTTTTGACACCTGCTTTCTTCATGTCAAAGTTGAGTGCTTTGATGGCCCAGTAGGCCTTATGCTCAAGTTCCACGGGCAAGTGACAGGCTTTTCCAAACAGAAATACCCCGAACTTAAATATGGTGATTATATTATTCTAATATAGTATTTAAGGGCCTAATAGTGCCTAAGTAATTTTTGGTAAAGAAAATAAATCCAAAGGAATGAGAAAAACGCTTAGAAAGCGGAAAACGCTAAAATGAGCGTTAAATAACCATAGGAGGTACGAGACCTCGGTTATAGTATCGTAAGGATTCCTAAGGCTTATTCATGCCTAAGTAGTATACGGGAGTGATTCCCGAAGAAACCGGAACCAAGAAATGTATTAAAACGCTAAAAGAACTTTAGCTCACGTTTTTCGAGGAAACCCGAAAACGTGACTTTAAGTGGTCAAACAGACCCGTAAAAATTATAAATCATTAAATAATAATTATTAAGCATTTATGGAAGCTTAATAGCCAATGAAAATAAAGAAACGAGAAAATTCCGGAAAACGGGCCGGTTAGTGAATAGTATCAAAACCGGGAAAAATAACAAGCGTTTTCTGTAAAAGACGAAAAACTGCTCCAGCTTAACAGTAAAAGGGGGCCAGTTTTTTATAGAGTATTAATACTCTCTTATACACATGTAACTAGCTAGCAAATAATGAGTCAAAAAGCAAAAGAGGAATAAAAGGTAAAAAGTAACTTACTTTCCTCTCTCCCCTCACTTCTCTCTTCTCTCTCCTTCCCTCCTTCCTTCTCCATCGTTTTCTCCCTCCTCTCTCTCTCTGATTTGGGCACCGATTTTGAAGCCTCCCATGGCTTCCATGGCAACTCCAACTTCAACCTCATGCTCCATCCACATGTAAGCTCCAAATCAAAAACAAAATACATATTTGAACTCCCTCATCCTCCTCTATAATTCCCTCTTTTCAAAATTCAAAAAGGAGGAGTTTCATCTCCATGGGTTTTCCCCATTTGAAGAGAAAAGCACACCATTGTGGAGCTTGGAGTCCCCTCTTTCCAACAAGGTAAAAATCTCCATGAAAGACCTCACTTTTCTCCATCTCTTGGCTTGGCCGATTTTTGGTCTCTCTTTCTTACCTTGTTTTTCCTCTTGTTTTGGAGCTTTGCTTCAACCCTCCAATGGTGGTGAGAACACCTTCTTGAACCAAGGGCTAAACCCCTCCTAAAGCACTCCAAAGGTAAACCCTAGAATTTGTATTTTTAAACACTTCAATGAATTAGTGTTGTTATGAGGGTTAGTAGATTAATTATGTTCTTTCTTTGTGTAATTTGGGCGTTGGGATGGAGTTTGGTAACTCCATCCCCCAAAAAATCGATTTGAACAAGAAAAAGAGGAAAGAGGAGAAATGGAAAAGAAATGAAGGAATCAAAAGCTCAGGGTAAGAGCTCCTTCCTAATGTTAAATTATTGCATTAGAGTAATGGGAATGGGTAAAATATTTAAAGAACCCAAAACATTGTACTAGTATTGAGAATTGTGAAGTTTGAGTATTTAAGAGCAAGTATGTGGATTGTAGGCCTTAGAGCCAAATAATTGTATATGAGTATGTGTATTGTGAATTGAGGAAGTATTGGGGAATTTATATTGTAATGAGTGCTGGTAGGACCCTTGTATGAGTGTGGCTAAAATAGGAATCATTTTGGTGATAATGGGTATGTGTGGATAAGTGAGAATTGTAGGTGGACTATGGCGAAATTCCGGTAGGAATTAGGTATTTAAGGATGACTTGGTGAATGGGAGAACCAAGGTATGTATTGGGATTAGTAGAGATGTTTAGTAGCTATGGGATGGTAATTGTAGTATGAGGAATAGGAAGTGTAAAATCTGTAGCAAAGTGTATAAGAACACATGGGAGAAGTTAAGAGAATTTAATGTGCAGGATTTTGGTAAGATGAGTGTTGGAACTTGGGTATAGGTAGTGCAATGGGTTGGAAATGAATTGGTATGGTAAGGAGAGGTATTTAGAATGCTAGGAATGGCATTGGTTGAGAGAGTATTGGATGGGAGAAGTGAATTGTAAAATCTGTAGCATGGGTGTAACAAAAACTGTTACATGTGTTGTAGAGGAAGTAAGAAAGTTGTGTAAGTTATTTGATGGATTTAGTAATGGATTTGGTGGATGAATTAAGGTATTTTAGGAAGCCTAACTAGTGCTAAATCATGTGGGATTACATGTAGGAAGATTGGGGAAGAAATGGGTAAGAAGAGAAAAGAAAAACAAAACCTGTAGCAATGTTCTGACTCCGTCCGACCCAGAGGGTGAGTCGGACGTGGGTCGGACAGGGCTTAATCAACAAAAATAAAACATTCTGGAATGGTCCGACCCAGGGCCGTGAGTCGGACATGGGTCGGACGTGCAAAATTTTAAAGTGTCGAAGTTTCTGACTTCGTCCGACCTAGACGGTGAGTCGGACGTGGGTCGGACGGAGCTTGGACACGAGACCGAAACCTTCTGGAACGGTCCGACCCAGAGGGAATGGGTCGGACGGAATAGTGCTGGGTCGGACAGGGAGAATTTCTGAGATGAGAATCTACTGGAACGGTCCGACCCAGGGCTTGGGTCGGACGGTGGGTCGGACGGCCCTAACTTATAAAAAAAATAAAAATATAGTAACATAGTAATCATATGTATGTATGTATGTGTGTTGGTAAGTACATGAATAAAGGACCTTAGTATTATACCATTAATGTGACAACAATGGTGAAGAAGTAAGTATGGGAGTAGGAAAACAAGTATGAAAAGTAATGAAGTAGGTTGAGAGTATGAGAACATTAAGTATACCGGGATAACGGGGTAAGTACGGGAATAGTAATTATTTGTGTATCGTAAGAGTATAGTATTAATAATCATGTTTGAAATATTATCAGTGGTACAAGTACGAACCATGGAACAAGGGAACACATGGTAAATCTAACTCCGGTGAAAGGTATGATTTCCTCATGCCCCGTATGCTAACCGAGTTACGTTGATTTGTATGTTGTATGCCGGCTAATCAAGACTAAAGCATGAAAATGGTTTATTGCCTTCATTGTATGTCTTGATGTATGTTGTGTGAGCTAACCTTTCCTGATCGATGGTGTGGCTTCATTTAGTGCGTAGTACGACTAATAGATGAGTTTTGTTGTGTAGAGGCTCGTAGTAGAAGCCATATTGTGAACCAATGGAAACGTAGCAACGCACTAAAGTATCGAATCAATAAACGATAACGCAACCCAACGAACTCACTAGAATGTGAGAGAGTGTACGGGAGTAATAACCTTCCGATAACGGTAGGAGAAACAAAATGAATAATCTACCAACAAAATGTGGAGGAAGTATATATGTAACCTCTATTAGAGGAATTAATCTTGGTGCAAAACATGAACCATGAGAGTAGTAAAGATTGATGAGGGATCTCCAAACCCCTTAGTAATTAGTCGACCCATTATGAGAGGACCCGACTGATGTAAGTATGCCCCGAACGAGAGAGTATTCGATATGTTGGGGAAACCCTTAAATCTGAGGATACTAGACGGTGGTAATTCCCTAAGCTAACAGAGGTTATCGAGAGAGATACTCCTAGGCTAAACCATGAGGTTGTATTGTGCTCTGAGAGAAGAGTGTTGGGAATTCGTGTAGTCCGGTAGAACGGACATTTGAGTATTTGAGGAGCTAAGCGTATAGCCCTCGTATTGTAGGTCCGGTGGCGAGTCTTGAGTATGACTCCGCCCAGAGGCCAAAGTAATGAGTATTGTGTATGTATGAGTAAGGTAATGAGTATCAAGTAAGAAGCAAGTATGAGTATGTAAGGAGTACCGAGTATGAGTACGTATGAGTAAGTATCGAGTATTGAGTATGTAAGAGTAAGTATGGAGAATCGAGTAGTGAGTATGCACTAGTATAGTAATGAGCACAAAGTAAGGATCGTGTACGAGTAGGGTATTGAACACGGAATGATGAGTATGCAAGAGTAAGGAGTAAGTAGGAGTAGAGTAACGAATATCGAACACAGTACGAAAAGTAATGAATGTATAACAAATACGAATGGTTGACTATTGAATTGTCTTTCTTAGTAAGTAATGCACTTGTGTGTTTATGTAGGTTTTGATGTATTGTGGTAGTATGAGTATGTATGTATGCATGTAAAATGAACTCCATGTATATTCGACCCAAAGTAGTCGGTGTACCGCGGTTAGCACGCGGTATATGCGGATTTCATATGCAGCGTAAGCTGACCCCCTCGGGGGACCCTTTTTAGTGTGCAGGTACCGAAGCTGTTCACCGTTCGAGAGAGTAGGACGGGGACTGCTACGTAAGCATGGGTAGTTGTATAGTAGGGATCGGTACTTGTATGGTAATGCGGATTTGGAAGCTTAAACTGTATCGGTAATTTGAGGACTGTAGTATACTCGGTATAATATTGTATTGGAGTTGTAATTGGATTATGGATCAGTATGCAATGGGAAGTATTGTATGGTGTAGAGTACTCGGTATATTCATAATCATCAGACCGATAGTATGTATTATTGTAATCCGCCTTGTTAGTCACGTGGGTGACTAACGGCATTGTACACCCGCCGTTGAGTAAGTAATATCCGCTGCGAAGGTAAGTATTTGCACAGTAATGACGGTATTAGCGGTAGGGGTGTTACAAAAAGTGGTATCAGAGCGAAGTATCGCTCTGATGGATGAAATACCGAGCTTAGGTAAATACCGAGTTAGGAAGTAGAGACTTAGGGCTAAGGGTTGAGTGCTAGTGTGCGAGGACGCTAGATAGGGATTTCCAGTGTGACCTGGATACCTACAGTAACCATACCCTCCCTCCGCGTCCCCCGTTGTAAGTTGGGAGAAGAACGCCAGAGAGATTGGAAAGACCTCTCACACTCGGGTAACACCGATCTGGCAGTTGCTAGTAAACTTTATTAGAAAGGAACCTGTCATACGGTAGAGTCCAAGAACTGGAAGTCCCGAAGACGGTTCCGTTGAATGACAAGGACCGCACTAATGGCGGAGGAATGAGGATCCTAAGCACAAGGATAATGGAATTTATGGCACCATGGGGTGACATGCTTCGCAGTCGCGAGAACCATGTGTAGCCAGCAAGAAGAGAAGCACAGTCGCGCAATGAAGCAAGGAAAATGGAGTAGCAAGCCGAGACAAGAGAGTCTACGGACCGTAATCTTTGATGATACAACAACGGTATACAAACCGACTAAGGAGTTAGTCGAGGTTGGATTAACACCAAACCTACATGCCAAGAGGCTGTAATAACCAAAACAACATAGTTCAGATAACTATGAAGGAAATCGTAACACATACACCTATAGGACCACAACCTGGTTCCTAAGGATAAGACAGGTCTTGTAACCACACTGAAGGTGTGAGACACCGGATGGACGACAACCACGTCAAGTACACTGAGAAGCGACTCAGGAGGTCGATCACCAAGATCAAAGGATCAAATGAAGACCTAATAAAACCACCAATTATGGATGGAAACGATACCGCCACGGTATGCGTTAACCGAAAAAAACAACCTACCCGCGCACTTGCCCAGGGCAAGTGCAGCAACTACAAGACGATTGGAATACTTCTAACAAACTGTAGATACTTGTCAAGTACCGCTATGACGAATGGAGCAAATATAGGATCACCAATCCTAAGGATGTTAAATAACTAACCCTCGGGAAGGCCTAACGGCACGACCATTGTATTAAGGACATACCAATCAGCAAGAAGCTGAACCTGGTCAAGACCGCAAACATGGCAACGCCATGAAGAATTCCTTTTTAACACTGCTGAACTGTTATTTCAAAACCCAAAATTTTTCCTTCAAAATCACAAACTCTTCTTTTAAACCTTGGATTTTAAAACCAAACAGACGGAAATGCGGTGAGTATCATAGAATGATACAAGAGGAGTTGACAATAGAATACTTCACCTAGGCGTGTGACGAACATTACTAGTGTACCCAAATACGGGATGTGGGACGACCGCACTCGAAGGAGCATGCGGGCCTGACAGATAGTTAGGTAAGTGGTAACGTGCCAAGACGGTACCCCACGTATGTATACATGTAGTGTACGAAACACGGGAAGTAGTCAACTCTATTCTATGGACCATAAGTAAATTTAAAACAGAACAGTTGGATATCTCAACCGAACAAAGGAAACTCAGACAAGTTACAAGCTAAGGAGTCAAGAACCTACTACAGGAGGATGCTTAAGAGTTAAAGGCGCGAGAAGCACCAACAACTGAATAAAGACATTGGACATGTCTCAAAATATATTAAAGTAAAACATGATGACTGGAAGGAATACCCAGTCCAAACAAGTAAGGCAAATGCCAAACATTAACACAACAATGTTCAATGAACGGGATAGAATTCCCAGAACAACTACCACAAACACACAGGGTGATCATACAAGGTACCAAAAAATACCAATCACCACCAAAAGAAATACCAAACTGGTAAAGACATAAGAAAGAAACACCAAGGGTCTACCCTAAGAACGGGAGACGTTATAACCCTCAACGGATAACTCAGATCCATAACCGCAAGGGTAGGACGACAAATGGACATACTCATAAATGTCAGCCAGATGCTGCCATATAACCAGTACTACCCTGGAGCAATCCATAAAGGGTATCAAGTCAACACAGTTGAATGAAATATCGTGGTAAAAACACCACAATTGGAACGAACACACGGTTAGAACACCGAAGGGATCCCACTGACAGGGGATACCCCAAATTAATTAATGGTATCGATCAATGCCAAGATACAAAAGGGGCTCCACCAAACGGAAGCGTGATGTGATGATCTTGTCAGGGAGCCCAGTATCACCTCCAAACCCAGCGATGGGTTAGGGAGAAATAATCACTTGGAAACAACCTATGGTGAGCAGAGCTCTAGGCAATATGGCTAGTAGGCCATAAAACTGTTACCATACACAACCCAACGGTTGCAAAACCATTGCGAACCATATGGAAGGTTGTCAAGGACGACACCAGATAAAGAGTAACAACAGATGAATGAGAACGCCCCTCATAAATGTGAGACCGCAAGAGCGGTGAACACATGGATCCCAGGAAGGGGATACCATCAGTAACTGTTGGGAAATATAATCCTGTCAGAACTACTGATGTAGTCAAGCTTGACCATGCATTATTGTCAAGCCATGTGAAGTAAGTTTCAACAGCAATTGTTGACAACCGAAGAGTAACCGGTTTAAAACCAAGATGCTCAGGGAGCTCAGTAAAAAATAAAGGAATACCATATTCGGTATTAACAAATACATGGGAAACTCATTGTACGAATGATAGAGATGCATGAGCTGAAGCTAGCAACAGTGGATGCCATGTAAACCAATACTATGGAATCTGTAAGAACATGGTGCACAACAGGCGACCAATGTATATGAGTAATCACTAATGCTATGGGAATTGGTAATTCGAGATAGTGGACAGACCGGGCAACAAGCCAGGAGTCCGCACGAAATGATGAAACACCACCTGAAGGAGTAACATAATTCCTATTGCGATCTCATAAGAGAGTTACTGCCAAGCGTTTACGCCTCTGCACTCTGTAGGACTGAGTGTTTTGGTATTGCACTTGTGTAGTCAACGATCTAGTGGGATAGCTAAGGATATGGAGAACGTAAGTAGTGGTAAATTCTTCCTTTCACCAGTAAACATGGCATAAGCCAGTCAAGCAAAAGCTTAGAAACAAACCGTGCGGCCTAAGGCCAAAGAGCACGAAGAGTGTGAAACACACCAACAATCACAAGATGTGAATTCCATTGGAATAAAAGCGAAAGGGGACTTAAGAAAGTCACAAGGACCGACGCATGGAAAATGCAAGGTCATACAAGTAAAGAACACTTGTAATGAACCAGAGAAACTGGTGTAGCTTAGAAGCTACTAACGACAGAGGAAGCACTACAACTAAGTAGTGACTTAACCTCAACCGACAATAAGTCGGAGAAACCAAGTGAATGATCACTGCAAACACAACAGTATGTATATAGATTGCCAGAGAGCTGGTTATGAATCTAAAACTCATTAAGTTCACGCACGGTAAAAGAATACCACGCGAGATGGAACAGGCCTTATCCCCACAATAAAAGGGATAAAAGGTGTTGTATAGCACATTTGAGATAACAAGAAGGGCGAATAACCCAAGTTATCAGGGTCGCGCAGCAGAAGCTAGTGGGCCAGAATTCTAAGTGAAGTACACTTAGTGAATAAAAGGTTAATCGTTAATGCCTTAAAGCCATTCAGGCTAGAACTAAACCCGGTTAAGAGTTAAATAACTCCGATGAAAATTCTTGATGCAGGGACTAACCGATAGTACGGTTAAGACCCGTCGATCAAGGAACATTGTATAATAGACCGCATGGAAACTGAACCACTCCATGACGGCTGAATGCCTTCGACCAATGTCCAATGTTGACACATGGTAGATTACGTGGGCGTAATCCTTTTAAGGGGGGTAGAGCGAAAATCGCGAAATGTATGTTTTACGTGATAGGTGCGTAAACTACAATGCGCATAGCGCAAGAGAATTCGTTTTGATGGTTGATACTTATGTTACATAAACATTTGTATTCACTCATCGTGTAATTATGGTAATTTGGGAAGTAAGTATAGGAAAAGGAGTAGAGAAACTCCAGGGTAATGAGAAACCCGATTGGTAATAGTATGAAGAATGAGTATGTATGGGAGACTTGAGGAGTATAAATCGGTACGGAACCGACGTATGTAATGAGTATGAATCGGTGTACAAACCGATGTATTTTATGAGTATAAATTGGAGTATAGCAAATTAATGGGATATTATACCTTGAAGTCAAAGTATAGCAGTTGGAGAAGAGTAGCAATAATTGATGAAATGATTAGTAAGTAAGTAAGTGAATCATATGAATTGGAAAATGTATGTGTATGATTATGAGTAGCAAGATTAAAAAGATAGAAAACGAAATAATGTTTGACAATCTGTCTGTTGTATTGAGGAGGGAAGTGGAACTTGATTTGCTAGCGATCAAGGGAAGCCGAACACAAATTGGGGTGGAAGGATAATTCAACACCAATGCTGATCACACTGTGGTTGAAGGACTCTGGAAGCTCCCCTAAGTGGTCACAATAATAACACTAGTATAGGCATGATCATCATAAATTGAAATTGGGAGATGTATGCAAAGTTTTCAAAATGAATTTCCAAAACTAATTTGGTACAACGTTTTCTTCAAACTCGAGAATGAGAATCGTTTTAAAACCGCTCCCACGGGCGCTAGTGGATCTTCCATGCCTAGGCACGGGTATCCGGTCGAAACCATAGGAGGTGAAGCTAGTTTTGAGTCTGTGGAAGTGTAGAGTAGTTTGAAACCACTACACCGGGTGTACGGTAACAGTGGTGTTTTGTATTTTTCCAAGGGCACTGGGGCAGTGTAGTCCCGAGTAAGTATGAGTAAGTATGAGTAAAGTATGAGTAAGTAAGTATGAGTAAGTGCCTGAGGATCTCTATATGTGCAAATGAATTTGATCAGAACCAAAGGACCGTAGAGCCAGAAAGCGTAAGTGCTCAAGTCATGACGGCCGTGAACCAGAAAGCGTAAGTGTTCAAACGTGACCGGTACCTGAGGGATCACTCTCCATTGGGGGAGGATTGTACCTAATTGTCTGCGGATGGACCCCCTTGGAGAGGAGTAAAACGGATATTTTTGATTGCTATGCATGCAGTGACATGCTGTTTGGATGCGTAGTATGCATCATGTCAGACATTTGGAGTTTGACAAGTTATATGTAGAGGTCATAACCTTAGCATAGAGTATTGGTACAAGTAACAATATTAGATTCACCAACTTTGAGGGCAAAGTTCTTTAAGGGGGGTAGATTGAAATACCCTGAACTTAAATATGGTGATTATATTATTCTAATATAGTATTTAAGGGCCTAATAGTGCCTAAGTAATTTTTGGTAAAGAAAATAAATCCAAAGGAATGAGAAAAACGCTTAGAAAGTGGAAAACGCTAAAATGAGCGTTAAATAACCATAGGAGGTACGAGACCTCGGTTATAGTATCGTAAGGATTCCTAAGGCTTATTCATGCCTAAGTAGTATACGGGAGTGATTCCGAAGAAACGGAACCAAGAAATGTATTAAAACGCTAAAGACTTTAGCGCACCGAGGAAACCGAAAACGTGACTTAAGTGGTCAAACAGACCCGATTATAAATCATAATAATTAACTTTAGCGCATTTCGAGTTGAGCGTGTTTAAGTGAAGATAAAAAAGTAAAATTAATAATAAAGATAATAAGTAATAATAAGTTAGAGATAAAAAAATGAAAATATAAAAAGCCAATGAAAATAAAGAAACGAGAAATTCCGGAAAACGGGCCCGGTTAGTGAAAAGTATCAAAACCGGAAAAATAACAAGCGTTTTCTGTAAAAGACAAAAAACTGCTCCAGCTTAACAGTAAAAGGGGGCCGGTTTTTATAGAGTATTAATACTCTCTTATACACATGTAACTAGCTAGCAAATAATGAGTCAAAAAGCAAAAGAGGAATAAAAGGTAAAAAGTAACTTACCTTTCCTCTCTCCCCTCACTTCTCTCTTCTCTCTCCTTCCCTCCTTCCTTCTCCATCGTTTCTCCCTCCTCTCTCTCTCTGATTTGGGCACCGATTTTGAAGCCTCCCATGGCTTCCATGGCAACTCAACTTCAACCTCATGCTCCATCCACATGTAAGCTCCAAATCAAAAACAAAATACATATTTGAACTCCCCTCATCCTCCTCTATAATTCCCTCTTTTCAAAATTCAAAAAGGAGGAGTTTCATCTCCATGGGTTTCCCCATTTGAAGAGAAAAGCACACCATTGTGGAGCTTGGAGTCCCCTCTTTCCAACAAGGTAAAAATCTCCATGAAAGACCTCACTTTTCTCCATCTCTTGGCTTGGCCGATTTTGGTCTCTCTTTCTTACCTTGTTTTTCCTCTTGTTTTGGAGCTTTGCTTCAACCCTCCAATGGTGGTGAGAACACCTTCTTGAACCAAGGGCTAAAACCCCTCCTAAAGCACTCCAAAGGTAAACCCTAGAATTGTATTTTAAACACTTCAATGAATTAGTGTTGTTGTAACACCCCATCCAAAGCCTATCGTGGTTATCGCAAACTGAACACTTAATCGAATACGTCGCAGCGGAAATAAATAACACCTGGACCTTGCCACGGTCTGATCGTTAGAATATACCGGCTTTAACGTTTACAATACTTATCAAAATACTTATCCAACTCAAAACATCAACATTCACAACACACACAACCAACCGAGTACTAGTATCTTAAACATAATCTCAAACTTACATCAGTTTAATATAAACAGTCGGGTGCACAGGTGCAACCCGAACTCAAAATAACATCCCACCCTAAGTCTAACCGCTCCTACTCTCATAGTGCGTCCTCATGGGTCTCTTACCTGCAAGTGTAAAAATAGCCCCCGAGGGGGTCAGCACGAATGCTGGTACACCCTCTCATGGCCCCAAGCTAACGGGGCTACGACGACTAATTGTCGATAGCATGGAAATTGATTACATACACAAACATAATATGAAGTGCAATAACAATAACCACAGATGAACATAAATAGTTCACAAACAATGAACGACTCAAGCGTTCCCTTATCAAGTGGGTTAGTAACCCCCTCCTTAGTCCTCATTTCCTTAATCTCAGTTCCTTACCTTACCTTAATCTTAATCTTAATCTCAGTATACAAACCTTTCCTGGAAGGATTGGTTGTAGCTTAATTCGAACCTGGGATTTAGGTGATCCCACCGCACCATCTTAATGCCACCTACTCTGGACGGGAGTCCAGCGTAGCTGAGCCGGCAACCGGCCCTAGGCTACAAGTCCGAAGACAAGTCCTTAAGCGGAGGGCGGATCTGATTCAGATACCGCCCCCTTTTTCCTTAGCATGCATGACCGGAGATCGGTCCCGGGTTTCCTCACTCAAGTTCCAGTTAGTAGAAATCTTAAACATCGTGTGCTAGCTAAGCCTTAAAGGGCATTAACCAACAACCATCAAACTTAACTCTTCTCCTTAACTCAGTAAGTACTAAACTTGGTTAGTAACCATCTCAAGTCTCGCGGGTTAGTGTAAAGATAACACAACACAACGACAACAAATATAACCGGTTGCATGCTTTATCTTGTTTTAGTCATAGCAATTAAACAGATAGCACACAAGCCGAGGGACACCTCGTTAGCAAGCAGGTCACAAGAAAGATTGTACCGTTCACCGTCGATCGTTGTTTGATTATCCTTCTTCGGGGTCCCAATTCACAAACCTAAATCATTCATTCATTTTTAGGTCATTAGTTATTTGCACCTTACTTAACTCACTTAGTCCCTAAAGATTCCCATTCAACAACCTCTCAAGTCTTTGCCACTTAGCTTACAAACTTAACTTTAACATTAAAATTTATACTTAACTTAACTTAATCCCTTAAGTTCTTAGGGTCCTAATCATTACCACCCTACCAAAGGTATACCTTACTACCTATTACCATTCTTAGAATTCAAAATTTCTTTCTTTTTTTATTTTTAGGCTCGACCGAACTTCCGACCGACCTTACCTAAGGTCGGTCCATTCCAGAACACTTTTCCGTTTGAAAATTCTACCCGACCGACCTTGCAAGTCCGGTCCC
Source organism: Limonium bicolor (assembly GCA_023374045.1). NCBI lineage: Eukaryota > Viridiplantae > Streptophyta > Magnoliopsida > Caryophyllales > Plumbaginaceae > Limonium > Limonium bicolor. Next base: position 130,151,190 of record CM041781.1, read on the forward strand.
AAGGTCGGTCCATTCCCGAGAGTTTCCCCGAGGGAAATTTAAGCTCGACCGAACTTGCCAAGTCTGGTCCCATGTTCGGTCGATTCCAGAGACTTTCTCGGTAGTGTAATTTGAGCTCGACCGACCTTGCAGGTCCGGTCCTAAGGTCGGTCGGCTCCAGAACCTTAATTCTAAATTCTGTTTTCAACTCCAAACTTCTCCTCATATATCCTAATATGTTATAACCTCATTTGGGCACCTCAAATACACCTTAAGCCCTCCTCTAAACACATTAAATCATTCACCAAGATCCACCTTAGTCATTATGCATTTTCCTTGTAATAATGCTAACACTTGTAATGTTTTCCTCTAGGTTCTAGGTGGTGGTTCATACCTAATGTAACCACTATGCCAAATGTTTTCCTCACCACTATAACATCAGCTCCCAAGCATCTTTCACCATCTAAAACTCTTTTATGCATTTACTTAAAGTTCCTTCACAAGCTTAAACTTCCACCCATCAACACATTATTCCCTTCCTAGTTGTTTACCAACATTTGCCTAAGTCCTAAATACTCAAATACATTCTCTTGATTCCTAAATCCTTCATGGTGATACCTAAGTCATTATAAGTCATTAAAACACCTTAATCTCACCCTTTTTCATCAAGACAACCTCTAGAACATCCTAGTACTTCCTTAGTCATTAAATTCCCTTAGAACATCTCAAACACTTAAGTTCTCCTTTAAATTTTGCCATGGGTTCTCTAGTATATAATACATCCTAACACTTGGTTTTCTCCATCAAACAACCAATACCACACAAATTCTCATCACAACACCTTAACACACAATTTACACTAAAACTTCACCACATCATCATATAGTGCTTAAACTTAAAATGCTTGGCACTTAGGCCCTTAAATGACATAATCTTAACCACTGAATTTCCACATATATTTGCCTTCAACCTGCGAATACACACAACAAGGCTCCCATTGGAATAAAATGCTTCTTGTAATTCACCTTGATGTTCTTAAACTATCTCTTTTTCTCATTTGCTCCTTAGTCACAAGTTCACAAGTATTGTCATTGTTTCTCCTAGGTTTTATATAACCCTTTTCTAATGTAAACTCTACACTAAACTCATCATATATCTAAATCCCATTCCCTTAAACAATAAAACACCTTAAGGTAAGTAATTTACCTTGTTCTTTTACAAGCTTTAAAAGCTTTCTTCCTTAGGTTTTTCTTTGCTCAATCTCGGTCACCAATATATATCTCCTTGCCAATGTTCTAACCAATATCCAATGACTCCAATGAGTACTAGATAATACATTAACCCTAAGGAACAAACCCTAGGTTAAAAATGTGCTTTAAGGTATTAAGGTGATTGTTTTACCTTGGTTTCTCAAGACAAGCTTGGATATGAAGCAAGAAGGACCTCCTCAATCCTTTGAAGAGTAGAAAACAAGCTAGAACAAGGCATAAACATGGAGTCCCATGAGTGTAAATTTTCGGACAAGGAAAGAAAATGATGGAAACCTAGATTTTCTTACACTTTCTTTACCTTAAGAGAATGGAGAAGCCAATGGAGTCTCCAAACTTGAATTTCCTCCTCTAATGGTGGTTTGACTTGGCACCAAAATGAAGCTCTTGAAGTTTTGAAAAGATAGAAAGAGAGAGCTTGAGCTAACTAAGAGGAATATGTAATTTGTTTTGGTTTTGGAGCTAAAATGAGTAAGTAGTGTGCAAAGGAAGATGGAGCTAGCATGGGTTGTGCTTCACGTTAATGGAGAAGGGAGAGAGCAGCTCAAAACCGTGGGAAACAAAGGAGAATGAAGAAGTGGGGAGAGAGAACTACTAAAGTGTGATATTTATGTTAAAAGGTGAATAGTACTTTTGCTTTACAAATCTTTATTTGCTTAATGAGTCATGAAGGTGGTGACTCACCTTATAGAAAACGGCCCCCATTAGTAACAAGGGGTACTTAAGTCTTTGTTGACCAAATATCTCACTTATATTGACTTATGTTATAAACTAGCTTAATTAATTTACTATTCACAAAACAAGGCACATTGTTGTGAAATTTTGATTTCCCATTGATATAGACTTCCAAATGTGATACTATATAGTACACATGTTAATTAAAGAGTAATGATGGACATTTAGCCATTCAAAACTCATTTACAAGACAATTTTTCAAAAACGTGCTTTAAGACTCCTTAAAGCACATTTTGTGTGTTTAACTTGTTTTCAATCTTGGTTTTCTTTGGTAATTGATTTAAAATGACCATTAGGATATTACTAAGGTCTTAGAACAATATTTGGGTACTCTCCCAAGTCTCTCCAAGCTTAGAGCACGTTTTTGCTTAAACTGCTCTTTTGGTGTTTCCTTATATTTTCTTTGATTAGAAATGTTTCTTAATGTTTCTAAGGCATTATTTAGCCTCCTTATATCTTAATTTATCATTTAAACACCACATCTAAGTTTGGGGTATTTCACGCCATATCTTCAAGGCGAAGACAATGGCTCCTAACTCTAAGTCGTGAGTCGGGTAATTCTCCTCATGCTTTTTCAGCTGGCGGGAGGCATAAGCTACAACCTTGCCATGCTGCATGAGTACGCATCCCATTCCTTTGCCTGATGCATCACAATATACCTCAAATCCCTTTGTGCCCTCTGGAAGAGTAAGGATGGGCGCTGAGGTCAATGAGTCCTTTAGGCTCTGAAATGATACTTCGCACTCGTCTGTCCATACAAACGGTGCATCTTTCTTCATCAGTGTAGTAGTCATGGGCTTAGCGACTTTCGAGAAGTCCTTTACAAATCTCCGGTAGTAACCGGCTAGACCAAGAAAGCTCCGAATGTCGGTAACAGTCTTAGGTCTAGGCCATGATTGTACGACTTCTATCTTAGAAGGGTCCACTGAGATACCTGCGCTCGAGATGACATGACCAAGGAATGATACCTGATCTAGCCAGAACTCGCATTTGGAGAACTTCGCATACAGCTGGTTCTCGCGCAGTGTCTCATGCACTTTCCTCAAGTGAGTCTCATGTCCTTCTGCTGATTTTGAATATACAAGTATGTCGTCGATGAAGACAACCAGTGAAGTGTCCAACTGCTCATTGAATAGACGATTCATGAGGTCCATGAATTTAGCTGGTGCGTTTGACAAACCGAATGGCATCACCGTGAATTCGTAGTGGCCATATCTGGTACGGATGCCGTTTTCTCAATGTCTTGTTCTTTGATAGCAATTTGATGATACCCAGAAAGGAGGTCGATCTTAGAGAAGACTGATGCTCCTTTCAGCTGATCAAATAGGTCGTCGATGCGTGGCAATGGGTATTATTTTTTACTGTAACCGTATTCAGCTCGCGGTAGTCAATGCAAAGTCGGAGGCTTCCGTCCTTCTTCTTTACAAAGAGGACCGGTGCTCCCCAGGGTGATACGCTCGGCGTATGAACCCTTTGTCAAGTAGGTCTCGTAACTGTTCTTTCAGTTTTCATTTCAGCAGATGCCATGCGGTACGGCGCCCTAGCAATGGGACCGGTACCTGGCAGATCAATTTCCACTGCTGTCTTGGTGGGCGGGTGTCCGGGTATGCCTCGATGCGGAATCGGTACCTGCGATCATCAACTGGCAAAAGATCAATTCAATTCCACTGCTCTCGGTGGTGGCATGCCGGGTTGCTCCTTAGGGAATACATCAGGGAATTCGGATACAATCGATACATCGTCACTGAACTCTGGATCTCTCTCCAGGTCTTGTACATAACATAGATACACTTCATGGCCCTTTCTGAGCTCCCGGTACATAGCCATAGCAGATATGAGTGTGGTCGAAGGCTCTCTCGGTCTCTGGCGGTAAGATACGGTAACCCTAGAAGGACTCTTGAGCAGCAATCGATGCTCGGCGCAGAGGATTCTACCCTTGTGCCGCTCCAACCAATTCATTCCGATGATTAAGTCGAATCCCAATCCATTGAATTTGATGAAGGAAATGGGAAACGCTTCATTTTTTGATTTCAATGGTGGCTGATTGATAGTATTTGGTGCACTTTACTCGCTCCTTCGATGGGAGAGTAACCACAAAATTCGATATCTCATCCACATGTAGCTTCAACCTCTTCACGAAAGATGGTGATACAAAGGTGTGAGAGGCGCCGAAGTCGAATAACACATTGGCTTCAGTGCCGTTCACTGGGAATGTTCCCGTTAAGATGGTGCCGCTCCTGCCGGCTTGTGCTTCGGTGAGGATACTCAGGTTACCTTCGGTACCGAGTCCACAACCTATTGAAGTCACAATTGGATAAGTATTGATGGTGGACACAAGTGGAATTTAAATCAACACTGCTCTTTATTGATAAACCAACCATCATACAAACCGTGTCTCTAATACACGTTACTAATAGATTACATGATACTATGGATTTAATACTTCCTAAAGGTAATGTTCAGGCGTCCTGGTTTCATGTGTGTGGCATTGATTATTGCCGGTGGTGCTGTACTCAACTTGATCTTATTGATCCCGTGATACAGCATCCTAGAGTTTCCACCCATGATTAGGACATCTCCTGATCTCAATACCAATTTATGTGTGAGGTCCACACGCTTCTGCTCTCTATACATAAAGATGGCGTCATCACCAATGGACCAAGACACTACGGGCACTCCTTGTTCAAGAGATTCCGCTGTCTTGTCCTTGTCTTGGTGTAACCCAAGTCGTCCTTCTTTCTCATAGAAGTTGACGATACAAATGTCCGCTTCAAGTGGGGATCGGTTCATGTTCGCATTGTTGTGCAAGTTCTACTGCTTGTGTGATGAGTGTCTGAAACTCTGGAGGTATTATCGGTGGCGTTGCTCCGTCTTGTGTTCGTGTCTCTTGGTATGTCTTGGTATAAGGATTCTAGTCCTTTCCCAAGCACATCATTTTCAGCTTCATCTTCGCTCCACCAGGGAATTTGGGTGTATAAAATCCCCTTGACCCGTTCCTAGCTTGTTGCATCGTCGGATGATTGAGATTTGGGCTTTGGGTGTCAGGTATCCCCTTAATAGAATCATACCTGGTCGGATGACCTGACACTGTTCGCTGGTGTAGTAGTGATTGGTGATGTCGATCTCTTCTTGATTCAGGTTTACCAGTATCGGATAACAGATACTAAAGCTTCCTATGGTTATAAATTTCATCTACGGTGAGTACTAGTTTTGACTACTTCATTTCATGCTTAATACACACTTCAATTTATTTACTCATGCATTCACTCATACGATTACTCTAATACTTAGACATGCTTCTCAAGGATTAAAGGTTCGGATAATTACCTGGGTCGGACTTAGAACCGGACCCATCACGATCCATAACATGAAGGACAGGCTACCTCTAGGTGCGCCCCTCTGAGGTCCCCGGGATCCCTGTCCCTGTGGTGCCTGCTAGGTCGGTGCATCGCCAGATGCAACCTCCTTGCCTTCCCTCTGCCTGTAGCTTTGGTAGTTCCCCTTTGGCTTGGCATTCTCTGGGCATTTATTAGCTGTATGCCCCGGCTTCTGGCAATTGTAGCACTTGATTTCTCTCCCATAGCAGTCCTTGCGGGATGATCTTGTTTCACTTCCTGCACACATAGGTGCGGCCGTCGGAGAAGGTTTTGGTGAAACCGGAGCCAGAACCCTTAGGTGGGTGTGATCTCAGTGGCTTTGCGGCCACCGGTGCAGAAGAACCTAGTTGAAGCAGCTCAACTGGTTTTCCCTGCTCAGCATGGGCACTGCTCTCACTTGGGAATTTCTTCTGGGATTGCTGAAAGAAATTTCCCTTCTTCTTTTTCCAGCTTTTACCCTGGTTCTGCTCCTCGCCATTGGTGTTCTTATTGTTGGCCTTGCGCTTCAGCGTGGTTTCCTCATCCCGTAATTTGCAAGTGATCTCAACGCGAGAAGCCGCGTGATAACACTCCTGAAGTTTCAGGTATTAGCCGGGATTCTTATTTAAAGAGGTAGAGAAAAAGATTCAAGGAATTCAAGGAATTGAAATGATACTAAGGGTTAACCGATATTTACCTGAAGGGAGGTAAATCGTGTGTAGCCCATACCGTACCGTAGGCGATGGCTCAGACCGCCATAGAAGCGATCGACCAACACCTGGCCGGTGTATCCTAAGTCGGGTAGAAGACGGAGGATGGAGGTGAAGGTGCGGTAGTACTCGTCGACAGACATCTTCTCTGTCATCTTCAAGGCATCCAGCTCTAGCCTTTTCTTTGTTTCACATGCTCCGGGTATACTTGGAACGGAGGAGTGAGGCAAAGGACTCCCAATCGAAGGTGGGGTCGTTTGACATGCTCATGCTTGACAGCTTCCACCAATCCATGGCTGCATCTTTCAGATAGTAGGCAGCAACTCTAACTCGAACTCCAGCAGGAGCTTCGAGCGTTTCGAACGCCGTCGCCATCTCGGAGATATAGGCTTCGAGCTTAGCCGGATCACTCTCGCCCCTGAAGCAAGGAGGGCGGAGTTCCACTACAGCTTTTACCCAGTTGACTTCTCTGGGTGGAGGGGGAGGGATTGGTCCCGCTTGGTTCTGTTGGTTTTGTTGATTTTGCTGCATCGCAGTGATTACTTGTGGTAGCATCTGCGCTACCGTGGTGGCGATGATCTCTGCTATCGTCTGCGCGCCGGGTCCGTCAGATGTCTCTCCCTAGGTCGGCCTCGACCTCGTCCTAACATCTGAACATTTAGCATTTACATTAGGCTTCGCAAGATATGACCTAAAGGTCTTGGAATTTAAACAAGGTATCGTTCCTAAGAACGTCAAGGGTATCCGTTATTAATAACGGTTGTTCCTAGTTAGGTTTCTAAGTATCCGTCTTTAGACGGTTGAAATCCTAACTCGGTAATCCCCTATGCTCGGTAACTAAGGACATCAGAGCGTTACTACGCTCTGATACCACTTTTTGTAACACCCCTACCGTTAATCCTATTCTTACCGTGTAATCATCCTGCTAATCCTATCAGTTCGTAGCGGAATTATACTATTACTACGGCGGGTGATACAACACCGCTAACCACCCATACGGCTAGCAAGGCTTACTCTACAATACAGTGACGGTCTGATGATCATAGTATACCGAGCTACTTAATATTACTTACTGAATACAAAATACCATTCGCCTACATTAATGGATTACCGAGTATTCAAAGTATATTCATTTACAACCTTTCAAGTTTGCCAAGAGAATGAGTTTCTACGACTACTCATCTATACCAATTCGCCATCCTTTCATATCCAAAAAGGTGTACCCCATGGTACACCGGCTAATAAAAAAGCTACAACCGTGTACTACTTAGTACATCATTCATAATTCAATGTTTACAACCAAAAAGAAGACAAAGAAACAAGCTACATCTCTTCACAGTCTTCATCCTTCTCTTGTACCTGCGTGTAGTAAAAACATCACCCCAAGGGGCTCAGCAAAAGCTGCGCATAAACTCCGCATATACCGCGTGCTAGCTAGGGCACGCCGACTATTTGACGTCCACTAAACATGCGGTTCATAAATTCATACATACATGCTTTACATACAACATACATGCATATACAATACATTATACAATTCAAGGCACCCATACAAATAGTGCACACAATGCTTACCTTCGCAGTGTTAGCCAAGTTACGCATCCGGGTTAATCGGAATGCTCATTACTCATTTACTCATTATGCATGCTACTCTTACTCTTACTTACTTTCATTTACTTACTTACTCATTCTTACTGACTTACTCATACTCATGTAAGTCGGTATGACCTCCGGCCGGGGACTACACCGTCCACCACCGGGATTTACTTGACTCACCAATCCGGGATGCTACCACTTAAGGGATTTGGGCCGCGGACCAGTTTAAGAGTCAGGAATCGGATCCAACCTCTGTGTCTCCTCATCCTCACGCGCGTGGCCGAAACTATATCGGACTTCTACTCAGTCCAATTTAATTACCAATTTAAGTTAGATTGGTTAGCTTGTTAGGAATCAGTTAGAAGTCCATTCACAATCACAAACGGTCACAGTACAATACAACATACATACACGCATTCATGTCATCCGTACATTTAATGAATTATACAAACTAAGATTTAAGAAAATATACACAACATACAACACTACATATTCACAAGTAAGCATGATAACTCCGATTCGTGCATTTATCTTATTTGGTGATCAATTAGCACCCAACACACAAATAAGATTAACCAAGATAGCATACGGGGCATGAGGAATTCATACCGTTCACCGTTGTACTTGTATCCCAACGTTCCTTCGGTGCTCACAAATCAAGTCTTATACCATACATATGTTCGAGTGATTAATTTAACTATCATTAACTTAATTCGATTACTATGTGTTTCCTAAGTCATGCTTACTAAGTCCTTTCCATTCTTACACTTACACATTACTTACTTACTCTTTATTACTTTAAGTTTATTTCCTTAACATTGGTTCATTGATATATGTACACTTATATATGTGGGTATACATACATAATATATGTATGTTATTATTATTTAATTTAATTTTTTTTTGTAAACACCCGACCGACCTTACAAGTCCGTCCCAAGGTCGGTCGAAGTCAGTAAGGAATTACGCTGGAAAATTTCAGGGCCGACCGACCTTGCAAGTCCGGTCCCAAGGTCGGTCCATTCCAGTAAGTTACACGACGGAGATTTTTAGCCCGACCGACCTTGCAAGTCCGGTCGCAAGGTCGGTCCATTCCAGTAGGTTGCATTACGGGAATTCTTTGGCCGACCGACCTTGCATGTCCGGTCCCAAGGTCGGTCCATTCCAGAAGGTTTTCGTCCTTTGTAAATCTGGGCTCGACCGACCTTGCAAGTCCGGTCCCAAGGTCGGTCCGGCCCAGTATTTCAGTTTTTATTTCTGTTTCAGTCCCTCTTCTTACCCATTACTTCCCCATTGTTCCTACACTAATCCCACATGTTTAACACTAATTAAACCTCCTAATATACCAATCTACACACTTGTTTTCCCCAAATTTCACTCCAACACTTACCTTGTTTTTCCTAGTTGCATTATGCTACAGATTTCACTAACTCTCTCCATCAATAGCTCCCTCTTCTAATGTCATTTCTAGAACTTCTAGAGTATTACATTACATTAACTACCTCTCTCAATCTACCCTCTAACTACCCAATCGAAATCTGTTACACCATATATTTCCCACCTAGTTCTAGTTCATAAGTCTTCTAGTTTATAGGTAAATTTTGACATAACCTTCCATATATTTTTTACTCTCACCACATTGTTTTCATTCATATTTACATTATCTCACCTGTTTTCAACAACCAAAGATATACAAGCTCCCATACACAATACCAATACAAAAACACTCTTAAAAATTCTTGCACATTACATCCAATCCAACTAGGTTTCAACAAGCTTTTACATGTCTTTTAAGGGTTTTAAGCATTTGAATCTCCTACACATTACACTACTACACAATGCCATTTTCATTACTCATTTCAAACTTCTAAAATCTGTTACATACACTTATATATAAGGCTACACAAAGGTGAGTATCATTACCTTGTTTCTCTTCTAGTTTTTTTTCTTCCTCTTGCTCTTTTCTTCTTCTTCTCTCTCCTCTCTACCAGTAATAGTACTTCAACAAATCTAACATTACAACCCATACATACAAACCATTTCAATACTAAAAACTAACCCTAAACATTATTTAAGCTTTTAATGTAAGTTTTAGGTTTAGAGATATATTACCTTCCAGGGTTTATGTAATGCTTGAACAGCTCAAGAAATAATCTTTCCACTCTTTCAAGAATGCCAAAATCGGCTGGGTACAAAAGGAGCAAGCAAGAGTTTTGCTCAAATTTCATGTTGCCCTTAAGGCTAGAAAAACAATGGAGTTTCAAGAAGATTTTACCTCAAAAGAACAAGGAGAGAAGGTGGTTCTAGTGGTGGTCTTGAAGCTCCAAATGCTCATACCCATGGAGATGAAAGTTCTTGTTTTCAAATTTTGGAAAGATAGAAGTGTTGCTCTTGATGAGAGGATGACAATGGTGTAATTTTTACAATTTTTGGAAGAGGTTTAAGGGAGTAACAAGAGGAGAGAAGTAGTGTTTTGTGTGGGTATGCTAATTCTCCATATCCATCGGTGGGAGGTAGAAGAAGAAAGAAAAGAGAGTGAGGGAGGAGGTGAGTACGTGAGTGAGGGAGTTGTAAGGGTAGGAGAGAGAGTAAAGTGAGAGTGGTGGGTACTTTATTATTTTGTTTGTTTTGCAAATAAGAGGGAGTTAGTGAGTGTGTGAGAGAGGGGGATAGGGGCCGGCTGCCACCACACACACAACACACCACTTTACTATTTTATTTTAAAAGTGGACACATAATTTTTGGTTATTTATGTTTCTACCCCACAACTTCCCGTCTTTGACAGTTTTTACTAATTTCTCGTTTTATTGATTTTATTAGTTCTAAAGCTTCACTAATATTTATTAAGACTATTATTTGACCAAAATGTTACGGGTGATTTGACCCGCTTTAAAGTCACGTTTCCGGGTTTCTCGAAATAAAACGCGCTTTAAGTTTGTTAACGATTTTAATCCATTTTAAGGATCCGTTTTCTTCGGGATTTGTTCCCTCATGATTATTTACACTTAATTAATCTTCTAAATTACTTATTAGCCTAATTAATCACTATTTTTAATTACGGGGTATTTCAGTTTAGATCATACTTCACACGAAGGCGCTTGACGAGCTAGTGGTCTACACTGCGCATCCTTGGTCTAAGGTGTATGGTATGTAAGGGGTTTGATCCGGGTTGTCCTAAGGGATTCCTTGGGCTCGGATTTGGTTGATATCACTTGTGTGTTATGTGTTTGGATACGTGTATGTGACTATGTGTTACTGCATTAATTATTTATGCACGAGCGTCCTACGGGACTAACACTACGTCGACTATAGATCGACTTATATAAACATACATATACGTTTAATGTGATAACATGACGGTTACTTGATATAATACCATAGTATTAATTAAGTATATGGTAACTAAGTAAAACACTTAGGAACGAGTCACGACATTGTCGGTCTCTAGAGCATGGATCTCGAACATGAATATAACCTAGATTATCTAGGTATGCGTGAGACCCATTGGGCAGCTAATTAATAATTATATTCTCCATAAGACTAAGAGCATATCTTAAACATTATGAGAGAGAGATGGTGTGAGTTGAGGTGAGGAATCCAGTGTAGTTTACGAACTACCTGGTTGCGCATTTGTGATCACTGAGGGGTTCCCGATCGGGTTCCGCTCCAGGTTTATACCCAACGAGCCCTATTTGGATCGTGGGTTAGGTGGCTACGGCCTTTATATGGACGCCTTACGAGGCAAGTGAATTCAGGGTCCTCCGGACCTCTGGCAAAATGAGCACCTTTGTGTGTACAGGAGGACTACTGTCCATGGTGAGGATATCGGGTTGTCTTAACATGACGCCCAACTAGTATTTAATTAACATGGTTTGTATGGTTAGGGCCTTAGGCCAAATTAAATTAACAAAGGATGGTGTTCGCTACGGCGTTTATTCAGTATTATTATTCGATATGTTCGATATACAATTGTTGTTTGTGATATTTTATGATTGTTTGATTGGATGGATGGTTATGTTTTCTATGCATGTTTATTACAGTATTGATTATAACTGTAAAATGGAAAAGCATGAAACCAATCTAATAATAAGATGGTTAAAATGACTAAGTGACCAATAGGTCCAGGCCCGGCATACTCAGCGTTTATCGCTGAGACTACACTCATTGTGCAGGTTGTTGATTATCGCCGAAGCCGAAGTGCGGGATCAGGGTAGTTAGAGTTATTTTAATTATCGCTCATGGTGTTTATTTGTATAACGATGTTAGACTTGGAATTGTATTATGGTATGGTATGTATATTCGGGATTGGGTAGATGCTCACTTGTCGATGTTATAGTGTATGGACTTAGTATGATGTTAGGAGTTATCTCGTTATCACAGCGGTTAGCAGTTTGTTATATTGGTTGTTGGATATAGTTTGGCTTCGTTACTCGCATGGGTGAGTAATGGCCGGTGACGCCCGAGTGAGTATTATTGTTGTTATTATTTCTTCTGCTGTAAGACGTTTTATTATTGCTACGAGAGAGATTATTACGTGTTTAAGGAGAGGGGTGTTACAATGTTATACTCATGATCCTCACTATGGGATCATTCAAGCGTTGTGTGTTTTCATTTCTTTTCTTTTGTTCCCATAATGTGTATTTTCTTCCCTTTTCTTGCATTAGGTATGGGGATATAGTTTATATCCCATGACCATATCATGTAGGTGCCTTTCCTTGTTTCTTTAAGGGTTATTTGTGAATTCTCTTATCGCCACAGGTTGGGGAATGTCTTCTCCATAGCTAATCCTCTATCTCGGTGTCATGCGTCGAGAAAGCGGGGTCATCTCTAGACTTCAGGATGTGTTCCACCAATAGGTATTCTATTTTCATTATCATTATAAGTTGACACCATAGTGGGTGTCATTGGAAGTCCTCTATAGTTTAAGAGGAGTTTTTCTTGTATAGTTGTTTTGTTTTGTTTGCGTAGTTCGTCGTATTTCATCTCAAGTTCCATAAACGAGAAGGGACTAAACTACTGTGTGCGCGCAAATAATATGCAACAATGATATAGCAATCATATAAGCAAGCAATCCAATCCATGCTTTAATCTTATGGTCATTTTCACACAAGGCACACAGTAAACAAGCCGTGTAACACGACAACATACGGACCACACATATCCATACCTTATTCAGAAGTACGAGTTGTCTCAACACGGGGTCCCGGAAGGAGTTCGCTACGACCCTAGCATTAATTAAAAATGTAACACCCCAACCCGAAATCCAATAATCTGAACGGCGATCACTCCCAAATAAAATACAACTGCAGCGGAATTAAATACAACAACCGGGCGGTATTACAATGCCGTTGGCCACCCTTGTGACCAACAAGGCTAACTCCAAATACAATCTCCAAAAGTCAGGTCTGAATACGAATACAATCCGAGATACTAGGAATCAAACTCTAATGTAAATTACTTAAGTAAAAAAATGTCTAGAAGAAGACTCCCATAGCTTGAATCTACCCCACCTACACTCGGTGTGGTAATCTTCTCAACTTCAGGTACCTGAAAAATGGGGGTGCCCCCAAGGGGGCTCAGCAAACAATGCTGGTATGGAAAACGTGCAGCCCATCGTCTACCGGGCCACACCAACTACTTTGTCGAACACATGCAGTTCATTTTTATAAAGCTGTAAACAAGCATAGTCTGATAATAACAAGTATCCATACAAGGACAATAATGTCACATAGAACAAGACACAGAAGGTCGAGTTAGCTGAACTGAAATTCTTTAATGATAGTCGGTCCACACAATGGGACTGACAGGTATAACTGAATATCTTAAATAGTGGAGGTATAGTGACCTCGTTAAGATTGAAAGGTTGGGTATAAAAACCCCAGGAGATAACGTAGTTAAACCCTGAACTGAGAGGCGTGGGAAATAGAATCCCACTAGAGGAATGAAGTCTTCCTCAAACTGAAGGGCATTAGAAACCCGGAAGGAATAGAGTCTTCCTCCCAACTGAAAGTTCCGTCGCGACGTAGATAGGAGACGACCTGAGACAGGTACAGCTCCTGTAGCATGCATGGCCAGATCCAACTGGGCTCCTCGTTCTCGTAGTATAGAGTTGTTAAGTGTCATATAAAGACGTTAAACAAGAACACAATGTGTATTGTCAATTATCACGTTTAGGATAATGACGTTTGTTATAAAGTGAAGTTAGTGAGAGACTTGAGTACAAGTCCTCGGTATACTGAAGCGCAGGTATTTAATCCACTGGTATAGTAGTGTTTGTATGCGTGGGACATACACGTAGTAGTCAGCATCATTCACGCACATAAAATAATACAACAGCGCACAAGAGTAAACAACATTTTACATTAATTATCTTGGTCGTTAATTCAAACAACAGATAGCACACAAGCCGGTGTAATCCGATAGAAAACAGGTTGCAAGAATCCCATACCATTCACCGTAGTTTGCAGTTGATTATACCCTGGTCAACGTCTGGTCAAACAAAGTCCTAGAATAGGATTAACTGAGAGAGTTAATTTATGTTACCCTTATATAATAATTCTATTGGATCTTTCAACAAATCTCGTATTTGTTATTTCATGTGAGGTTTATTTCTTTTAATTACCTCATGATTTAATGTATAACTTATTTGTTATTCCTTTTTGATTTATTTATAAATCCTTTAATGTACATATATGTATTCATATATTCATGTACTATATTTGTTGTTTATTTTAATTGTCTAAGTGACATAACAACTTATAATTTTCTTAACTATATTTAAATGTCTTACAATGACATAATATTCTTATAATCTCATTATCCTCCTTTTTTCATGAATAATATTTATTGTTCCCTTTAACTTCCTTATAACTATATAAGTCATAGTTCTAATTCCATAATTCCTTTAATTAAATTCTTCTTCTAATTCCTCAAAATATCCATGTAGGACTTATATTTATTTAAATCTAAATTCTTACCCTTATATTTCGGTTATTTACAAACCAACCACATTAATTCATAAACTTTATATTTGAATTCTAATCTCTATATTATAGAGTTTTAACTTCTTATTTAGCTAAATTACATAGTCACACTAATATTTTGGTATATAGTTTTAAGTACTATAACTTTCAAAAATAACAACTTAGCCCCTTAAATTCTCGGCAATAATAATTTATTTCCTATAATTACAATTTAACCACAAAATCTTATTAACTTTACATAATGCCTTATAAACTATAGTTTTAATTTAATTCTCCATAAATGCCGAATATATATATATAAATTCTTAAATTACCAAACTAACCCCAAAGTAATTCGGCTTTGTCATTTATTCTTCCTTAATTACATTTTCATCCCAAAACTTTATAATAGTTTCTTAATAACTTATAAACTAAAGTCTAAATATATAATTCCTCAAATTTCAAAGGTGAACCTAATAAATCTCTTAATTATGAATTCGCCCCTCTTTATGTTCTAAACTTTCATAACAATTTTTATAAATTACATAATAGCCCAAAACTTTATAAAAAGTTATTTTAGAGCTTGTTTAAATTACCTAAAATTCTAAACTTAATTCCTAACCTTATATTATATCATAATTTCACCAAACCACCCCTTAGCTCTCGGCTTTCACAATATATACACTAAATTTTGTAAAAATTACATTTAAGCCACTTAACTTAATTAATTAGCCATTTAAGCACTAATGAAATATTTTTAACTCACCAAACTTTATAGTATAAGTTTATATACATAAGTAGCTCATTAAATCTATTTAACACTTAGGACATTCGGCCATGTTTTAATAGTGACCATATAGTATAAAAGTGGATTTATATGTCATAATAAATATACATAAATTCATAGGAGTCATATAACTCATGTAAAAATTATTGTAATGTCTTATATAAATTCTTAGCTCAAAAATAAGCATTTTTGCCCTTGGTAATTCGGCTTGAATTAATTTGTAACATAACTAAATTTGTGACACAAAAATGTGTCTTAAGGTAAATATTTTCTATATAAGTTATAGATTGTATTTTTGGCATATAATACCATATAGTTTCGGTTTTAATAAACCTAGGAGATGTACATAATTTTGTATAATTTTTAGAAGCTTAACAAAGCTTATAACATAAGGATTTACTTAGTAAACTTACTTCTTAACAAAGGTGGTTAAAGTGCTTGAACTCCTCTTGAATCTCCAAGCTTTCTCCAAGGGATTTTGATGCTCCACTTCGGTTATATGCAAGTGGTGAAGGAGTTTTAGGAGTTAGATCTTGAATAAAGATCTTAAGTAGATTTGTAAGTAGTTTTACAAGGATTTACCTTAGACTTTCTCCTTATGAATTTGGCACTCCTAAGGTGGATGAAGAACAAATTTCCTTCATCAAAATGAAGAAGAAAGAACCTTAGAAGAAGTAGAACTTGGTTACACATAAAAATGTGCTTTAAGGATTTTCAAGCATTAAAACTACCTTAAGATAACCTTGAGATGCTCCTTGGATTAATGTTGGTTTGAACAACCTCCTTGGTGAACTAAGTGATGCCGAACTCTTGTTGTTATGCTAGGAAGAGCTTTGCTTCAAGGTTTGACAAGAAATGCTAGGAAATTACCTTAAAGATGAAGATAGAAGTTAAAACTCCATTAATGGACTTAAGAGCTTCAAAGGAAGAAGATGAAGCAAGAAGAGAGAGCTAGGTAGCTTACCAATTCGTGGATGAAGAGGGCAAGGAGAAGAATGAGACTCACGAATTGTATAAGGTAAGAAAATGCATTTGGAATTTGATTTTTGCTTTGTCAATTTTTAATGTCAAATGACTTTACTTTTCCTTAGTTTATTACATGGTTATTGGCTCAATAAATGCCCATGTTCTCTGCATAATTTCATGCATGTGGTGTGTGACAAGGCAAGAGTTGGAAAGAAAATGATTGTGAGCTAGAAGACAAGGAAATTTAGGTAAGTTTGTTCTTTTGATTTTTCTATGTTAGGCTTGTCTTCTTCTCCCTTGTAGACTCACGAATTCAAGGGTCAAATGGGGTGTCTTAATCGACATTGAAGAGCCAAGGACAAGCATGTTAGGTCACATGGAAAAGAAGGAATCAAGAAAAGTGAATCCTAGATCTACTTTTTGCCTTTTCCATTTGTTTTTGTTCTAGCTCACATGGCCTTATTCCATGGCCTAATTTCGACATCTTGATGGTCAAATGAGACCTACATACTTTGACATTAAGTAATATAACACATGGGAAGGTGAGTCACCATGTTCTATGCCTTTTATAAACTTTTAATGCAATTTTATACTAGTTTTTGCTCTCAAAATCGGCCCCTATAGAGAGTCTTGTTGACTAGTCACACCAACTGATTTAGAAGGTCATTTTAACCCTATTTAAGATTACCAATTCGTGGCATGTCAAAAACTACAAGGCAATTGCGTAAAACGCGTTTTCGTGACACCCGAAGGTGTGTTTTGTGCTCTAAGGAAATTTTGGGAAACAAATATTTTTATGAGTTCCAAGTGTTGTTAACACTTATTATAGTAAATAAACATATACTAAGATGTTACATTGGGTTATATGGGGTTACATCAACCCATGACATAATTTACGGGCCATCGGAACACACCCGGGCAAAAAGGAGCGCTAAGAAATCCTCCTGTGGTTTTTGCTGAATTTTGAGAAACCACTTCGTGGGTTCTCTTTATAATGGTTAATAATGATGTTAGGAACTCAAGGAATTAATTTTATAGGAGTTCGTGCCACCTCGGCACTCCTCCGGACTTTTCGTGCTTTAAGGAGCGGGCGTGAGCACTCCCAGCGTTTTGCGTTTTTGACTGAATATAGCTTAGGGAATATATTTATATATCCATATAATAATTGTATGACCATTTGGTTTGAATATTAGAGGGTCATACAAGGTCATGTTTGACCATATGCTTCTAAGGCGTTTTAGCGTTTATGGAGAAACGACTGTTTTTACGTAACGTCTCATGCATGGGTTTGCATGCGTACGTGAAATGATTTATAATAGGATTATTTTCCATTAAATAATGGTTTAATAATATTAATTATATTTGGGATATTTCAATCTACCCCTTTAAAAAGGACTTCGCCCCGAAGTCTCATATCTAAATTTTAAGGTTGTGGGGAATCAAGTTCCACTAAGTATCCACAACTCAATCTAGTTTTTAGGGATCAAGTCCCAAGTCTCTATATTCCTAAGTTCACAGTGTACATCAAACACAACAGGAATACTTTGGAACAATATGGTGTAATGTAATAACACAGTCACTTTTCATATCAAATAGTGCAGTGTAATGCACATGAACTTTCATTGTAGTGTAATAAAGTACACACAATCAAGTAGAAGTACAAAGTACATTCAATACAGTGTTACACAAGAACACAGGTAAGACAAAGTGTCACTGAAATGCACAAAAGTGCAACAAAATGCATACTAGTTCACAAATGAAAAAGGCTCTACCCCCCAAAAAAGAGGGGTACGCCCCGTACCCTAGACTAAAGTGTCTAGTCGGTGAATAAAGAGGGAAATTTCGCTCGCATATCTGCTTCTAATTCCCATGTGGCCTCTTCCACATCGTGGTTCGACCAAAGAACCTTTACTAGGCTCACAGATTTGTTTCGTGTATCTCGTGTCTTTCTGTCTAAGATTCGTTGCGGTGTTTCCACATACCGCATTGTTGGTTCTAATGAGAGTGTCTCTGGTTGTAGAACATGCGAAGGATGAGGCATGTATTTCTTAAGCTGAGATACATGAAAAACATTATGTACTTTGCCCAACTCAGCTGGCAAATCAAGTCGATATGCCACAAGGCCCACCCGCTCTATGATAGCGTAGGGTCCTACAAATTTCGGGCTTAGCTTGCCCTTTTGCCCAAATCTGAATACACCCTTCATGGGTGATACTCGTAGAAATACCTGGTCGCCAACTGCGAACTCAAGGTCTCGTCGCCTCTCATCAGCATATGATTTCTGTCTGTCTTGTGCTGCTTTCATGTTACTCTGATTTGTTGTACTTCTGCCTGGACTTGCTCTAAGTACTCAGGCCCAATGATGACGGTCTCACTAGACTCGTCCCAGCACAATGGTGTGCGACATGGTCTGCCATATAAGGCTTGGAAAGGTGACATCTGTATAGAGGCGTGATAGCTGTTATTGTATGCAAACTCGATGAGATGTAATCTATCTATCCAGCTGCCCTGGAAATCCAAGGCACATGCTCGTAGCATGTCCTCTAAGGTCTGAATAGTCCTCTCTGACTGACCATCTGTCTGAGGATGAAATGCTGTGCTAAGCTTCAATTCAGTGCCAAGTGCCTCGCGAGTAGCTCGCCAGTATCGTGAGAGAAATCTAGTGTCTCGATCTGAAACAATAGTCTTGGTACTCCATGATGTCTGATAATCTCCTGCTCAAATAGTTCTGCTAACTTTGGCACTTTCCAAGTGTCTTTCATCGGAATAAACCTAGCAACCTTAGTCAGTCGATCAACAACAACCCAAATCATATTAAGGCCTCCTCTCGTAGGTGGTAGTCCCACCACGAAGTCCATGGAGATATCATAAAACTTCCACTCTGGAACTGGCATAGACTGTACCATACCTCCTGGTCGTCTATGTTCGAATTTCACTTTCTGACAAGTGAGACATCGAATCACATATTCTGTCACGTCGCCCTTCATACCACTCCACCAGAAATACCTCTTTAGATCTTTGTACATCTTAGAGGCTCCTGGATGGACAGATGTGGAAGAAGTGTGGGACTCTCGAAGAATATGCTCCTTTATATCTGTGCTGTCTCTGGGAATACACAATCTGCCCTTCAATCTGATGAGTCCATCATCATGTAACTGGAACTCATATTTTCCACCCTCAAATGTACCGTCAGACAACTTCTGACTGATCTCCATCATTCGCTGATCACTTTGCTGTGCTCTACGTATGTCGTCCATAAGACTCGAGCTAGCCACAATGGCATTTAGAGAATGTGCTCGTCGACTAAGTGCGTCTGCTACAACATTAGCTTTCCCTTCTTTGTACTGCAAATCAATGTCATAGTCCTTAAGGAATTCAACCCATCTTCTTTGTCTCATGTTTAACTCCTTCTGGGTGAATACATACTTCAAACTCTTGTGATCCGAATATACGGTCATCTGGACACCATACAGGTAGTGGCGCCAGATCTTCAGTGCAAAAACAATAGCTCCAAGCTCCAAGTCATGTGTGGGATAGTTTTCCTCTTGTTTCTTCAACTGTCGGGAAGCGTAGGTGACTACCTTCCCATTCTGCATGAGTACACACCCTAATCCTGCTGATGCATCACAGTAAACTTCATACCCTCTGGCTTCAGGTATAGTCAAACTGGTGCTGATCAAAGCATCTTCAAAGCTGTTCAGTGTGTGTCATCAAGATTCAACTCGATGATGTCTATTCATTATTGTAAGGTGGCGTACAAAGCTTTGGCTATTCTGGAGAAGTCTCTGACAAACTTCTGTAGCTGCTAAACCAAGGAAACTCCTGATGTCCGTAACTGTCTTTGGCCTAGGCCAAGTGCGAACTGCTTCTATCTTTGCTGGATCCACTGCGATCCCAGCATCAGAGATAACATGTCCTAAAAAGGAAACTCTGTCTAACCAAAACTCACATTTGGAGAACTTAGCATAAAGCTGGTTCTCCCTTAGGATCTCAAGTACATGTTGGAGATGACTCTCATGCTCTTCTTTTGACTTTGAGTAAATTAGGATGTCATCGATGAAAACAACCACGGTCTTATCCAACTGCTCCTGAATAATCTGTTCATCAAATCCATGAAGACTGCAGGTGCATTTGACAAGCCAAAAGGCATAACTGTAAACTCATAGTGGCCATACCGTGTTCTGAATGCTGTCTTTTCTATGTCTTGCTCCCTGATGGGTATCTGATGGTAGCCTGATCTCAAATCGATCTTCGAAAACACTTTTGCTCCTCTCAGCTGATCAAATAAATCGTCAATCCGTGGTAGTGGATATTTGTTCTTCACCGATACTGCATTAAGCTCTCTGTAATCAATACATAAACGAAGGCTTCCATCCTTCTTCTTCACAAATAGGACTGGTGCTCCCCAAGGAGATACGCTAGGTCGTATGTATCCCTTGTCCAATAAATCTTCCAGCTGCTCCTTCAGCTCAGCCATCTCTGCTGGTGCCATACGGTACGGTGCCTTAGCTATGGGACCGGTACCTGGTAGTAATTCGATGGAGAACTCTACCTCTCTGGATGGCGGTAAGCCTGGAAGTTCCTTTGGAAAAATATCTGGAAATTCCGACACCACTGGCATAGCTGGATCAAAGTCAGGGTCGTGCTTCACATTCTGAACATAGCATAGGTATACTTCCTCCTGCTTCCTGACGTGCTTGTACATGGACATAGCAGATATAACTTTTATAGACGGTGCTCTAGGGCTCTGACGGTAAGATACTGTCACTCCTGATGGGCTCTTAAGTAACAGCCTGCGCTCTGCACAAAGAATGCGGCCTCTGTGCCGCCCCAGCCAGTCCATCCCGGCTATAACATCGAATCCTAGACCTCTGAACTCAATAAGGTCAATAGGAAACTCCTCCTCCTTAATGCTGATAGTGGCTCCTCTATAAAGACGAGTGCAACTGATCTTCTCCTTAGACGGGAGTGCCACCTTAAAATCAGGTAACTCTACAACGTCTAGCCCCAACTTCCCCGCAAGCGAAGGCGAAACGAAAGTATGTGAGGCTCCGGAGTCAAACAGTACTAGTGCATCCACTCCATTAACAGGAAAGGTACCAGTGAGGATCGCGCCACCCTTGCTGGCCTCCTCCTCAGTAAGAATACTTAAGGCACCTTCCGTCTCCTTAGTACAACCTAATAACAGAATCTGAGTAAGTACTTTGATATATGATGGGGTCTAAAGACATTCACTTTCATAACAATAATGCTTCATTGATGAGATGATCTCCTTTCAGATGTCCAAACAATTACAATACTAGTACTTTCTAAAAGTCAAACTTAATCTTCCTGGTTTCATGTGAGTGGTGTTTATCACTGTCGAAGGTGCTGTGTTTAATTTAATCCTTTTAATTCCATGGTATAGCAACCTTGACTTTCCACCCATTACTAAAACATCTCCTGAACTCAATATGATTTTCTTTGCAAGGTCCACACGCTTCTGCTCGCCATAAAGGAACTCTGCGTCATCTCCAATTGACAAAGACAATACTGGTATCCCCTGTTCAAGGGACCCTTTTGTTTCATCATTGTCCTGGTGTAGTCCTAAGCGGCCTCCTTCTTCATAGAAGTTGATGATACATAGATCAGCCCTTAAGTTGGGAACTGGATCTTCTTCTAGTTGCTGAGCTGTATTAACTGCTTGTTCCACAATTTGTAAAAATTCTTCTGGGATTTTTGGCACTTGTGCTCCATCTCCATTTCTTGTATCCTGGTAGGTCTTTGAGTAAGGATTCCAATCCTTTCCTAAGCACATCATTTTCAGCTTCATTTTTGATCCTCCTGGAAATTCTGGAGTGTAGAACCCTCCTGGTCCTGCTCCCAATTCGTGACATTTTCTAATGATTGCAATTTGTGTCTCCGGTGTTAGGTATCCTTTGAGTAGTACCAAACCTGGTTGGATAACCTTACATTGTTCGTTCCCTGGTTCTTGTACTTTGATAATGTTTTCTCCCAGGGAGGGCGGTGAGGGGATAGGAAAGCATATCTTATAGCTTCCTACGTGGTTTAAATTTTACTAGTGAGTCTTACTAATCATTTCCTACTCAATTAGGCAATCAAGGCATGCAAGCACTCATTCACATCATCCATTGCTCAATAACAGGTTCACATGGTTTAGAAATACCTGGGTTGGTAGAAAGACCAGCCTCATCTGAGCGGTCCATGACATGTAGGGCGGGTCCCGATGCTGGGCCTTTGCCCTTATACCCCTGAGCCTGGTTTGTTGGTGGAGGGCGAGTATCGCTAGCTCCATTCTTAGGGCCGGTGTTTGTCTTTGCTCCCGGGCGGTAGTTCCTGCTCTCCGGGTTTCGGATACACTCGAAAGCACGATGCCCGAGTATCTGACAGTAGCGGCACTGGACTTTCTCCCCTTGGCAGTCTACGCCGGGGTGATCCTTTCCGCACTGTCTACAGTTGAAACGGCGGACATACTTCTGGCCCGTGTTTGAGCCGGTCCAGAACCTAATACAATCAAGGTAATTATACATTCCAACGGTACTGAAGTAATCACAAAGGTTCCAAATTTAACTGTCTGATTAGAGTGCCTACCCTTAGATGGGTAGGTTTTCTGTGAAGTTGCTGCTCCATGGTTCCTGACTGGGGGTTCCCAGTAGTTTGGTTCCCCTTCCCTTGATAGGACCCCTGTCCTTTCTGATAGGGTTTGTTCCTTTTGTTGGAGTTCCCCTGCTTGGCATCTTCGCCACCAGGTCCGTCCTTCCTCTTTTGGGAGCTCAAAGCATCCCTTCTCTTACAAGTGATCTCCACCACGGAGGCAGCATGATATCATTCCTGAAATCAAGGTATAATCTCCAAATCTCCCATGACGGGGTACAGTAGGTAATAAAATTTCAACTGGTTTATGTCTCTCCTGTTTTACCTGTAAACTGGTAGGGATGATTGGTCCCATCCCAAACTGGAGTCGAGGGCTCAGTCCCCCGTAGAACCGGTCGACCAACACCTGGTCCGTATCCTATCCGGGTAGTAGCCGGAGTAGTGAAGTAAACTTGGCATAATACTCATCCACGGTCATTTTCCCCGTCTGCTCCAAGGCGTCAAACTCCCTAGTCTTCACCATTCTGGTGTGGGCCGGTAGTATTTGCCTCTCAGTAGTGCAGTGTAATGTCCCCAAGTAAAAGCTGGGTCATCCAGGTGGTCGGCTTTCACCATGTTCCACCAATCTCTCGCTGCATCCTTCAGATAAAAGGCTGCAAGCCTTACTTTTTCCCTAGCTGGGACTGCAAGCGTCTCGAACGCTGTCTCCATCTCCATGATGTATGTCTCTAAGTGAGCAGGGTCAGTCTGCCCCTTGAATGCAGTTGGCCTCAGATCAGCCAAACTCTTCACCCAATCTCTCTCCCTGGGTGGTGGTGGTGGAGGTAGCTGCTGCTGCTGTGCAACCCCCGCCTGTGCAAATGCCTGAGCGATTAAAGTAGCAATGTCTGCCAGCCTGATGTTTGGCTCCTCATCAGCCTGTCCACGGCGTCCTCCTCTTCCTGACATCTGCAGGATGTTGAGGTATATTAGATACTGTGGTCACAATCTCGGTCTTGGATAGTAGTCTAAGTAAAACTAACTTAAACTCCTTTCAATACTATCACTCAACCCGTAACCTAAAGTCTTAGATATCCTAATCTCGGTGTATCCTTGTATCCAGAGCGTAACTACGCTCTGATACCACTTTTGTAACACCCCAACCCGAAATCCAATAATCTGAACGGCGATCACTCCCAAATAAAATACAACTGCAGCGGAATTAAATACAACAACCGGGCGGTATTACAATGCCGTTGGCCACCCTTGTGACCAACAAGGCTAACTCCAAATACAATCTCCAAAAGTCACGGTCTGAATACGAATACAATCCGAGATACTAGGAATCAAACTCTAATGTAAAATACTTAAGTAAAATAAATGTCTAGAAGAAGACTCCCATAGCTTGAATCTACCCCACCTACACTCGGTGTGGTAATCTTCTCAACTTCAGGTACCTGAAAATGGGGGTGCCCCCAAGGGGCTCAGCAAACAATGCTGGTATGGAAAACGTGCAGCCCATCGTCTACCGGGCCACACCAACTACTTTGTCGAACACATGCAGTTCATTTTTATAAAGCTGTAAACAAGCATAGTCTGATAATAACAAGTATCCATACAAGGACAATAATGTCACATAGAACAAGACACAGAAGGTCGAGTTAGCTGAACTGAAATTCTTTAATGATAGTCGGTCCACACAATGGGACTGACAGGTATAACTGAATATCTTAAATAGTGGAGGTATAGTGACCTCGTTAAGATTGAAAGGTTGGGTATAAAAACCCCAGGAGATAACGTAGTTAAACCCTGAACTGAGAGGCGTGGGAAATAGAATCCCACTAGAGGAATGAAGTCTTCCTCAAACTGAAGGGCATTAGAACCCGGAAGGAATAGAGTCTTCCTCCCAACTGAAAGTTCCGTCGCGACGTAGATAGGAGACGACCTGAGACAGGTACAGCTCCTGTAGCATGCATGGCCAGATCCAACTGGGCTCCTCGTTCTCGTAGTATAGAGTTGTTAAGTGTCATATAAAGACGTTAAACAAGAACACAATGTGTATTGTCAATTATCACGTTTAGGATAATGACGTTTGTTATAAAGTGAAGTTAGTGAGAGACTTGAGTACAAGTCCTCGGTATACTGAAGCGCAGGTATTTAATCCACTGGTATAGTAGTGTTGTATGCGTGGGACATACACGTAGTAGTCAGCATCATTCACGCACATAAAATAATACAACAGCGCACAAGAGTAAACAACATTTTACATTAATTATCTTGGTCGTTATTCAAACAACAGATAGCACACAAGCCGGTGTAATCCGGTAGAAAACAGGTTGCAAGAATCCCATACCATTCACCGTAGTTTGCAGTTGATTATACCCTGGTCAACGTCTGGTCAAACAAAGTCCTAGAATAGGATTAACTGAGAGGGTTAATTTATGTTACCCTTATATAATAATTCTATTGGATCTTTCAACAAATCTCGTATTTGTTTTTCATGTGAGGTTTATTTCTTTTAATTACCTCATGATTTAATGTATAACTTATTTGTTATTCCTTTTTGATTTATTTATAAATCCTTTAATGTACATATATGTATTCATACATTCATGTACTATATTTGTTGTTTATTTTAATTGTCTAAGTGATATAACAACTTATAATTTCTTAACTATATTTAAATGTCTTACAATGACGTAATATTCTTATAATCTCATTATCCTCCTTTTGTCATGAATAATATTTATTGTTCCCCTTTAACTTCCTTATAACTATATAAGTCATAGTTCTAATTCCATAATTCCTTTAATTAAATTTCTTCTTCTAATTCCTCAAAATATCCATGTAGGACTTATATTTATTTAAATCTAAATTCTTACCCTTATATTTCGGTTATTTACAAAACAACCACATTAATTCATAAACTTATATTTGAATTCTAATCTCATTATATTATAGAGTTTTAACTTCTTATTTAGCTAAATTACATAGTCACACTAATATTTGGTATATAGTTTTTAAGTACTATAACTTTTAAAAATAACAACTAGCCCCTAAATTCTCGGCAATAATAATTTATTTCCTATAATTACAATTTAACCACAAAATCTTATTAACTTTACATATGCCTTATAAACTATAGTTTAATTTAATTCTCCATAAATGCCGAATATATATATAAATTCTTAAATTACCCAAACTAACCCCAAAGTAATTCGGCTTTGTCATTTATTCTTCCTTAATTACATTTTCATCCCAAAACTTATAATAGTTTCTTAATAACTTATAAACTAAAGTCTAAATATATAATTCCTCAAGATTTCAAAGGTGAACCTAATAAATCTCTTAATGTAACACCCAACTATAAAAACATTTTATTAACACCTCGCAGCGGAATTCATAAACCCACAACATCACACTAATTCTTTGGTGTACACGCGTTAGCCACCCACGTGGACAAGGCTTAACATACATACATCGTAACGGTATGATGGACTAAATTCCATGAGCAACTACACATTAATCCCGTTCCATGTCCAACATTTAATATACACTTACATTACAACTGTACCGAGTATTTACAAACTAATGCCGATAACAAATTTCGGTCTTACTACGCCTACAATACACTCTCAATTTGAATGACCACCCAGTGCAACAACTACCCGTCCAACTCTCGAACGGCTTGCAGCTCCTTCGTACCTGTAGAGTAATGGGGCCCCCAAAGGGGGTCAGCACCTTTGCGGTATGGTAATCCCGACCCGCATGCTACCGGCCACACACAATATTTGTCATCTTAGCATGCGGTTGATTTATTTCCAACATGCACAAACTCGTACACACATCATGCTTACAAGCAACATCCACAATGAATAACTACACAAAGGTTAGCCACACCCACAACATTAACAACACCAACTTCACTTTATAAATATACACAATTAATTTTACTTTCTTAGAGATCACATGAACTCATTTAGGGAGGTGCCGGGGTGATATAAGCCCGAGCACAACATACATACATTTCTTACTTAAGGGTGGCGGCCTCGTATAGGACCGATCACACCACACACAATTTCCCCCTAGCTCCAATAGTGATGAGATAGGTAAGCCTTGGTTAGCTTGTGTGTAACAGAGAGGGAGTCGAAGCAACATAGGCGTCAACACCCTAACAACATTACACATAATTTCCCTCCTAGCCCGATATGGAGGTCGGGTAGGTAAGCTTTGGCTAAGCTAATGGGAGGTCAAAATCCAATGAAGGAATTCAACCCTTAACATAACAGGATGGGAGTTAATTCACATATATGTATTAACTCCCAAACAACACGCGCGACCGGCACACACCGGATTCCTCTCCATACATAACATATACTTATTAGTTAGAGGTTCCCTTATGGAACTTATCACATACATACATCGCATAGTGTTACTAACTCGGTTAGACACATAAGGGGAGTATTATCCCTTTTAACAAACATGGATATCTGCATCCGATAATGACAACAACATACCAACCAACTCACATACATCACACATAATCACAACATATACTAACGCACTGATAGCCGTGGTTAGAACGTTCCCATGGGTTGGGACGTTTATTCCGCATACCGAACTCTTATGTGAACCTAAGGACGGTTATCTATTATTTAACACATAACTAGGGTTAAGCGGTATCGGAATCAATTACGCCACAATAATGAATTACTGTAAACTCATTTTATGCTTTATCTTGCAAGGTGGCAAACACTCAGAAAACACATAAGCATACAAGCCGGTGTAATCCGTTAGGACACAGGTTGCAAGAAAACCATACCTGTCACCGAAGGTGCACTCTAGTGTGCCATCACATGTTCCTTGAATCTCTTTGAAATACTGGTAACATTATAACTATCTTCGTTAATATCGGGGTAATATATTATTTAACGTCTAATGCGCCCATGATTAACCCCGTTCGGTAGTTTTATAACTTTACATTTTTATTACCACTTTTCACACTTGATTACCATTACAACTTACTTAACATATCCTTAACAACTTATAACATCATTAATTATCAATCCCATCATTGGGTATCATTTCCTACCTTTAAACAAAAATTTTGCTCAAATTACACTATGTCCGAACTTGTGTCCGAGCTTCTGAAGTTCGGACGCAAGTCGAGACTCAATGGGTGAAAACTGGTGAATGTCCGAACTTGTGTCCGAGCTTTGAAGTTCGGACACAAGTCGAGGCCAAAACTGAAGAAAATTTCTACCTGTCCGAACTTGTGTCCGAGCTTCCAAGTTCGGACACAAAGTCGAGGCCAAAACTGAAGAAAATTTACGGGCGTCCAAACTTGTGTCCGGACATCAAAGGTCGGACACAAGTCGAGACTAAACAGCCTGGAAAAATTTTTTGAGTGTCCGAACTTCCAAGTTCGGACGGAAGTTCGGACACAACTGAAACTCGGAAAACTTTATAAAACGACGGGGCATGTCCGAACTTCCATGTCTGGACGGAAGTTCGGACATACCTGAAAGTTCAGCCAACAGAGGGGATTTTCACCCAGAATTTCAATTCTAATAAACCTACACTTACTCCATGTTTCACAAGTCATAAACAACCATTCCTTTCCGCGTTAAACATCCCAAATCAACACCTAAATCCTCTCAACCATTAAACCATCATCAACACTCATTTTCCATCCAATATTTGCCATAACTTCCCCATAGTCTTTACATATTCATCCTCATCAATTATCCTCAAAACACAACCCCAACATTCCTAATCTAGCCACACCCTTTCAAGGGTCCTAACAGCACATTACAATTCCTCAAATTCCATCATCAACAACATAATCACCATAACTCTTCACAACCACAATGTAAATCTCAAACTCAAAACATTTGGCTCTTAAGGCCCTCAACTCAACATCAATTCACAAATTCCTCCAAAACCAACTAAACACATTCCAACATATATTCCAATCCATAATTTTGGGTTCATTAATTTGTTTACCCATCCCAAACACTTAAACAATTTATAAACAAGGTTTAAGGTAGTTCTTCTTACCTTAAATTTCACAAGTCTCTTAAATTCTCCTCTTGCTCCAAACCTTCTCCAAAAATCGTTTAAGAGGGTATGGAGTTTCCAAACTCCATCCCAACACCCAAGAACACAAAACATACACAATTAATTATCTAAACCCTTAGAAACTCAATTTAATCAAAGGGCTAGAATTAGGGTTTACCTTTTGAAGCTTTTAAGAGGGATTTTCTCCCTTGAATCAAGAAGGAAACTACTCCACCATTGAAGGATAAATTTGGAGCTCAAGAACAAGGAGAAAACAAGGTATCAAAAATGTGAAAAATCAATTACACCAAGAGATGAAGAGGGAATGACTTTTTCTTGGAAATTTTTACCTTAGAAGAAAGAGGAGGCTCCAAGCTTCTCATTGGTGCCATTTTCTCCTCAAATGGTGAAAACCCATGGAGGTCAACTTCATCCTTTTGGAATTTTGGAAAGAGAGGATGAGAGAGGATGAGAGGAAGGAGAATATGTAATTATTTTTGTGATTGGAGCTCAAATGGAGCTTGGGGATGACATTGAAGTGTGGTAGCCATTGGAGAAGGAGGAGAGAAATCGATGGAGTGGGAAGAAGATGGAGCCGGCTGGGAGAGAGGAGAGAGGAAGAGAGGAAGAGAGAGGGGAAAAAGGAAATAAGGAAAGAGAGAGAGAGAGTGAGGGGTATTTGTGCCCTTTGTTATCTGGTTCTCTCTTGACTTAATTAATTAGTTAACTAGTCACATGTGAGTGGGCTGTCTACATAAATAAAACCGGCCCACCAATATAAACACGCTGGAGCGTTTTTCGTCTTTTGACAGAAAACGCTCGTTTAATTACCCGGTTTAGTACTATTCACTAACCGGGACTGTTTACCGGAATTTCCTCTTTCCTTTGTTTTTAATGGCTATTAAACTCCCATTAATGTTTAATTATTGTTATAAAATCAACTATTATTTTTACGGGGTCGTTTAACTGTTTAAAGTCGCGTTTTCGGGTTTCCTCGAAAAACGCGCCTTAGACTCCGTTAGCGTTTTAACGCATTGTTTGGATCCGTTTTCTTCCGGAATTTCTCCCACACGTTCTCAGTGTGTAATTAAGGTATAAAAAATATATTTATAACTCTAACAAAGGTTATGTACCTCCTAAAATAATAAATACGTGTTTTCACGTTTTGTGACTTTTTCGCATTTTCTTTTCGTTTTTGTTTTCATTTCTTCACCAATGTTCTTAAGGGCTTAATTAGCCTTAGGAAATTATAATTATACATTTAATTAACACATTAAGGTTTGGGGTATTTCAATCTACCCCCCTTAAAAACTTCGCCCTCGAAGTTCACACTTCCCTAGCGTCATTTGAATTAGACACAGGGATTACTTGCAACTTAGACTTCCATAACAAACATACTTTACATCATGACCTCGGACTTGATGGTCCGGGTAACACATCCATACATACATAACATATTTAGTAACCTCGGACTTAATGGTCCGGGTACCTTAACAACATTATTCCACATAACAACCCCTTAGACTTTTAGGTCTGGGTAACATAACAACATTTGGACTCGTAGGTCCTGATAACATAACATTCTTTAGACACATAGGTCTTGATAACATAACACCTTTAGACACGTGGTCTAAGTAACATAACACTTCCGGAATTCAATCACATTAGGACTCAAGGTCCAAATAAAAATTATTACACATACCACACAACATGTCATAGCATGTATATCAACCTGAAATTCCTTTTCCATCTCTTCATGAGTTCGAGACCCATGTAGAGTACATATACACTGTGATCCCGCAGAACGGTCGCGATGGACACTCTGGTCCCCGTTCCTTTGGGAGATCAAAACAATTGCATACATCTTTAAAATATACTTCTCATGTCACCGGTCCTAAGACAAAGGCTCGTACGTCCTCAGCTCGTGAGCAAGTAGTAGGAAAATACCCTTTATGAGGTTGAGTATAATGAAATCCTTTATTGGAAGGATACAAGTTGAAAATCCTCCACGAGGTCACATAAAGGTAGTCCTTCCTTTGAAAATACCACTTAAGAATCTTAAAATATTCATTGAAGTATTGAAAATACCAATTGAAAATTTGAAACCCAATTTAAAATTCTTTTGAAAGCCCCATACAACTCCAAGTCCAGTTATTGTTTATTGCATCTTATTCTTGATGATTATTTATGACCCCTTATAGGGAGTTTCAAGAATCATCCAACCCTAATGTGATCAGCATCAGAGTTGAACTATCCTTCCACCCCAATTTGTGTTCGGCTTCCCTTGATCTCATGATAATCAAGTTTCACCTCTCACTTCATTTTCAAACAACAGATAACACACTCATTTCCAATTTTCTATCTTTAATATCCTTCTAGTCATAATCACACATCTCCAAGGGTGGAACTATGTCCAACGATCACCTTCCAGATTTATTTTAAATCAAGTTACCTAGGGAAATTCATCTCACTAGGTTCTACATTGGTGTCATACCTCTTCATAAATCACAATACAGTATATATACATATGCTTTTATAAAAATACAATACACGGTTTTACATTTAGTATTGTATGAACATACATAGTCGGGGTTTAGTTCCCCGGGGGTTTCTTACTCCCTTATACTTATACCTTCACACGCATCCGTTAACACAACAAACGCACTTATCACAATGGTATTCGCATCTTCTGTGCGCAATTGCCATACTTAAACCATGAATGAATGCGTATGTTTATGTAACACACGCACAATCATCATCGAACAAAAATCATTTTGTGCTACGCACACCATAGTTCACGTACACTTGTACGGTAAAAACACACCAAGTGGTTCTGCGCTCTACCCCCCTTAAAAGGGATTACGCCCACGTAATCAATCAGTTAATCACTGGTTTAGAACATTCTACCCGTCGTGAAGTGTTTTATCTCCACGCGGTTTGTTACACAATGTGTTCTGATTAGAGGATCTTAACCATATTGGCGGTTTAGTCCCTAACCAAGAATTCTCACTAGAGCTTATTTTAGCTCTTAATTGGTTTCGATTCTGGCCTGTGAGGCTTTTAGGCATCATTATTTGCCATGCACTCATGTTCACTACACACATTTATCACTTGAATATACTGGCTCACTAGTTCCTGCTGCGCAACTCTTGATAACTTAGAGCTTAGTTTGCTCCATACATTATCCTTACTGTATTATGCATCCCCGATTATCACCTTTATCTTGGTAATAATGGTTTCTCAACCGCCGCGTGGTATTTCTTACCGTGAGCGAATTCGGTGAGTTACAAACTTTCTATTCCTTTCCATGATACTTTATTGTATTCTACAATGATTTACTTGGTTTCTTCCGACTTATTGTCGGTTATGGTGAGCTACTACCTGTTATGTAGTACTCTGCTGGTTATTCCCAACACTTGAGGTATTCCATACCGATGTTTAATAATCGTGTTACTGTGGTCACTTATGCCCACCAAGTACCCTTGATTGGTACTACCGTGCTTCTCTCATGCATCGGTTTTATCACATCATAGGTCTTGTCTTTCTATCACATTTAACATTTTCAGACTTCCTAGCTATCTCACTTGATCATTACTGCGCAAGCGCAATACCAAAACACTCAGTCATACAGAGTGCAGAGGCGTAAACTCTTGACAGTAAGTCTCTTATGAGATAGCAATAGGAATTCACACTGAGTTCCTTATCACATAATACCGACCATTGGCTTATTGCCCAGTCTGTTTGCTATCACTTACTTGTATGTCCATTGAGTTTTACTCATAATCGGTCTTATTCGCCACATTATTATTTAACAACACTTATGCAACGGTCGCTTACTGCGCACCGTGCTCTTACTCATTGTATAACATTAACTTACACTGCATCCACTATTATATTAGCTTCTGCCATTTCACTGTGTTTCGCCATTTATTTGGCTGGTTGTTGAATACGCTATTCTACGAGTCTTTATGCTCCTTGAGCGTTGTTCATTACACATTTAGCATCCCACACCTATGGTGGTTGCTATTTGACTTTTTTACTCATTCGATCTCCACAACTGGTACAATTACTTCTTTTCCATTTATTCCTACTCACATCATTCTTGGGTAATGACAACGTGGTCAACCCTTAACATATTCCTGAACTCTGTTCGCATAACTACCGCTGTTGCGGTCTCACATATCACGAGGTATCCCCACTCTGAAGCGCAGGTATTTAATCCACTGGTATAGTAGTGTTTATGTATGCGTGGGACATACACGTAGTAGTCAGCATCATTCACGCACATAAATAATATACAACAGCGCACAAGAGTAAACAACATTTTACATTAATTATCTTGGTCGTTAATTCAAACAACAGATAGCACACAAGCCGGTGTAATCCGATAGAAAACAGGTTGCAAGAATCCCATACCATTCACCGTAGTTTGCAGTTGATTATACCCTGGTCAACGTCTGGTCAAACAAAGTCCTAGAATAGGATTAACTGAGAGAGTTAATTTATGTTACCCTTATATAATAATTCTATTGGATCTTTCAACAAATCTCGTATTTGTTATTTCATGTGAGGTTTATTTCTTTTAATTACCTCATGATTTAATGTATAACTTATTTGTTATTCCTTTTTGATTTATTTATAAATCCTTTAATGTACATATATGTATTCATATATTCATGTACTATATTTGTTGTTTATTTTAATTGTCTAAGTGACATAACAACTTATAATTTTCTTAACTATATTTAAATGTCTTACAATGACGTAATATTCTTATAATCTCATTATCCTCCTTTTTTTCATGAATAATATTTATTGTTCCCCTTTAACTTCCTTATAACTATATAAGTCATAGTTCTAATTCCATAATTCCTTTAATTAAATTTCTTCCTTCTAATTCCTCAAAATATCCATGTAGGACTTATATTTATTAAATCTAAATTCTTACCCTTATATTTTGGTTATTTACAAACCAACCACATTAATTCATAAACTTTATATTTGAATTCTAATCTCATTATATTATAGAGTTTTAACTTCTTATTTAGCTAAATTACATAGTCACACTAATATTTTGGTATATAGTTTTTAAGTACTATAACTTTCAAAAATAACAACTTAGCCCTTAAATTCTCGGCAATAATAATTTATTTCCTATAATTACAATTTAACCACAAAATCTTATTAACTTTACATAATGCCTTATAAACTATAGTTTTAATTTAATTCTCCATAAATGCCGAATATATATATATAAATTCTTAAATTACCAAACTAACCCCAAAGTAATTCGGCTTTGTCATTTATTCTTCCTTAATTACATTTTCATCCCAAAACTTTATAATAGTTTCTTAATAACTTATAAACTAAAGTCTAAATATATATTCCTCAAGATTTCAAAGGTGAACCTAATAAATCTCTTAATTATGAATTCGCCCCTCTTTATGTTCTAAACTTTCATAACAATTTTTATAAATTACATAATAGCCCAAAACTTTATAAAAAGTTATTTTAGAGCTTGTTTAAATTACCTAAAATTCTTAAACTTAATTCCTAACCTTATATTATATCATAATTTCACCAAACACCCCTTTAGCTCTCGACTTTCACAATATATACACTAAATTTTGTAAAAATTACATTTAAGCCACTTAACTTAATTAATTAGCCATTTAAGCACTAATGAAATATTTTTAACTCACCAAACTTTATAGTATAAGTTTATATACATAAGTAGCTCATTAAAATCTATTTAACACTTAGGACATTCGGCCATGTTTTAATAGTGACCATATAGTATAAAAGTGGATTTATATGTCATAATAAATATACATAAATTCATAGGAGTCATATAACTCATGTAAAATTATTGTAATGTCTTATATAAATTCTTAGCTCAAAAATAAGCATTTTTGCCCTGGTAATTCGGCTTGAATTAATTTGTAACATAACTAATTTTGTGACACAAAAATGTGTCTTAAGGTAAATATTTTCTATATAAGTTATAGATTGTATTTTTGGCATATAATACCATATAGTTTTGGTTTTAATAAACCTAGGAGATGTACATAATTTTTGTATAATTTTTAGAAGCTTAACAAAGCTTATAACATAAGGATTTACTTAGTAAACTTACTTCTTAACAAAGGTGGTTAAAGTGCTTGAACTCCTCTTGAATCTCCAAGCTTTCTCCAAGGGAATTTTGATGCTCCACTTCGGTTATATGCAAGTGGTGAAGGAGTTTTAGGAGTTAGATCTTGAATAAAGATCTTAAGTAGATTTGTAAGTAGTTTTACAAGGATTTACCTTAGACTTTTCTCCTTATGAATTCGGCACTCCTAAGGTGGATGAAGAACAAATTTTCCTTCATCAAAATGAAGAAGAAAGGAACCTTAGAAGAAGTAGAACTTGGTTACACATAAAAATGTGCTTTAAGGATTTTCAAGCATTAAAACTACCTTAAGATAACCTTGAGATGCTCCTTGGATTAATGTTGGTTTGAACAACCTCCTTGGTGAACTAAGTGATGCCGAACTCTTGTTGTTATGCTAGGAAGAGCTTTGCTTCAAGGTTTGACAAGAAATGCTAGGAAATTACCTTAAAGATGAAGATAGAAGTTAAAACTCCATTAATGGACTTAAGAGCTTCAAAGATAGAAGATGAAGCAAGAAGAGAGAGCTAGGTAGCTTACCAATTCGTGGATGAAGAGGGCAAGGAGAAGAATGAGACTCACGAATTGTATAAGGTAAGAAAATGCATTTGGAATTTGATTTTTGCTTTGTCAATTTTTTAATGTCAAATGACTTTACTTTTCCTTAGTTTATTACATGGTTTATTGGCTCAATAAATGCCCATGTTCTCTGCATAATTTCGTGCATGTGGTGTGTGACAAGGCAAGAGTTGGAAAGAAAATGATTGTGAGCTAGAAGACAAGGAAATTTAGGTAAGTTTGTTCTTTTGATTTTTCTATGTTAGGCTTGTCTTCTTCCTCCCTTGTAGACTCACGAATTCAAGGGTCAAATGGGGTGTCTTAATCGACATTGAAGAGCCAAGGACAAGCATGTTAGGTCACATGGAAAAGAAGGAATCAAGAAAAGTGAATCCTAGATCTACTTTTTGCCTTTTCCCATTTGTTTTTGTTCTAGCTCACATGGCCTTATTCCATGGCCTAATTTCGACAGCTTGATGGTCAAATGAGACCTACATACTTTGACATTAAGTAATATAACACATGGGAAGGTGAGTCACCATGTTCTATGCCTTTTATAAACTTTTAATGCAATTTTTATACTAGTTTTTGCTCTCAAAATCGGCCCTATAGAGAGTCTTGTTGACTAGTCACACCAACTGATTTAGAAGGTCATTTTAACCCTATTTAAGATTACCAATTCGTGGCATGTCAAAAACTACAAGGCAATTGCGTAAAACGCGTTTTCGTGACACCCGAAGGTGTGTTTTTGTGCTCTAAGGAAATTTTGGGAAACAAATTATTTTTATGAGTTCCAAGTGTTTGTAAACACTTATTATAGTAAATAAACATATAATAAGATGTTACATTGGGTTATATGGGGTTACATCAACCCATGACATAATTTACGGGCCATCGGAACACACCCGGGCAAAAAGGAGCGCTAAGAAATCCTCCTGCGGTTTTTGCTGAATTTTGAGAAACCACTTCGTGGGTTCTCTTTATAATGGTTAATAATGATGTTAGGAACTCACGGAATTAATTTTATAGGAGTTCGTGCCACCTCGGCACTCCTCCGGACTTTTCGTGCTTTAAGGAGCGGGCGTGAGCACTCCCGAGCGTTTTGCGTTATTGACTGGATATAGCTTAGGGAATATATTTATATATCCATATAATAATTGTATGACCATTTGGTTTGAATGTTAGAGGGTCATACAAGGTCATGTTTGACCATATGCTTCTAAGGCGTTTTAGCGTTTATGGAGAAACGACTGTTTTTACGTAACGTCCTCATGCATGGGTTTGCATGCGTACGTGAAATGATTTATAATAGGATTATTTTCCATTAAATAATGGTTTAATAATATTAATTATATTTGGGATATTTCAAAAAACAACGTGTCAGTTTATGATTTCATGTGACGACCGTTGTGACACTTCCTAAATTTATCTCATTATTATCGGGTGTTATTTCTTAGATAAACCTTTGCTGAATGTTTAACCATTATTAGCTCTTAGGACTCACCACGCATTAAACTTTATCTTACTCCTAGGGCATTCACACCCTTGTTTTACATGTTAACTAAGTCCTTTTTCCCTTGTTAATGTTTTAGAGCATTTTAAGCGCTAATTATGTAACAAGTTTATATAAAATAGATTTAACTTGTCTAAAGTGTACTCCTTTCTTAGCTAGGTTGGTTAGAAATGTTTTAACTTTATTATCCTGATGCTATAATCCTTGAAATGCCCATAAAGCTTGCTTACACAGAACCCAAAGGCTTCCAAGTCTGAAACACAATCTCATTGCACCACCTTATCTAACTTTGTTTCTAATGTAGTAAAGTGATGTTTAACCTTCCCAGCATGTTTGCTCGCCTAGCTATATTTATTAGCTATTATTTGGGCTCCTTATAAAACTAGAATCACACTTAGTACGCCCTTGTAACCCAGTTATACAGAAGCTATAACATCAATGAAACTGAAGCACAAGCTACACATTCCCTCTTGGTTCTTGTTGCTAGTTAGTTCAGTTTATGTTTGTTTCTTTCCTGCAGTGTTTACCCTACTAGCTATGGGTATTAACCTTGGTGTAAAATCAAGACTATACTCATAAAACACCCACATAGCATCTGTAATTAATTACACAAAAACAGATACAAAAAGATAATCAAGAAACAAACTAGACTGATGCATTGTCTTTCCTCGTGTTTTCTTTTGCTCTTTAATCTGCTTACTAATTTACCCAAAGCATTAATAGCTTACTAAGGTATATTAGAGGTGTTTAGTTTTATTAGTAACTCAATATAAACCCTTCAAACCATTCTATACAGAGTTATACAGAAACAAATTTTCAGGAGGATCATAAAACTGAAACATTTTATTCAGTTATCTTTCCTTTTACTCCCTTCTATTATTCACCTAACTGTCTTTCAAACCTTACCCCTATGTACTTCTTACTCAGCTAAGTGTTTTATCTCCATTTTAAACTCAAAAATACTCCAATAATACTCACTTAATTCTTTGTACAGAAACAAAAACAAACTTCCAGAAACAAAGCATAAAACTGAAGTATTAAATTTCTGCTATCTTCTCTGCTATTCCCTTCTGTCAACTCACGTATTGGCCCTCAATCTATCTCATATTATTGACTTGGTTAGTTAAGACCTTAAGCAAGATTCTAACACCGCAGATAGGACCCAAGAAATTAGACAGAGTTGCTGAGATGTCCCAAATTGCATTGAAGAAACTCTGAAATCCCAAAGTGATGCCTTCTCTTACTTGTTCTCTGTCTGTTTCCTAAACCGATTTACAACTTCCTCCAAATCATTTACATTCTTAGTTAAGTCAACTTAGGAGACTCTAAGTTCATTTTTTACCTACAGATACATTTTATACAGAAGCAAAACACTTGTAGAATCTGAAATTGAATTGGTATATCCTCTTCTTATTGTTTTCTGTTCACTGATCTGACTTTCTATATTTTTTCCCCAACTTAGCTACACCTTGGCTTATATGATTACAAGATTTTAAACTCGAGACTAATCCCAAAACCACATGGACAACTCCTCTGAAACATCCTTGTATAGAACTTAACGAAACTGAAACAGATACAAAATCCGTAACCTGAATCTGGAAAACTGATAACTCTCTTTGTTTTTATTTTCTATTCTGAATCTATTTTCTATTCCCCCTAAGCATTTGTACTTAGTTAAGTGTGTTAGGTGAATTGGGGTTCATTAACTACCCAATGCAACCCCTCATGACCCTCTGTAACAGATGTTAGACAGAAACACATTCTCAGGAAAACCATAAAACTAAAACAGTAATTCTGATATTCTGAAACTGAACTTGTTCTTTTCTGTCACTACTGATTTGGTTCTTCTGTTTTTCTTTTTCCCAAGTTATTCAATTGCTAGCTAGTAGCCTTAATCTACTTCTATCCCCAAAAGAACTCACAACAACGTTGGCTATACCCCTGAGCAGTAATTATACAGTAACACCAAATTTCAGAAACTGGTGTTCTTTTCTTCTGTTTCATTCCTATTTTGCTCACAAGCTTGAATTTCAGTTTTCTTCCCAAACTGTCTTCCTACTTAGCTATATGTTTTAACACAGTGTTAGTTTTAAGACAACCCAAAGCAATGCTGTTGCACCCACTGAAACACATTTATACAGAACCTCAGGAATCTCAGAAACTGAACTACTGTAACCAATGTCCCTTTCCTCTTCTGTTTTTCCTTTCTGTTTTACTCACAGTTTGATCTTCAGTTTTCTCTCCTTACCAGCTCGAGTAGTATAGGGTGTGATAGTTTTTAAGTTTCAACAGACCTGAACTAGCCTAGTGAACATCTCTGAATAACTTTTATAGAAACAGAACGTGTAACACTAAAACACTAAAACTGGTGTTTCCTCTATTGTATTTCTGTTTTCTGTTTACGATTTGGTTTATACTTCTTCCCAATTTCCCTCGCAGTATTAACTTGAGTTGAGTCCATTACTAAATCATCACCACTCCACGGTACACCCTAGACAGTTAGTATACAGATACACTAGGTTATAGGATTCAATTGATCATCAGTTTGACAGGAACTTCTCAACATCAGGTTGTTCAGGTTTGTTTTTTTTTTCTTTCCAACTTCTTTAGTTTCTAAGCTAATTAGTTTAGATGTGATTTTATCCTCAAAGAACCCACAACAACAGACTCCAAGTCACTTCGACAACTCTATAAAGAACTCTCCCCAGAAACTCAAATCTGTAACATTTGGGCCATGATCTGTTATAGTTTTCTTTTCTGTTCCTTTTCTACTGATGCAACAGATTAGCTCTTCTTTTCTTTTAAAATACTCCCATGTGTTGATAACTAGGCGTGTGCCTCAATAGTGTTTTAAATACAGTCTTAACTCTACATTAACCTTATACTGCTTCTGAGAAGTTAGTATACAGAAACAAAAAGTTACAAATTCGTATGTTTACTACTGGACTTGATTAGTTTTTTTGTTTCTGGTTATGGACTTTGTTTATGAATGGCTCACCTCCTTATCTTAGTTGTTTCTCCTTGTAGTTCCTTGGCACAATGCGAGCTCCCTGGCCCTTGAACTCTCGACCTCACTGGGATGATTACTCAGGCGTTACTCTTTGACTAACCAGAAAGGAAAACAATGATGAGCTGAAGTAATTGAGTTTTATCCTGGTTTACCTGAAGCTCGTTACTCAGAGTGTTGGTTCCACATCAGGTTTGCTGTTGGAATGAAGATGCAGTAGCTAGGAAGGAGGCTTGTTACACTGACAAGGTAGAGCATTACCTCGGGAAGGGAAGAAGTCAGGAAGAACCGAAAAACAGAAAGACAAGAATAGAAACAGAAACCAGAGGAAGAGAATATAAGGGGAATGGCTCAGATTCTCACCATGAATGACTTTTCCTTCAGAATGTTGCGGGGCTTTTCCCTAGCAAGTCCCAGCATAACTCATAAGGTCATTTCCAGTAGCTTCCATGCGTGAAGGAAGGAAACAGAAAAGTCAAAAGACATGGCTGTTTTTTTTTTCTTAACAGAAGTAGTGAAGGAAGAAGATGGAGAAGTTGATCGCAGCTTACCTTGCTCTTTGTTTCAAGTTTTCAGAACTGGAGCCACGGTCTAACAGACAAGAAGGGACTAATGAGGCGTGGGCTATTAATGCAAGTGTTGGTTACTACTGATTCCCATGGGCGTGGGAGTTTGAAAGAGGAAGACAGTGTCTAAAATGCTTGACTGCTTTCACTGAGATCAAAGAGGGGACATGTTCTGCCTGGGGTCTCAAGTTACAAGAGAGTATGGGTGTTTGAAAAAAAAAAGAAAAGCTCTGTCGCCTGAGAGTTGGAATAAGAGGGTGAGGGATCTTCCCGTGTTCTGTTTTTTTTTTTGTTTGTTCGATCGGGAATTGCATCGAGGAAGAGGAAGAACGATGCTATACAGAGGTGTGTTTGGGTGTGTTTTTTGTAGTACCTTAATAGCCTCAACACTAATTTTAATTCATTGGTATAAGTTACAGAATACGAGCATAGCTCAACCGGTTAAAGCCTTCAAAAGGGGTACGAGAGGTGCGGGGTTTGAACCTTGACGGGAGTGTCTTTGCTTCTTTTTTTTTGGTATAAGTGTGTATACATGGTTATTTACATATATTGTGAGACTATATAATATATCACGTTATTAGTTATGTACGTGACTACTTTATTTTTGTTACGATGTTATACGACGTTATTATTTATTATTTTACAACTTTACAATATCGTAACGTTACGTATCAGAATATATATATATATATAAGGGTGACTATATCGACGTCTTCATGTTTGCGTCGCATTATTAATCATAACATCTTCGGTTTAGAGATGTGCATACGTATGAGTTTATGTTTACGATTATAACTCGTCCAAGGTATATAGGATGTTCATACAATTTATTGGGCGCATTAGGGGTATTTATTTTACGCACCGATATGTACATGCGATATAAGCATCCGTTTGGATCTATATTTTAATTACCCTAATGTTTCATGGTAATTATTGCACATAATTTAATTTCAAACTTCACTAATTTAAAGTGGTAATTACCGGGGTATTTCATTATCACATAAATTACAAGTACTCTCGACCATACAATTTATTAACTTGATAAATTAAAACTTAAGTAAATAAAACTTACATATTTAGATTTCAAAAATCTCTCCACACATTCTAAGGGTTTCGGCACTAGTATAAACATAGGCCTAATTAATTATTTTTTCTCTAATCCAAAACTTAAACATAACTAATGAACTATTAATATTTAGTTAAATTACCTACTTCCAAAATAGATTTTTCTTAAGCCTTTTTTTTCTTCCATCAATATGTTGTAAAACACACGTTAATAGCCACTACAATTAATCTCACTACTCAAATATTCACCCCTTAATTTTCTACACATAATTAGGATCTAAACAGCCTACCTACTTGCCCATTATAATCGGTCTTGTATAGACTTTATACACCATTTTCTTAAGGTTTTTATCTTCCTTTTTAACACCTAATTTGACTTAAACTAACCATTGATACGTAAGCCTATAAACTGCATGTACATCCCTTATCCTCTACGCATTGCCATGATTTAAAGCTACATACATTATGCATAAAGTTTTCAGTTTAGTACTACATCAATAGGTGATGATTGTAATCGTATAGAATGAGGCAAAATAGTGGTTTTACCTTGGATCAATTCACCAGATACTTTTCCACAACTTTCCTCCCCCATCAACTTGTAAATCATCTCATTGCACTATGTATACGTTTACACACTTATGTAATATTTTTTTTTTGTAAAATCTTTTACTTAACCATGAATATTCTCCTTAGAGTTTTTAATGGTGTAATTACCTTTCACACTTGATTTCTCCCCTTGGAATAGATTTCCCCAATCCACGGTAGAAGAGTGGAGTACTTCTTCATTTTAATTGACATTATACAAGGAAAGAAGGTTGAATTAGTTACTCCTCTAACCAGCTATTTTAGGAGGATTTTTACCCATGGTTTTAAGCATTAACAAGGGAGGTTTTCTCACCTTGTGTTTGCTGGGTCTGGAGGTGTTCTCGGCAGCTATTAAACAAAGGAGATAGGCTCAGTTTTTAGAAGGAACGAGAGGGAAAAACAACACTTAAACATCCTAAGGAATCTCAAATTTTTTCCTCCTCTTAACACCTCTTCTTTGGTGTATTGTGGTGTCGGTTTGGCTTGAGGAGAGGACTGAGAGACAACCTCCAAGCTTGAGCAATCAGAGGTAAAAAGAATGGAGTAAGGTGCTTGTTTCTCTTGTTGTTATCGGTGGTAATGGGGGTTATTTCAGCTGCTGTAAACCGAGGAAGAGGAGTAGCTTAGGTGGTGAATGTTGCTGTTTCATGAAGAGAGGAATGCACTGCATTATAGTGGTAGAATTTGAGAAGACAAGGCAGAAAGGGTGCTACTGTAAAGAAAATAGGGGAAAGGAATTGAGGCTCACTAGTTTGTGTGTTTGCTCCTTCCTACTGTACCGAGACTGCAAGGAAATTGTTTTGAGTCTTTGTTGCTGCAAAGAGAAGGGGGAGAAGCTTTGTTGTTGCATGAAGAGGGGAAGCTCCAGCAGCTTGTTGTTTCAATCGAATCTGGGAGAGGAGGAGATGAAGCTTTGTCATTTCAGTCAAGATGAGAAGGGAAATGCTACTGCTGTTCTAGGTGATAATGGAGCAGAAATTTTCGGTGAGCAAAGAAGTGGAACCGTGGAGAAGGAAGGGAGTAGAAAAGCTCTTACCAGACTTTGTGTAGCCTTTCCTCGGTTGCTATTGTCTGAGAATGGGGCAGGAAAAAAAAGGAGCTTGCTGTCTTGTTGTGTTGTTACTGTTACCGTAGCTGTGGGAGCAGAAGACAGGAAGGAAAGAGGAGAGGAATCAGACGCAGGGAAGGGAGTGCGGTCCTCTTCTTACCTTTATTGCTTGCAACCGGTACTACAGAAGGCTACTACTTGGGTAGAGGATATGCTCACGTAAGAAAAGAAAGGGGTTGATGTGTGATAAAAAGAGAAGGGATGATGCGAGACATCTAGCTGGAAAGAAAAGAAAATCGTGACGGTAGGGGAATAGGAGAAAGTGGTAGTCTTGTTATACTAGTGTACTATATTACTTGTTTATTTATATTGTTTAATCTTGACTTATGGTTCTTCCCTTTTTTGCTATGCACGTGACCGGCTGTAGTATGTTTAGGAGGGAAAAATTAAAATTTTCATCTCCTAATATTATCACACTAGTTGTACATGTATACATATATATATAACTAAATTTATTTGTTAAATGGTGATTTATATGTTTTGTTTTAAATGTATTTTTATATGGATATATACATATATATATTGTATATATATTTTGCTTACTAAATATTATATATATATATATATATATCTAAATGAGTGTATATGTGATGTTTAATATAGGTACTAATATGTTACAAGTGATATTAAAATTGGGAGTTAATTTCTCCTTAAG
Organism: Limonium bicolor; assembly: GCA_023374045.1. Classification (NCBI taxonomy): domain Eukaryota; kingdom Viridiplantae; phylum Streptophyta; class Magnoliopsida; order Caryophyllales; family Plumbaginaceae; genus Limonium; species Limonium bicolor. The sequence goes on from CM041781.1 coordinate 130,195,390, forward strand.
ATTGAGTGTATAATTAAATGTCCATTTGGACTATATATTATACAATAATATTTATAGCAATTATTGCTCATGATTTATTTTAATCCTTATTAATTAAGGTAGTAATTATTCGGGGTATTTCAGTCTACCCCCTTAAAAAGACTTCATCCGAAGTCATCTAAACCGGATAGCTAAAGTGACTACCCGATATAACCCAATACGGTATATCTATTTGATATACCGTTCACAATATCATCTCAGTTCAATACGCATATATGGATGTAAGTGATCCATCAGTACTCTATCAATTCTACAGTCTAGACCACTTCCCAGAGTGTCTATTAATTCCATTTCATCTTTTACCAAACATAAGAATATATAAATCATAAACACGACTAAGGACGTATCGATCAAGTGTATAACATAAAAAAAAAAATCACCACGCATACAACAATACCAAGTATGCCCGCATACGTACAATAAAACCACACAACCAAACAATTAAAACCTAGTGCACACGAGTGCATGCCAAGAGGCTCTACCCCCCTTAAAAAGGGTTACGCCCTGTACCCCACAAGTATACGACAGCCGCTCAACAAGGAGTGTTGGATACTTGGCTCTTATAGAGGTGGGTTCTCCTCGTATCAGAGAGACGGGTATAACTTTAGTCTCCCGGGCTCTAAAACATATGAAGGGTGAGGCACACGCACTTCTTTGCGCTCTCTCCGAATTCATTCTAATGGGCCTACTCGCTTCGTAGCGAGGTGTAGACCCATAAACATAGGGCTCAGTTTGCCTCTTTTTATTGTTGTCGACATACTGTAGACTATTTTTTAACAGTAAGTTATTGCTGACCTCGTTCCAATATGATAGTGAAATACCCCGAACTTAATTATGGTGATTAAATATTCTAATATGGTATTTAAGGGCCTAATAGTGCCTAAAGAATTTTGGTTGAGAAAATAAAGCCAAAAAAGAGGAAACACTTAAAAAGTGTAAATTGTAAAAACAAAAGTTACGCAACCATAGGAGGTATGTTACCTCGGTTAGAGTATTAGAAGGAATCCTAAGGCTTATTCATGGCTAATTAATGTACGGGAACAATTCCCAAAGAAAACGGATCCAAATAATGGATTAAAACGCTAACGGAGTCTTAAAGCACGTTTTTCAAGAAAACCTAAAAACGTGAATTTAAGTGGTCAAACAGACCCATAAAAATTATGGTTGACTATATAACTATAATTAAACATTAATGGAAGCTTAAGAACCAGTAAAATTACAAGAAACGAGAAAAATCCGGAAAACGGGTCCGGTTAGTGAATAGTGCTAAAACCGGGGTAAATTAATGAGCGTTTCTTGTAAAAGACGAAAACGCCCCTAGCTTATAATTACTAAGGGGGCCGGTTTTAAAGGGCTGACTCACCCTTCCTCTCTACAAATAAACTAATTGGAAAAGAAGGGTTGAAAAGTCAATAAAGTAAAAAGTGTTAAATTACCTTTCCTCTCTTCTTCCTCTCATTTCTCTTCTCTCTCTCCTATTCTTCCTTTCTTCCACCGTAAGCACTCCCCACCTTATTCTCCCTGCCAATTTTGAGCTTCATCAAAGAGCTCCCATGGCTACCTCACTTCTCTTCATGCCCAAGCTTCATTCAAGGTCCGAAGCAAAAATAAATACATATTTGAACTCCCCTCACCAAGGGCTATCATCCCTCTTTTTAGAATTTCAAAATGATGAAGTTCATCTCCGTTGGTTTTGGCCATTTGAAGAGAAAACCACATTTCATTGAAGCTTGGGGTCCTCCTTTCCTCTAAGGTAAAAAAATCCATGAAAAACTCATGTTTTCCTCTCTCCTTTTCGTGGCTTATTTCACCTAGTAATGGCACTCTTCTTTCTTTGTTTGAGCTTTGGTTCAAGCCTTCAATGGTAAATTGGAGCACCTCCTTTGATTCATGGCAAGAAACCAATTCCATGGTTTCAAAAGGTATCCCTTGATTAGTGCTATAAGCACCTTTCCTTGTTCTAGAATAATTAATATGCCTAAGTAGCTTTGCTTAGTCCCATTTCCTTGTTGAATGTGGTCTAGAGAATTGGGCAAGTTATTTGCCTTGACCGATTTTGGAGTGAAGAGAAGTGGAGAAGAGGAGATGAGAATTGAAAAGGAAATTTGAGAATCCATGGTAAGAAAATCTACCTTAATGTATATTCTATATGTATTAGGATTTTGGGATGGGGAAATAAAAGATGAAACAAAATCTCGAGCAAAAATTTGGTTGTGTGTGTGTGAAAGTTAGAGTGAATTGTGAACTTGTTGATTCAAGGGCCTAAGAGCCAAGCATTTAAGTTATTGTATTATATTGTGCTGGATGAGATTTTGATTGAGAAGTGTGTGCTGGTAGGATCCCTTGTGGACGAGGCTAGAGAATGAACTAGGAAATGTGGAATGTGCATTTGGGCAATGAAAGGATTGTATGTGAGTTATGGCAAAATTTTGGGTAGAAATAAAATGTTTTAGGTGTTGCTATGGGTGAGAAATGACCTAGGGTTCACTAGTTGTATTTAAGGATTGATTTGGTGGAAGTAGACACCCATATATGGTGGTTGAAGGCTTGGAAAAAGGAAGAGTAAAAATCTGTAGCAAATTGTTGTTTAGTGCCTTGGGATAGCTAGGAGAAAGAACTAGTGTGCAAGGCGTTGGAAATAGGAGTTGAACTTGAGTAATGAGTGTGAAAATGGTTAGAAAGGATTTGGAATCGTCAATGAGTTGAGGATATGGTAAAATACCTAGAGAAAGGTTGGAAAGTGCAGTAGAGTGCATGAGTGCAAACGTGAGGATTTAAGTTATAGAATTGGGCAAGAATGGAGTATAAGTATGACTAATGATTTGGGAATGTCTAAGGAGTGCTTTAGGGTGCTAAAACATGTTAGGAAGCATGTGGAATGGTGAGGGAAAGATTGGGTGAGAATTGAGGAGAATTTTGAGTTCAAAGTGAGTAATTAAAATGAGTACTGGGCTGGACCGACCCTAGGACCGACCTTGGTAAGGTCGGTGGCCTGTAAATTACAAATCCGGAGCATTCTGACTTAGACCGACCTTAGGACCGACCTTGGTAAGGTCGGTCAGGCTTAAATTTTCAAATCCGGAAGTTTTCTGACTTCGACCGACCTTAAGACCGACCATGGAAAGGTTGGTCGGGCTGAAATTTTGTAAAAACGTAACCTACTGACTCCGACCAACCTTGCAAGGGAGGTCGGGCAAAAAAATAAAAAAATGGCGTTAGTAATAATCCATTAGGAGTGTGATGTTGATAAGGACAATATGCACCTTAGGACCTAAGTAAACGAGTGTAAGAAGTGAATAAGAAGTTGTAGACGTAAGTACACTTGAGTAAACCTAAGTTAACGGGATAACGGGGTGAGTACGGGAGTAGTAAATATTTACATACCGTAATACCTTAATGTTAATAGAAACATTTCGAATGTTACCAGTGGAACAAGTGTGAGCTGAAGAACGTAAGGCGACGTGGTAAAGTAAGCATCGGTGTAAGGTATGATTTTCTCATGCCCTGTATGAACCGTGCTACGTTGATTTGTGTGCTTGTGTGCCAGCTTAATCAAGATAAAAGCATGAAACATGTTATATTACTTGTTTGTATATCTTGGTGCATGCTGGGTGTACTAACCATCCTTGTATATTGTATTGTCTAACCTAGCATTATAGACTACCACATAATTGAGTAGTGTTGGTTAGTGACTCGTAGAAAGAGTCGTTCTTGAAATAACGAAAGCGTGAAAGCACACAAAAACTATCGAACCAAGAAACGGTAATGCAACCTGATCTCGCTATAACAAGAGAGAGTTGTACGGGAGTAGTAAACTCCCGATAATGGTTAAAGAACCGAATGGAAATAACCCACAACAAATAGTAGTGGAAGTATGTAATGAACTTCTCCTTAGAGGATGATGATTTGTAAGAAAGGAACTCAAAAGAAAGTAAAGTACATATAAAGAATCATTAAACTCCTTTAGTGAAAGTCAATCCACCATATGAGGATCCGACCTAATATGAAAAATTGTCCCGAACGTAAATGTATTCAAAACGTTGGGGAAACCCTTAAATCTGAGGATACTAGGAAGTGAGATAATTCCCTAAGCCATTAGAGGGTATCAAGAGAGATACTACTAGGCTGATCTTTATGTTATAGTGTAACTCTGATAGAGGAGTATTTGGGAAAATGAGCAGTTCGGTAGATATACGGACGTGAGTATTTGAGGAACTAAGTGAATAGTTCCGATTGATGGTCGAACCTTCCCACTATGCTAGACCCGGAGTAGGGTCAAAACCGGGGAAGTAAGACCAGTATTTGTAAGCCCTGTGGTGAGTCTTGTGTATGACTCTGCCCGGATGTCATGGGTAATGACTTAAAAGATATCCAGTAAGTATGTAATTGAGAAGCGAGAAGTAAGTATGTAATTGAGAAGCGAGGAGTAAGTATGTAATTGAGTATCGAGAGTAGAGAATTGAGTAAGGAGAATCGAGATGGAGACTTGTAGTATCTATGAACCTAAGAGAGCTCGAGTAAAAGTAACCCAAGGGAATGAGTAAGACAATAAATAAAGACTAAGGCATGGTGAGGTAGAAACCTTCAAGGCCTAGAGTAAGTTAACACTAACTAACAGACTTGTTGTGTTAGTAGTTAATGTATTCCTTGTTTGAATACTTCTGTATGTGAGCATGTATATTGAATTAAAAACGAATCGCATGTTCTCGACCAAAAGTCGGCGTCCCCGTTAGCACGTGGGGTATGCGAATTTCATATGCAGTGATTTGCTAAGCCCCTAGGGGCACCGTTTTTATTTTACAGGTACTTGAAGCCGAATACCGTTCGAGTGTAGGACGGGGATGGCTGTATAAGCATGGCTAGTTGATTAGAGGACATTGTGTTATTTGTAAGGGTTGTACTGTAAGGCCGAATTGTATCGGCGGCTTGAAGGTTGTAGTAGACTCGGTATAGAATGGAATTAATCATTGTATTTGGATTGAATTGCTTAAGGAACAGAATGTATTTGTTTTGTATAGAGACTCGGTATATTTAAGTTCATCACACCGATAGTATGTTGTATTTGTAATTGGCCTTGTTAGTCATGTGGGTGACTAACGCATTTTACACCCACCATTGTGTATGTAATATCCACTGCGAAGGTAAGTAATTGTGAGATAAGGACGGGATTAGTGGTTGGGGTGTTACAGACAGTGTTATCCACAGTCTTTTCTTAATTTGGAAATGGAGGTATCATGATCGGCACGGTAACATCAATTGTATGCGTGCACGATTTGATCTTAGTCATATGTTCTATGGTTGGGTTATTAGCGTAACTGCGCGTATCTTTCCCAATGATCTTCGGTTTAAGGTGCAATATGACATTGGCTATTGTTAGTACCTAGTGCTCTTTGCACTTGTCTCTGTAATCCTGAGACATACTAACCTTAATGTCCACGGAGATAATGCTTGTCATCCGTGTCTCTAGGGTTTTGTTTCGAGAGTAATGCATTTGTTGTACTTCTTTGCTACTTACTTCTTGATGTATGTTATATCTTGTGGTGCGTCGGGCTAGCAACAACATTTGTATGGTTCATCCTGCTTTCTGCCAGGGGAATCCATTTGTTGTGCTTGTATTAGAGTTCTACCTCCTCAGCCTTCATTTCTATTCCTTATATGCGAGGTTTACTTGACTATTTTCACCCACGCATTTCTTGCTAATGGCTATTCTTGATGGTCGCTTCCGTGCGCACATATCCTAGTCAGTTTGATGGTTGTTAGTTGTCCTAACATTTGTTTCTCACTTAAGGAGTTCGCTAGTATACTAGCTCTACCTTCCTTTATTGCGTAACCATGTGTTTAGGTTCGCATCCTTTGGTGGGTTCCTTTGGACGTCAAGAATTTGCTTGATCCTTATGAGGTTTTAACATATTAGTCATCCTTTTTATGGGTTTCCATGTCTATGTCATTAGCGTTCATGACTACGAAAGGTTTCCATTGTCTTCACTAGTATTAACCACTTTGCTGTGGAGTTACGATGCTGGTCGTATTGTATTCAAGGTCCTTGGCTCCTCTATCCTCGTTGGTTTAACTGAGGCTCTTCTCGTCCATATTCGAGGTAATTGGCTGCACTGGTCTGGATTTGCATTATTGACCTTGGCACGGAGTTGACTACTTCCCGTGTTTCTTACACTACTTGTCTACATGCATGGGTACCCTACTGATACATTACTACTTACCAGACTTACTCATATGTGAGTTGTAGGCCCACATGCTCCTATCGAGTGCGGTCATCCACGTCTCATTTTGTACACTCGTAGTGTCCGTCACACGGTTAGTGAAGTATTCTATTGTCAATGTCCCTTTTAATGGATATCTTGGTGTCGTCTGATGTTGATTAATTGTGTTATTATTTATCTTGTCGTAGGTGTTGTTGCCCTAGTGGCATGGATTGGAAAGGTGGTTAGAGGCAATACTTCGCTCTCCTGGACTTGTGTGCTTCTAGTGGCATGTTGGTTGTGATACTCCTTTCTAAAGGTAGTACTTGGGTGTTAATTGGTTACACATTCTATATCGATTCACATTTACGGCTGCAATCATGCTTTAGGTTAAACTCGTGTTAAGGTATGGTATTTTCAGTTTCTATACATCACTTTCTATAATTTGCGGTTGAAGGTGTTCGGATTTTAAGTTAGTACTAGAGATCACCGAAACATCCTTTTGGTTGATCAACGGATCACCAGTCGTGGTACCAGTATTTGCTTAGCAGCCACCGTATTTGGTTCATGTATTTAGTGTAAGGTTTGGATCATGGTCTTGGCATGTATCCTGGTACACAGCGTAGAAGTTTTCTTACCTTCGTCAGTTCGTTGGTCACTGGTCATACAGGTACGATTTCGATCGCCCGTTCTTTAGGTGTTCTACGGTAGGATCATCGTTGGGGTTTCTAGTTGGAAGTATGTGCTCCTCACAATGAAATTTGCTCTATGGTCTCGGAGACAACTTACCTTAGTGTTGATATAAAATTTTTATTCTCTGAACTCTTCCATGTTTATAGGTAATTTCTTGTTTAGTATGTTGGTCTGGAGTTAATTATAAGGACCTAGACATTGTTCTTCCTTTTTGGATGGTAGTGTGGTTGTAAATCGGAAAGCCGTTTAAGGATACTTTCCACTATGTTGATGGGAATGTATCTCTTGATTACTTAATGGACTTATTTACATGCATCATGCTATAATTACCATGAGTATCTCCTCATAATTGACTATATTCCGATATTCGCGGAGTTGTTCTAATTATTTATCCTCTATAGGATACCGTAGATAATCTTCTTATCAATTTATACAATTCACACCATACACATATTTATATCTTTTATAGTCTAACTCTATGTCGGGACAAAAAAATAGACACCTATCCAATTTAGAATTATTCATGACCACTTGTAGGGAGTTTCATGAACATTCCTACCCCGATGTGGTCAGCGTCGGTGTTGAATTATCCCTTCACTCCAATTTGTGTTAGGGTTTCCCTTGAGCTGACCAGGGTCAAGTTTGACCTCCCATGTCAAATACCAAACAACCTCAAATTTCTTCATTCCTAAATTTTATCTTATTAAGACTTTCGTTATGTGATGAACACTCAATCTACCACTAATCCCTTTACTACTGAACCGCTCGCGGGTATTTCCTACACTCACCAACAACTCATCTCACTATTTACGGAACTAAGTCCCATTGGTTATAACCAATTAGTTTATCGAGAAGCTAATCCTCTTACTTGATCCCATATCAGTTTTACACTGAGTCATATATTTCATTGCTCATATTATAGTTTATATAATATTGGGAGTTTGATTCTATTCGAATTTATGCATCCCTTTTTCTCATATTCACGCAATGGAGCCGTCAAAGTGGACATATGCTCATGTATGTTCATGTGAATAGAGTAGGGTATGTGTCTCATAACAAGTCGGGTATTATTTAGTTTTATGGACAAGATATATAAGTATATCTTCCTAACATGTAGCTCTCCGAATTACATTAGCACTCTAAAATTTCCAAGTTTTCAAGCTCCATAACATATATGGGTAGCATTTAGTAACACCCGTAGTGCTGTATTTAGTTGAATCCGCCTACCATGTAGCATGTTAACTTCAGCCTTCTCCACAATTCGATTCTTCTCCGGACTTCAGAACATATGTTCTTTTCATCATTATTTAGGAATTCAGAATTATTACATTGTGATGTTATTTGAGATCCTTGGGATTGATTCGGGTGTTTATCCCGTGTTTATCAACGATGGATGCATCATCCTTACATGCGATAATTGGCATTATCTTGACATTGTATTTGGCTCATATTATCGAGCTATACTGATTGTCACTCTTCATGAATTGGGACCGGGTTAATGAAACGATGTATTAATTCTTATCCAGTTCGATCTTCCTTACTATCCTATGTTACCTGGTTTCCTTCTCAAGTTCGACGAGAGAGAAAGGGAGAGTGAGAGCCTTTTGCTAGAATCGAGCTAAGTCTGATTGCCAATAATAGCATATCTTATTTCATGGGGGTACACCCTTATTTATAGTTTTCGTACCCGATCTTATGCTGCCAGCCTGTCTTTTTACATGTTAAGTACAATTTTACCCTCCCCTAGCAGCTTTGGCCAGTCACAGGCGACCGGCCACATTATGTTTTACCCTTCCTGGGCTCTATTTTCATCCGGCTAGAGGTGGCCAGATGCCCTATGTATCTCTATTTTCATCCGGCTAGAGGTAGTCGGATGCTCCATATGTCTCTTTAGCATGGTACCATTTCTTCCCTTCTCATCAGTCCCACAAGTTCTATTTTTGAATTTTGATGAAGAAAGTAGAACTTCTATGTCTTGGTTCTTGAGGAAAAAATTTGCGGCTGTGGCTATCCCCGAGGTTTCTTGCCCTGTCAGTGCTCTGTCCTTTCCTCATCCTAGTCCCACAAGTTTTTTCTTCATATTTGGAGAGAAAGAACTTTTTAAAGGTCATGTGCGAGGCTCGTGCCGTTTTTTCGAATCTTTTCGCCTGTTTTCGATGTAGAATACGTAAGGTCCCCTTATTGGCTGATGTCGGAATCGTCTTTAGGAAGCGTGTAGCCTTCCTTCTTTTTCCTACAAAAGGTGATTTTTGTTTGCGCATATATATATTTTTATTGATTTGGGCGGGAGAAAACTTCCCTTTAAAGTCCAAATTTTTGGGCTTCCTTCCTTTTCCTTCTCCGCTCTCTTGCTCTCGTCGTCTTCCCTTTGTTTCTCTGCTGTCGCACTCTGTTTTCATCGCCGTCGCACTCGTTTCCCCGCCAATTTCTGCGATGACTTCCTCCGCCGCAAAGAAGAACAAGGCTGCCGTCAACTTTTCACCGGCCATCGAAGCAATCCAAGGTTCTCGTTCCTCAAGTGGTTTTTGCCCTCCTCTTCTACAATCTTTGAAACCCTTTCTGGCCGGTCGTGAGCCTTCTCCTTCTTCCCTCGACTTTTCCTCTCTACTAACTGTCTTAGAGGCGTCAAAATCCCACTAGGTACTCAAATTTATCTACCAACCTCTAATTCGCACCCCAATGATGATTTCGGTCTTGGGTATGTGGTTTATGCTGATTTCTTCCCCTGCGGTCTGATCATTCCCGCACATCCTTTTGTCTTGGTGTTCCTGCTTCGCCGCGGCTGCTCTCTCACCCATCTACACCCGAAGGCCATTGCGCATCTTCATGCCTTCGTCTCCCTTTGCGAAGAAAACCAAATTCGGCCGGAGGGCACCGACTTCACCTGGTTCTTCACGGTTTGGGTTGATCCTGACAGCCTAACCATCATTGCCTAGGCCGGGTTCTCACTTTTTGATTATAAGAAGGTGCATGGATGGAGCTCGCAGTGGTTCGTCATCATTCCTCCATCCGGCCGTTATTTAGGCGTGTCGTACTGTTCTGAAGTTACCAGAGGTCAGCTTGGCTGCCCCTCTACTCCTCCGGCCGAGCTTCCTATCTCAAAGATCCTGAAGGCGCGGAGTCGCGAACCATTGACAGTCGAGGCGTTCTTTACCAAAACGCGCTTATCTTCGCTACAGACCTACTATAGTAAGTGTTAGTTTGACAGTATAAGATTCATTCTTTATTGTTTTTCTTACCGTTCTGGTGTGTTGTGTGCAGATTTTTTCCGGAAGGGGGACAAAATTGGTCCCTACAACAGTTGGAACTTCATCAGTTTCAAAAACGGGATGAAAAGATCAATTAATATGATTCGGTAGATGCGGCCGTTGGTGCGGCTGAGCGGCTCTTGGGAGATACACCTCCTCCAAAAAACATTCCAGGCAAGGGGCAAAGGATGACCAAGCTGGGCAATCGAAGAAAAAGAAAGGCCTGGAATCTCTAGAACCCGAACGCCGGATTGCCAGGTACATGACACGTGAGTCCAGAGTCTGGGCGCCGTGTCTTTCTCCCACTCACCCCTGGTTCGGGTCTGGACCTTGGTTCTTGCCCGGAGCGGGAGTCCGGTCACCGACCCCGATTTGCGAACAGTTTCCTGAATTGTCGGGTTACTTTTCTTCAGATCCCACCTAAGAAACACTTTGGAAGCCACAGGGTTTTGCACTGATCCTCCGGCCAAACAAGGTTTTGATCAATCCTCCTTTTTCTTACCACTTTTTTTAAAAAATAGCGCTCCCTTGTCCTTGGTTCTGTATACACTTCGTTGATTTTTACGACAAAGAGATTGTGCCTTTTTTACTGTTGCTGCAGTTCTTGTCTCTGGGAAACTTAAGCTCAAAAAGAAAACCACATCAAAACCAAAGGCTCCCCTGCCGGAGACACCAGGAGAAGACTAAACCTCCGGCAACCCTGAGGCCTCAACCCCGTATGATATTGCTGGTGCTAAGGATGCGGTGCGGCAACGGGCAATGGAATACCGGAAGGTGCCCGAGAATCCTGAACTTCAGAGTAAGCAAAGGGAGGATACTATGGCCTCCTCTTCTTCTCCTCCTCCCCCCGCTCAGGAGTCCTACACCGGTCCCTCCCAGAAGGAAGGATGGTTTTACCACCCTGGCAATCCCCTTCCTTTAATATCTTGTGAATCTGCCAAGTACTCTGCCGTCTGGAAAGAGGCAATAAAGAGGTCCAGCCGTCCGGATGGGATTTTGCCCCTCCGGCAACTACCACTGCAATTAAAGACAAGTTACGGATAGGAGACGGGGGAGCAGACGCCATTATGCGGCATTCCCTTCCAATAAAAGACGTGTTCGACTTTATGTGGGAGGGCATCTTTCGGGTTGGTATACATTCCTTGATTTTTAATAATTCATTTATATTCTCTTCTTTGTTTGTTTTTTGATTTTGGTGATGTGTGCTACTTTAGGTGATGTCTATGGCCCAGAGTGCTGAGGTTCACTCCGGTAACCTCCAGACCAGGCTCTGTTATGAGAAGAGCCGAGCCAACAATGCTCAGGAGGAACTAAAGCGGACTCGCTCCACTCATGATGCCTACATCGACCAGATTCACTATGAGTTTGATCTCAAAGTGAAGGAAAGGACTGAGGCGATAAATAAAGAGCTACGGTCGTCGTGGCAGGAATGTGTCCATCAGCGTGATGAGTATGAACTACAACGGAAGGGTCTCCGAGCGGAGAATTTTTCCCTTAAAAGCCGGATTCTTCATGCTGACGACACTTTGATAGTTGTACGAAACCGTCTTGCTTATGGAAAAGATGAGCTGTCTCAGGCTTTCTCTGACCTAGACGTTTTGCTAAATCAGGTGCGGTCTGCTCATCAGAAAGAGGTGGCCTCCCTCCAATCTGACAAGTTTTCCTCTTTAACGAGAAGAATGCCTTTAAGCAGGAGGTCGAGGCGCTCGATCTGGAGAAGTAGGCTCTTGTACGAGAAAATAAGGCCCTTGTAGAGGAAAAGAAAGCTCATTCAGGAGCTCAACTGCTCAGCGGAAGAAAAGGCCGCACTGGAAGAGCAGTCCATAACTTCTTTTGAACAGGAGAAGCAATATCTGCTTCAGGATTGCTCCACCTTAGAAGAGGAGAAGAAGGTTCTTGCTGCAGAAAAAGCTGCCCTGGCAAGCGAGAAAGCTAGGCTGGAAGAGAGGGTGAAAGACTTGGAGGATGCCATGTCTCGCCTCCAAACTGAGAATACTGAGTTGTCGAACAAAGGTAAGCCTCCGGATCTTGATTTTCTATTACTTCCTTTTCCTGTCTTCATTCTTTACTCTTCTTGTGTTCCGGCTAGGTCCGAGCTCCGATAATCTTTTGAAGCATATCCGGAAGCTAAACGACCGGTAAATAGTGTCAATGAGGAGCTATCTTTAGCCAATACTCAACGCGACAAGTATCGGGCCCAGGTCTTGACTCTCAAGACCCAAGTGGCTAAGCTCACGTCCTCCCCACGACAATCTCAGGAGGAAATACAAAAGCAGGGCACCATCAACGCTCATCTTAAGGAGTCTTTTGCCTCTCAGTGCCGCAGGATAGCTAAAATCTGCCGCCAAGTTATCTCGGAGCATTTCCTGGAGAAAGGGGAGGTGCTGGATGATGATCTGTACAACGGGCTAGAGTTCAAGGCTGTCGCCCAGAAGTCTAACTTTTTCTAGGAACTCGAGAGATTCGGCCGCTGCCCTGGTGAGACATGCTTTGGTCCTGGTCAAGCCTCCTTTCTTCCGGCCGGGAGCAACATCCAGGCATCCGTTGGAAGAGTGCAGCATGGTACTGGGAGATCCAAATCTACAGAAAGTGTAGCCGATAGTGGTGATAAGTTAGCTAAAAAAATAGGATGGTTGTTTTTTAGAGGTTTTTTTGCATGTATCCTTGGTCAACGTCAAACTTTTGTAATGATTGTACTCTTGTAATGATTTACCCCACTTTCGGGAGGAATATAAGTTTACTCTTTTACTGCCTTTGCCAACCTTTTGCCGGAGTGACCAGTCTCTTTTGTGCTTTTGTCTCCACTCTCTTTTAGCGAATTTGTGTATTACCGGAGTATTTCTTCCTTGAGTGGTGCTTTTGGGCATTATGCTTTGCTACATGGTTATCTTTATGTAAGTTTTGTTAGCCGAGTGCCTACCCTTATGATATGAAAAGCTTGCGGCTTATTGACCGAATTTTTATTTTTGAGGCATTGAAGCCTGCAGCTTGTTAGCAGGATCTTTTCTTTTCAACGCATGACAGCCTGTGGCTCACTGGCCGGTGCTTATTTTCAAGGCATGATAGCCTGCGGCTCACTGGCCGGTGCTTGCTTTCAAGGCATGATAGCCTGCGGCTCACTGGCCGGTGCTTACTTTCAAGGCATGATAGCCTGCGGCTCACTGGTTGGTGCTTACTTTCAAGGCTTGATAGCCTGCGGCTCACTGGCCGGTGCTTACTTTCAAGGCATGATATCCTGCGGCTCACTGGCCGGTGCTTACTTTCAAGGCATGATAGCCTGCGGCTCACTAGCTGGTGCTTACTTTCAAGGCATGATAGCCTGCGGCTCGTTGGCCGGTGCTTACTTTCAAGGCATGATAGCCTGCGGCTCGTTGGCCAGTGCTTACTTTCAAGGCATGATAGCCTGCGGCTCACTGCCGGTGCTTACTATCAAGGCATGATAGCCTGCGGCTCGTTGGCCGGTTATTGCCTCTTCTACTTTTTTCCAAAAAATAATACCTCTTTATTGAAGAATCATAGATTTTACACATAGAATTTTTTCAAACACTCCCCATGCCAAGAATGCGGCAATTCGTACACTTCATTATTTTTTAATCGGTATGAAGCTCGTCCCGTCTTTTGTTGTATGATGTATGGTCCTTCCCACTGGGGCTCTAGTTTCTTGGGTTGCTTGACTTCACGGAGAACCAACTCTCCTGGGGCAAAACTCCGCTCTTTTATCCTTCGGTTGAAGTATCGCTCCACCTTGGACTTTTCTTTTGCCATCCTTACTTCGGCGGCCACCCTGGTCTCTTCGAGGAGGTCTAGATGGTCTTGTATTCCCTGATTCTATTTTTTCATCGTATGACTCCCACCTTATTGAAGGCACCACAATTTCCGCCGGAATGACAGCTTCTAGTCCATATGTCAGTCTGTAGGGTGTTTCCCCCGTCGGCCCCTTTCTGTTGTCCTGTATGACCAGAGGACTTGGGGCAACAATTCTGCCCACTTTCCCTTTCTTTCATCGAGCTTCTTTTTTATTGCTCTTACTATTTGACTATTCACATTTTCAACTTGCCCATTTGCCTGGGGGTGAGCCACCGATGCGAATCTTAAATTAATTTTCCATTCTTCATAGAATGTTCGAAAGCTCTCGCAATTAAATTGAGCTCCGTTATCTATTATTATTGTCTTTGGGATGCCAAACCTGCATACTACATATTTCCAAATGAATTCTTGCGATTTTCTAGCCGTGATAGAGATAGTGGGCATTGCCTCGACCCATTTTGTGAAATAGTCGATGGTGACATATATGAACCTGAACCTTCCAGGTAATGCTTCCGGGAATGGTCCCATGATATCTAACCCCCACATAGCAAAGGGGATTGGGCAAAGGATAGATGTTTGTTCTACCGAAGGATTATGTATTATGTTTCCATGCTCTTGGCACTTGAGACACTTTTATATATACTCCTTGCATTGTTCCATCATTCTTGGCCAAAAGTACCCGAGCCTCAAGATTTTGTGCACTGTGGTTCTTTCTCCTTGATGGTTTCCGCAGGATCCATCATGTACTTCTTTTATAAGCTCAGCCCCTTCGGCTATGGTAACACATTTTAGCGCCGGTCTTGTGAAAGATCGTTTTTATAGCTTGTTATTTTCAATGAAAAAGGATGTGGCCCTTCTTTTTATTACTCTAGCTTCTTTTTCTTCTTCCGGCAACTTTCCTTGGCGTATGTACTCTATGATAGGAGTCATCCAAGATTCCATTTCCGCACTTGGTTCCAAAGTAAATACTTGGGTTTCATCTATGCTTGATGCAGTTTTGACTTCTAGCCATATTTCATTGGGTATCTTTTCGGCCATACTTGCTAATTTTGCCAAGGCATCGGCCTCGACATTCTCTTGTGAAGGAGGTGCTTTAATTCACATCTTAGCAAGTTTGCTTTTAGTTCTTGGACTTTGAGCAAATACCTTCATAGCTTCTCTTCTTTGACCTCATAGACATTGTCATTTTGTCTTGCTACCAACATAGAATCCGAATATACTTCTAATTCTGAAAAGTAAAAAATTTGTAAGTTTTATCTCCAACAAGATTTTATAGGAAGGAAAGAATAGAGAGGGTATCTTCCTGTGGGACCTGTTGCCCCTAGGGCGGTGGCCACTGCTAAACCCTGGATTAGAGCTTCGTATTCAGCTTCGTTGTTGGTGATGTCAAAGTCTAGCTGGAAGGCGTAGTTTAAGTTTTGTCCATCCGGCGCCTGCACTACTATTCCGGCTCCTGCCCCAGTTTTGCATCGGGCCCCGTCAACTAGGACAATATATGGATTCCGGGGCTGTCTCTCCTCTTTTGCAAAGTTTGTTTCTGTTATGAAGTCTGCCAAGGCTTGGGCCTTAATTGCCATTCTGGGCAAGAAGTGAATTTCATATTGCGTTAGCTCTACTGTCCAGTTCACCATTCGGCCAGAGGCATTTGGGTTGTTCGCTATTTGCTTGAGCGGCCAATTGGTCCTAACAAAGATTCGATGCGACTGAAAATAGGGTCGTAATTTCCTTGATGCTACCACTAATGCGAACAAAATTTTCTCTATGTTTGTATACCTTCCTTTTGTTGGGCTCAAAATTTTGCCTGTAATAGACTGGTATTTCTCTTTTCTCTTCCATGATCAAGACAGCCGCAACTGCCCAAGCTGTCGCCGATAAGTAAAGGTAGAGGTCTTGACCAGGGGCAGGTACACCTAACTAAGGTAGGTCCCGGAGCATCTCTTTGATTTTTTCGAATGCATCTATACACTCTTGTCCCCACTAGAATTTGCTGTTCTTCCTTAGGGTATTGAAGAATGGGATTGATTTTTCCAGAAGCTTGGAGCAAAATCTGCTTAACACCGTGAGTCTCCTATTCAGTGCCTGAACATCCTTGATATTCTTGGGTGGGGAAAGGTTGAGGATTGCTTGACTTTTTCTGGGTCAACTTCGATACCTCACTGCCCGACAATGAAGCCAAGAAACCTTCCTTTAGTCACACCAAAAACACACTTCTCCGGATTTAGCTTAATTTGATATTTGTCTAGAATATCGAATGTTTCTTCCAAATCATTCATGTGTTGCTCTCTCGATGGGATTTTTACGACTATATCCTCAACATAAGCTTCTACATTTCGAGCAAGTTGTTGACCAAACACTCTATCAATCATTCGCTGAAAGGTAGCCCCTGCGTTTTTCAGGCCAAAAGGCATTACTTTGTAGTAGAACGTTCCGGCTGAAGTGATAAAAGATGTTTTCTCTGAATCTTCCTCGTTCATTCTAATCTGATTATAACCGGAGAATGCATCTAGAAAACTTAACACAGAACTCTGAGCAGTTGAAATCACCAATCTGTCTATTGATGGCAGGGGATAGAAATCTTTAGGACATGCTTTATTCAAGTCCGTGAAATCCACGCACATTCTCCATTTCCCATTTGCTTTCTTTACCATTACAATATTAGCCAGCCATCGAGGGTAAGTTACCTCCCTGATAAATCTGGCTTTGAGGAGCTTTTGGACCTCGGCTCGAGCTACCAAATCCCTTTCCTGTCCTATTACTCTTTTCCTTTGCCTGACCGTGGGATGCTTCGGATCCACTCTGAGTTCATGCCGGATAACGTTTGAGTCTATTCCAGGCATTTCGTCCGTGCTCCAAGCGAATGTTGTCCTTCTTTTTTCCAGGAACCTCATTAAGTGAGTTTGTTCTCCGCTGTCAAATGCAGTTCCTATTTTAAAAAACTTAGAAGGGTCAAATTTTAGATATACCTCTAGGGGGAATCCTGAGTCGCTTGGGTTTCTTTTCCTTGACTCAACTCTGGAGGAAGCGGCAATTTCCCATTGAATTCCTTTTCTGATCCCACAGTTTTGACCACTTCTTCGTTAGGAAGACTGTTCATAATGCGGACTTCACATATCCGAGCCATTTTTTGGCTTCCTCTTATCGTAACCAGTTTCCCGCTTTTGGTTAGATACTTCAATTTTAAATGATGGGTACTACATATAGCTTTGAAAGCATTGATCCCTGGCCTTCCGAGATACATGTTATATCCAGAGAGGCCTGACACAATGAAAGCCGTGACTTTATCCGTCCTTCTTTCTTCTCCTTGACCCAAAGTTACTATAAAATCTATACTGCCGGAAGATGTGGTGGAAACTCCTCCTACAAATCCCCTAGAACAGCCGAATATGGCTTGATTTGGTGCTCCGGCACCTCTAGCTTTTTAACTGCTTCCACTGATATGACATTTGCTCCGGCTCCACTGTCAATCAGGATTCCTTCCATCATCCGATCGTTTACTTGCGCACGGATGACAAGTGGATCGTTGTGTGGGTATAGCACTCCATCTTCATCTTCATCGGAAAAGAAAATTGGAGGGAAGCTTTCTCTTTTGGCGACCTTCTTCTCTGGGAGCTCCTGGTGCACTTCATGGATGTGCCTTTTTCTCTTGTTAGGAGTTAGAGGTCTTACCTCTAAAAAAAGCCCTGTGAGTTTTCTTAGAAAGAATTTTTGTAAGCCTTTTTTGAGGGGGAAATCTGTTGTATTCAAGAAATATAGTGTGAAATGAAATGCTATTGATCTTTTTATTTCTTAATGCGATGTTTTAGCAGAGCTTATTCTCATACATTTTGATTTTCCTTCTCTAAAAAAGGCGATCTATAACAAATTTTATTCTTAGGACACCTACTGCTGGGAAAGAAGGCTTTACTCCCCTTTCTTACAGACCTGTAATCATACCAACAGATTTGCTATAGTCGAGCTTAGGGTGGACCTCCTCCTCTTGACGGCCTCGAGGTGCATGCTGACTGTTGCTTTGGGAAGGATTTTGATTGTCGTACTGCTTCTACAATCCGGCCTGCTGCTTTCCTTTCTTCTTATTCTCCTTAATGACTCTGAGCTCCTTAGCTAAGGTAGCACAGTTCACTGTTCGGTGACTCCAATTTCCGTGATACTCACAAAATGCCACTAGGGTTTCTCCCTGCGACGGCTTCCTAGGATGGGGGAGATATCCTTCTCTTACTACGGCCGCATATTTTCCCAGATCAATGTAGATTGTGGGCCTCGAGTTTTGATGCTGTGATCCTTGGGAAGATGAGCCAACCACTGCCTTGTAATATGGTCGGTACCTCGACCCCCTCCTGACGAACCTCCGGCGCCTCCGCCTTGTCCTCCTTTTTTCTTCGATGCTGCCGAGTTCTTGAAGCTATCTGCTAGCTCTTTGGCCTTATTTTCTGCTATTTCGGATTTCAAGAAGTCATGGATCATTTCGGCCAATTCTCCATAGGTTTTTGGCGCTTTGGTTGCAATTTTTCCAGCAAGTCGGGGCTGCGCCAAGCCATTGCCGAAAGCTTTAATCAAAATCTTTTCATCAATGTCATCAATCCCCACAACTTTTTTGTGGAAGCGCTCACTGTATTCCTTCACAGTTTCTTCTTTTTGCTGCTTGACATCCATCAACTATATTGTCTCTTTCTTGACCCTCTCGCTTGCAGCAAAGTATTGTTGAAATTCTTCGGTTAGCTGCTTGAAACTAGTGATGGATTGTGGCGGCCTGGTGAAGATCCATCCCAATGCTCTCTTTGAAAGCGTTCCCGGAAATAGGTTGCAGAGAGCGAGGGAACTAATCCCTTGAGTATTCATGGCGAACATGAATTTTTTGATATGTTGGGTGGGATCCCCCGTTCCATCGTACTTCTCGACCGCCGGAGCAACGAAGTGCGGCGGAAGTTTCATTCTCCTTATCCTTTCCAAGAAGGGATAAAGGTTCATGTCTATTTGATCGTCTTCTTCCGTCTCCTCCTCGATAACGATCGTAGAGTTCTTTCGGTCCTTGCTCTCTTCGCCATTACTTCCTTTCGAATCTCTGTTCTTCAATAGCTCTATAGCCTCAGTCATTTCATCCCACTTTCCATGATATTCCTCGTCTCTTTGCATCAGTTCTTGCTGCAGAGTCTCATTTCCCTCTACGATCTTCTCATTGATCGCTCTGACCAATCCTTTCAGCATGTCCTCGAGATCATTTTTAGAGATAGCTTCTGGCATTTCGGAACTCACTTCCTCTTCGACACGATTATTCTCCTCGGCGGTGCTCTTCGGTGTTTTCTTAGATCTTGGAGCCATCTCCCATGCTTAGATCCTGCAAAAAATATGATTAGTTATTTTAGACTTTCCCTTACCGACATCAAAGATTATTTCCCTGCTTCTACGTGGTTTCGTGGTTGCTTTTAGCTGTTCGTTTTCCATAGACGGCGCCAAATGAAATGATGTATTCATTCTTACCCAGTTCGATCTTCCTTACTATCCTATGTTACCTGGTTCTCTCAAGTTCGACGAGAGAGAAAGGGAGAGTGAGAGCCTTTTGCTAGAATCGAGCTAAGCCTGATTGCCAATAATGGCATATCTTATTTCATGGGGGTACACCCCTATTTATAGTGTTTTCATACCCGATCTTATGCTGCCAGCCTGTCTTTTTACATGTATTAGTACAATTTTACCCTCCCCTAGCAGCTTTGGGTCACAGGCGAGCGGCCGCATTATGTTTTACCCTGCCTGGGCTCTATTTTCATCCGGCTAGAGGTGGCCGGATGCCCTATGTATCTCTATTTGCATCTGGCTAGAGGTGGTCGGATGCTCCATATGTCTCTTTGGCTTGGTACCATTTCTTCCCTTCTCAGTTAATACATCAGGTACCCGTCTGATCTCCTTTTTCGTATCTTGGGTTTTCTAATTTATGTGTCCATTGCTCGCCTAAGTACACTATGTGTAACTCAGTTGTAGATCTTTTTTGACGTTAAGTAGTAAGTCCTCTTCGGTCTCTATCTTTGGCGTTTTGAATTCTCTCGCGATGATAGTTCGCTTGTTAATGGTTAGAGCTTTCCTTGAGTAAGGTCGCGCCCGGCTTAGTAACTCAGTGCACCTTGCCCATATACTCTCGTCTATTGTTCATAGGCTTGATTGGTGTCTGTTTGCAGGAAAAGGGTAAGAGGTATTTAAAAGGCTTTGAAGATGTGAGAAGGTTTTGAAAGTATGGAAGGTTTTCCCTAGGTAGGTCAATTTGCAGCTTTATCCATTGGTATATTCGGCCTAGGTACGTGTAGCGTGTTATTTTTTCTTCTTATGAAGTTGATGTGAAACTGTAGGATTGTCTGTCGCGCACTGAGCGCTAGGCTCAGTGCCTGGGTATCCCAAAAATTCAGGTTTTTGCTCCTAGGGTACAACATATGCCCTTGCAGTTGTCCACCGTTGTAGGTCGTCGTCGTCTTCCTAAATCAGTTTATTATGGCAGCACTTGTTGTAGCAAGTGCGCCATGCAGGTTGAATTATTATACCGTGCATGCCTGCTGCGGTATATATATGTTAATAACTTCACATTTTTTGCTAATCTTGATGACTCTTCTTATTTCCATTGGTATGGTATTCCCTCCTTAGTAGGGTTCCATTAAATTGCTACTGAGTTCGAGTAGTCCCCTTCAAATAGTTACCGCTGTCGGGTTTATTTTGTCCTTAGTATTTTGCATTTAAGTTCTGGTTCCGTGTTGTCGGTGAAATTCTTCATAGCGGCCAGGTCGGGTCTTGCCGATTTGGAGGAACTTTACATCTCCATGCGTTCTTATTTTCCATTAGTTCTCCGGGATGAGGAAGGTGGGGTTAGGCATTCAAGAATGCCTGTTGCAAGTAGTTTACTGGTCGTAGTTATGGCCATAAAAGATTGGTATAATGGGAACGACAGTCCTCTTGTGACTTCGTATCCCTTATCTCCACTTTTGTTGTCTTCAAAGCGGCGGTGGTTTACTTAGCCGTGTAATTATACGTATATCTTTCATCTTTCAGGTAGTATATTTCGCATTTCTAGGAATTTCCTAGTTACGGATCCTCACCACGTTTCCCATGTTTCCCCCATCATAAGTCCTATGCTCACTGTTCCTTAGTTCTCATCTTAAAAACGCATTCTCGTTACTAGTCTCGTCATCAGTACCGCTCTGATACCACTTTTTGTAACCCATGTATATTAATCCTAATCCTCACCAAAATTTCCTGGGTAATCGCAACAGAAATTAAAGACGTTATAATCGTAGCGGGAACACTCACTAACTAGGCGTGTCACAGCCACCATTCCAAAGACTTAACCAACCATCGGCCGTGATGATGCAGACTAATCCAACCACAACGCTTACCAACATTTCTCCACACCATTCGCCCAAAAATGACTCCAAACATCGTCCTAGGAACTAGTGAGCAAAAGTACAAATTTTACATCAACCGAAAATGGGCATATTTAATACAATGCCACCAATGCTCATGGCAACTAAAAAAATCTATAATTCAATTCAACTACAACTGTTGCCATATCAAAATAACCAAAAGCCAAAACACGCGCTCCGTCATCGCGTCAACCGCCTGCAAATAAAATGTCGATGCCCATGGAGGGCTCAGCGCTTATCCGATTATGTTAAACTGTGTTATCTTAGACCCCTTTAGATTACTTAGGTTAATTTGCCATCTCGACATGTCATTCAATTACATGTTGTTCCGGTTTACAAGTAGGGATAAATGCGGAAATGTAAACACCCAACAGTTCATATAAGATAATCATAGATCATTAAAATAGATATAACATCTACACATTAAATCATCTACCTTAATCCTTATACAAGGATTGAATCATTGAGTCAAAATTCGCACTCTCATGTTTACCACAAAACAAGAAAAGCCCCGTTTCCACCAACTCTCTTATTATCTTACGGGTGTCTCGTTAGATAGACAAATTCCCATTAACCTTACCAAATTTTATATATATATATATATATATATATATATATATATATATATATATATATATATATATATTAATTGGACATTAGTCCTGTTGCCAATGATCAGAGACCATTGGGTTTCCCTGTGTCTCGAGAGAGAGACGTTTATATGGCCGTATCCGTGTGCCAAACAAACAGCACCCTCTGTAACACCCCAACCGTTAAGCACGTCATTACCTCATAAATTGTCACCAATTACTCTTACTCACGCAGCGGAACTCTAATTACAACGAGGGGTGAAACAACGCCAATAGCCACCCATATGGCTAACCAGGCCTTCCTTACATACCGTAACGGTCTGATGAACTGGAACAACCGAGTACATAACACAAATACAATACTCAAATCATCTCTTTACTATACCGAGTCTACAACAAATGGATGCCGACAACACATTCGGTCTTACACCTCTTTCAATACGTAAGTAATTAAAACTACTACCCATGCAACCCACCGACCCCGTCCTACTCTCGAACGGTAACATCTTCGGTGTACCTGTAAAATAAAAACATCGCCCCAAGGGGCTCAGCTTAACGCTGCATATGAAATTCGCATACCCCGAGCGCTAACCGGGGTACGCCGACTACTTTTGTCGGATATACATGGAGTTCATTAGTCAAACAACATGCATCATAGCAATACAATATATATGTGTATTACTCAAGGAATCTACATCCAATCACGGAACACGATTCCTAACTAACATAACAAGGTTGTTAGTGGTAACTGGTTACTCTTAGGCCTTGAGGGTTATTCCTCACTATGCCTTGTTTACTTATTCAATACCTCACCCGCTCTCTCGGGTTACTCTTTCATATCCACACCCATTCTCTTGGGCTACTCGTACTAAATTCACCCACACTCTCGGGTTACTTATTCTCATTATCTCACCCATACTCTTGGGTTATTTATACTCATTATCTCACCCACACTCTTGGGTTATTTATACTCAAGCTCTTGTAGATTCTCGAGACACTACAGGTCTCCTACGTCACGCTTGCTACTCTTAATACATACCTAGGCCAAAACTCATGGCTCTCTAGCATAGTCTTACTTCCCCGGTTTCGACCCTACTCTGGGTCTAGCATGGTGGGAAGGTTCAACTAGCTCACGGAACTCTCTCTTAGTTCCTGTCTCTTTTACTTAGGCCCGACTACTCTCGGACTGCGTACATTCCCATACACTCCTCTCTCGGAGTTATAATAACATTATGTATATTAGTCTAGGAGCATCACTCTCGATGCTACTAATGACCTTGGGAACATTACTTAAGTTTGGATAATCTTAGGTTTTAAGAGTTACCCATATATTTACTTTACTCATACTTTCGGTTACTTGCAAATACCAGGTAAAATCCTCATATAAGAGGTCGACCATGTCTCAAGGGAGCTACTAATCCCTCAGGTCTCTTTTACCCTCATCGCTAGTTCACATCTTCGAACTATCTTAAATCCTCTCGAAGGAGGTTCACTTATCTTTCCACCCTCATTTGTTTCGTGGATTGTTCAATGTGGTTTTCTAACCATTATCGGGTATTTACTCAACCCGTACATCTCCTCACATTCTAGGGAGTTCATATGTTTGCGTTATCGTTATACTTTAACGGATAGTTTGTGTGTTTGCACGTTTTCGTTATCATAAGCATCGACCCGATCTATGGGTCTCTAGCCAAACGTTACTCACTACGAGTCGGTCCATTCACTATGTTAGACCACACCGGCATACAAGTATGTTAGCTCATTCAACATACAACAAGGCATACATAATCAAACAAGGGATTATTTCCATGCTTTAATCTTGATTAAGCCGGCACAAAACACACAAATCAACGTAACACGGTTAGCACGCGGAGTATGAGAAAATCATACCTTTCACCGGGATTTTACTTTTACCGTGTCATCTCACCATGCTCGGTCACGCACGATTCTCTGATAATGTTTCAACATGATGTTAATACTAACTCTACGGTACACAATAAATGTTATTCCCGTACTTACCCCGTTATCCTTTACTCTTGTAATTTGAGTTCTCACTTCTCAATCACTTCTAACACTTTCTTACACTTCCTATGGCCTTAACATGGTCACCAAACAAGGCCTTAACGTCTTATAACATCATTAACATTCAAACCCCCATCATTTACAACCTTTAAAATGCTCTCTGTAGGTTTCTGGGGGTGGTCCGGGACTTGGTCCATACCCTAAGTCCCGGACCAATCACAAAGCTAACTCTCGGCCAAAATAATGCATGGTCCGGGACCTTTGTACCTAGGCCAAGTCCCGGACCAATGTGGTTTGTTGATTCTTCGGCCTAAATTCTATATATGGTCCGGGACTTGGGCATGGAGTTAGAGTCCCGGACCAAACAGCAGAGAAGTCTCGGGGGTAAATTCAGGGGTGGTCCGGGACTTGGTCCTGGACCTAAGTCCCGGACCCTGCTACAGATTTTGCAATTTCAGCACTTTCCAATTCTGTTACAGGTTATCTCTTAGCCCATTGATCAACCTAACTTCACCAACTAAAATCCACATGTTTTAGCAACTTATTACCCTTCTTAATCACCTTAAACCAAGCACCAAATGCACTCACCAATCTAGCTAATCTTACTTAGACTCTTTACACTTACTAAGCTAGTTTTCCACTTGTTTTTCTATCTGATTGCAACAGATTTTTGGCTTCTTCTTTGAGCCATTCAAACCTCTCCTACTGATGCCATAACTAGCACCCACATGGCATTATTTTTACTCCTAATGCACTCTTCTTCAAGTTTGGTTTTTCCAACCAATAACCACTCACCTAAATCTCCTTAACACACCTAGCTCCTAGCTCCTCCTTTAATAAAACACTCAAGTCCATAATCTCCTAAACAATTTTGACAGCACTTGGCTACTTTCTTAGCATTCTCCCCACATTAAATCAGCTCACAACACTTCTTCACCCCTGTTTGGTTTAAACATCAAAACCACATCAAAATCCCACTTATTCACACATGTATGTTAGCTTAACTTCTAGGTTTATTTTTCACACTTAAACACATTAATACATTCTGTTTCAACTACATATTGCAGTACCAGGACACACAAGCCCAATTATTCATTCAATAACCACATCAATTTCGCAAAGAACTAACCATACAAGGTAGCTCTTTACCTTGTTTCACTTTCAGTTTTCACTCCTCTTCTTCCTCTTTCTCTTGTTCTCTCTCTTTCTCTTCTTGTTTTCCACACCACACAAGGCTATTGATTGCTAACTACAATCACCGCCCATCACACACATTCAACAATCAATTTATTTTTTCCTCCACAAAACCTAATATATATATTAAGTGCTAGTTTTTCAAAGTTTAATCTAGATTTTACCTTAGAGAAACCAAATGGATGGCTTGGAAATCAATTGGAGAAGTTTTTTCCAATACCCACAAAACTCACCGTTCGACTGAAATGAGGGGAAATTTCCACGTGAGGGAAAAGTCTCACAAATGGTAGAATAAGCTTGAAATGGTGTACATACTTACTTATTTATACCTTAAGGCACTAAGGAAGGAGAAGAAGGGTTGGAATCACTCTTCAACCTTCAAAAACTCCAACGTCAATGGAAATGAGAATGGAGGAATCGAAACTTTGTTGGGTGGAGATCGAAGCTCTCACCAAGACGAGTTCAACGGTACCAATCTCGTGTGATTCGGTGAGAAATGAGCTAGATAGAGGGGAGGCAAGATGAGGTGAGGTGCTGTTGGTGTCGCGACTAACAGAGGAAGAAGAAGAAGTTACAAGGCCTGGAGCAAATCGTGAATGAGAAAGAAAGAGGTGAGAGGTATTTATTTACTTTACTTTTTACTTTACACTATTTGCTTTATTTATTTATTTACTTGTCTTCTTATTACTAAATAGCTAGCAAGCTATTAATGAGTGTATACATTATAATTAAACCGGCCCACTAGAATTAGTAGCCCGGTCGTTTCTCGACATTTCGAATTAAACGCGTTTCGTCTCCCGGTTTCGTCACTATTCACTTACCGTCCGTTTTCCAAGAATTTTCTCGTTTAATTTTAATGGTTATTAAGCTTTCATTAACACTTATTTAGTTTATTAATCAACTATAATTTCTACGGGTCCGTTTGACCGCTTAAAGTCACGTTTTCGGGTTTTCTCGAAAAACGTGCTTTTATGCTTATTAGCGTTTTAATCCATTATTTGGATCCGTTTTCTTTCGGAAATCATTCCCTATCTAATTAGGCCTAACTAAGCCTTAGGAATCCATCTCGGACCCTTACGAGATCATTTATCTCTTATTTAAATTTAAGCGCATTTTTAGCGTTTTTCGCGTTTAACGCATTTTCTCTTTTTCTTTGGTTTTTCTTCTTTTTACCAATCTACTCTCTGGCACAATTAGGCCTTTAATAATTTTATTAGAGTAATTAAATCGCCATTTTTAGATCCGGGGTATTAAACCCCTGCCAACCGATCTAAGGCGAACAATTGGATTTCCTCAACGAGAGGTTCCACACTTGGATCCTCTCTGGTGATCACACTATGTAATCTGCTGGAACGAATGCAAACCAGGTTTCCCATACATAAACCACACCACCTCATCATCCACCATATCTCCATAGTTAATCGTTTTAACCGACTCACCACATTAGTTTTGAGTTCGTTGGAGATTACATTTTATTAATTCGATGCCTCGTAAGGTCTTACACATACCTAGGAATAATCTAGGTTACATTCATATTGCGTGCCAATGCTCTAAGGTCGGTAATACCGAACCTTTCTTCTTAAGGTTTAAGTCTTAGAAAATTTGAGTATTATTGACAGTGTCGTACTCCATTGTGTTACCATCCTTGCTCGTATCGTAGTCACGTGATGTGAAGTACTAAAGCTTCTGAAAGATGTACGCGCAACAATAACAATACGTTCGGTCGTCGAGCATATAAAAATCATATAACACAAATATCATGATGCATATTTTTCTTAAGCATTTAGCACACAAAGTTGTCCGAACCCGAGGAAGCCCTCAGGGGTTCAGACCACACAATCCAACATACCGTACACTAGTAGTCGCTCGCTCTGAGAAGTAGACGCCGACCCCACGACCGTCAACCCAGCTACCCCTACTGGTCCTCTACCTCGATGTACTCTAGAATAGGTAGCTCTAAGTATTAATACTCATGTATTAAGTCCTACTATATGTTCCAGATACTAATCCCTTCCCGTTAATTATCCCATAGTCGGTTAACTACCTTTCTAGGGTTATTATTAAGTTCGGGATTAGATTTTTAGAACTATACTCTATTTGTTTATAATTGCATTAATGTGATATCCATTTATCGCTTTAGGATTTTTAATTCTTTTCCTTACCTATTTTATTGGCCCCTAGGTATTAAATACTTATATATAGTCCTAAGCATATTACATACTTACTTTACTATCCTCATTATAGGTATTAATTCTTCAGCCCAATAGTACTCAACCTTAATTACTCCATAATACCTTTTTCTTCAATTTTGATAAGGTTTCTAACCTTATATTATAACTCTTGTAGATATATAGAATCCCCTTATTTTATGCGAGTACTTAACATCCCGTTCTTACATTAATTCCTTCGCTAATCCCAACAACCTTTAGCTCATAATATTTATAATGTGTCAACGACATTGTATTACCTAATAACTTATAAGGTTGTAAACTTTGTTTTATAGTCCTTATTTTTGTAACCCTTAAAACTTCCAAGTAGTTCATTATTTTATGTAACTACTAATAGCCTTATAACACTTTATTAACTTTCATTTACTTTCCAACCAATTTTATACTAGTGTTACATTAAGACATTCCCCAACCTTATAATATAAATCTTCCCAAACTTAATTTATTTCCGCATGTACCCCAAAGTTCCCAATAATTACATCCATCCCACATTAATTTCATCAATATTCCATTTATAACTTTAAATCCCACAAACTATCACATCCGTATCCTTAATTAATTTTTTTTAACCTATAGTTTTCCATAAATTCCTTATATTACCGAAACGGATCCATTAATTTACACTAGTTAATCCCTCTCACCCACAACTTCCCTTTATTCACAAACTAACCCACATCACTTATAAACCTTACTAATTAATCCTTAAACTTTATATTATACATATTAATTAAAAAAATACCAAAGCAACCCCAAAATTATCACAAATTTTCGAACAGCCCCACCAACATCATAAATCCACTTTCAACCCCTGATGTTTCGGTATTTTATTATAACCCTTATAGTTTTTGTAAATTCTATTTTTACTTAACCACTTATTTATTCACCAAAATAATTAATCTTATGGTTTTAAATTTGGTCAAACCTCATCTATGGTCAAGGTTGACCATCCAACACCCATTGACCTTATTTCCCAATATTTACGGAAATACTCCTTTCTTTTATTATATATATCCGATTTACATTAAGGTGTTTAAATTTTGTAAAATCATATTATGCTTCTAATTATGCTAAACACCCCCATTAGGTTTTGATTCATTTTTAGCACCCTATATTTTATTTAATTTACGTATTCTCCACCAAAATTTTGGTAATTTCAATCCTTACCCCATAAGTTTTATAAATGTTATATTTTAACATTTAAATTATATATTATACTCCTTAACTTATTAAATCACAAAACCTATCCAATAGTTTTTCTAACATTCATAACAGCCCCTAGGTGAATATTTCCCTTAAAATCACCCCTTTACACCACTCATTTACAAAATAATTCCACCCCAAAAGCTTAATGATTAACATTTAAAGCCTTAAAATACCATAATTAAATAACCCAAACTCATATCCTCATTCATAACATAATCTAAATCATCAAATGACATCAAAATGTCTTATACCCACACATTTCCACGGCAGTGTGCAGATTTTGCACAAATCTACTTAAATTAATTTCCTTCCATATTTAACTTATAAACATAGTTTTTATAAGTTATTTATACTTAGATATGTTAACTAAACATATCACCATAATTAATTATACATAATCAGGGCTTAATTAACCTATAACCCACATTAAGCTCTCAGTTTTTATACAGATTATCATAAACCTTTTTAAATCATTTTCCCCCCATAATTAACTTATAAACATAATTTTATAAGTCATTTATACTTTGTTGCATTAACTAAATAGATTATCATAATTAGTTACACTTTTTTCGGGATTTACTATCCCATAAATTACAAGTACTCTCGGCCATATAATTTATTAACTTGATAAATTAAAACTTAAGTAAATAAAACTTACATATTTAGATTTCAAAACTCTCTCCACATTCCAAGGGTTTCGGCACTAGTATAAACATAGGCCTAATTAATTATTTTTGCTCTAACCCATAACTTAAACATTACTAATAACTATTAAATATTTAAATTCCCTACCTCCAAAAATAGTTTTTTCTTAAGCCATTTTTTCTTCCATGTAAAACACACATTAATAGCCACTACAATTAATCTCACTACTCAATATTCACCCTTAATTTTCTACACATAATTAAGATCTAAACAGCCTACCTACTACCCATTATTATCGGTCTTGTATAAACTTTATACACCATTTTCTAAGGTTGTTATCTTCCCTTTTAACACCTAATTTGACTTAAACTAATCATCGATACGTAAGCCTATAAATGCACGTACATCCCTTATCCTCTACGCATTGCCATGATTAAAGCTACATACATTATGCATAAAGTTTTCAGTTTAATACTACATCAATAGGTGATGATTGTAATCGTATAGAATGAGGCAAATAGTGGTTTTACCTTGGTCACACCAGAGACTTTTCCACAACTTTCTAGCCCCATCAACTTGTAAATCTCACTACACTATGTATACGTTTACACACTTAAGTAATAATTTTTTTTTTGTAAAATCTTTTACTTTTTTTTTGAGAAACTTTGATACTCTATTTATAACTAGAAGACTATTACAACATAAAGAGTATTATGTTTCCTTTTCCAAGTTACACGCAACTTGGACCGAAAAGGAACATACAATCCTTTCCAAATCTGAATCTTATCAAAGCACTATTAAACATCTTAGCGACGAGAAAGGTAAGGTGATTGAAAGTTTCAAAATTAGACCTCCAACTATAGCTATCTAAGGAATAGCAAAGATTTTTGAAAGCTAACAAATCCTGTCTCCCACCTTCTTCAATCATTTCAATCCTGAAAAATCTGTCCTTCATCTCTTCACGGATATTATCAAAGCAGATGCAGTAGATACCTTCACTAATGCAAGTTTACTGCAATACGAGCTTTTATCACCGCCAGATGCACCTTACAGGTGCTACTTATAATCTTGTTGAAAGCTAACACTGGAGTACCTGTTGAATTTCTCAAAGACCACCAATCTGTATCGGAAAATCTTTCTTTTAAAGACTTCATACAGTAGAGGTAATACCTGTCAGAGGAGGCCGCAGGGAGACAAATTCCCATTGAAGGGTGCTGCCTAGAGGAGGGGTCCGTATACGCTGCAATGAAAGCTTGGTTCTGCTCAATGACAGTCCACCAAGCCTGGGTAGAATCATGTCTACACTTGTTTCTTTGCATCGTAAATCACCCACATCATATTGGCCGCTTCCGACAGCTTTCTTTTTCCCCACTTTTTTGCTTCAGAAATAAACCAATCAATGATAGCTTCATTGTCAGAGGTAGGAATATCCTGGATATCAAGAACAGTAGTCCACAAAGAGGCAACACAACATCTAAAGAAACAGTGAGCTTGGGAGTCTCTATCACACAAAGAAACATTCAGATGGGCCCTGAATACGCTTCCCAATATTACCTTGGCAAGGAGTTATATTGAGGAATTTCAAAGAACTAACCTTGCTCTCGAGGACAGAAAGCGTGAAGGATCTTCTTTTTAATGAAAGAGTACTGATTATTTGAAGAAGACTGACCCTGAGTCTGAGATTGTTGAAGAAGTTGAAACCCTGATTTGACATTGTAGGATTTATCCTTTGACGACATCAGATCCAATGATTATCCTGAAAAGTGATACCAGACTTGAGAAAAGGTATGTTCGGCACCAATGATTTCCAGATTAGGGCTATCCTTGTAAGAAGGACCAGCTTGGGTTATGCAACTGTTAGGGAAATATATACTTTTCAAAGTGGCAGCCAACATAGAGTTAGGCTGCTCCAAGCCCTCCATAACTGCTTTGTAAGAAGAGCTTTGTTGAAGTCTTCTAAAGCTCTGAATCCTAATCCTCCCATATCATTCTCTTTGCAGACCTTCCTCCATTTCAACCAATGCATAGGCTTAGTGCTTTTATTGCCTCCCCACCAGAAGCCAGAAATGATGGAGTTAAGCTTATTTATAATGGTTTTAGGGAGAAGGAAAAGAGACATCGTATAACAGGGGATGGCTTGAAGAACACTCATCACCATAATAGATCGAGCGGCTTGAGACATTGGCTTAATCCATGAAGCGATTCTCTTCTGAACCGCTGTAATGATATACTCGTAAATCTGAGATTTGTTCCTCCCAATCTTCAAAGGGAGGCCCAAATATCTAGAGAAGAAGGGGACTTCAGCAACCCCCAACTCGTTTGCAAACTGCATTTGAGATGAGGCATCAATTTCTAACTAACCACAACCTCTGATTTCTCCAAGTTCACTTGGTGCCTTGAAGCAAGGAGAAACTTGTTCACTCTATCATTCAAATACTTAACATTTTCAAACGAGGCCACCCCAAAGAAAATGATGTCATCCACAAATGCTAAATGAGATATAGAAGGACCTCCTTGCTTCATTTTGATACCTTTGTACCCTCCTATCAAGTCAGAGTGATTAAGGAAGCTGGTTAAAGCTTCCTGAACCAGAATAAAGAGAAGAGGAGACAAAGGGTCTCCCTGTCTAATACCCCTCGTCTGCCGGAACAGGTGACCCGGAGACCCGTTTAAAAGAATAGCACATCTAACCGAAGAGATACAGTTCATAACAGGAGTGAGCCAATTAGGAGGAAAGCCCATAGCAATCAGTATCTTATGGATGAAACTCAATTCTAACCTGTCATAAGCTTTACTCAGATCAGTTTTCAACGCAAAAAAACCTTTTTTTGAAGCTTGACTCCTCCCCATGAAATGAAGTAATTCACCACCAGCTAGAATGATATTGTCAGTAATCAGCCGACCTTTAACAAATCCAGATTGATTCTCTGATATGATCGATGGAAGCATCTTTTGGAGTCTTCTAGCTAAGACTTTGGAGACAATTTTGTAAGTAAAGTTACACAAAGCAATAGGTCTGAAATTACTCATCTCCACAGCTCCTTTAGTTTTTGGAATAAGGGTGATGAAGTAATCATTGAACCCATCAGGTATGGAATCTCCTCTAAGAATAGCTAACACCGAATCTGTGACTTGAAGCCAACAGTTTGCCAATAAGTTTGGAAAATTTACCATTGAAACCATCTAGACCAGGAGATTTATCTGCCCCAAGAAGCTTAGCTGCCTCCACCACTTCTGACTCAGAGTATGGAGAATTCAATTCATAGATGAAATCAACCGACAATCTTCCTCTGACTGCATCCTCAAATGTAAAATCTTTTACTTAATCATGAATATTCTTCTTAGAGTTTTTAATGGTGTAATTACCTTCACACTTGATTTCTCCCCTTGGAATAGATTTCCCCAGTCCACGGTAGAAGAGTGGAGTACTCATTAATTTCGATTGACATTATACAAGGAAAGAAGGTTGAATTAGTTACTCCTCTAACCAGCTATTAGGGGGATTTTTACCCATGATTTTAAGCATTAATAAGAGAGGTTTTCTCACATTGTGTTTGTTGGGTCTTGAGGTGTTCTCGGCAGCTATTAAACAAGGGAGATAGGCTCATTTTTGAGCAGGAACAAGAGGGAAAAACAACACTTAAACATCCTAAGGAATCTCAGATTTTTACCTCCTCTTAACACCTCTTATTTGGTGCATTGTGGTGTCGGTTTGGCTTGAGGAGAGGACTGAGAAACAGCCTCCAAGCTTGAGCAATCAGAGGTAAAAAGAATGGAGTAAGGTGCCTGTTTCTCTTGTTGTTATCGCTGGTAATGGGGGTTATTTCAGCTTTTGTAAACCGAGGAAGAGGAGTAGCTTAGGTGGTGAATGTTGCTGTTTCATGAAGATATGAATGAACTGCATTATAGTGGTAGAATTTGAGAAGAACAATCTGGCAGAAAGGACTGCTACAGTGGAGAAAATAAGGAGAAAGGAATTGAGGCTCACCAGTTTTTCTTGTGTTGTTTGCTCCCTCCTACTGTGTTGTTGTGCTGCAAAGAGAAGGGGAGAAGCTTGCTGTTGCAAGAAGGGGGAAGCTCCAACAGCTTGTTGTTTCAATCGAATCTGGGAGAGGAGGAGATGAAGCTTTGTCGTTTCAGTCAAGATGAGAAGAGAAATGCTACTATTGTTCTAGGTGATAATGGAGCAGAAATTTTCGGTGACCAAAGAAGTGGAACCGTGGAGAAGGAAGGGAGCAGAAAAGCTCTTACCAGACTTTGTGTAGCCTTTCCTCGGTAGCTATTGTCAGAGAATGGGGCAGAAAAAAAAGGAGCTTGCTGTCTTGTTGTGTTGTTACTGTCTACAGCAGTTATGGGAGCAGAAGACAGGAAGGAAAGGAGAGGAATCAGACGCAGGGAAGGGAGTGCGGTCCTCTTCTTACCTCTGTTGCTTGCAACCGATACTATAGAAGGCTACTACTTAGGTAGAGGATATGCTCACGTGCAAAAAAAAAGGGGTTGATGTGTGATAAGAAGAGAAGGGGTGATAGGAGACATCTAGCTGGAAAGAAAAGAAAATCGTGACGGTAGGGGAATAGGAGAAAGTGGTAGTCTTGTTGTACTAGTGTACTATATTAGTTGTTTATTTATTTATTGTTTAAGCTTGACTTATGTTTCTTCCCTTTATTTTTGCTATGCAGGTGACCGGCTGTAGTATGTTTAGGAGGGAAAAATTAAAATTTTCATCTTCTAATATTATCACACTAGTTGTACATATATATATATATATATATATTATATATAATTAAATTTATTTGTTAAATGGTGATTTTGATGTTTTGGTTTAAATGTATTTTATATGGATATATGCATATATATTGTATATATGTTTTGCTTAGACTAAATATATATAGCTAAATGAGTGTTATATGTGATGTTTAATATAGGTACTAATATGTTACAAGTGATATTAAAATTGAGAGTTAATTTCTCCTTAAGATTGAGTGTATAATTAAATGTCCATTTGGACTATATATTTATACAATAATATTTCTTGCAATTATTTCTCATGATTTATTTTAATTCTTATTTATTAAGGTAGTAATTATTCGGGGTATTTCACTTGCCATGGCAAGTGCTGCGACAACGAGGCTCTACGGAGAAATTATTTTTACCACTATGAAGTACTTAGTAGAGTGCCATGATGGTGAATGAAGTAATTAGGGGACCACGACTCCTAAAGATGAAGGAGTAAAATCTTGGAAGGCCTAACGGCCTAACCATTGTATTTCAGGATATACCAGTCAGCGAGAAGCTAGACTAGTTCAAGGCGTGAAGATATTTTAAATACCATGAAGATTTTTCTTTTAAACGTAACTTTTCTTCTAAAATCAGGTTTATTTCAGACCCTCTTCAAAACCAAAATTCTTACAAACTCATATTTAATTCAAACCTTCTCTTAAGCCCAAATTTCTTTCAAACTTCAGATTTTCCTTTAAACCAAACAGAGGACCTACACCGGCCTCAGCGCCACACAATAGGTAAGTTATACCCAGTTCACTTTCGAACAACCTTAGAAAAATCCTACAACCCAAGGGAATGGATTGAGTTCGTACTAAATATAAACAGTGAATAGACTTCCCTTGATTAAGTTCGGGAAGCACTGAATGCATGTTATCATAGGACGATATAAGAGGAGTTGACAATAGAATACTTCACATGGGCATGTAACGGACACTACGAGTGTACGAAACCAAATGTGGGACGACCGCACTCCAAAGGAGCTTGTGGGCCTGATAGACTTATCTATAAGTTAGTCAGGTAAGTAGTAATGTATCAGTAGGGTGCCCCACATATGTATACGAGTGGAGTACGGAACACGGGAAGTAGTCGATTCCGTACTACGGTAAGCAGTAAAATTCAGACCATAACAACTGATTACCGTGAACGATTGAAGTGAAAGGACTCAGTTAAGTTAACGAGACTAAAGGAATAAGAGTTAGGGAGTGCGAGGAGCACAAATTGTTAAGTACAGATATCCGATATGTCTCAAGATTTATAAAGGGAACACAAGATAGCGGGTTGAATACCCAGCTTAAACACAGTAAGGCAGATGCCTAACATGGATACGTTAATGTCCAACGAACAGTATAGAATCCCCAGACAATCACCAAGGCTATCGGGGAATATCGATCTTCAATGAAGAGGATATTAATCCCAGCCAAGAACGCAAAGCGGCATAGTTAACTAAACATACCCATAAATACAAGCCAAATGTAATGGCATAATTTAGCACCACCCAGGAGCAATCGTTGAAGGGTGTTTGGGTCAACAGAAGTTGAACAAATATCGTGATAGAAACACAAGAGTTGAAACAAATACTCGATTTAAACACCGAAGGGAACCCATTTTACAGTAGAACCCTATGTCGCCA
This sequence comes from Limonium bicolor, assembly GCA_023374045.1. NCBI lineage: Eukaryota > Viridiplantae > Streptophyta > Magnoliopsida > Caryophyllales > Plumbaginaceae > Limonium > Limonium bicolor. Next base: position 130,231,065 of record CM041781.1, read on the forward strand.
AAGAGACAACCAGACATTCCTAAGGGGCCTCCCATGAAAGGAAGCATGATGCAACGACATGTAACGGAGCCCAGAATCACCTTCAAAACCTGTGATGGTGTACGGAGAAGTAAAATTTGTGTGAACAGCCTACAATGAGCAGAGCTCGAGGCAAGGTGGCTTATAAGCCAAAAACCAAATGCGTTACACAAATTTAATTGATTACAAAACCTAAATAAAATCATAAGGAGTCTTGCTGGAAATGGCACCAGTAAGGGAAAAGTTTGTGTTATATAAGTGAATAGAGAGGAGAACGAACCACTACTTTAAGAGTGGGGATACCTCTCAATATTGTAAGACCGCAGGAGCGGTACTTATGTGAACCTTCAAGAAATATGTTGAAGTTTGACCATGTTGTTATTGCCAAGGAATAATTTGAATAAGAATAGTACGGAAAAAGAAGCTTTTATAGAAATTGTGGAAAACCGAAAGAGTAGTCAGTTTAATAGCAACCACCATATGTGTATGATACGAAGTTTAGAGTGAACACCGCTCAAGGAGCATAAAGATTTGAAGAAACATAGCGTAAGGGCGGAAATACATGAGCAGAAACTAACATAATGGTGGATGCCATGTAAGTCGATGTTGCATAATGAGTAAGAACATGGTGCGCAGTAAGCAACCGTTGTATGAGTATTGTTAAACAATGATATAGAGAGCAAGTGGAATTACGAGTTAGACTCAGTAGAGACGAAAAGCAAGAGATGGTAAGCAGATTAGGCAATAAAGCCAGAAATCTATACCATATGACGGAAGACGTCACGAAGAAGGTATCGTTTATCCCTATTGCAATTGCATAAGGAATGGAAGTGTACTCCTAGTAAATTAACATGATAAGCGAAGTAATAAGCCTTGGGACAAGAATACCTGATTACTAAGTAACCAACCCATACTAGATACGGAAGTCGTGCAAACGCACCAATGAATATGACGCAAGTCGGTTAAGCGTCGACCTAGAAACAAAACCGTTGGAAATACCAACCATCACAGTAGTTGAACCTCACCGCAACAAAGGCGGAAAGAGACTTATAAACGCTATAAGGACCAATGCATAGGAAATGCAAGGTCGTATGAATGAAAGAATACTTGTACAGAACCAAATGAGGAGGCATGATTAGGAATCAGTGACTATAGAAGCACTGAATACCAAATACCGTTATGGAATATACCTCAAGTGTGAGAATAACAAAGAGGAAGCACTACTTATCAAGTAGTAGCTAGACCTCAACCGACAGAAGGTCGGAAGAACAAAGTGAGTGATCGTGAAAAACATAGCAGTATACACAATAGATTCCAGAGAACTGGATAGAAAATCTATAACTCACCGAATTCACGTACGATAAGAGACACCACACGTTGGTTGAGAAACCGTTATTCCCAACATAAAAAGGGATAAATGGAGATGTACAACACATTAAGAATAACAAAAAGGGTGAACCAAGCTCTAAAGTTATCAGGGTCACGTAGCTGAAGCTAGTGGGCCCATGATTCAAAAGTTGAATATGCATAGTGAATACGAGTAAATGGCTAATCATCAATGCCGAGAAGCCTGACAGGCCAGAACCGAAACCGGTTATGAGTTAAACAAACTCATGGCGCAGAACATTTTAAACTGCCAATATGGTTAAGATCCTCTGACCAGAACGCATTGTATAGATTATGTGGGCGTAATCCCTTTTAAGGGGGGTAGAGAGAAAAATCGTTAGCATATGTTTATATACAGTGTACGCGAACTACGGTGTGCATAGCACAAAAGAATGTATTCTGATGATTGGTATGTATGTTATAAAAACATAAGTATTCATTTATGGATAAGTTATGGTCATTACGCACAGAAGATGTGAATACCATTGTTATAAGTGCACCTACCTTGTTAATATTGGTGTGAGAGTACAAATGTAAGGTGTAGACACCAAAAATTCTCAACCTACAAAAGAATTTTGACAAATAAATAGAATAAGAGGGTCGTCACCTTTCTTTTCCAAACTTATTCATGTGCGTACCAAAATATAACTGTCATTTTATGACAATTTTTTAGAAATAAATTTTCAAAGCATCTGTTTTCAAACCCGTCCATTTTCATTATTTACTTAGTTTACCATGTTATTTTCGATTTATTTCTATTGGTCTGTTTTGTTTTATTCACTTACTTATTTGCCCATTCATTTTTATCTATGCTCATGCTATTTGTTACTTGTTTATTTTATCCCATTTAAACTCAATGATACTTTTACTTGTGTTTTCTTTATTAGCATGTTTTACTTTGTCTTTATCATTATTGTTTTAGAATTATTTTCATCATTTTATGTACATTTTCACTATTATATCCCATACTAGCATATTTCATTTTGTTGTCAATTCGATTAAACTCTCTCTCATCACCTTTTTATTTTGATACTTCTTTTTTCTATCTTATTTAATGCTATTCGTACATATGTGATTCGATTTCCATTGTAGGATATTCGCCTGTATTTTTTTGGTTCCTATCCCACCCTAACTAGTTTTGCAAGCCTAAACAAGACCCATTTTCGAAGCCCATTTTAAATATCTGCCCAATAAAACCCTAGTTTACTCTTTATAAAAGAACCTTGGTAAAACCCTACACATTATTCTATCGCGACCGGCCGACAAACTCCCACCCTTTTCTCTGACTGGAACATTTCATCCCTGTAATTTTAAACTCGAAAAACATAAAAACCCGAGCCTTCTTCTCTAGACTCTCGACCTGCACCCGAGAACTTCACCATCACCACCCACCCTTCTCCTTCCTCCTCCACCGCGAACCACACTTACACCCCATTGCTTGTGTTCTTATTCCATGAGTAGATTAAGTGAAAACATTTTGTCTGTTAATCGTCCCTTACCCCCCGCTTTCCCCTCTGAAAAAGTTAGGTGTTTTTTCTTTTTTGTTGTTGTTAACTCTCCTCTTATATTCTTTTTTTTTTTTTTCCCATCTTATTAGCAAATGAGCCTGAATGAGGTGATGGTTAAATAATGGTCGATTTCACCAAAAAATATGTGCTAGTGTCGACACTTCTCCATTCTACATTTCTCTCTACTCATTTCTTATGCATGTGCCAACATATGTGTTCCTCTTCCTCTGATGAATCGACTGGCAACAAATTCTGTTTTTTCTGTATTTTATTCCACTGTCAATACGTGAATGCTTTATCCGCACATGTTCTGTTTATGAAAGTACAGCATGTTATGGACAATGTAGTCCATGGATGCTGAGAGAATCGAGGCATAAACTTCCATATAATTTGCTCTGCTCATTCTGCCACCGGGACAATGAAAAGCTGGAGCTATCACATTTGTTATTTTTCTTTGCTGCTCGGTATTCTCAGGCGTTTTCCGTTGACAAACTCATTCTCCCGTGTGAGCCTCGGTTTTTAAACCCTATCCTATGTTGATTAAAGTTTATTGGGATCTAGCCGGGTTTTAGGTCCACTTATAACCTAAGATTAATAACTATGTCATATAACAATATTTATTAAAACCTAAGCTAGCTCACTGGAACCTATTATGAGTCGACACCTAATTTTAACCTAGGATAAATTAGGAAAGGTAGAGTTCAGGTTCGGGGGCTTGGTATTCGACTTATTTAGGGTTCAAATTACTTTTATTATCTTTCCTAGGTCGTTTTTCCTCTACTTGGTTTATTTGGCTTACTACAAAGTCATTTTTAACCTAAGTGCGCGCTTCTGTTTTTTTTATTTTTAGCGTTTTTTGACAGAAAATAAAAGTGAAATTAAAAGTAACCTAAACTAGGGTTTCGGAGGCAGAATTAGGTCAAATTTTAATCACGTCCGTAGCCACGGACCTAATGTCCGAGACCACAGACCCCAGTTGAATTAAATAATTTTGAAAACAGAACTAAAATAAAAACGCAAACTTGAAAAGTCTAGGGCCACGGACAGGGTGTCCGTGGGCCCGGACATGTATTGACAGAAACCCTAAAATTTGAAAAATTGAAAAATATAAAATCCCGCCACCATTCGTGGGTGTGCATGGTCACAGACAACCCGTCCGTGGTCCCGGACAATGAGTCCGAGGTCACAGACAACCCACGGGCAGTGGGTTTTTGATGGCTCCCGACGGTGTTTTGAGCTCAAATTTTATGGGTATGTAGCCTGAAAGATTATGAACACGTTAGTAACTGAAAGAACTCAATTTGAAATAAAATAATATGAAACTTACCAAACAAGCAACAAGGAAGTAGCTAAAACAATTAGTGATACAGAAGCGAAAAAGAGTTAGTTTGAACCCAAATTTCGAGGCAAGACTGATAATATCGTGGGGAGTTAGGAAAATAGAATTTATACCTGATTTACCTTCGGGTTCACGATGATTCTTCACACCGGGATTCGTCGAGTGCTCCGTTGACGGCAGACCCGAAGGGTTTTCGAACCAAGCTTCTGGTTGTTGGTTGTTCTTACTGTTCTTCACGTTTTGGTGGTGTTTATGTCGGGTTTTGATGATTGTTGGTGCTTTGGGGATTGGAAAACGAGTTTAGATGGTGATTTCGGGGATTTTCGGTATGATTCGGGTGGCCGGGTGTTGAAAAACGTAAGAGAGAGAGGGGCCGTGCTTTCTGTCTTCCTAGGGTTTTGAACATATGAGATTCTGATTTTATCAAAAAACCTATCCCCTGATATAACTTTCTTAAAGATAAAGAAAATCTAGTAAAAGTAAGATTTTTTGACATTTTAATTAAATGACTTCCCAAAGGAATTTTGTTGTGAAATTTTAACCATGTGTCAAGGATCACAATTATGAAAATTCTGAATTGGAATCGGATTTTTTAAATGTTGGAATATTTTTAAATTGAATTTCTTGTCAGATTCAGTCAGAAATTGCTAGAAAATTATTGGAAATTTGAAAAATCAAAATTCCAACGCCATTATGCTTAAAATGTCATCCTCTATCATGGGTTTAAATATCAATACATTTCAAGCTGATTTTGGCATCTTTTGGAGGAGAGAGAAAGCCTATAGGAGGTCTCGGGAGCCTTAAAAATTACGAAAATGCCCCTGACAATGACGAAACTGCTCCTCATGCCCTGGAATGTGCCGATCAAGCCAGAAACTCTCGTTACTTGATTAAAATGCCCCTCACAACACCAAAACCTCGTAGACCCTAACCAGGGGGTCAAAATTTTGGGTATAACAGATTGCCCCCGCCAACTAGACTTTGTAATGGATGTGAAAAAGTCTGGTTGATGCTTGAGGAATGCCCCAAAATTTTGGATTCCACAGGATCCTCCGTGTTGTGCGAAACCGCATTGACTACATCCAGTGATTCGGAGGCGCTGACTACCTAAGCAACAAAATGCTGTCGAGCTATTCTAAGGCGCTGACTACCTATAAGTGAAAATGTGTCAAGCTATTCTAAGGCGCTGACTACCTAGGTGACGAAAATGAAATAATGTCAAGCGGTTCTAAGGTTGACTACCTATAATAAATGAAATGATGTCAATCTATTCTAAGGCGTTGACTACCTAGGATGTGAAAACTATATGCAAATGCAAGAATGCTGAAATGCTAACGATGCTAATGATGCTGATGCTGATGATGATACTGATGATGCTGAAGATGCTGATGATGCTCGGATGCTTCTGGGGACCGAAACCCGTGCCAATGCTCCTGGCTGGACCCAATGTGGACTTATTGCCATCGCCCCCCAAGCCGGTGTGCAGGGATAACTCTTGGTAAAAACCCTGGGACTTATTGCCTTCGCCACCATTCGTTGATCCCAAAAATAAGTTGACATCGCAAATGGAGGATTTATTGCCATCACCTCGCCAACTTTTTGTCGCCAGGTCTTGTGACGCGCCTGGATAATGCAACTTCTTATGAGCCTATATGAATGAGATGCAATGTGTTTGATGAGAGTGGGTAAACTAAAAGGTAATGCTAGGTCTTACTACGAGCCTAAGGAAATGCAACTAGGTCTTATGACGAGCCTAAAGGCGGTTTTAGGTCTTATGCCGAGCCTAAGGATGGTTCTAGGTCTTATGACAGCCTAAAGATGGATCTAGGTCTTATGACGATCCTAAGGATGGTTCTAGGACTTATGATGAGCCTAAAGATGGATCTAGGTCTTATGACGAGCCTAAGGATGGTTCTAGATCTTATGACGAGCCTAAGGATGGTTCTCGGTCTTATGACGAGCCTAAGGAAGGATCTAGGTCTTATGACGGGCCTAAAGATGGATCTAGGTCTTATGACGGGCCTGTGAGTGTTTGAATGTGAAGGTAGGGCTCTGGACGGGCCTGAGGATGCTTAAATGTGGAGGTAGGGCTTAGACGGGCCTGTGAATGTTTGAATGTGGAGGTAGGTGAAATACCCCAAACCTTAATATGTTAATTAATTATGTAATTATGATTTTCTAAGGCAATTAAGTCCTTAAGATCATTGGTGAAGAAATAAAAACCAAAAGAAAAAGGAAAGTGCGTAAAAGTCACAAAACGTGAAAACACGTATTTTAATTTTAGGAGGCATATACCCTTCACTAGGGTTATAAATATATTTTATACCCTAATTACACACTTAGAACTTGTGGGAAAAAGTTCCCGAAGAAAACGGATATAAATAATGCGTTAAAAACGCTAACGGAGTCTTAAAGCGCGTTTTTCGAGAAAACCCGAAAACGTGACTTTAAACGGTCAAATGACCCCGTAAAAATTATAGTTGATTATATAACTATAATTAAACACTAACGGGAGCTTAAGAACCATTAAAATTAAATTAAACAAAAAAAATCCGAAAACGGACCCGGGTTAGTGTATAGTGCCAAACGGGGACTTATGGGGTGTTAGTTGCTAAAAGACCAAAATGCCCCTCACTTATTTTTGTAAAAATCTGGCATCCACATGTGTGCCCACGTTTTTATACTTTCCCCCCTTCTACTTTTACTTATTCTACTCTATACACAAAAGACAAAATAATAAAGTAATAAAGTACAAGTTGCTTTTTGAGTCTCTCTCCTCCATTTCTCCTTCTCCTCCATGTTTTTCTTCCTACTCAGAACTCTCTCTTCTTCTTGCTCTCTCCAATGGATTATTATAGCCCCAACCAGCTCAAGCTTTTCTCTTCCATTTTCATGGCTTAAACCAACTCAAAACAACAAAAAATTACATATTCTTCATCCTCTCATCATCCTCTATCATTCCCTCTTTTCAAAATTCAAAATGAAGAGTTTCATCCATGGGTTTTCCCCATTTGAAGAGAAAATGGCATCAAAAGGAAGCTTGGAGTCTCCTCTTTCAAACAAGGTAAAAATCTCCATGAAAAACCTCGTTTTCTCCATCTTGTAGAGCTGGCCGATTTTGCCCTCTCTCACACCTTGTTTTCTTCTTCATTTTGAGCTTCAATTCAAACCTCCAATGGTGGGTTAGAGCTTCTCTTTGATTCATGACCAAAAGCCCATCCTAGGGTTTTAAGGTAAATCTTCATTTTGTGCTCTAAGCACTTTCTCTTGCCTTCTAGCTTGATTAATAAGCATAGGTGTATTAATTAGTACCTAATTCCCCATTTGGATATTGATGTGGAGGTTGGAAGTGTGTTGCATATTGTGACCGAAAATCAAGAGAGGAGGAGGAAGAGGAGCAAAAGAGGAACTTATGAGATTAAGGTAATTAAACTACCTTGATGATTATTTTGATGTTTTAGAATTTTTGGGAATGGGAAAACTAAAAGAACAAACCCAAATTGTATGGAAATGTGTTTGGTTGAAGTCAGAGAGAACTTGTGAAGTGTTATTTGAATTACGGGCCTTAGAGCCAAATGATGTGAATTTATATGTTGGTATTGTGTTTGAGGAGATTTTGGTGAATTTTGGGTTGATGGTTGTGTGCTGTTAGTGCCCGATATTGGGTATGGCTAGTTTGAATGATTTTAGGAAGTGAAAATAATGCATTTGGGCATACGAAGAATGTAGGGAACTATGGCGAAATTTCGTAGAAATATAGCGGTTTAGATAGTAATAGGAGCTTGAAGAGCTTAAGTGTTGACTAGGTGTTGATAAGGATTGATTTGGTGGATTCATCATCTTGAAATGGTAATTAGAGAATGGGAAAGATTGAGCCAAATCTGTAGCAAACCATGTTTGAGCGTCTTGGAAATTCCTAGAAATGAACTTGGGTGTGTAGCTTGTGAAACAATGAATGGACTTGGGTATTAGAGTGCAAATGTTTAAGAAGGATTTGTGAAGGTCATTGATGGATTTGGTGAGGTTGGTAAGAGGTAGAAACTAGCAAGAAGAAGCTAGAAATAAACAAGTGTGCATAATGTGGAAGAGGGAATGAAATTTCGTTGAAAATTGAGCAAGAATTGGAGTAAGGATTTAACCAATGATTTGGAGAGGTTTAATGCATGTTTTAAGGTGTTTAAACGTGTAGGAAACATGTGGAAAGATTGTGGAATAAGTGGAAAAAATTGGGGTGAATTTGGAGTTCAGAATGTAGAAAAACGGTTTTTAAAATGGGGTCTGTTCTGGACCGCCCCTAGTGGGGAGGTCCAGTGCAGAGAAGAGCAGAAAACGAAAAACGAGTAGCTTCTGTTGTGGACCGCCCCTGGGACCGCCCAGAGGGGCGGTCCATACCAGAGAAGAACAAAAAAATTGTTTTAAGCCTCCTAATGATGGGGGATTGAATGGTAATGGTTTTAGATGATGTTTAGGCCTTGTTTGGTGACATGTAAAGGCCTTAAAATGTGTAAACAAGTGTTAGGTTTGATGTGCGAGTTGTGAACTTAAGATCACAAGAGTAAAATTAAGTATAACGGGGTAACAGGGTTAACTATGGGCACACTAGTCGTTTAACAATTGTATTGCCCCAATGTTAATGGAAACAAATATAATGTTACCAGTTGTTCAAAGATTATTCGAGGGACACAAGAGGACACAATAGAGTGGACCTTGGTGACAGGTATGGTTTTCTTGCAACCTGTGTCCTACCGGGTTACACCGGCTTGTATGCCAACTTGTTTTTCTGTGTGTTTGCCACCTTGCAAGATAAAGCATGAAATGAGTTTATAGTAATTCATTAATGTGGCGTAAATAATTCCGATACCGTTTAGCCTTATTTATGTGTTAAACCGTAGCTAACTGACTCTAGGATCACATAAGAGTTCGGTATCCGGATTAAACGTCCCAACCCACGGTAACGTACTAACTACGGCTATCCGTGCTTTAGTTGTATATTGTGGTTATGTGTGTTGTGTGTTGCCTTTGTTTAATGTATCGTTGTTTAACGAATGTTGTTGTCCATGTTTGTCGAATGGGATGTTACCTCCCTGCTGTGTGATTAACCAAACTTGTAACACCAAATGGTGCATGTATGTGATAAGTTCCATAGAGGAACTTCTAACTAATATGTATATATTATGGGGGGGTGAGGAATCCGGTCGTTCCGGTCGCGCGTGTTGTTTGGGAGTTGATGTATACAGTTTCTTTAACTCCCTCTCTGTTATGTTATGGTTTTTTTTCCTTCTTGGAATTCAATCTCCCATGAGCTTAACCAAGGCTCACCTACCTGACTTTTATTTGGGCTAGGGGGAATCATGTGTATAGTTTGTTTGGGTGTTGATGCCAATATTCGCTTTGACTCCAACTCTGTTATTGATTGGTTTTCCTTTTTGGAATTCAATCACCCACAAGCCTAAGATCAATGGCTTTCCTACTCGATTGTTGTTCGGGCTAGGGGGAATACTGTTATGTTATGGTTGTTCTCTTTCTTTGGATTACAACCACCCACAAGCTTAACCAAGGCTTACCTACCTCATCACTATTGGAGCTAGGGGGAAATTGTGTATGGTGTGATCGGGCCAATATTAAGGCCGACACATCTATGTGAAGTATGTTGTTATGTTATGTACGTTGATCTCCAAAATCAACCCCGTATAAATATAAGGGGTAATTAAGTATACCCATTAAATGGGTATGTGTCGTCTAGCAAGGAATAGCTCCATTAGGGTAAAACCCTCAAGGGCCAAATGATGCAATAATGTGATCTAACCAATGTGATGTGTTAATTTATGTTTGTATCCTGTTCATCGGTTGTGTGATTTATAAGCATGATATATGTGTATAGTTTCATGCATGTTTTAAATATAATTGACCGCATGCTCAGAGACAAATAGTTGTGCGTGGCCCGGTAGCATGCGGGCTGCAGGATTACCATACCAGCAAAGGTGCTGACCCCCTTTGGGGGCCCCCATACTTTTCAAGTACAATGGAGCTGGCAGCCATTCGAGAGTAGGACGGGGTAACTGTTTATGTATGGGTGGTTATTTAGTTTAGCGTGATATCGATAGAGGAATGTATTAGACTCGGTACAGTTTGGTTTGTAATTGTAATTGTGTTCAGAATATAATGGAGTTGTAAATGTAAAGTGTAATGCTCGGTAATCTTGTCCATCAGACCGGTACGTTGTGTATGCAGTAGCCTTGTTATCCACGTGGGTGGCTAACGGCGTGTAACACCCATTGATTTAGTCAGTGTTTATGATATAAGTTCCGCTGCGGTTAATGATTAAGTGTGGTGTTATTAGTAGGGGTGTTACAAAAAGTGGTATCAGAGCGAAGTATCTCTCTGATGACGGAATTACCGAGCTTAGGAAGTACCGAGTTAGGATTTTAGTGCTTTGGGTTAAGGGAGAGTGATAGCGTGAGAGATACGCTAGTTAGGAATTACCAGTATGTACTGGAAACCTACAACCTCCTTCCCACCCTCCACAGTCTCTGTTTTATAACTCGGGAAAGAACACCAGAGAGATGGAAAGTCCTCTCATACTCGGGAACAACCCGATCTGGTGTTATGAATTATTCCTGTAGGAACCAAAACCTGTCATGCAGTAGATTCCAAGAACTGAGAATCCCAGAGATGGAACCTGTTTGAACACCCTTACCTGCACTTAATAGTTGAAGATTAAGAATCCTATATACAAGAGACTGAAATTTCCGGCGACCTGGGTCGACATGCCTAGCAGTCGAGGAAACCCAGCCAACAAGAAAGGAAGCACTAACTGTGCACAAAAGCGGACAATAGAGGAACAACCAACCCGAGACACATGTCTACGGGACCACAAATGTTAAATAATACCGACAATGGTATAGTAACCGACTAAGGAACTAGTCAAGGTTGGATAATTCAAAACCTACAATGCCAAGAGGCTATAATACCCGATTATCATGATTTAGACCACTATGGGAGTACTAGTGAAACAACTTCAATAGGGCTACGACGTAGTACCCGAACAGGAATCAAGTCTCAGTAACCACGACAGATGCGTGGAATGGGCTACGAAGAAGATACAATACCAAGTAAAAAGGGGACTCCCAGAATGGGAAACACCCTAGTTAATGGTTATTATGTGAAGACAGTAAGAAGTCACCCAGAGGATTTATTGTCAAGACTGTAAGGTCAAGTAAAGGCCAACAAGGTCACTGATGACAATGCGGGTAAGAACAAAACCACAACCGGTGTGTGTGCTTAACCGATAGCCAGTTAGCATGGCGCACTTGCCATGGCAAGTGCTGCTATAACAGGGATGTTTGGGAAATTTTTAGCAACTACTAGTGCTTAGTAAAGTACCATGAAGTTAAAGGAGATCATCATAACTGTGGAAGGGCGTAACAGCCTAACCTTTGTAAATGGGAATACACCAGACAGCAAGAAGCTAGACTTGGTTAAGGCAAGAAGACGTTGTGAAACCATGAGAATCTTTCTTTCAAACTCAGATTTATTTCGAACTCTTTTCTTTTCAAAACCAAATTTTCTTTCAAACAATATTTATTTCTAACCTTCTTTAAATCCAAACCAGACCTACACTGCCTTAGTGCCACATAGTAGGCAAGTTATACCCAGTTTACCTTTGAACAATAGGACGGAAACCGATGAACCGAGGGAATGAATGGAGTTCATAATGATACAACAATGATAGGCTTCCCTTGATTAAGTTCGGGAAGCACGAAAGGAATATTATCATAGGATGATATAAGAGGAGTTGACAATAGAATACTTCACCTAGGCGTGTGACGGACACTACGAGTGTACCAACTGAAATGTGGGACGACCGCACTCCGATAGGAGCTTGTGGGCCTGACAGACCTACTTATGGGTTAGTCGGGTAAGTGGCAATGTATCAGTATGGTACCCCATATATGTATACGAGTAGAGTCCGGAACACGGGAAGTAGTCGACTCCATACTACGGTCTGCAGTAAAAGTCAAACAAGAGTGACGGATTACCGAGAAGGGTTGAAGTAAAGGAACCCAGTTAAGTTAAAAGGACTAAAGGAACTAGTGAGTTTATTTCAAGGAAATGTATAAGAGTCAGGAAGTGCGAAGTGCACGGACTGTTATGTAAAGACATCACATATGTCTTAAGAAGCCTGAGGGATAAACATGATAGCTGGAGCGAATACCCAGCCTATACATGGTAAGGCAGAAGCCTAGTGTGGACACATTAATGTGCAACGAACGGGATGACACTCCCGAATTGATCACCTTGACTACCAGGTAATATCGATCTTCACTGAAGAGACTACTAAACCCAGCCAAGAACGCAAGCGGCGTAATTAACTAAACATACCAATAAGTGCAGTCAGATGTAATGGCATACCTTGACAACACCCAGGAGCAATCCTTGAGGGGTGTTTGGATCAACAATTGTTGGATGAAACAATGTGACAGAAACACAAGAGTTGAAACAGTTACTCGATTTAAATGCCGAAGGTAACCCACTTAACAGTAGGACCCTAAGTTGCCAAAGAGACAACTTGGGAGGAGTCGTGATGCGACGACCTTGTCATGGAGTAATACTACCTCCAAACCATGTGATGGTGTACGAGAAGTAAAATTTGTGTGAATAGCCTATAATGAGCATAGCTCGAGTCAAGGAGGCTTATAAACCACAGACCAAATGTATTATGTAAATTTAATTGATGACGGAGTTTATGTTATACAAATAAATAGAGTGGAGAACGAACCACTGCTTTAAGAGTAGGGATACCTCTCGATATTGTGAGACCGCGGGAGCGGTAGCTATGCGAACCAAGTTCAGGAAATATGTTAACGATTGCCCATGTTGTTATTACCCAGAGTGATTTGAATAAGAAATACGAAAGAAGTGTTGTACCAGTTGTGGAGACCGGAAGAGTAATAAGTCTAATAGCAACCACCATGGGTGCGTGATGCTAAATGTAGAGTAGACAACGCACAAGGAGCATAAGGCTCGAAGAATAGGGTAATCAGCAATCAGCCAAATAAGTGGCGAAACACAGTGTAATGGCAAAAGCTAATATAATAGCGGATGCAGTGTAAGTTGATGCAGTATAATGAATAAGGATACGGTGCACAATAAGCGACCGTTGTATAAGTATTGTTAAACGATAATGTGGCAACTGAGCACAGTTAGGAGTTAAACCCAGTGGAGATACAACGGTAAGTGATAGCAAATAAACTGGACAGCAAGCCAGTGGCCAGTACTATGTGATAAGAATCTCAGTGAAACACAGTGTGAATTCCTATTGCAATCGCATAAGAGATTTACTGCCAAGAGTTTACGCCTCTGCACTCTGTATGACTGAGTGTTTTGGTATTGCGCTTGCGCGGTAATGATCGAGTGAGATAGCTAGGAAGTTGGAAAGATGTTAATTGTGGTAGAACAACAGAGACCTATAACGTAATAAGACCGAGGCATATGTAATGCAAGGTCGTACCAATGAAAGAGTACTTGTACGAAACCAAACATGGAGGCCTGATTAGCAATAAGTGACTGGAGTAACACGGAATACCAACTATTGGTATGGAATATACCTCAAGTGTGAGAAATAACCGAGAGAGCACTACACATTAGGTAGTAGCTCAATCTCAACCGACAATAAGTCAGAAGAAATCAAGTTAATCATTGTGAAGTACATAGCAGCATACACAGTAAATTATCATGGAGGTGGATAGAAAGGTTGTAACTCACCGAATTCACTCATGGTAAGAGATACCACGCGTCGGTTGAGAAACCATTCTTCACAAGATGAAGGTGATAAATGGGAAATGTACAATACATTATGAAAAATGAATGGGGCAAACCAACCCCCAAAGTTATCAGAGTCACGCAGCAGAAGCTAGTGAGCCAATGACTCGAATGTTGAATGTGCATAATGAACATGAGTGAATGGCTAATTGTTAATGCCCATAAGCCTCACAGGCCAGAACCGAAACCGATTATGAGTTAAACAAACTCCAATGAGAATTCTTGGTTTGGGGACTAAACCGCCAATATGGTTAAAATCCTCTAATCAGAACGCATTGTATAACAGACCTCGTGGAAGTTAGAATACTTCACGGTGGCAAAACATTTAAACCAATGTTCAGTGATTGATTATGTGGGCGTAATCCCTTTTAAGGGGGGTAGCGCAAAACCGCTTAGTGTGTTTTACCATACAAGCGTACGTGAACTATGTTGTGCATGACACAAATAATTTGTTTGATGATTGGTGCGTGTGTTACATAAATATGCACATTCATTCATGGCTTAATTGTGGTAATTGCGCACAGAAGATGCGAATACCATTGTGATAAGTGTGTCTACTTTGTTAACAGTTGTGTGTGAGAGTACAAGTGTGGGGAGTAAAGAAACCCCCAAGGAACTAAAACCCCGACAGTATATGTTCATGTGATACTAAATGTAATATTGTGTATTATATTTTGATAAAAACTTATAAATATGCATATATACGGTGTTGTGATTTATGAAGGGGTATGAAACCGACATAGAACCTAGTGAGAATTAAATTCCCTAGGTAACTCGATTTAAGATGAATCTGGATGATGATCGATAGACGGAGTTCTATCCCTTGGAGATGTATGATTATGACTAGAAGGAGTAAGAGATAGAAAAATGGTATATGTTTGAAGTAGTTGCTTGTTTGAAATTGAGGTGGGAGGTGGAACTTGATTTGCATGCGATCAAGGGAAACTGAAACACAAATTGGGGTGAAGAGATAGTTCAACACTGATGCTGATCACATCAGGATTGGATGATTCTTGAAACTCCCTATAAGTGGTCACAAATAATCACATCAAGAATAAGATGCAGTTAGCAATAATTGGACTTGGAGTTGTATTGTGTTTTCAAAAGAATTTTAAATGGATGTTTTCAAATTTTCAACTGGTATCTTCGGGACTTCAATCAATATTTCCAAGATTCTCAAATGGTATTTTCAAATGAAGGATTTCTTTTACTTGACCTTGTAAAAAGGGCTTTCGGTTGATATTTTGAATAAAGGATTCTCTTATACTTAACCTGGTAAGGAATAATTTTTGTATTACTTGCTCACGAGCTGAGGACGTATGAGCCTTTGTCTTTGGACCGGTGACATGAGAAGTACATTTTAAAAATGTATGTGATTGTTTTGATCTTCCAAAGGAACGGGGACCAGAAGGTGTCCATCGTGACCGGGTTCTGCGGGATCACAGTGTATATGTACTCAACATGGGACTCAGCCCATGGAGAGATGGAAAAGGTATTTTTGTTTGTTATACATGCTAAGACATGTTGTGTGATATGTGTAATAAATATTATCCCGACCTATGAGTCTGAATGTTGTTATATGACACAACCTGAGAGTCTGAGAGTTGTTATGTAAGTACAAATGTTGTTAAGGTACCCGGACCGTTGAGTCCGAGGTTATCATATAAGTATGTTATGTTATGTATGGATGTTGATATGTTACCCGCAGTGTTAAGTCCGAGGCTGTGATGTAAAGTATGTTGGGTTATGGAAGTTTTATTTTACAAGTAATCCCCATGTCCAAATTCCAATGATGCATGGGAAGTGTGAACTTCGAGGATGAAGTTCTTTTAAGGGGGGTAGATTGAAATACCGCAAACCTTAATATGTTAATTAATTATGTAATTATGATTTTCTAAGGCTAATTAAGTCCTTAAGATCATTGGTGAAGAAATAAACACCAAAAAGAAAAAGGAAAGTGCGTAAAAGTCACAAAACATGAAAACGCGTATTTTATTATTTTAGGAGGCATATACCCTTCACTAGGGTTATAAATATATTTTATACCCTAATTACACACTTAGAACTTGTGGGAAAAATTCCCGAAGAAAACGGATATAAATAATGCGTTAAAAACACTAACGGAGTCTTAAAGCGCGTTTTTCGAGAAAACCCGAAAACGTGACTTTAAACGGTCAAATGACCCCGTAAAAATTATAGTTGATTATATAACTATAATTAAACACTAATGGGAGCTTAAGAACCATTAAAATTAAATTAAACGAAAAAAAAAATCCGGAAAACGGACCCGGGTTAGTGTATAGTGCCAAACGGGGACTTATGGGGTGTTAGTTGCTAAAAGACCAAAATGCCCCTCACTTATTTTTGTAAAAATCTGGCATCCACATGTGTGCCCACGTTTTTATACTTTCCCCCCCTTCTACTTTTACTTATTCTACTCTATACACAAAAGACAAAAAAATAAAGTAATAAAGTACAAGTTGCTTTTTGGAGTCTCTCTCCTCCATTTCTCCTTCTCCCACTTTTTTCTTCTTCTACTCAGAACTCTCTCTTCTTCTTGCTCTCTCTAATGGCGATTATTATAGCCCAACCAGCTCAAGCTTTTCTCTTCCATTTTCATGGCTTAAACCAACTCAAAACAACAAAAAATTACATATTCTTCATCCTCTCATCATCCTCTATCATTCCCTCTTTTCAAAATTCGAAAATGAAGAGTTTCATCTCCATGGGTTTTCCCCATTTGAAGAGAAAATGGCATCAAAAGGAAGCTTGGAGTCTCCTCTTTCAAACAAGGTAAAAATCTCCATGAAAAACCTCGTTTTCTCCATCTTGTAGAGCTGGCCGATTTTGCCCTCTCTCACACCTTGTTTTCTTCTTCATTTTGAGCTTCAATTCAAACCTCCAATGGTGGGTTAGAGCTTCTCTTTGATTCATGACCAAAAGCCCATCCTAGGGTTTTAAGGTAAATCTTCATTTTGCTCTAAGCACTTTCTCTTGCCTTCTAGCTTGATTAATAAGCATAGGTGTATTAATTAGTACCTAATTCCCCATTTGGATATTGATGTGGAGGTTGGCAAGTGTGTTGCCTATTGTGACCGGAAATCAAGAGAGGAGGAAGAGGAGCAAAAGAGAACTTATGAGATTAAGGTAATTAAACTACCTTGATGATTATTTTGATGTTTTAGAATTTTTGGGAATGGGAAAACTAAAAGAACAAACCCAAATTGTATGGAAATGTGTTTGGTTGAAGTCAGAGAGAACTTGTGAAGTGTTATTTGAATTAAGGGCCTTAGAGCCAAATGATGTGAATTTTATTGGTATTGTGTTTGAGGAGATTTTGGTGAATTTTGGGTTGATGGTTGTGTGCTGTTAGTGCCCGATATTGGGTATGGCTAGTTTGAATGATTTTAGGAAGTGAAAATAATGCATTTGGGCATACGAAGAATGTAGGTGAACTATGGCGAAATTTCGGTAGAAATATAGCGGTTTAGATAGTAATAGGAGCTTGAAGAGCTTAAGTGTTACTAGGTGTTGATAAGGATTGATTTGGTGGATTCATCATCTTGAAATGGTAATTAGAGAATGGGAAAGATTAAGCCAAAAATCTGTAGCAAACCATGTTTGAGCGTCTTGGAAATTCCTAGAAATGAACTTGGGTGTGTAGCTTGTGAAACAATGAATGGACTTGGGTATTAGAGTGCAAATGTTTAAGAAGGATTTGTGAAGGTCATTGATGGATTTGGTGAGGTTGGTAAGAGGTAGAAACTAGCAAGAAGAAGCTAGAAATAAACAAGTGTGCATAATGTGGAAGAGGGAATGAAATTTTGTTGAAAATTGAGCGAGAATTGGAGTAAGGATTTAACTAATGATTTGGAGAGGTTTAATGCATGTTTTAAGGTGTTTAAACGTGTAGGAAACATGTGGAAAGATTGTGGAATAAGTGGAAAAAAATTGGGGTGAATTTGGAGTTCAGAATGTGTAGAAAAACGGTTTTTAAAATGGGGTCTGTTCTGGACCGCCCCTAGGGACCGCCCCTGTGGGGAGGTCCAGTGCAGAGAAGAGCAGAAAACAAAAAAACGAGTAGCTTCTGTTGTGGACCGCCCTGGGACCGCCCCAGAGGGGCGGTCCATACCAGAGAAAAACAAAAAATTGTTTTAAGCCTCCTAATGATGGGGGATTGAATGGTAATGGTTTTAGATGATGTTTAGGCCTTGTTTGGTGACATGTAAAGGCCTTAAAATGTGTAAACAAGTGTTAGGTTTGATGTGCGAGTTGTGAACTTAAGATCACAAGAGTAAAATTAAGTATAACGGGGTAACGGGGTTAACTATGGGCACACTAGTCGTTTAACAATTGTATTGCCCTGATGTTAATGGAAACAAATATAATGTTACCAGTTGTTCAAAGATTATTCGAGGGACACAAGAGGACACAATAGAGTGGACCTTGGTGACAGGTATGGTTTTCTTGCAACCTGTGTCCTACCGGGTTACACCGGCTTGTATGCGAACTTGTTTTTCTATGTGTTTGCCACCTTGCAACATAAAGCATGAAATGAGTTTATAGTAATTCATTAATGTGGCGTAAATAATTCCGATACCGTTTAGCCTTATTTATGTGTTAAACCATAGCTAACTGACTCTAGGATCACATAAGAGTTCGGTATCCGGATTAAACGTCCCAACCCACGGGAACGTACTAACTACGGCTATCCGTGCTTTAGTTGTATATCGTGGTTATGTGTGTTGTGTGTTGCCTTTGTTTAATGTATTGTTGTTTAACGAAAGTTGTTGTCCATGTTTATCGAATGGGATGTTACCTCCCTGCTGTGTGATTAACCAAACTTGTAACACCAAATGGTGCATGTATGTGATAAGTTCCATAGAGGAACTTCTAACTAATATGTATATATTATGGGGGGGTGAGGAATCCGGTCGTTCCGGTCGCGCGTGTTGTGTGGAAGTTGATGTATACAGTTTCTTTAACTCCCTCTCTGTTATGTTATGGTTGTTTTTCCTTCTTGGAATTCAATCTCCCATGAGCTTAACTAAGGCTCACCTACCTGACTTTTATTTGGGCTAGGGGGGATCATGTGTAAAGTTTGTTTGGGAGTTGATGCCAATATTCGCTTTGACTCCAACTCTGTTATTGATTGGTTTTCCTTCTTGGAATTCAATCACCCACAAGCCTAAGATCATTTAATGGCTTTCCTACTCGATTGTTGTTCGGGCTAGGGGGAATACTGTTATGTTATGGTTGTTCTCTTTCTTTGGATTACAACCACCCACAAGCTTAACCAAGGCTTACCTACCTCATCACTATTGGAGCTAGGGGGAAATTGTGTATGGTGTGATCGGGCCAATATTAAGGCCGGCACATCTATGTGAAGTATGTCGTTATGTTATGTACGTTGATCTCCAAAATCAACCCCGTATAAATATAAGGGGTAATTAAGTATAACCCGATTAAATGGGTATGTGTCGTCTAGCAAGGAATAGCTCCATTAGGGTAAAACCCTCAAGGGCCAAATGATGCAATAATGTGATCTAACCAATGTGATGTGTTAATTTATGTTTGTATCCTGTTCATCGGTTGTGTGATTTATAAGCATGATATATGTGTATAGTTTCATGCATGTTTTAAATATAATTGACCGCATACTCAGACGACAAATAGTTGTGCGTGGCCTGGTAGCATGCGGGCTGCAGGATTACCATACCAGCAAAGGTGCTGACCCCCTTTGGGGGCCCCCATACTTTTCAGGTACAATGGAGCTGGCAGCCGTTCGAGAGTAGGACGGGGTAACTGTTTATGTATGGGTGGCTATTTAGTTTAGCGTGATATCGATAGAGGAATGTATTAGACTCGGTACAGTTTGGTTTGTAATTGTAATTGTGTTTAGAATATAATGGAGTTGTAAATGTAAAGTGTAATGATCGGTAATCTTGTCCATCAGACCGGTACGTTGTATATGCAGTAGCCTTGTTAGCCACGTGGGTGGCCAACGGCGTGTAACACCCATTTATTTAGTCAGTGTTTATGATATAAGTTCCGCTGCGGTTAATGATTAAGTGTGGTGTTATTAGTAGGGGTGTTACATAGGGCTTAGGACGGGCCTGTGTGATTTGAGAGAGTTTTAAAACCTTTGGGTTTCGGGGTTTTGGGCCTCTGTCGGTGTTGTTGCTGCAATTGTTGGGACCAACAATTCCCCCGAGTATTTTTCCTTGAGGCGATCTGAGTTTTCAGGATTTTATGGTAATCGATCAGAACGATCGATTGCCCCTAGTATTTTCTTTGATTAATTGCGCAAAAACAAGTCTCACTCTCACAAGGTCCGGGTTTATCTTGATGCGGTGCTTTCTATCCTACACTCAAAGTGTTTGATGCCTGCGCTCGTGCTCTCCTTCTGGTCAAAACATCTCAATTGTTGAATTTGACACTTGTTAGATTTACGCGTTTAACCTGTTACTTTCACGTGATTGGATACACAACTATTAATTCAGAAGTGTTTCAAGCTTACGACGTGGCTATGGGGTGTGATGAAAGACAACAGGATGATGAAGGAATGTTTAGGATATGTGGAGCTATAAGGGTGACCAATGTTGCAACTTGCACCTTCTCCCGGACTTGCTTTCTTTGTCTTGAAGTCGTTTGGCTACTTCGTGATGACTTCGCTTATGAGCTTGGAACTCTGATTTTTGAGTTGTTCCTTGCATCTCTCTCTTTTTCCTGATTTTTTGGAGTACTTCGAGGTTTTTCAGGTTTCCTTTCTTTGAATCTCTTTTCCTTCGGGGTTCTTGTGTTTCCCGGTTTTGAACTTTGAGAGCTGTTTTTGATGTTAGCTCATTGGGATCCTGTGCCACTTTGGGGCCATTTACGAATCACTTCGTCATGTTGGCAGTTTTACTTCTTTGGACTTGTGAAGTTGTTGTTCGGAAGTCGGGCTCCTTGCTTCCTTTGGTCACCGGGTTGGTTGTTCATCATTGGCTGGCTTGTTTGTGGAGTTGTAGTGTTATAAAAGAGGATGTACACGAAAAGCTCAGTGGGGGTGCCTAGGGTTTAATGTCTGGGTTCACAAACTTTTTGGTTGTGTGGTATTGTACCTAGGTGCTTCGTCATCCCTAATAGTTGTGTATCCGTTCTTTGTTACTTTTCATAGGTTTAGGCGTAAATTTACAAATTATCTCCTTCGGTCGAGTCGTGCCGTTTACCTTACCTTTGAATGTGACCTCTCTGGAGTCGTGTAAAAATGACACGCTCATCTCTCTTGGTTTTACCACTCAAGATACTCTCGCGAAGTGTATACTCAAAGACTTGCTTGCACAAAATAACAAACGTTATCATTCCTTAACTCAGATTGCCCCCAGTATTGCTGTGGGGTTACTTAAGAAACATTAGAATGCCCAAGTTATTTATGGAGGGTGGCTGTGTGTGATGGTAAATGATGGTGGTGAGTGGTGATGGGGTGATTGCTGAATGATTTATTTTTGTTCTTTTGGCGGCAACTATTTTGTTTTTATGTGTCTGGTGAAATGGTAGAAATGATGGAATGCTGTGACATGTGTGGTGGCTGTAATGGAGGTGGTGAATGCTTGGATGGGGAGGTAATTTTGTACTAGAGGTTTCGCGAAGAACAAAGGTTTTTCCTTTTATATGTTTGTAGACATGCTTTATGAGAGAGAGTTTTCCTTCTTCTTTTCTTTCTTCTTTTCTTTTTTCAGCACATGAACGAATGTATAACCATTAAAACATGAACAAAGAAGAAGAAATTTTATTGATAACCAAAAGAATTAACAATGACATCGAGTACCAACTAAGTGGGAGAGACAACTAAACCAACTAGGGAAAGAAAGAAGCTATGAATAACAACCAAAGGAAAATAACAATGACTCCTAATGACCCCAAAGCGGGAAGTAAATGACTAACTACCCCTAATCTATGATCTATTCTTCAAGGAACATCCAATCAGGCATCGCTTCCTCCTCTGCCGCTCTTACCGTATCCTGGTCCTTGACGACCAGGATTCGTTGCCGGAGATAGGACGTCTGGGATTCCTTGGAGATTCTTGCCAAGGCCTTTACCCTCTTGATAACCATACTTCTTCATGATAACCTTCCCCGGTCCAACTTTAAGTTTCTGAACAGAAGTTGGGTCAGACTGCTCTGGTACAACATTGAACCTGTTCAGATGGGACGAACCTTCTCTTCAACCATGCAAACAGGCAACTCCTTCTGATGTGGTTCACCTCTAACGTTATGAACCTTCCCGTCTCTTTTGAACTTCAAACATTGATGCACCGTAGAAGGGACGACCTTCAAATCTTGAAGGAAATCCTATCCCAGAATCAGATTGAAAGAATGAGGAATTTGCAGAACCAAGAACTTCTCTGGATGAATAACCGTCCCAAACTTGAGTGGAAGATCCAGTAGGCCGAAGACATGTCTTCGGTTATCATCATACCCTCGTACACTATTTGGCAAACTTAAACTTGTCGTAACCCATACCCTCTGCCACTTTTAGAGGACAGATGCTAACATCTGCTCCTGTGTCAATGAGGACCTTTGGCACCTTGAAGGCCCCACACCAAACAGTAATATACAATGCTTTTCCCGAGTGCTCGGAGATCTTGCTATCGTGAAAACTGATCTCCTCTTCCTGATTTTGCCAAAGAGCCGCAACCATCCTCTCGGGGGTAAACTTTCCTCTGGCCCGCCCAAATGTTTGGCAATGGCCCATCGGTGCTCTGGTGAGATCGTAAGCAAAGACCAGATGGCCATGGGGATGGTTGTTGCCTTCAGCTTCTGAAGCAGTTCTCGTTCACCTGGAATTTCTTCAGCCACCGGGGGAGACAACATTCGCTCTTCCCCATGTGATGGCTTTTCAGGTGATCCGTAGTGCTTGCCCGACCGAGTAATGTGAGCATTTGCTGGGACAAAGCTGACCGTGGATGTGGGCTTCCGTGTTGCCCCTCGTGCTGGCTTTTTGTCATCCCAGAAAACAGTAAAGGCATCACACTGAACTTCAGACTCTGAGGTCTTGAGGTCATCCAAACGCTGATATCCCTGATCGATGAGGTCTTGGATCCGATGTCTCAGTACTTTGCAATCATTGGTATCATGTCCCGCTAGCTGATGGTACCTGCAAAATTGACTGAGCCTACTCCCTTTTCGTGTCTCTCCCTGGCGAGGAATGAGCAGTCGTATTAGCCCTTCGTCCTGCAGCTCCTCAAAGGCCTGGCTTAAGGGACAACCAATGGGTTTGAACTCCCTTTCGGCTTTGTGGGGAAGCTTCGGTACCGGGGTTGCAATCTGGAATTTTCCATCTTGGGCTAATAACAAAATTTTAGACCTCAAATTACGACAATTATTTGTGGAGTGGCCTGTGAGTAGGTGGAAACGACAAAACTGCTCGGGATATGCCCCCAGATGCCGCCCGCGAAACCGCGAGGCTTTGAGTTGGACTAACCCCCGCCCTAGAAGTACTCTCAGAATCTGACTCTGCGGCTGCTGCAGATCTACAATGGGCACCTGTGCGGCCTGCTCTTATTGCGGTTCCTGGTTCTCCGGTGACTGACCCTGTCCTCATTGGAGGCCAGATCTAAAGGGATGACTTCCCCGAGTGCATGAATGAGAGCTCTCGTTTCCCTTGCAGCCGACACAAATCCTGAGCTTAGCTCTTCTAAGGAACTCCTGTGGATAAATTCTAACTCAGCTAGTTTCCCTATCAAATCCACAATCTCAGCGAGCTGAGTACTTCGATCGTTAACTCCAGACGACATCCTAACTGCAAGGGGTGCTGCCTTTTTTGAGCAAAAAGATAAGTTAGCATTGCGGGAGTGAGACTGAGACTAAACTTAGGAACACAGGCCGAAAATTAGTGTGCTGCAATGAATACCGGACTCCAAAATTTTGGAAGGGTCTGCTCTGGACTAAACTTTTGGGTTACAGGATTCGTTGGTCTTACGAGTGGGTATTGCAAGAATCTGGCTTGTAACAAGAATCAGCCTAAAGGATTTTGCTTTTTTTTTCGTTTGGGGTGATCGAAGTATTTGGACTGTCAAAACCCTCAAAATGTTCCGTTTGGGCTAGAAGAGATTGATGGATCGATACAGACATTGGGCCTAAGGCCCAGAAGAAAAGGAGCATATGCACAGAGGTCTTACATAAGGAGGTGATGCAAATGTCCTCACAAAATAACTCAGTCCAATGGGTACAGATCGATCCGGAGAGGTGCTTGGGGCACGGGCCCAGGTCACCACAAAGGAATAGGGCTTACACGCTATTCTTAGGGCTTCCCCACTTTTCACATTGATAAGTGCGAAATATATATACTTGCACGGCTTTAATTCTTCCTATTTTTACAATAATTCATGTCATATTTCTCATTTATCATATGTTTTTCCTTACATTTATGTTTTGATGTCAATTGTTATATTTTATGTGTCAAATGCAGGAAAAACAGTCTAGGAGATACATACATCATCTCATAAAGATTACAACGTAACAAATGAGTGATATTATATATATATATATATGTATACATACGGACTGCACTTGGATTTTAAGGAGCATGATTTAATTATCATGGTATTCGATCATCACCATGCACTAATCACTCACGGAAGAATTTTTGCACATTCATGTGCTAATGTTTCACGGTAATTCACTCACACGTTACAGCTCAGCCATATCATGATATAATCATCATCATTCATTGATGATTGTTAACGGCCACACAAAATTTACACACGAGGGCGGACAGGAGTACATGTGCGCATGAACTTAGCGGACAGGACATACATGTCCGCATGTTGTCCTCGCAGATTTAGGCGGACAGAAGCGAGAAATTTTGAGACGTCCGCCCCATTCTACGCGGACAACACACAGGCGGACGGATATAAATTCCCAGATCCAACGCGACAGTTTACCTTCTTCCTTTCCGGCGCCGCAGTCGAACTGCTCCTTCATTAATACCAGACGGCGCCTACCTTAATTCACTCAAGCGTGACGCCGGCTCTGTCTGCAATCAATTGCTGCTGCCAACCATGAATTAAATCTCTGACTGCAATTTTCACGGATCTGCTCACCAACTCCACCGCCATCTTGATTCACCAACTGCACCGTCCCTGACTTCTCCGTTGTCTGCTTCTCATTTCCTCAGCCTATATAAACCCACACTCTGGTTGCTAAAAAAACATCCCACGCCCACAGCAGGGGCTTGCGCTCCTGCTAAATTCATTCGCATCCATATACTGCTCCATATACCATTCATTCTCCCATTTTTCCACAACAGATCACCATACACATTCCATTTTCCCATCAATATTCCATTATCGTCCATCCGTTTCCACACACCATGCACCAGACCACCGTCACTCCATCAACATACTACCACCACTTCCACATATTATTTTCGGTTATGTCTTTCTCTTTTATTTATGTTATTTTTATGTTTATTTTTGAATAATTAATTAAGCTCCCCGGATTGGGGTAGCAAACCGAATATTTATATTTATTATGTAATCTTTTTACTAATTCCTTAATGCAGTAGTTTAATTCCAGTTCTTCAACCGCTTTAATTCTCTGATCAATTATTAAAGTTATATTTGTAGTTTTCTAATCAACACGCGAGAGCTGAGATAGTAAACAAGACATAGGAATTAAACCTGATTAACGACTAGAAGCGTGATCCCGCCTATAGGTTAATCGGTCTCAAATAGAAACTGTTCTTTATGCGATTGGTTGTGTCCGGATTAGAGCATTAGTTTGCTGCTAGTTCTAGCAACTGGTTAGGATTCGTTAGACTTAGCCGTTGACGAATTAATTATAGTTTCTGAGTTTATTGCAGAATTAGAAAATAATTTATTAATAGATTAAAAAGTGAAGGTTTGCAGAACAATCCGGGGTGCTTCCTTTTATTTAGAATTTTATTCCTTATTTTATTCACTCAATTTGTTTTATTTGTTTTATTATTTTATGTTAGTTTGTTGAGTCATTTATTTTTATTGAATTAATTAAAACATTAAAAAGTGACATTTCCTGTTTTTCTTAGTTTAGTTTCTCAGTTAGTAAATAAATTGTCAGTTAATTGAACGAGGTCCCTGAGATCGACAACCCACTTAATCACTATACCGCAAAACGATAGGTACACTGCCTAGGTAGAAGTAGTCACATATTTCTGCTACAAGTTTTTGGAGCCGTTGCCGGGGACCTCTGGCACGGTTAATTGACATTTTTATTTATTTGATTGAGACTTTATTTTAATTTTTTTTAATTTTATTCTTTTTATTTTCGTATTAATTTTATTCACTTCGAATTTGATTCTATTAGTTTCTACGTGATTTGCTTTACGATTTGATTTTTATGAATTTGATTAGTCTCTTCTTCTGCGTTTCGTTTTTTTATTGTACTTTTTGTTTTGTTTATATTATTTATTTTGTCATTACTCTTTAGTTTTTGAATTCATTTCGTTCAGTTACGTTTTTGTTTTTCATTACTTTACTGTTTATTCTTGATTTTTACTTTTGCCGTTTAGATTTCCGATAGATAGATTTTCGTTTTGTTGATACGTGATCCATTTTTTTTCTTTTTTCCAATTACGATTTCTTTTCGTCTATTCTACTTTATTTTGCTTTTGATTTTGTATTCGAGTCATTAGCACATAAGATAGAGTTTGTCAATCTCATTCGCATTCTTACTTTTATTTTGTTTTTAGATTTTGTTTATAGATTAATTAGAATAGTTTGTTTCTCTTCT
This sequence comes from Limonium bicolor, assembly GCA_023374045.1. Classification (NCBI taxonomy): domain Eukaryota; kingdom Viridiplantae; phylum Streptophyta; class Magnoliopsida; order Caryophyllales; family Plumbaginaceae; genus Limonium; species Limonium bicolor. The sequence continues at coordinate 130,257,893 of CM041781.1, forward strand.
AATTTAGATTTTGTAGTTGACTTTCAATTATTTTCATCTATCTTGCCGATTTATCATATCCGATTTTGTAGTTATTTTCATTTCTTTATTCTTATTTATTTAAGTAATTCTCTTTTTATTTGTATTTTGTTTTCCTTTGTTATTTTTGTTTAGTTATTTTTTTTTTAATGTTTCTTTTCTATTTTTAGTTCTATTTACTTTTTGTTTTTGTTTTGTTTTTATCGGAAATGAGGATAACACGCATCAAGATGCTAACAAGTTTTTGGTTTTTTTTTTTTCCTTTTCTAATTGACTTTTGAGTAGTTACGTATACGTGTTTCCTTTTTACACCTTTCGTGGATTAGTTCTTCTCTCTTTATTTTTTATTTTTTTTTACCTTTTCTTTCTTCTTTTTTTTTGAATAAAACTTGGATCCAATATATTGAAATAATATTCATATTACAAACCTAAATCCATACTGCATAGACTAGCGATTCTAAGAGGGATATCCTTCCCCTTCCAGAATTTGAAGCATGGGGAATTATTGTACATTGCCGAAATAAGAAAGAGGGGAAATAGACAGGACTATCGTCCTTACAAAAGCTTAAAGAAGCAAGAATAGAAGATAATCTTCTAATTCGCTTTAGCACAGGAGAGTTTGTCATCCTATTTTGATTGACAAGAAGATCAAATGTCTTCTTTTGTCTAATGTCCATTTCAACTCGTCTAACTCCTTCTTCAACCAGCCAAGTCAGACCAAAACACAAACCTTCCATTTCAGCATCATGCAAGCTACAGTTGTCCGACATCTTCTTGTTAAAGATCAAGATAGGATCCCCTAGGTGGTTTCTGATGGAACCACTTAGAATAGTGGAAAGTCCTCTTATGGTTTTGAAAGAACAATTGAGTTTGAAGGCACCATGTAGGGGAGGGATCCACGATCTGTTATCAGTATTAGCATGGTGACGAGAACACATAGACATCTTGTAAGCTTCAACGAAAGCCATATTAGCTTCCAATGATGCTAACCAAGATTTCTCAATATTATGTCTCACAAAGTTCTTTGCGTCATAAATAGCCCACATGAGGTTTGCAATATCTGACAGTTTCTCCTTTGACCACTTGTTCGAATTATGACTGAACCAATCTTGGAGGCTGGTTTCTCCAATCATAGGGAACGCAGAAATATCGAAAATACCGTTCCAGAGGTGGCGCACTAAGGTACATTCAAAGAAGATATGAAGAATAGAATCAATACCTCCACATAGGAAACATTTGTTTGAACCTCCAATTCTTCGAGAAAGGATGGCCTTGCAAGGTACAATGTTGGAGAGGAATTTCCAAAATAAAAGCTTAACTCTTGGGCTGCAGAGATGGGGCTTAAGCTTATCAAGAATCTTGAAATAATTCCCTCTATCAGAGGAGTTACAACTGCCTTCGGTGTCTTTTGCAAAAGAGTAAACAGATTTAACAGAAAAACCCCATCTTTTGAGTGGTGCCACACCCACTTATCATTTTCCAACAGACTGATAGGAATTTTTTTATTACTTCAACATCAATGTTCCAAACTGATCTACTGAGGGCAGGAATATTCCATGATCCATCATCGCTATTAATGAACTGATGCACTTTTGTTTGAGAATCTGAGGAGAGTAGAGGAGTGATAGGTTTGAAGGTCGTAGGTCTAGGGATCCAAGGAGAATTCCAAAAATCTTCTTCCATTGCCAATTTGGAGTCTAGCCCCTGTGGCCACTAGAGGGATAGCTGAGACTATAGATTTCCATATGGGGCTAACTTGGCCTTTGATCTTAGCATCGAGGATCATATCATGGGGAAAATAGATCCCTTTGAGAGTCCTGGCCATGAGAGAATCTGGGTTTAGGAGAATATTCCAAGTTTGTTTTGCTAGGAGGGCTTTGTTAAACAAGGTAATATCTTTGAACCCAATACCTCCTTTGTGTAGAGGATAACACGATTTCTCCCAGCTCAACCAGTGCATTCCTTTCTTATTCTCTGACCCTCCCCACCAAAAGGACGAGAAGATAGAGTTTAATTTGGTGACTATGGTGCCTGGTAGCAAGAAGAGGGACATGGTGTAGTTTGGTATAGACTGGAGAACGCTCTGGATTAGAACACCTCTAGCTGCATGGGACATGGGTTTAGACCAAGAGTGAACTCTTTTTCTAACAGCCTCCAAGAGATAATTAAACATTTGGGTTTTGTTTCTCCCCCCTTTAACAGGGAGACCAAGATACTTTGAGAAAGAAGGAGCTTCAGAATACCCAAAGATGGAGCAGATTTGGTCTTTGATAGTGTGATTCAGTTTCCTACTGAACATGATCTCAGACTTTTGGCCATTGATTATGTGACCAGAGGAAGAGAGAAAATCTTCAATGATTTTTTGCAAATGGTAAGCGTTCTTGTCTGAAGCAACCCCACAAAAAAGGATATCGTCCGCAAAGGCAAGATGGGTAATAGAAGGCCCCGATCTGGACAGCTTGTACCCATGAATATACCCTTCAGACTCAGCATGAGAAAGAGCAGAAGATAGAGCTTCTTGTACTAGGATAAAGATGAAGGGAGAGATTGGATCCCCCTGTCGAATTCCTCTTGTGGGAGAGAAGAAAGGACCCGGTGCACCGTTAACCAGAACAGAGCACTTAACTGAGGTGATGCAGTTCATAACAGATTAAGCCAATAAGGGGGAAAACCCATGGATTCAAGGATAGTCTTGATGAAATACCACTCCATTCTATCATAAGCTTTGCTCAGATCAACTTTCAAAGTAAAATGCCCTTTCTTCTTGGCATTACTTTTGTTCAAAGCATGTTGTATTTCACCAGCAATAATAATGTTGTCAGTGATGTTCCTTCCTTTCACAAAACCGGATTGAGAGCTAAATATAATACTAGGTAGCATACCTTGTATTCTATTTGCTAACACCTTTGAGATAATCTTGTAGATGAAATTACAAAGGGCAATCGGTTTGAAATCACTTATGTTGATAGCTCCACCAATTTTTGGGATGAGAGTGATATAGTAAGTATTGAGATTATCAGGTAGTGGATTACCTTGGAGGACATGCATCACTAATCGAGTTATCTGGTCCTCCACGACACTCCAGTATGTTTTGAAAAATTTACCGTTGAAGCCATCTGGACCCGGAGCCTTATCTCCTCCTAATTGTTTTACTGCTATGACGATTTCTGATGGAGCATAAGGGCAATTTAGAGCATTGTAATCATCCATGCTAACCTTCCCAGAAACCGCATGATTAAAATATGGGTTTATGAGAGGAGAGCCACTTTGGAATAACTGTTTGAAATGAGAAGTAGCAATGTCTTCTATCTGATTCCACTGATAAACCATTTCATTGTGGACGTTTAGAAGACCAAAAATCTGATTTTTCCTAGCTCTAGCAGACGCCTTTGCATGAAAATACCAGAATTTTGTCTCTTTCCTTAATCCACTTATCCCTAGATCTTTGTTTCCAAGCCACTTCTTCTTTCATCATTAAAAGCTCAATCTCCATGATGATTCTTTTTCTATTAGATAGGTTGCCGACTGTTGGTGAAGCTCTATCAAGAACCTTTAAGTCTTCTTCTTTCTTCCTTTTCTTCCACCTAATTTTCTTCAAAGACCAGCCTTCCCAACTGGAAAGTTTTTCAGCACATATTCTTACTTTTGCAGAGAGATCCAGATTGCTTTTTCCCCACACTACCGTAACAATTTCAAGGCACTTTTTCTCCATAATCCATTGATTTTCGAATCTAAATATTTTTGCATGGATTTTATGGGAGCCAAAAAATCTGATCAGTATGGGGCAATGATCAGATCTTTTCCTCTAGAGATGTTGGACAGAAATATTAGGAAACAATATGAGCCCATCGGCAGAGCAGAAAGCTCTATCTAATCTACTAATGGAATTTCTATCGTCACGTTGACCATTTGTGAACGTAGAAAAAGAACCAAAATAGCCCAAGTCAACTAGGCCACATTCTTCAACACACCTCTAAAGGTTTGATCTGATTCTCCTGTCTTACCCTTCCTCCACTTATTTCAGAATTGAATAGAACTTGATTAAATCGCCCACTACCAACCAGGGGAGGTAAACCTGATTCTTAAGCACTTTTAATAGCTTCCATGATAGATACTTCAAACTCCAATCTGCCCACCCATAAAAACCAGTGAAGTGAAACCAAGAGCCACTGGAAATTTAATTTCAGCAGAGATATGATGAGCAGAATAGTTTATCAGCTTTGTCTCCACTTGTTTTTTCCAAATAAAGGCTAGACCACCACTTCTTCCAATACTTCCCACTGATATACCATGATAGTCAGAATACTTATTTATAATCCTATCCATCTCTGAAATAGTTTCTGTGAGTTTCCATGAGGAACACCAGATCTGGGTTTTTCCTCTTGAATAGGTCTGTGATCCAAGCTACTGCTTGAGGACGACCTAGCCCTCGACAGTTGTAGCTAATACAACTCATCCTGCTTGGAGTTTACCCTCTCACTCAGGTAATCAGACACTGTCTCAATCAGGAAGAGAAGAAGGTAGTAGAGAACCACACTTATCCACCCTCAAGAAGAGGCTAACAAAAACCAGACTAAGAAAACTGTCCTTTACCAAAATAACACACCACCGCCTGTCTGATCTCTATCTCTCCAAGCCGAGATCAATTGGAGAAGAAATAAACCCACAAAAAAACCAGAATCTCTTCGAGAAGAACAAGCAATTGATGGATAAAACTGTCTGAATACAAAATCCCAATTCAGACCATCACTAATTCAAAAATCTCAGTCAGACATGGAGAATCACCGGAGCAGATAAGAAAACAAAACCCAGCCTCTCATAAGTTCTGAAACCACCAAATCGACTAATATTCCTGCTTGGAAGAGAGGAGGAAAAAAAGATACTGTAGTCCTGACTATTCGTTGCAGATAAAGATTGCTACCTCTGTCGGCTGAGAAGGAGATACGATTGGAGCCTGAAGAAACCACCAAACTGGAACTGAAAAAAAACAGATGGATACCACCGAGCTGGAAACTCAATCCTCTACGCTGAAGATGAAAGGAAAAAGGGGACTATCGCCTCCCAGATCGCAAAAAGCGATAAACTGTAGTCTGCTACAGTAACTCTTATTTCAGGTGTGTTTCCACCACTTCTATCCAGATGTTTGGTTTGCGTTCTAATTTTTTCTTTCTTTTATTTTTTTTTACGTTTGTGTTTATAGTTTAATGAGCATTTAGTTGTTGCTCTTAGGAGACATATACCTTCAGGAATAGAATTTTGTGCGTGTACTTAATTTTCGAATTTGCTTTTTGTTTTTTTCAGTTCTAGGTTAATTTAGTCTCTACTTTTATTTATTTATTTATTTATTTAGTTTTGGTTTCTTCTTTGTTTATATTTTTTTTCTCCCTTTGATATTTTGTTATTAATTTAGTTTTAGCTAATTTCCGAATAGGATTTATTTGTTAACTTCTTGTTAGAATCCACATCGAATGCCTAGTATTTAGTTCACGTTAGCTGGATTTAATTTAATTTAGTTTTATTTTTTTTCTTTAGTTAATCTTAGTTTATTTTTGTTTAGCTTTGTTTTTCTTTTATTTTGACTAGATTTTATTTTTCTTTATACTTTTGTTTGATAGATAGATCTTAGTTTTATTTTTATTAGGAACTTTGTTTCTCTTTTATTTTTATCTAGTTTGATCATTCTATTTAATTTTTGTTTTTTTTGTTTTTTGTTTTTTATTCTTATTTTTCGTTTTTATTTATTTATTTTCCATTTTTATTTTGTTTTTCATTTTATTTATTTATTTATTTATTTCGGCAATTCACTTTTATTTGAATTTTTTTCTTCTTTGTTATTTTATTTAGTTCAGTTTTGTGTTTCTTTTCCAATTTTTAGTTCTATTTTACTCTTTATTTTGTTTTGGTTTTTTTTAGACTAGTTGCTGATAATGGAGAGCGCAAGGATGAGGTGAGAAGATTGTTGATTGAATTGGAATGGACGCGTATGCAGGAGGAGATATCCTCTTATCAAAGGTTGGTTAAGGATTATCAACCACCTCAACAGTCAAATTGAAAGCTGTATTGGTGGGAAGTTGAGCAGACTAATACGCAGTACAATGAAGATCAATTGGGATATTACTACTTCAATCAGAACAAACATCAATTTACACAGGGGCCAGACGAATTCCTTCCGAGTCAGGCCGAGCCACTAGAAGAGATTCCAGTGGTGACTCCAAGGAGTGAAGATCGATTCGAGCCAGATACTTTTGAGGCTACAGGTTCTATTGAAGAGATGGAGAAACTTATCAGGAGTGTATTATCTGAAGAAGAGGTGGAGGAAATATTTAACAATTTGTGTCCCCCTCCCTCTCCATCCCCAACACAAGATGAGCAATTAGAGTTCGAGGATATTTTGTCTGCACTTACCTGTGAGCCGGTAGAAGCACCAGTTACGATCGAGTTCATTGAAGATGAAGAAATTACAGCTTCTACCTCAATTGTCTGCAAAAATGAAGTTTCCATACAGCCTCACCAACCTGAAAAGGATATCTATATTCTCGAATCTGAGGAAAAAACACCGCTACCACCAAGTCATCAGCAACTCCCACCTTGCCTTAACCAGCCTCAACAAAAGGAGGAGGACGTTTATGTCCTTGAATTTGAGGACGCAGAACCATTCACACCTGGTCTTCTGATTGAACAACGTTACCGGCAATATCTCCTTAAACATCAGGTTTTGTGGAGTACTTACTTTCCTATTCTATTTGCCAACGTAACGCTTTGTTTTGATCCAGGTGGTTTGCTTTTAATTACTGCCTATTTCGTTTTTCCTGGCAAAACTGTTGTCTACTTTTATTTTTGATCCCAGATAACGAGCAGGAGTCTAGCCAAAGACTATAAAGACGGGCAACTTACTGGAGGCAACCCAGTGGTTTAACATTTATGTTTTATTCGTGTTTTTGTTTTCTGGTTTTATTTTTGTTTTTCTTTCACTTAGAAGTGACAATGGTGTCTGTGTTTTTAATGCAACGCTTTTAGCGTTTTTGTGGTAGTTATGAGTGGATGCAGATGAAAATTTTATCATGGTGTTTGATGTACCCCCAAGGCTGACACTTGCATGAATGCAAGTGTGAGGAAGGCTGCCCACCCCATGCACGAGCTTAAGTGTGAGGAAGGGAATCTTCCTCAATCTACGATATCAGGGAAGTTTCCATTTCCTTTATTTTCAATGTGTTCAGCCTACGATGATCTATCATGCTTAATGGTTATTTTCTATCAGTCCATGATTATCCTGAATGAAATTCTTCATGAGTCTGGCATATTTTGAAAGGTCTTCTCTTGATTTTATTTTTTGAACATGAGGACATTGCTCCTCTTAAGTGTGAGGAAGTAGGACCTTTCCCTGAAAATATGCCAGTTGCACTTAATGCCACATTTGTTTTTGTTTGTCCATTTATTTTGAAAAGATTGATTCTTTTAAGTGTCAATAAATGTTGAATCTCTAGGTGAAAATTTCTGTTGAGGTTTTGAAAACAAGCCTGATGGCCACCTCAAGAATCTTTCTGCTTTTCGCTGTTTGTATGTATAGTTTTGTCCAAATTGAATATGTTTTCACTGAAATTTGGTGGATTAGCTGATTATGAAAACTGAATTGGTCTAGTTTGGGATTTTGGAAATGATGTGAAAGTTTGGAATGAAAGGATAAGGCAAGGTACTCCGCTGATCAGAAATTTTTCCTAACAAAAGCAAGCCTCGTCTATCCGGTTATTAAGTCCTAGGGGTGCCTTAACACCTATCACCTAAGGTCTCGGGATCTGGTAGTTGACCCAACCCGTTACAAGGATGGAGAGAAAAGTCTGGGTTACGGAATAACTCTGCAATTCACATTATTCGTTTGTTCTGTATATGAATTTTCTTAAAGAGAATGTTTTTTTTGCATGAGAAGAAGAGTTAATTGCAGGTTAATTTTTTGTTTTTGATCATGAGTATGTGGTGTTGAAAGGTATCAAGGAATAGGTGTTACTTCACACCCCTTGTCATCCAAAGGTTAGAGCAAAAAATGGTGGAGGATCCCAAACTATTCTGTCTCATTTCTATATCTAACTTCTCCATGCTTTTAACTTCACTCTTTTTTCACTGTTTGCGAAACCTACAGCTAGTAGCAGAACTTTTCTTTTGATTGTCATTTTGCTTGTTTTCCATCGACAATTGTTTGATCATGAGTTTCAATACTACGGCCCTTAAGAGTAGTCTATTCTGTATTTGCTTGAGGACAAGCAAAGCTAAGTGTGAGGAAGTTTGATAAGTGCGAAATATATATACTTGCACGGCTTTAATTCTTCCTATTTTTAACAATAATTCATGTCATATTTCTCATTTATCATATGTTTTTTCCTTACATTTATGTTTTGATGTCAATTGTTATATTTTTATGTGTCAAATGCAGGAAAACAGTCTAGGAGATACATACATCATCTCATAAAGATTACAACGTAACAATGAGTGATATTATATATATCTATATATACTACGGACTGCACTTGGATTTAGGAGCATGATTTAATTATCATGGTATTCGATCATCACCATGCACTAATCACTCACGGAGAATTTTGCACATTCATGTGCTATTTTTCACGGTAATTCACTCACACGTTACAGCTCAGCCATATCATGATATAATCATCATCATTCATTGATGATTGTTAACGGCCACACAAAATTTACACACGAGGGCGGACAGGAGTACTGTGCGCATGAACTTAGCGGACAGAACATACATGTCCGCATGTTGTCCTCGTAGATTTAGGCGGACAGAAGCGAGAAATTTTGAGACGTTCCGCCCCATTCTACGTGGACACACAGGCGGACGTATATAATTCCCAGATCCAACGCGACAGTTTACCTTCTTCCTTTCCGGCGCCGCAGTCGAACTGCTCCTTCATTAATACCAGACGCACCTACCTTAATTCACTCAAGCGTGACGCCGGCTCTGTCTGCAATCATTGCTGCTGCCAACCATGAATTAAATCTCTGACTGCAATTTTCACGGATCTGCTCACCAACTCCACCGCCATCTTGATTCACCAACTGCACCGTCCCTGACTTCTCCGTTGTCTGCTTCTCATTTCCTCAGCCTATATAAACCCAACTCTGGTTGCTAAAAAAATCCCACGCCCACAGCAGGGCTTGCGCTCCTGCTTAATTCATTCGCATCCTATACTATCATATTCCATAATTATCCCCATTTTCCACAATAGATCACCAACACATTCCATTTTCCCATCAATATTCCATTATCGTCCATCGTTCCACACACCATGACACCAGACCACCGTCACTCCATCAACATACTACCACCACTTCCACATTATTTTCGGTTATTCTTTCTCTTTATTTATGTTTTTTATGTTTATTTTGATAATTAATTATTAAGCTCCCGGATTGGGGTAGCAAACGAATATTTATATTTATTATGTAATCTTTTTACTAATTCCTTAATGCAGTTTTAATTCCAGTTCTTCAACCGCTTAATTCTCTTGATCAATTATTAAAGTTATATTTGTAGTTTTCTAATCAACACGCTAGAGCTGAGATAGTAAACAAGACATAGGAAATTAAACCTGATTAACGACTAGAGCGTGATCCCGCCTATAGGTTAATCGGTCTCAATGGAAACTATTCTTTATGCGATTGGTTGTGTCCGGATTAGGCATTAGATGCTGCTAGTTCTAGCAACTGGTTAGGATTCGTTAGACTAGCCGTTGACGAATTAATTATAGTTTCTGAGTTTTTGCAGAATTAGAAAATAATTTATATTAATAGATTAAAAAGTGAAGTTTGTAGAACAATCGGGGTGCTTCCTTTTATTAGAATTTTATTCCTTATTTTATTCACTCAATTTGTTTTATTTGTTTTATTATTTATGTTAGTTGTTTGAGTCATTATTTTTATGAATAATTAATTAAAACTTAAAAAGTGACATTTTCCTGTTTTCTTAGTTTAGTTTCTCAGTTAGTAAATAAATTGTCAGTTAATTGAACGAGGTCCCTGAGATCGACAACCCACTTAATCACTATACCCGCAAAACGATAGGTACACTGCCTAGTAGAAGTAGTCACATATTTCTACAACACACATCACCTAAAGGTGTGCGTCTACGTCGGGTCTTGACTGACCAAACAATGGGCTAGGTAACGGTACTGCCAGGAAGATGTTAGGGGCTAAAGCCCAGGTATTAAGGGGGTGTGGTTAGACGACACCCTCCTCTTTTCCCCCACTTATTCACATCACCTAAAGGTGTGAGTCCCTGACAGGGGACCCTCAAGCGGGTCCCGGGTGATATTAGTTTATGTGGACCCTCGCTCTCATATGATGCAAAGATACAGAAATTTAAATTGCGCACAAAAGTAAATAATAATGTAATAAAAGCCATAAATAAACATTTTCTAGTTAAGCCCTCTTTCTTTAAATTAAACAAGTTAATATTAAGAATTTTGTCCCCAGCAGAGTCACCATCTCTGAGCCTCGGTTTTTAAACCCTATCCTATGTTGATTAAAGATGATTGGGATCTAGCCGGGTTTTAGGTCCACTTATAACCTAAGATTAATAACTATGTTATATAACAATAATTATTAAAACCTAAGCTAGCTAACTGGAACCTATAATGAGTCGCCACCTAATTTTAACATAGGATAAATTAGGAAAGGTAGAGTTCGGGTTCGGGGGCTTGGTATTCGACTTATTTAGGGTTCAAATTACTTTCATTACCCTTCCTAGGTCGTTTTTTCCTCTACTTGGTTTATTTACGGCGTACTACAAAGTCGTTTTTAACCTAAGTGCGCGCTTCTGTTTTTTTTTTTATTTTTTAGCGTTTTTTGACAGAAAATTAAAGTGAAATTAAAAGCTACCTAAACTAGGGTTTCGGAGGCAGAATTAGGTCAAATTTTAATCACGTCCGTAGCCACGGACCTAATGTCCGAGACCACAGACCCCAGTTGAATTAAATAATTTGAAAACAGAACTAAAATAAAAACGCAAACTTGAAAAGTCTAGGGCCACGGACAAGGTGTCCGTGGGCCCGGACATGTATTGACAGAAACCCTAAAATTTGAAAAATTGAAAAATATAAAATCCCGCCACCATTCGTGGGTGTGCATGGTCACAGACAACCCGTCCGTGGTCCCGGACAATGAGTCCGAGGTCACAGACAACCCACGGCAGTGGGTTTTTGATGGCTCCCGATGGTGTTTTGAGCTCAAATTTTATGGGTATGTAGCCTGAAAGATTATGAACACGTTAGTAACTGAAAGAACTCAATTTGAAATAAAAATAATATGAAACTTACCAAACAGCAACAAGGAAGTAGCTAAAACAATTAGTGATACAGAAGCGAAAAAGAGTGAGTTTGAACCCAAATTTCGAGGCAAGACTGATAATATCGTGGGGAGTTAGGAAAGTAGAATTTATACCTGTTTTACCTTTGGGTTCACGATGATTCTTCACACCAGGATTCATCGAGTGCTCCGTTGATGGCAGACCCGAAGGGTTTTCGAACCAAGTTTCTGGTTGTTGGTTGTTCTTGTTGTTCTTCACGTTTTGGTGTGTTTTGTGGGGTTTTGATGATTGTTGGTGCTTTGGGGATTGGAAAACGAGTTTAGATGGTGATTTCGGGGGATTTTCGGTATGATTCGGGTGGCCGGGTGTTGAAAAACGTGAGAGAGAGAGAGAGAAAGAGGGCCGTGCTTTCTGTCTTCCTAGGGTTCTTGAGCATATGAGATTCTGATTTTATCAAAAAAACCTATCCCCTTATATAGACTTTCTTAAAGATAAAGAAAATTTAGTAAAAGTAAGATTTTTTGATATTTTAATTAAATGACTTCCCAAAGGAATTTTGCTGTGAAATATTAACCACGTGTCAAGGATGACAATTATGAATTTTCAGAAGTGGAATCAGATTTTTTAAATGTTGGAATATTTTTAAATTGAATTTCTCGTCAGATTCAGTTTGAAATTGCTAGAAAATTATTGGAAATTCGAAAAATCAAAATTCTAACGCCATTATGCTTAAAATGTCATCCTCTATTATGGGTTAAAATATCAAATCATTTCAAGTTGATTTGGGCTTCTTTGGAGGAGAGAGAAAGCCTATAGGAGGTCTCGGAGCCTTAAAAATTACGAAAACACCCCTGACAATGACGAAACTGCTCCTCATGCCCTGGAATGCACCAATCAAGCCAGAGAAACTCTCGTTACTTGATTAAAATGTCCCTCACAACACCAAAACCTCGTAGATCCTAACCAGGGGGGTCAAAATTTTGGGTATAACATCCCGGTTTTGATACCTTTGTACATATTGTTGTAAACACCAGTTTAGCTTTGAATTCTATTTCACCTCCACCTTCCCTTTATGATAGAATGCTTAAGCCGGGTATTAATGGCGATAAACAGAATTTAAACAAATTGGTTTCGGTAACTTAGTCTAGGACCATTTCTTGTTCAATTTTAGCAACTTCAGGCTTGAAATTCTCTAGTCTCCATTGGTTCTTCAATAATAATGGTCATTTGATTCTTTGATTAGTTTTGTTATCGGTTTTGACTTTTTGTTTGTCATACATGCTTGTGTTATGAATTTATTTTATATTTAGTGTCATCGAAGTTTTCAGTTTATTCCCTTGTATGTTTTTCTTTATTAAGCCATAGTTATTTCCCCGCTAGGACCTTTTGAATTGAAAGAAAAGTTTTGGATGTACTATTGCTCCACGCCTAACGGGTCTTCATTCGTTTCGTGGGGTAACAATCTCCTATAACTTCAGAAAACACTCACACCATCTTTATATGTATGAAGGAACAAAATCTTTAAAAATAAGCCCTTAAGGCTAGCTTAGGAGGGTTTAGGATGTGAAACCACCCCATGCCTAGGGTCTCTCATTCGCTTTATGTGGGTGAAATCCTCTTTTACCCTCAACACATGCATAATCAAGAGTTAATAAATCAATAAATTGATCCATCCCACTTGTCAATATCTCACAAATCAAGCCCAAAAATCAATAAGCCCTATCTTTGGCTTATTTCTCAAAAGCCCAAATTGTTTCAAATAAAAAAGCCCAACGTTTAGACCAGGCCCAAAAACCGTGCCAAGCCCGACATTCAAACCTAATCATCCCAAGGCCCAAATTCCAATTGGCCCAAAAGCCCAATTTGACCCAAAGCCCAATCATCTCAAGGCCCAAAAGCCTAATTTGGCCCAAAGCCCAATCATCTCAAGGCCCAAATTCCAATTGGCCCCAAAGCCCAATTTGGCCCACAACCAAATTCAGTCCACAACCCAATCACCTCAAGGCCCAAATCCCAAGTCGGCCCATGACCTAATCACCCCAAGGCTCAAATCCCAATTGATCCAAAAGTCCAATCCGGTCTAACTTTGACCTCCAACTTTGACCCAACCAAACTTTGACCTGACCCATTTTCTAATCCCGGCCCAAATCCAATTCAAACTCAATTCAATCTCAATTTCGTTCAGTCCAATTCCTTTTCATTCAATCCATACTCAATTCATCCAATTTAAACTCAACTTGTAAATCCTGTTCAAATTTCAAACTTCAAAAATCTTTCTTTCTTAAAATCCAAACTCATTTTATTCACATTTCATCATTTTAAAGAAACTATTTTGTAGAATTTTAAAGGAAAAACTCTTCTCACATCATAGAAAAGTCTTCACAAAACACAGAAAGTTCTTCTCACATGTACAAAAAGTTTTCTCCATTTCTCAAAATCAGTGTTTCTTCGTTGAGAATTCCGAACAATTTCAAAAGTTTTCTAGTTTAGTTTTCAAACCCAAAATAAATCAATTTTGGGAACAAGAAATGTCTAACCCCTTAAAAAAAGTTCCTTCCTGGTTAGACATCACTTGTCTCCCTTTCCAAAACAATCCAAGACGGGGCACTAGGGTCTTCACATCCCTTGTCGCAGTCTAGATTTCTTTAGGCGGGGCATTAGGGTGACAAACCTTCCCTAATTGCACCCTATATTTTTACGAGGTGGGGTGCTAGGGATGTGACCGCCTTCCTAGTTGGAGCTGGGCTTTTTAGAATCATCTAACTCCCTTTTACTCGATTTCAATGTTTTCGGTTTTTAACGTTTTAAAACCCGGGAGTTAGAGACGTTATTAGGGTTTGACCGAGAGTATCCATTCATGATACTTCTCTCTAAATCCTATATTTAGACATAAACTTATTCCTCTATCTTTCAAGCCTCGGCACTTACCATTAATTAAGTGACGCGCTCGAGGGGGTACATAGGGTGTTCCCTAGGGATCACCCGCCCTTTCACAACAAAATGATTTCCCTCAACAATTTTTTAAACCTCAAACCCTCAAACCCGGGATCTCTGTCCAAACTTTAATTGTCTCACACACTCAAATCCTCATCCAAACTTCAGTTACCTCACACTCAAATCCTTATCCAAACTTCACTTACCTCACACTCAAATCATCATTTAAATTTCAAATCATCTCAAACTCAAATCATCTCCTAAATTCCGACTCCTCTCTAACTTCTAATGTCTCACAGGCCCGAGCGCCTCACAGACTCATGCATCCTAGTCTCTTCACTCGTTTAAGATTTCAAATGTCTCATTGACCCGAGTGTCTCACAGACTTTGAGATCTCATTTCTCCCACCACTCGAACATCCCAAATGTCTCATTGACCTGAGCGTCTTACAGACCAAAATCTCATACCCGAAACTTCTCGAAACTCCGAACCCTTCTAAATCTCAAACACCTCAAATATCTTCAAACTACACAAACATCAAAACTTCCAAAATCCTGAACTACATAAGGCCTAATCTCAATAGGGAGTTGAGTGCGTAGGCAACCCATCTAGGGTGCGACCCCGTTCCAATAAAAAAACCCTTTTCCCACTCTGAGATGTTTTTTATAACTCTCAAAACACTCAAGACTTCTTCAGTTTCCCACAAACATTAAACAATCGGACTCTATGTCTTTTATATTCACTCAATCCCTGGTTTTCCCAAGCCTTCATTCTATACTCATCCGATTTCAGCAATTCCCCTTCTTAGCGCTAGCTTGGTAGAAAAGCTCGCCTTATCTACTCCGTACTCTCCTCCTGTCCTAATCCTCCCCTTGGCTTTTAATTGAATCTCTCTCTAGTAAGGTTTTGAAAGAAGGCAATCCTGACAATTGGAGACCGAGGTTTCCTCGGGCACCAATCTGAAGTCATGGTCGTTGCCACTTCCAAACGGTGTAACCCAGTGCGAAACCACATAGAATCTCTGACATGACCAGATAACTCCTATCCATAGGCAATAAATTATCAGAGTCAATTAACGATTCTTAGAACCCTCATCCTCCCTTCCTAGTTCCTTAGGTCAAACTAGGTGGCGACTCTAGTCAATTCCGTCTAATAGAGGCATAAGTCCGTGTGGAGCCCATTGAGAGCGGGTGTAGTGCTCACTAGCATTCCCCTTAAGCTTTCTGGGAAAGACGGACGATAAAGTAGGTATTTGAGGGCTGCCACAATAACGGGTTTTTACCCTCCATAAAATGGCATCTTTTAGGATCTAGGCTTCTCAGTCATACCATATTTAGATAGACCCCCATCATACCGAAAAATCACCCTCCACATAAGGGGGTTGAGAAACTCCCGGGGAACAAAAACCTCGATAGTATATGTTTATTTGAGACAAATATAATGTTGTGTATTTTTATTTTTGATAAAAATATATATATATATAGTATTGTGATGTATGAATCGGTATGAAACCGATGAAGAACCTAGTGAGAATAGGATTCCCAAGGTAAGTTGACTAGAGGTAAATTGAAAATAATTGATGGACAGAGTTCCATCCTTTGGAGATGTATTGCTCTATGATTATTACTAGAAGGATTAAAAAGATAGAAATGGGTAAGTGTTTGAGTTAGTTGCTGGTTAAATTGAAGTGGGAGATGGAACTGATTACATGCGATCAAGGGAAACTGAACACAAATTGGGGTGGAAGGATAGTTCAACACTGATGCCGATCACATCAGGGTTGGATGACTCTAGAAGCTCCATATAAGTGGTCACAAATAATCACGTTAAGAAAAGATGCAATTAGCATAAAGTGGACTTGGAGTTGTATTGTGTTTTCAAAAATGATTTTCAATTGGTATTTTCAAATAAAAGATTTTCTTTCTACTTAGCCTTGTAAAAAGGATTTTCTGTTATTAGTTCACTCATGAGCCGAGGACGTATGAGCCTTTGTCTTCGGACCGGTGACATGAGGAGAATACATCAAAATGTATGTGTTTTGATCTCTAAAGGACCGGGGACCGAACAAGTGTAACACCCGTACTCTAATCGGCTCCTAATCGTCTTACTAACTTAGTAATCGCAGCCAGAAATCTAAACAATCGAACTGCTGGTGTCACCGTTCTCACTCGCCCATACGAGTAATTGATAAGTGCAAAACATATAGACTTTTTAGGGTTTAATCACCTTATTAATTGCAGCATTTAGTAATGTTTCTCACTATCTTGGGTTTTCCTATATTTATGTTGTTATATTAACTGATGTATTATATGTGTTAAAATGTAGGAAAAATGACAAACAAAGACATATATTATAAGGATTGAAGAAACTCACGTGCATGTCACGCGAGTCCACCCTTAGTACCGCCTCCATAGCATGCAACGCCACATAACAAGGTGGACGAGACACAGAGGAGGAAACAAGAGGCAACCGCCTCCTTATCAGGCGGACGTGACAGAGTGTACCGCTAGTTATCTAGCGGACAAGATAGAGGCGACCGCGAGGCGGACAACATAGAGAGTACCGCCACTTAAGAGGCGGACAACTCTAATGCAAACCGCGAGGGGACACGATAGAGAGAGAAGTGTAAATGTGTAGGAAATTAACGGGTTATCTTCTACCCAACTCGCTCTTCAACTTGAGCCGGCGCCTACCAGAAATCACGCACACGATTCAGCCCTGTCCCTGCGCAATCAATAGCTGCAATCAATGGGGAGCTGCAATCAACAGAGCAATCAGTGAGCTGGCTAATGAGCTGCTGCTCTATTTTTCTTCCTCTTAAATACGAGCCTCGTTCGTCCTTACTGAGTGTCCTTCGAGAGGCTCCTTCCGGGTTCCTCTGGAGTTCCAATTCGCACACATCTAATTTCTCTCCTTCCGCCATTTTATTTTATTATTTTCTTTCACCAAATCCACCTTAGCCTACATACACAAAATAGCAGAGTGAGACGGAGTGATTACGGATGATTTCTATTACTCTCGTCTCTATCTATCTTTTAATATGTTAGACTAGTTTACGTACGCTTTGGGAATAATTATTATGTTCTGTATTAATTATGCATGTTTTTACTGGTTTTAAGTAATGAAGTTTGTTACGCTTAAAGCTCATCTCTCGCCTTTTTAATAAATGTTCATGAGTTTATAAATTGCTTGCTAAGTCTATTTTGATCAGACCAGGTGATAAATAGATAGGTTGATTAAGCCGTAAATCTGCGAGAAAGCTCTATTATGATTTAATGAGTTAGTATTTTCAGATGCAATTATATTTCCTGGAATTTAATGTCCGTTTACATAAGAGTGCTCGAACCTTGATTAGACCGAGCATTTCTGGTAAACGAGTTCTTATGAGGCTATGACTTAGTCCTTAGGATAATTTAAGGAATTTTGCCAAACATTATAATTAAACCAGTAGGAATAGCATGAAGGAGCAGATAATATTAATCGAACCAGAGTCCCGTTAGTGTATTTGCTTACTTAGTTAATTTTATGAACTGTTTTATTTAACAAGTAAATTAATCCCCCCTCTTTGTGACACGCTTAGGTACTATAATATGTACATTAGTCCGTGGTTCGATACGGTCGCTTACATTTTCACTACTACTCCGACCGGGATTTGTTTGCAGGCCCGACGTTTATTGGGTTTAATTCTCTTTCTTCATTTTAATTACACCACTTAAACCACTCACAATATAACGTCTGCAAAATGGCGCCGTTGCGGGGACTAGATTTATTCTAGTTCCTAAGCCCCGGATTATTCACCTGTTAATTATAAATATTTGTTCTCTTATTTATGTTAATATTTCTATATATTTTTCGTTTATTGTTAATATTAATTATTTTCATATTTTGTTAATATTAATTATATAATCTGTTAATATTAATTGGACATTTGGACAATGGACACGGACTTTGGCCATCTAACTTCGGACATCTAACTTTTAACATCTAATTCTAACCTCTAACATTTAATTTCCATTGTCCTTAACATTTAATTTTATGTAATTAACCCGCTAACTTATAATTTATGTTATCTAATTACTAACTTATATTTATATGTCATTTTTAATTCGAACATTTATTATATGATTTTTTTTTAAGTGTTTTATTCGTAGTTAAAATAAGGAAGAAATCGAAAAAAAAAACGAAGTGAACCACCTCTAGTCCGCCACTTACCTCGCGGACTCCACACTCCTGTCCGCCTCGAGGACTCCACACTCTTGTCCGCCTCTTAACGTGCGGACGGCACACACACCCGCGAGGCGGTCGTGCTTCAGAATAGGAAAAAAAAAAGAGCTCCAAAGCGCTGCGTTTTCAAGAATCGTTCTTCCCCAATTTCATTTCGAAATCGAGCAAACCCGACGGCGAGAAGAACGAACAGGCCCGCGCAACTCCCCTCCTCTTCAATTTGCCATTTCTTCTTCAATTCTCCACCAAATCTTGCAAGGTTAGTACCGAAATCTTCGTTTTTCAATTCTTTACATTTCTATAGCTTCAAATCTGTAAATGATGAACTACATTAGGAGAAATTAAGGACTGAAGTTTCGAATCCCTAATTCCTTAAATTCGAAAAATTCGAACTCTAATGCTAGATTTGTCTCGAATTTGTCCTATATTAATCATAATCTACATACACAAGGTTAAATCTTTACATATTACACTTAGTTTGGGTGTTTTTGATGAATTCTAAAAATGAAGAATATTAGTTACGAAAATTCATTGTTGAAACTAGCATTTTTCAGTTTTATTTAGCCTTGATTATTAGACGAGTATAGATTATGATTATAGGTTATTATTTATAGATTTGATTGGTGACGGTACTAAATACCTTGAAATCTGACTGAATTTTTGTGGAGAAACGAAGAATTTTAGGGAGACTCTGTCAGAATTTCGACAGAATTTATATAATTATTCTGTTTATGTTTCATTCTTTGTTCAACTTGTTTCCTATTATTTTAATTTACGGAGTTGTTTATGTTAAATATTAATGTTCTATTTGATATTAATTTCTATGTTTCTTTATTAACGTTTTTGTTGTTATTCTCTATTTTATTTTTATGCTGTTTTTGTTTATTAATTTTATGCTGTTGATTTCTATTGATTCTCATGTTGTTATTACTTTGTTTGATATTTAATATTTTATTGTTATGCTGTTAATGTTGTTTGCTTTTAATTTTAAATAATATATTAGTATGCCTCGTAATCGTGGTGGCGACTGCTCTGGAGCATTCTTCTTCTGCACCTCGTCTTCGGGACGATGGTTTTGTCTCAGTAGAGGCTCGTGCCTGGTACGATCAGGGCAAGGACTTTATCATAGAGAGGAAATTTGAGCCGGCAGTGCTAGAGGCTGCAGGGGTGGATACTCTATTCGCCAGGCTAGGACTTTCAGAGGTCCTAAGGTTAGGAGAGGGAGTCTTTGCTCCGGACTTAGCTCGAGAGTTTTATGCTAATGCCCGGGCAGGCGATATGAGCATTACTTCTTATATACGCCGTCACCCCGTGGAGATCACACCCTCGACTTTCACTTCTCTCCTGCACATCCCGGATGGTCCTGGTGATATCCGAGGATTCACAGAGGAGTACTTGCAGAGGTCGAAGTCCAGGTGGCTTCAGGTTGTAGGTCGGAGGACCCGACGTAGAGGGGAGGAGGAGAAGGATGTCCTCCCGTTCGCTAGCTTCCCCACGCTGACTCAGAGGCTTCTCCTGGAGATCCTCAGTCATCAGATTCGCCCATCTGGGGCGCATGATGCTTCTGAAGAGGATTGTGCCTTACTTGACTACTTCCTAGGACCATTTCCTCCCGCTCAGCGCATCTCGTTCAGCCACGTCATGTACAGCCAGCTCTATAAGGTGGTCTCCTACATGAGGACGAAGAAGAAGAAGATCACTCCCATTTTTCCCTTCTTCCTCAGTCTCCACATTATCGGTTCTATCCCTTTCTCAGCAGAGTTCAGGGAGACTTTAGAGCTCCGTCCAGCGAAGCGCTCAGTGTCACTGCTGACTGTGCGGAGCTGGGGCTTTTTGCGTTCAGATGACGGTACTTGGGTTAGGAGTGCCACTGCTCGGTCTTCCACTGCATCTTCCACAGCAGCGGGGACCTCTACTGGAGCTACACACTCAGCCGATCCTGACCCACCGTCCGCAAGGGAGAGGAGCCTTATAGGCCGACTACTGACATGATGCAGACCCCTGCTCCTGTACCTTACTCGACAGATCTACAGGCTCAGTTCCAGACCTTCCATCAGAGGTTTGAGAGCTTTGAGCAGAGGGTGATGCGGCGCTTGGACCGGAGTGATGAGATGCATGCACAGACAGCGCAGCAGAATGCGCAGACCGCTCAGCTCCTAGAGCGTCTCCTCGCTCAGTCAGGCCAGGGACGCAAGCCTCCACCACCACCACAGTGATTTTATTTTATTTATTTTCTTGTTATTTTAATTTCATTTTATATTTCTCTGACTTTTTGTAGACTATTACTGTTTAAACCTTGTGCTAACATTTGATATATTCAGGAAGGTAACAGTGTGGTTTACTTTATGTTTTTATTTTATGAATTTTATTTATGTTTTTCATTTTAATAATTTTCTTTTGGTTCAATTGGAGTTCTGCTGGCTATATATGATTTTCTTTTCAGAATAAATTCTATATCCAAAATATAGCTGAACTCACCTATGGAAAGCAACCTCAGTTGCTTTGGAATTTCAATATCTTGGGTTGAACACTTGCGCAAACTCAAGTGTGAGGAACGTCTCACCCCTGCCAAGCTCTAAGTGTGAGGAAGGATACCTTCCTCAATCTACGATACAAGGGGAGTTTCAATTACTCATTTATTATATTAATGTTCAACCTACATGCGTTTAATCCTTTATGAGTCTGTCATATTTTGAAAGGTCCTTTTCTTGATTAATTTTGAACAATGAGGACATTGCTCCTCTTAAGTGCGAGGAAGGAGAGACCTTTCCCTGAAAATATGACAGTTGTTCGATAATGCCACACTCACTTATGCTACTCTAAACTGCCTATATAAAAAAAAATTGATAAAAATGAGGTAAAATAATTGTAGAAGTGTCTGAAATTATGTCAAGTGACAACTGAAAGGTAGTTTTATTTTTAGGAGTTTGTATAAAATTATTTTCCATCAAAATACTCTATTTTACTCGAAAAATGATAGATCTGCTAGTTGTAAAAATCAATTTAGTTTAGCTTGGGATTATGGAAATATGTGGAAAGTCAAGGAAAGAAAAGGATAAAGACAAGGTACTCCACTGTTTATGAATTTTTCTAAACCAAAAACAGGCCTCGTCTATCCGGTTATTAAGTTCTTTGGGTGTGCTTTAACACCTATCTACCTAAGGTCTCGTGATCTGGGATAGAAGACCCAACACCGCTACAAGGATAGAGAGAAAAGTCGGGGTACGAAAATAATGCAATTTTAAAAAATATATTATATAAATAATATGTGCTTTGTCTATACAATTTGCACATTCAAAAAAATGATAATAAATTGCAATTTTTATTTATGAACATGAGTACGTGGTG
Organism: Limonium bicolor; assembly: GCA_023374045.1. Lineage (NCBI taxonomy): Eukaryota > Viridiplantae > Streptophyta > Magnoliopsida > Caryophyllales > Plumbaginaceae > Limonium > Limonium bicolor. The sequence continues at coordinate 130,279,734 of CM041781.1, forward strand.
TTGAAAGGTATTGCGGAATAAGGCATTACTTCACACCCCTTGTCATCCCAGGTTAGTGAATGAAATTGGTTGGAAATCCCAGGTTAATCTAACTTGTTTTCTGCAGTCTAGTTTTTCTATGCTTTTATTAAATTGTTCTTCTTCACTGTTTATAAAACCTACTTCTAAGAGCAGAATTATTCTTTCAATTGTCACTTTGTCTAAATTCCCTTCTACACTTATTTAATCTTGTTTATTATTAAGGCTTAGAGATAATTATATTCCTTATTTGCTTGAGGACAAGCAAAAGTCAAGTGTGAGGAAGTTTGATAAGTGCAAAACATATAGACTTTTTAGGGTTTAATCACCTTATTAATTGCAGCATTCTTAGTAATGTTTCTCACTTATCTTGGGTTTTTCCTATATTTATGTTGTTATATTAACTGATGTATTATATGTGTTAAAATGTAGGAAAATGACAAACAAAGACATATATTATAAGGATTGAAGAAACACGTGCATGTCACGCGAGTCCACCCTTAGTACCGCCTCCATAGCATGCAACCGCCACATAACAAGGCGGACGAGACACAGAGGAGGAAACAAGAGGCAACCGCCTCCTTATCAGGCGGACGTGACAGAGCGTACCGCTAGTTATCTAGCGGACAAGATAGAGGCGACCGCGAGGCGGACAACATAGAGAGTACCGCCACTTAAGAGGCGGACAACTCTAATGCAACCGCGAGGTGGACACGATAGAGGAGACGTGTAAATGTGTAGGAAATTAACGGGTTATCTTCTACCCAACTCGCTCTTCAACTTGAGCCGGCGCCTACCAGAAATCACGCACGCGATTCAGCCCTGTCCCCTGCGCAATCAATAGCTGCAATCAATGGGGAGCCGCAATCAATGGGGAGCTGCAATCAACGAGCTCAATCAGTGAGCTGGCTAATGAGCTGCTGCTCTGTTTTTCTTCCTCTATAAATACGAGCCTCGTTCGTCCTTACTGAGTGTCCTTCGAGAGGCTCCTTCCGTGGTTCCTCTGGAGTTCCAATTCGCACACCATCTCATTTCTCTCCTTCCGCCTTCTCCATTTATATTTTTCATTTCACCAAATCCACCTCTAGCCTACGTACACAAAATAGCAGAGCGAGACGGAGTGATTACGGATGATTTCTATTACTCTCGTCTCTATCTATCTTTTTAATATGTTAGACTAGTTTACGTACGCTTTGGGAATAATTATTATATTCTGTATTAATTATGCAATGTTTTTACTGGTTTTAATTTAATGAAGTTTGTTACGCTTAAAGCTCATCTCTCGCCTTTTTAATAAATGTCATGAGTTTATTAAATTGCTTGCTAAGTCTATTTTGATCAGACCAGGTGATAAATAGATAGGTTGATTAAGCCGTAAATCTGGAGAAAGCTCTATTATGATTTAATGAGTTAGTATTTTCAGATGCAATTATATTTCCTGGAATTTAATGTCCGTTTACATAAGAGTGCTCGAACCTTGATTAGACCGAGCATTTCTGGTAAACGAGTTCTTATGAGGCTATGACTTAGTCCTTAGGATAATTTAAGGAATTTTGCCAAACAATTATAATTAAACCAGTAGGAATAGCATGAAGGAGCAGATAATATTAATCTGAACCAGAGTCCCGTTTAGTGTATTTGCTTACTTAGTTAATTTTATTAACTGTTTTTATTTAACAAGTCAATTAATCCCCCCTCTTTGTGACACGCTTAGGTACTATAATATGTACATTAGTCCCGTGGTTCGATATCCGGTCGCTTACATTTTCACTATACTACTGCGACCGGGATTTGTTTGCAGCCCGACGTTTATTTTGGGTTTTAATTTCTTTTCTTTAATGTTAATTACACCACTTAAACCACTCACAATGTAACGTCTGCAGTAATAACGTGCTTACTGATATATTCATAATACGAAACAATTTCCCACAGTGACAACAAAAGATAGACTTAACTTCCTATTCCAACATAAATACAACCATGATGAGCATTCTAAGTATTCTAGTCCTATACATGTTTCTATGTTCGTATCGAAATACGATAGTACAAACCTAAACAATTGTTACTACATTACCCAGCGCGTCCCGCTCTCTGTCGACACCGGAAGCTGCATACCTGCAAAAATTTGTTTGTGGTATGGATCAGCCCCTGCTGAGTATGTTACTACATGACTATCATGCCCCCTTAGACCCTCAGTTAATTGGTCGAGAGCATGCAATTCATTTTCATGCATGTAGTTTAATATAAAAACTGTAAAGCAATAAATATTTTGCAATAACTCAACTAGCAAACAAGCCCCCGACTTCACATATCACACCACAGTAAACCAACTGAAAGCGTCACAAACATTTATGAGTATGAAGACTACACTTCACCAAACACTTAATAGTTCATTTGAGTACAACGACTAACTCGACCAAACACACAATAATCCACACACGAGTACAGTGACTCGACTTAACCAATTCACAACATACATATGAGTACAACGACTTAATTCAACCAATTCACAAAAACACATACGAGTACAACGACTCAACTCAACAAATCCACAAACATACATCACATAACCACATAGCATAACCAATGTACAACAAGGCGAAGCAACGAGGATAAACAAGTATAGATTCTCGACTTTGGCATATAAGCCCAAATAATGTTTGCCTACTGTACGAGCTAGTATAGCTGTTCGTAATTGTTCAGTCTTACCTAATGACAACGTCTCATTAAAACGACGTGTCTCTAAGTTACCTATCTCTTATGGCGGGTCACCCACGGTAGTAGCCACTTCAGCGGTAGAGTCTTCGACCGACGAACCATCTGTAGTCCGTTGGAATTTATCTTGATACTTACGGATACCCACACGACATCCTAGTATCGTTAATTGAACATAACTCTCACCAAGAGCCACATCCACTTGATTAACTTTTCTATACCATCGCATCGCATTACCATTTCCTAACACAGCAAACTAAGGTCGTTAGTCCAATCCTGAGTATGTCAACTCAGGATCCAGTGTTAGATACAAGAGTGGCGTTAAAAGGCCAATGCTTCGTATATAAGTCTCAGAAAAAATATATATCTTATTATCCTAATGCTACAACGTTTTACTTACGTTTCGTATATTACACATATAAGATAATATTATTGCCGCTAGTTCATTTTATATATGTTCATATATACGAACACTACTGTTATAGTACAACAGTATAATAATAAAGCAGCATTAACACACAACTCAAGCATATTAATTCACACAAGCAGACATTCAATCTTAGCACAGATTTTCACACAATGTCTGAACTGAGGAAATCCTCAGAGACAATCAAGCCACATAATAACATACTGTGCACCGGGATTATAGGACTGTGGAGTATAAAAAAGCCAAATCCTCTGGTGATCCTCGAGACGCCTCTAACAATCTAATAATATGCATCACACTATGCATCAGCATCTCATACTAACAATACACTACGGCACCCCGTACCGTTGCTAATCCATCCCGATTTATTCCCCGTTGTTAACTAATAACGTCTCTCGGGTTTTCAGTTTAATTCGGGATTAGTTTTACGTAAACGTTATAGTACATGCATGGTTACGTCGTAGTATATTAATATACTTAAACTTCTACGTTCATTATCGTATGTATATTATAATACACTTGTATATTATATAGTTTTGAAACTATATTGCATGTATAATCTTTATCATACATTATACATCCTACCTTAGTATTTATTTATCTAAGGTTAGTTTATCCAAGTGTAAAATGTGGTATATTTCACATTTAAAATACTTTGAATTATATAATTTCTTATTATTCCATGTACACACATAACATCATAATTTAATTAATTAATGTTTATAATTCTTTCCTCCTTATCTTATATCATCTCATTTATTATTATATGGTTATTGAACCATATCATATTTCTCACTCCATAACATATATTTATTTGTATATATGTATTATGGGACCATTTATTATATGGTAATTCTTTATAATTTACTCATTCTTCTTTAATGACTATTTCTTATATTATAAATGTTATAATTATAACATTATAAACCATATTATAAGTTCTCATTCCAAAATATTCATATTACCGAACAACCTCTTATATTCTTTTATTTACCAAAACCACCACATATTTATATATAATCCACAATTTAATTCTTTTGAATTATATAGTTCATTCATTGGATTAACTCTCAACACATTTACTTAGACTTTTATGTCTACTGTGTTATAATATGATTTGCTCATATATTAAGCTCTTCTCTTAATATATTAGTCATAAACTATTTTATATAGTCATATCATTTCATACACACTCATTATTTATATCCCATAATTTCTTAAGTTCCATATGAAGTATAAAATTCATCTTTGTTTTCACCCTTTATCTATATGTATACATATTTATACACATATGAGTATACTCTCATAAATTCCAGTGTTACCCCATTATCACACCAACACCTTGTTTCTAGTTCACCATTATAAAAATCGGCTCAATGTGTTAGAAGTCATATTTGACTTATTCCAGATGAACTCCATTTATCATTACCTCTAAGCCAAATCAGATTATTCTTATTTTAGTTGGCATTTCTTTCCTAAGCCCAATTGGATGTTAATGTGATTCATTTAAAGCAGTCAATTTTATTTAGCCCACATCATTTGCGGTTTAGCCCATATTGGCTAAAACCCAATTTGGTTTGATTTTTGTTGACCAACTTTTAAGCCCTGACTCATATCGACTTTTGTTGACCAACCTTAAACCCAATTTTGACAAGACTGAATTTCAGTTTCCAAATTTGACCAAATTTACTAACCAATTCCAGAAATCACAAAACAACCCACACCCCTCAAATTCACGCTTTTGCCCCCAGTTTCTTCAAATTGTATTTTCGCCCATAATATTCTTCAAATTACAATTTCTCCCGTATATTAATTTATCCAGAAAACCCTAATTAAATCTCCAAATCCTAATTTCAGATTTCAAACCTTAATTCATATTTCCTCAAATCGATTGCAAAAACCCTAATTTCCAATTCGATTTGCCACACATAAAATTCCCTCTAGAAAATTCAGAACCCTAAACCTGTTTCAATTTCAAAAACACATATAATTCACTGGAAATTTTCAGAAAACTAAACCCCCAATTCGGAACCCTAATTTTTATTTTAGGGTCCTTGTTTACGCATCCTGAAACAATAATTTCAAAGCCAAAGTCCATATGCATAAAGTTTGTTCACGGTTTCTATGTACACAGTTCATAAAAAAAGAAAAGAACGGTTACCATATTTGTACCTTAGCCAAAAATTATACAAGTTCACAAGGGGAGAATAGGCTCTAAATTGCCGAAAACAAAAAAGGGTTGGGGAATATCTAGCTCAGTTTTCTAATTCGAAACTTAATAGAAATCAAACAAAACATACAAGACTTAAATTATTATGACTAATGTACACCTTAGGATCCTTGAAGGAATTGGTTCTTGCTTCATGGCATCATTCTTCTGGTTGGTCTCCATCTTGTGTGTGTCCGAATCGCCAGAAAACCGCACCCAAGTTCCGGCCTCCATGAGATCTTTGTCCTGCCAGTTAGGGTTCGAAACCGTGAGTACAGAGAAGAGGGCGAGGCGGATATAGAGGAGAAGAGATGAAGATTTGCTAGTTAGGGTTGCGAATTACTGTTTAAGAAGATGATGGAGTTTATTCTTGTTTGTTTGTGTGGAAGGAAAATCGAAGAAGAAGGAATGAGGAGGGGCGCTGGTTCGCCGGTTTAAGGTTTACAATATTACCGTGAGTAGAGAGTAAGAAGAGAGGTGTGGAACATTGTTGTTCCAGTGAGGGTTGCCATTCGTTAAACAATTTAACAGAGTGGGTTTAGATTTGTTAGTTTGTAAGTTCTTTATTTTCCTTGGCTGGTCTATTACCGAGAGAATTAGAGTGATGGAGTTGGGCTAATATATTTTTGAGCAGGAGACTACCACGGCCGAACAGAGACTGGGCCGGCCCAGTCATTGCTGGTCGGCCCTTTTTTTTCAAAACGTTACTCATATTATGTCGTTTTTGGCTCGTTTTTGTCCATTTTTCGTGCCTTTCGCGACATGATGGCTCTTTTGATGAGACGAACATTTTCATGTCTCCAATTTATATTTTCAAACAATAATTATTATTGTTATTTAAATTTGATTAAATGGTATTTAATTCCTAATCGATGTGCAATTTGCCATTTTAGGCAAAAACGTGACGTTTTTTATTCTGATTTGTTTAACCAATTTTTCAATGCCTCTCAAATTACCCAAATAACCTCGTAAGGTATCTAGTGCCTCTTTTCCACTCCTAACATAATTTTGGCATGTTTTTCAATGTAAAAATGATTAATTATATTTTCGTTTACATTTCTTTTTCTAAACCACCCAATGTCGTTTAGGGTTCGTTAATGTTTCCTAACGACTTCTTAGGGTTTATTCCAATATTATACTTGGTTGAATATTATTAAGTCAACTTTACATGCTATGATAAAGCAGTAAAGCACACATCAGCACATCATGATATCATACACACTCATCGGTAGCATAGCAATATCAGTAAGCAACCAAGCACATCTTGCAAGTAGCACAGCAATATCAATAAGCAACCAAACACAACTTGCAAGTAGCATAACAATGTCAAACACGCAGTCCAGCACAATAAGCTGCTAGTGTAGCAACAACAGTCAGGTAATTATAGGACGTGTGCGTAGGTACATTATACCGTCGATCCTCGCTATGGGATCATTCAAGAGATTGCGTATTGTTTTCTTGTTCTCATTACATATGTTTTCCTTTCTTCTCTTGCACCGAGTCCGGGGGATGTAGGTTAGATCCCGAGGCTTTATAATGTAGGTGCTATTCAGTCCATGTTTCTTAAATGATCACATTTGTGAATTTTCCTATTTGCTTGGTCTCGTTACACATGTTTTCCTCTATTCTCTGGCACCGAGTCAGGGGATATAGATTATATCCCGAGGCTTTATTATGTAGGTGCTAATCATTCCTTGTTTCTTCAAGGGTTACTTGTGAATTCTTTTATCACCGCACGTTGGAGGACGTCTCCTCCATAGCTAGTCCCCCATTCCCGACACCCAGGGTCGAAAGCGGAGTCACCTCTAGACTCCAGGATAAGCTTCACCAATTTGTCACTCCCCCATTCCCGACACCCAGGGTCGAGAAAGCGGAGTCACCTCTAGACTCCAGGATGTGCTTCACCAATTTGTCACTCCCCATTCCGACACCCAGGATCGAGAAAGCGGAGTCACCTCTAGACTCCAGGATGTGCTGAGAAAGTGGGGTCACCCAGGGATCCCCAAAATATATACCACCATAGACGGTCGAAGGATCTGATGCAGATACCAACTCCCGATCATCCATACCGCGCGGCCCGAGCTGTTGTCTTCCTGGGTTGTTCTCATGTTTCACAGTTGGTACTTTTCGTTTCATTATCATTATAATCTCGACACCATAGTGGGTGTCATTAGCGGTCCTCTAAAGTTATAGAGGATTGTCTCTTCGTATAGTTCTTTTGTTTTGTCTACGTGATTCATCATGTCTCACCAAAGGAGACTTGCTCTTCATTATCATTAATGAATAGACACCATAGTGGGTGTCATGGTAGTCCCCAATGATTTAGAGAGGAGTTCCCTTATAGAGTTTTCTTTGTTTCCATAATTCGTAGTAGTTCATCCCAAGGTCCATAAACGAGAAAGGGACTAAACTACTGTGTGCGCGCAAGTAATATGCCACAAGGATATATATAACAAGCATGTAAGCAAGCCACAAGAAGCAATCCAATTTTCATGCTTTAGTCTTAGAGTCATTGTCAAACAAAGCACACAGCACACAAGCCGTGTAACACAGCAACATACGAACCACACATGTCCATACCTATAACGATTATTCGGGCGGGTTAGATCGTTCGATCATGTGTTATTGTTCGTAGTTCTATTCGTAAAGTTTGGCCTAGTATTAGATGTTATAGTTGCCAACGTTGGACCTACTTCATTCGTTGGGTTTGGATCCATTGTTTTAGTAAGACCGTAACATTCAAGGTAGCTCGAACTTGTCCGAATATAATCCTCTCGTACTCTCTCAGACTATTCCTAATTACCTTTGGTTTATTCCCAATTCTTTATATGACCGTATAGATATACGACTCTCCAGCAATTACTAGTTAACCATTTAGTTCCCTTCAAGTGTTTGTGCCTGCGCCGTTCTTTAATTAGTTGTTCCCCACAGTTCGTTCATAGACCTTTACTACTGTTTCTCAGTTCACCCATTCATAAGATCAGCCCATGACCTACGCCATCCCTCCTTACTAATCCTAACACATTATCTTGACACGCTCGTAAGTCGTAGTCTAAAACTTCACTTGCCTAACTTCACTACTAGATTTGTATACGTGTTTTCGGTTCCTCTTCCCTAAATACACTAAGACTCTTTGTTAAGTCATTTCTATAAGTCACCACCTAGACCATTGTCGTACATGCTTACCTTACTACGTGCTTTATCCCCCCCTCCCCAAACGTCAACAAACCTTTTCACCGGTTAAATGGGTCCTAAGCTTTGGCCTATGTTTAGTGTATTTGCAAGTGTGTAGACTTACACCATGCTTGGCTATACTTCCTAGTTTTGTTCTTAGGCATTTTACTTATGTTTCCAAGTCCTTCGGTTAGCGCAATTGACCTAAGGTCTGAGTTATTCCTCCTCACTAACCTAATACATTATCCTAGGCACAATACTAATTCATTGTTTAGTACTAACTCTCCCGGCTTGACTTCCGGTTTTGTATAGGTTGTTGAATTCAATTCTTTAAGCACCCAAAGCCACTCTTCTATCTCGTTTCCTTAACACCATCACGTAGACCACATTACCTAGATTCTCGCCCTTGCCCTCATTAACATACTACACTCTTATGACACTAATATAGTAGGTTAACTAGTCCTCTAGCCACGTCATTCCCTATGACACAACCTCCATTTTTTTTCATTTTTATTCTTTATTTTTTTATATATATATTACTTGACACCAGTTTAACAAAATCTGCCACACAATACTTATCCGTTAACTGCCTCACATAATCAAGTTCTTCCTAGCCAGTTGATAACATAATTTCCTCGGTAATCTACTAGTACGTAACCCATGGGTCACTCTCACAAGTTTTCGGCAGTTTCCAAGCATGTTTTAACTTCTCAAACTTGTTGTTCAGCCTACTAAGCATCTAGCATAACAGATTGACATCCATAACCTTCTAGGACACTTTGATCACGACTTCACTAACCAACAGTTCCTTAACACCTAGACAATGTTAAATGCATTTTTACACTTAATACTTATGCAAAAAATAAAATCTTTGCAAAACGTAATGCCCTCTCTCGGTTACAGCCTCCTAGTAGCTTACCAAAAGTCTTGGCATCGGCTTAACAAATTTTTCAGCATTAATTAAACGGCATAACACTCAAACTTTCCAGGACCAAAATATATAATACTCAGCTTTGGATTTGATAAGGTTTCCACTCTTTGAACCACTCCTTCAATCCGTTACTTACCCAGATTTTCCCTTAGCTGTTTGTGACATGCTTAACTAAGTCGCTTAGCATAATGACAACCTCACTCCATATTTTCCAGAACAATACCATACTCTCCGGCAACCAGGACACAAGATTTACCACTCAGAATCTTGTTATATCATCTTTGCTGTTTCGCCTAACCAACATGTAACCCGTTTTCTGTAATTACTAGCTCGATACCAATGGGTCTTCCCCACTGTTTTCAGTAACTCTTAAATATATTTTTAACCTTCCTAAAACTTGTCTAGTCCACCAGTTCATCATTACTATAACCTCATAGCCCATGGCTGTTCCAACAGATTATTACCAGATTTAACAATATAACGTCAAGCCAAAATTTTCACAAGATTAAGCATAGATTTCTTAGCTTCGGAGTTGGGTTATAACCATGGGTTTTGGGGTTGTTTCTCCCTGAGTAGTTCTTGATACCATTTGGTCTATTTTCGCCCCTACATAAAAACAAGTGCTAGGTGAGTGGTTATTCTTTTCAGAACAGATTTCAGGAGCTAAAATGCTAAGTTCTCGGCAGTTGTTTCTTTTTTTCTTTTACCTTGGTTAGGAGGGGATTACTCCTTGGGTTGGCTTTCAGATTCTGGTTGGCGGTTTTTTTTTTTACTGGTGGCCCTTGGCTTTACAACCGAACAAGCACAAGAATAAGTTCAGGCTAGATGATGACCTTAGCGGCGCTTAAAACCAAAACAGAAGGCAAGGAAAAACAGGACAGCTTGCGATCTCACCTTAGGTTGATATTCAAATGGGTTTGGGGCTAGTTCCCTGGAGATTTTGGTGCACTCCTTGAAGGGTTGTACCTAGGGGATTCACGTCCGAGGGAAGATGAGAAAAAGAAAGGAATCAAAACTCAACTTTCGGACGTCAAACAGAGAATAGGAAAGGAGTTAAACAGTCAAAGTTTTTGGTTACTTACTCTTATCTTTGAGAGATCTTGGAGGCGTTTGGTTTGCAGTTTTTTTTTCCAGAGAACGCTACCAGGCGGTTGCATGCAGGGTCCTCGCGTGGAAGAATGTAGAAGATTGGAGGGATTAGCATGAAGTTTCGGGCAGAATAGAGCAGGGAGAAGAAAAACAGAAGAAGGCAACAAACATAAGCGGTAGAATCCTCACCATGGAAGGGTATTTCAGACCGGTTTTTGGCTATCTTCTGAAGGAGTCCGACAGCCTCTTTCGGAAGTTCCGGGAGCCGATTCTTGCTCAAGGCCGTTTGAAGATTCGAACAGAAGTGTTGCATGCAAATAATAAGTCATGGAGAAGAAGAAGGTCGGGTGAGTTGGGGGGTGTTTTCAGACCAATTAAAAAAAGAGAAGGATAGAGATGGAACAAACGGGTTATAGGCCTCACCTTGTGCCAAGAATGGAGTGGGTTTCCTGGAGGAAACTTCCGGCGCTCTTTGAGAACTTTGGGAACGATCTCTGTTTGAAGGTTTCCCGTAACTTGATTTACTTTGCTAGTTGAATTGTGATGCTCCAGATTCTCATGCGTAGGAATGAAGGGGAATTCAGAGAATCTCTCTCTGGACTTGCGCAAGACGTCCGACAATGGAAGCATGCGAGGAGTTGAGTGTTTTATTATTGCAGTTACATCACTTGCGAGAAGGAACGAAGACCCGTTGGGAATTGGAGAAACAATATGCATGTGGGGGGAAAAGGGAAGGCAAATGAGTGGATTAGTGATTAAGAGTCAATATAGTACGTGGGCTGAGTGGGTAATTAAAGAGGGTTTGTGGAATCTACAACATTTTTCGGTAAGGTAAGGTATGGTTGGGTGATTGCATGATTGCTAGTAACTTTGTAGGACTTCCGGACATCCCATGGGTGAGGGCTGCTTAATTGTTCATCTAATTTTATTTTACCTATAAGTGATGTAGTGCTCTACTAGACGTTTGTTTATGTGACTCAATGAGTCTTTAAGTTGCTCCCTGTATCGACACTATTAGTTGTATATTAAAGCTTGATTTAGCTTAGTGTGTTACATCACAAATTTTCTTAATTTGTACATTAGTAATATGGGTTACGAGTACCGGTGTCAAAATGACTCTCCACGTATTATATCTCACGGTCCACTACATAAATAATGAAATGTCCTAACATGGAGTAATTAATTTGCTACTACATAAATAATGAAATGTCCTAACATGGAGTAATTAATTTGCTCAATTGTATTACTTAAGGTCAAAACCGATGAGCACCAATATTTGTATTACAATGTGAATTGTTATCACATTCACGGACATAGGTGTGTCCTTTCGTATCTTAGGGTTTAAATTGTAGTATGATTGTATAACCGTGACCCGGTACTTAAATCTTCCTCATATACTCATGGTTTTATGTATTTTAGTTGATGGGGTATTTCAATCTACCCCCCTTAAAGAGACTTCGACCCGAAGTCTTGTCTCATTAATTTAATGTTCGTATTCTGGTCACTATCAGGGATCAAGTCCCGAATTCGTTCTCACTAACCAAGGGATCATGTCCCACAAATTACACTGTTCTATTTCACCATTTGTGCTTGTAAGCACCACGCCACATCTGTGGCTTCACCAAGTTCTCAACAATATTCCAATGTATGAGTAATATTCCTATACTGTACTCATATGTATCAAGACAACAAGCCATTCATACATAACCACAATGCATCCAAACAATTCGTATACAGTTCACACAGACGTAACAACCAAACCACGCATCAAACGTGCAACAACACAGCAAAAACGCAACGCGCCTACCCCCCTTAAAAATGGATTACGCCCACGTAATCCCCACTATATCATTCTTGAACATTGGTTCAAGATGTTTAAGTCTTCGAGGGCATTTTAGTTTCCATGCAATGTAACTCTCATTATGATGTCATGAAAGATCTTGGCCATGTTAATGACTGGGCTTCAGTATCAAAAGGATTTTATTGGTATCTATACCGATCTACCATACGGATTCGGTTTTTGTCTCTCTGGGTCTAAGGTATTGGCTGGTAGGTCACTTGTTACTCAACTGGAAGGTGTGCGATATGGTCCACCAGCTCTGCTGTGTGACTCTGATTACCCTCGGGTTTATTTTTCCCTTACTATGCCTTCTAAGGTGGTGTATGGCTTAATTGTGTCCTTATCATTTAGGTGTAAGGCCATATGACTGTCGTGGGGTATTTTAAGTTATACATGGTCTCTGTGGCTTGTAATTTGTCTATTCATCTTCCCTGGTTTTAGTGCACTTTTAAGCGTCTGAATTGTTCCCTCTGGCTGACTTTTAGGCTTATATTTCATATATGCTCTGTACTAACGTTTTAGTTCTTGGTCTCTGAATGTTATAAACGTGTCGTCGTTACAACGACGTTTTTAGTTTGTAGTACCGTTCATACTTATGTGTAACATAGGGTATTTAGTTTCTTATTATCCTCATTGTTCTTGTGTCTCGCCAGGAACCGAGGTAGTTGACTACTATCGGTTACCTATTGCATTTGATTACGATATTATATATTTTATGTGGTGTCTTCTGAGTTTATAGTAACCTCATACCATTTCAAATCCTCGCATGTGTGTATACTCATGTGTTTATCATCCTCTTGATTTGTATATAGGTTCCCATATGAGTATTCCAATGAATTTAATGATATACTATATACATTTATATCCTCCTGGTATTATCAGCCCTTCACAGATATTTGACTAATTTTTCTTGCTGGACCGGTTAGGCTTACTTTAGTCAGACTTGATGTTATAAATTTTCGATTTTGTTATTCCGTTTTTCCATCTTAGTCTTTCCTGGGTCTTGTAACCCTTCTGTTACTTCCTCATTATTATTCTTTGTGTGTTTCTCTTACTTGAAGTAGTCTAGCTCTCTGCCCTCTTGGTCCACCAATATTTATTTCGGTTGTTATGTTGTATCATTAGCATGTATATATGTTCCATGTTCACCGGTGGTAGAAGCAAGAGAGGAACCCAGTTATGGTCACCGGTTTCAATCGTTTGAGATTTGAGAAATGCATAAGGATAATTGAAATAAAAGAAGAATAAAGGAGGTGGTGGTGGTGCATACCGATCGCCAGTTGAGGCGTTGTGTCTCTCAGGTAATGCAGAGAATGAAAATAAATGTAAGAAGGAGCAGGGAATTTATTGAATCTCGAGACATTAGGCTTTAGCGTATAAAATTGTGTCATGCTTTATTAAGCGTTAGAGATTGTACCAATTTATGGTGTAACTTCGTTTCAACTGTATTCTCTTATTTCATTATTATTATTTTTTAAGAGTTTTACTAAAATTTTCTCTCAAGTGTATGAATTGTATAGTATAGTTTTACTTCAGGGGTTGATTGTATAACAATAGATAGATGCCGGATCGGGTTTTCCCGAGTGTGAGGAGGCTTTCTACCTCTCGGTGTTCTTTCTATGATTTAAAAGGAAATTGGGAACGTGGAGGGTGGGTGTAGGTATCTGTTAGGTATCCAGTAATTACTAGGGGAGACCCTAACTAACGCGCCTCACGTACTACCCCAACCCTTAACTTCCTGTCAAAGTTCCTAATTCCAGGTTTCCTATACTCGGTACTTCTCTGTTCCAGTCATCAGAGCGCAACTACGCTCTGATACCACTTTCTGTAACACCCCCGAATAACAATCAATAATCAGAAGACGAGCCTAACGGTAATACAAGATGTCTACGCAGCGGTTTCCAACTTCATCCGGGTGTCACAGACGCCAACGACCCACATGGTTGACACAACAACTTATCCATATCAAGCTACAGTCTGAATGACTGGAAACAGCCCTCTATCAAAATCCATATACAACATATAGTGCAATTCCCAAGTTCCGAGTGTCTACAACAAAATTTCTAAATCATAGACTAAGAGTTACATCTCGGGTTATAACAACCCCTGTTTTACACATGCCACTACAAACTTAAAAGTCATGCCCCGATGGACTACCCCCATGGTAGCCATCCCGCCTACGCTCCGTTACCGTCTGACACAATACCTGAAAAAAATTGGGTGTAAAGGACTCAGCAAACTACGCTGAGTATGAACGTGTGAAGCCCGCATGTTACCGGGCCACACGACTACTTGGTCGAATATTATTAAGTCAACTTTACATGCTATGATAAAGCAGTAAAGCACACATCAGCACATCATGATATCATACACACTCATCGGTAGCATAGCAATATCAGTAAGCAACCAAGCACATCTTGCAAGTAGCACAGCAATATCAATAAGCAACCAAACACAACTTGCAAGTAGCATAACAATGTCAAACACACAGTCCAGCACAATAAGCTGCTAGTGTAGCAACAACAGTCAGGTAATTATAGGACGTGTGCGTAGGTACATTATACCGTCGATCCTCGCTATGGGATCATTCAAGAGATTGCGTATTGTTTTCTTGTTCTCATTACATATGTTTTCCTTTCTTCTCTTGCACGAGTCCGGGGGATGTAGGTTAGATCCCGAGGCTTTATAATGTAGGTGCTATTCATTCCTGTTTCTTAAATGATCACATTTGTGAATTTTCCTATTTGCTTGGTCTCGTTACACATGTTTTCCTCTATTCTCTGGCACCGAGTCAGGGGATATAGATTATATCCCGAGGCTTTATTATGTAGGTGCTAATCATTCCTTGTTTCTTCAAGGGTTACTTGTGAATTCTTTTATCACCGCACGTTGGAGGACGTCTCCTCCATAGCTAGTCCCCCATTCCCGACACCCAGGGTCGAGAAAGCGGAGTCACCTCTAGACTCCAGGATAAGCTTCACCAATTTGTCGCTCCCCCATTCCCGACACCCAGGGTCGAGAAAGCGGAGTCACCTCTAGACTCCAGGATGTGCTGAGAAAGTGGGGTCACCCAGGGATCCCCAAAATATATACCACCATAGACGGTCGAAGGATCTGATGCAGATACCCACTCCCGATCATCCATACCGCGCGGCCCGAGCTGTTGTCTTCCCGGGTTGTTCTCATGTTTCACAGTTGGTACTTTTCGTTTCATTATCATTATAATCTCGACACCATAGTGGGTGTCATTAGCGGTCATCAAAAGTTAGAGAGGATTGTCTCTTCGTATAGTTCTTTTGTTTTGTCTAGTGATTCGTCATGTCTCACCAAAGGAGACTTGCTCTTCATTATCATTAATGAATAGACACCATATTGGGTGTCATGGTAGTCCCCAATGATTTAGAGAGGAGTTCCCTTATAGAGTTTCCTTTGTTTTCATAATTCGTAGTAGTTCATCTCAAGGTCCAAAACGAGAAAGGGACTAAACTACTGTGTGCGCGCAAGTAATATGCCACAAGGATATATATAACAAGCTTATAAGCAAGCCACAAGAAGCAATCCAATTTTCATGCTTTAGTCTTAGAGTCATTGTCAAACAAAGCACACAGCACACAAGCCGTGTAATACGGCAACATACGAACCACAATGTCCATACCTTATAATAGTTGTCACAGATACTTGCACCCGGGTTCCCCTTTGCTCGTGGGACTCACTCCTGTAACGATTATTCGGACGGGTTAGATCGTTCGATCATGTGTTATTGTTCGTAGTTCTATTCGTAATGTTTGGCCTAGTATTAGATGTTATAGTTGCCAATGTTGGACCTACTTCATTCGTTGGGTTTAGATCCATTGTTTTAGTAAGACCGTAACATTCAAGGTTGCTCGAACTTGTCCGAATATAATCCCTCGTACTCTCTCAGACTATTCCTAATTACCTTTGGTTTATTCCCAATTCTTTATATGACCGTATAGACATACGACTCCCAGCAATGACTAGTTAACCATTTAGTTCCCTTCAAGCGTTTGTGCCTGCGCCGTTCTTTAATTAGTTGTTCCCCACGGTTCGTTCCTAGACCTTTACTACTGTTTCTCAGTTCACCATTCACAAGATCAGCCCATGACCTACGCCATCCCTCCTTACTAATCCTAACACATTATCTTGACACGCACGTAAGTCGTAGTCTAAAACTTCACTTGCCTAACTTAACTACTAGATTTGTATACGTGTTTTCGGTTCCTCCTCCCTAAATACACTAAGACTCTTTGTTAAGTCATTTCTATAAGTCATTACCTAGACCATTGTTATACAGGCTTACCTTACTATGTTACAGCTTTATCCCCCCCTCCCCAAACGTCAACAAACCTTTTCACCGGTTAAATGGGTCCTAAGCTTTGGCCTATGTTTAGTGTATTTGCAAGTGTGTAGACTTACACCATGCTTGGCTATACTTCCTAGTTTTGTTCCTAGGCATTTTACTTATGTTTCCAAGTCCTTCGGTTAGCGTAATTGACCTAAGGTCTGAGTTATTCCTCCTCACTAACCTAATACATTATCCTAGGCACAATACTAATTCATTGTTTAGTACTAACTCTCCCGGCTTGACTTCCGGTTTTGTATAGGTTGTTGAATTCAATTGTTTAAGCACCCAAAGCCACTCTTCTATCTCGTTTCCTTAACACCATCACGTAGACCACATTACCTAGATTCTCGCCCTTGCCCTCATTAACATACTACACTCTTATGACACTAATACAGTAGGTTAACTAGTCCTCTAGCGACGTCATTCCCTATGACACAACCTCCTTTTTTTTCATTTTATTCTTTATTTTTTATATATATATTACTTGACACCAGTTTAACAAAATCTGCCACACAATACTTATCCGTTAACTGCCTCACATAATCAAGTTCTTCCCTAGCCAGTTGATAACATAATTTCCTCGGTAATCTACTAGTACGTAACCCATGGGTCACTCTCACAAGTTTTCGGCAGTTTCCAAGCATGTTTTAACTTCTCAAACTTGTTGTTCAGCCTACTAAGCATCTAGCATAACAGATTGACATCCTAACCTTCTAGGACACTTTGATCACGACTTCATAACCAACAGTTCCTTAACACCTAGCCAATGTTAAATGCATTTTTACACCTAATACTTATGCAAAAAATAAATCTTTGCAAAACGTAATGCCCCCTCTCGGTTACAGCCTCCTAGTAGCTTACCAAAAGTCTTGGCATCGGCTTAACAAATTTTCAGCATTAATTTAACGGCATAACACTCCAAATTCCGGACCAAAATATATAATACTCAGCTTTGGGTCTGATAAGGTTTCCACTCTTTGACCACTCCTTCAATCCGTTACTTACCCAGATTTTCCCTTAGCTGTTTGTGACATGCTTAACTAAGTCGCTTAGCATAATGACAACCTCACTCCATATTTTCCAGAACAATACCATACTCCTCCGGCAACCAGGACACAAGATTTACCACTCAGAATCTTGTTATATCATCTTTGCTGTCGCCTAACCAACATGTAACCCGTTTTCTGTAATTACTAGCTCGATACCAATGGGTCTTCCCCACTGTTTTCAGTAACTCTTAAATATATTTTTAACCTTCCTAAAACTTGTCTAGTCCACCAGTTCGTCATTACTATAACCTCATAGCCCATGGCTGTTCCAACAGATTATTACCAGATTTAACAATATAACTTCAAGCCAAAATTTTCACAAGATTAAGCATAGTTTCTTAGCTTCGGAGTTGGGTTATAACCTTGGGGTTTGGGGTTGTTTCCCTGAGTAGTTCTTGATACCATTTGGTCTATTTTCGCCCCTACACAAAAACAAGTGCTAGGTGAGTGGTTATTCTTTTCAGAACAGATTTCAGGAGCTAAAATGCTAAGTTCTCGGCAGTTGTTTCTTTTTTTTCTTTTACCTTGGTTAGGAGGGGATTACTCCTTGGGTTGGCTTTCAGATTCTGGTTGGCGTTTTTTTTTTTTTACTGGTGGCCCTTGGCTTTACAACCGAACAAGCACAAGAATAAGTTCAGGCTAGATGATGACCTTAGCGGCGCTTAAAACCAAAACAGAAGGCAAGGAAAAACAGGACAGCTTGCGATCTCACCTTAGGTTGATATTCAAATGGGTTTGGGGCTAGTTCCCTGGAGATTTTGGTGCACTCCTTGAAGGGTTGTACCCAGGGGATTCACGTCCGAGGGAAGATGAGAAAAAGAAAGGAATCAAAACTCAACTTTCGGACGTCAAACAGAGAATAGGAAAGGAGTTAAACAGTCAAAGTTTTTGGTTATTTACTCTTACCTTTGAGAGATCTTGGAAGGAATTCGGTTTGCAGTTTTTCCAGAGAATGCTACCAGGCGGTTGCATGCAGGGTCCTCGCGTGGAAGAATGCAGAAGATTAGAGGGATTAAGTATGAAGTTTCGGACAGAAAGGAGCAGGGAGAAGAAAACAGAAAAAAAAGGCAACAAAACAGAACCGGTAGAATCCTCACCATGGAAGGGTTTTTCAGACCGATTTTTGGCTAACTTCTGAAGGAGTTCGATGCACTTTCTTTCGGAAGTTCCTGGAGCCGATTCTTGCTCGAGGCCCTTTGGAGATTCGAACAGAAGGGTTGCATGCAAATAATCAGGCATGGAGAAGAAGAGAGATGGGTGAGTTGGGGGTGTTTTCGGACCAATTAAAATAAATAGAGAAGGTAGAGATGAAACAAACGGGTTAGAGGCCTCACCTTGCGCCAAGAATGGAGTGGGTTTCCTGGAGGAAACTTCCGGCGCTCTTTGAGAACTTTGGGAACGATCTCTGTTTGAAGGTTTCCACAACTTGATTTACTTTGCTAGTTGAATTGTGATGCTCCAGATTCTCATGCGTAGGAATGAAGGGGAATTCAGAGAATCTCTCTCTGGACTTGCGCAAGATCCGACAATGGAAGCATGCGAGGAGTTGAGTGTTTTATTATTGCAGTTACATCACTTGCGAGAAGGAACGAAGACCCGTTGGGAATTGGAGAAACTCTACGCATGTGGGGGGAAAAGGGAAGGCAAATGAGTGGATTAGTGATTAAGAGTCAATATAGTACGTGGGCTGAGTAGGTAATTAAAGAGGGTTTGTGGAATCTACAACATTTTTCGGTAAGGTAAGGTATGGTTGGGTGATTACATGATTGCTAGTAACTTTGTAGGACTTCCGGACATCCCATGGGTGAGGGCTGCTTAATTGTTCATCTAATTTTATTTTACCTATAAGTGATGTAGTGCTCTACTAGACGTTTGTTTATGTGACTCAATGAGTCTTTAAGTTGCTCCCTGTATCGACACTATTAGTTGTATATTAAAGCTTGATTTAGCTTAGTGTGTTACATCACAAATTTTCTTAATTTGTACATTAGTAATATGGGTTACGAGTACCGGTGTCAAAATGACTCTCCACGTATTATATCTCACGGTCCACTACATAAATAATGAAATGTCCTAACATGGAGTAATTAATTTGCTACTACATAAATAATGAAATGTCCTAACATGGAGTAATTAATTTGCTCAATTGTATTACTTAAGGTCAAAACCGATGAGCACCAATATTTGTATTACAATGTGAATTGTTATCACATTCACGGACATAGGTGTGTCCTTTCGTATCTTAGGGTTTAAATTGTAGTATGATTGTATAACCGTGACCCGGTACTTAAATCTTCCTCATATACTCATGGTTTTATGTATTTTAGTTGATGGGGGTATTTCAATCTACCCCCCTTAAAGAGACTTCGACCCGAAGTCTTGTCTCGTTAATTTAATGTTCGTATTCTGGTCACTATCAGGGATCAAGTCCCGAATTCATTCTCACTAACCAAGGGATCGTGTCCCACAAATTACACTGTTCTATTTCACCATTTGTGCTTGTAAGCACCACGCCACATCTGTGGCTTCACCAAGTTCTCAACAATATTCCAATGTACGAGTAATATTCCTATACTGTACTCATATGTATCAAGACAACAAGCCATTCATACATAACCACAATGCATCCAAACAATTCGTATACAGTTCACACAGACGTAACAACCAAACCACGCATCAAACGTGCAACAACACAGCAAAAACGCAACGTGCCTACCCCCCATAAAAATGGATTACGCCCACGTAATCCCCACTATATCATTCTTGAACATTGGTTCAAGATGTTTAAGTCTTCGAGGGCATTTTAGTATCCATGCAATGTAACTCTCATTATGATGTCATGAAAGATCTTGGCCATGTTAATGACTGGGCTTCAGTATCAAAAGGATTTTATTGGTATCTATACCGATCTACCAAACGGATTCGGTTTTTGTCTCTCTGGGTCTAAGGTATTGGCCGGAAGGTCACTTGTTACTCAACTGGAAGGTGTGCGATATGGTCCACCAGCTCTGCTGTGCGACTCTGATTACCCTCGGGTTTATTTTTCCCTTACTATGCCTTCTAAGGTGGTGTATGGCTTAATTGTGTCCTTATCATTTAGGTGTAAGGCCATATGACTGTCGTGGGGTATTTTAAGTTATACATGGTCTCTGTGGCTTGTAATTTGTCTATTCATCTTCCTTGGTTTTAGTGCACTTTTAAGCGTCTGAATTGTTCCCTCTGGCTGACTTTTGGGCTTATATTTCATATATGCTCTGTACTAACGTTTTAGTTCTTGGTCTCTGAATGTTATAAACGTGTCGTCGTTACAACGACGTTTTTAGTTTGTAGTATGTTCATACTTATGTGTAACATAGGGTATTTAGTTTCTTTATTATCCTCATTGTTCTTGTGTCTCGCCAGGAACCGAGGTAGTTGACTACTATCGGTTACCTATTGCATTTGATTACGATATTATATATTTTATGTGGTGTCTTCTGAGTTTATAGTAACCTCATACCATTTCAAATCCTCGCATGTGTGTATACTCATGTGTTTATCCCCTCTTGATTTGTATATAGGTTCCCATATGAGTATTCCAATGAATTTAATGATATACTAGTATATGCATTTATATCCTCCTGGTATTATCAGCCCTTCATAGATATTTGACTGATTTTTCTTGCTGGCCGGTTAGGCTTACTTCAGTCAGACTTGATGTTATAATTTTCGATTTTGTTATTGCATTTTTCCATCTTAGTCTTTCCTAGGTCTTGTAACCCTTCTGTTACTTCCTCATTATTATTCTTTGTGTGTTTCTCTTACTTGAAGTAGTCTAGCTCTCTGCCCTCTTGGTCCACCAATATTTATTTTCGGTTGTTAAGTTGTAGCATTAGCATGTATATATGTTCCGTGTTCACCGGTGGTAGAAGCAGAGAGAGAAACCCAGTTATGGTCACCGGTTTCAATCATTTGATATTTGAGAAATGCATAAGGATAATTGAAATAAAAAAGAATAAAGGAGGTGGTGGTGGTGCATACCGATCGCCAGTTGGGTTGTGTCTCTCAGGTAATGCAGAGAATGAAAATAAATGTAAGAAGGACCAGGGAATTTATTGAATCTTGAGACATTAGGCTTTAGCGTATAAAATTGTGTCATGCTTTATTAAGCGTTAGAGATTGTACCAATTTATGGTGTAACTTCGCTTCAACTGTATTCTCTTATTTCGTTATTATTATTTTTTTTGAGAGTTTTACTAAAATTCTCTCAAGTGTATGAATTGTATAGTATAGTCTTTACTTCAGGGGTTGATTGTATAACATTAGATAGATGCCGGATCGGGTTTTCCCGAGTGTGAGGAGGCTTTCTACCTCTCCGGCGTTCTTTCTATGATTTAAAAGGAAATTGGGGACGTGGAGGGTGGGTGTAGGTATCTGTTAGGTATCCAGTAATTACTGGGGGAGACCCCAACTAACGTGCCTCACGTACTACCCCAACCCTTAACTTCCTGTCAAAGTTCCTAATTCCAGGTTTCCTATACTCGGTACTTCTCTGTTCCAGTCATCAGAGCGCAACTACGCTCTGATACCACTTTCTGTAACACCCCCGAATTACAATCAATAATCAAAAGACGAGCCTAACGGTAATACGAGATGTCTACGCAGCGGTTTCCAACTTCATCCGGGTGTCACAGACGCCAACCACCCACGTGGTTGACACAACAACTCTATCCATATCAAGCTACGGTCTGAATGACTGGAAACAGCCCTCTATCAAAATCCATATACAACATATAGTGCAATTCCCAAGTTCCGAGTGTCTACAACAAAATTTCCAAATCATAGACTAAGAGTTACATCTCGGGTTTTATAACAACCCCTGTTTTACACATGCCACTACAAACTTAAAAGTCATGCCCCGATGGACTACCCCCATGGTAGCCATCCCGCCTACGCTCCGTTACCGTCTGGCACAATACCTGAAAAAAATTGGGTGTAAAGGACTCAGCAAACTACGCTGAGTATGAACGTGTGAAGCCCGCATGTTACCGGGCCACACGACTACTTGGTCGAATATTATTAAGTCAACTTTACATGCTATGATAAAGCAGTAAAGCACATCAGCACATCATGATATCATACACACTCATCGGTAGCATAGCAATATCAGTAAGCAACCAAGCACATCTTGCAAGTAGCACAGCAATATCAATAAGCAACCAAACACAACTTGGAAGTAGCATAACAATGTCAAACACGCAGTCCAGCACAATAAGCTGCTAGTAGCAACAACAATCAGGTAATTATAGGACGTGTGCGTAGGTACATTATACCGTTGATCCTCGCTATGGGATCATTCAAGAGATTGCGTATGTTTTCTTATTCTCATTACATATGTTTTCCTTTCTTCTCTTGCACCGAGTCCGGGGGATGTAGGTTAGATCCCGAGGCTTTATAATGTAGGTGCTATTCATTCGTTGTTTCTTAAATGATCACATTTGTGAATTTTCTTATTTGCTTGGTCTCGTTACACATGTTTCCTCTATTCTCTGGCACCGAGTCAGGGGATATAGATTAGATCCCGAGGCTTTATTGTGTAGGTGCTAATCATTCCTTGTTTCTTCAAGGGTTACTTGTGAATTCTTTTATCACCTCATGTTGGAGGACGTCTCCTCCATAGCTAGTCCCCCATTCCCGACACCCAGGGTCGAGAAAGCGGAGTCACCTCTAGACTCCAGGATAAGCTTCACCAATTTGTCGCTCCCCCATTCCCGACACCCAGGGTCGAGAAAGCGGAGTCACCTCTAGACTCCAGGATGTGCTTCACCAATTTGTCACTCCCCCATTCCGACACCCAGGGTCAAGAAAGCGGAGTCACCTCTAGACTCCAGGATGTGCTGAGAAAGTGGGGTCACCCAGGGATCCCCAAAATATATACCACCATAGACGGTCGAAGGATCTGATGCAGATACCCACTCCCGATCATCCATACCGCGCGGCCCGAGCTGTTGTCTTCCCGGGTTGTTCTCATGTTTCACAGTTGGTACTTTTCGTTTCATTATCATTATAATCTCGACACCATAGTGGGTGTCATTAGCAGTCCTCTAAAGTTAGAGAGGATTGTCTCTTCGTATAGTTCTTTTATTTTGTCTACGTGATTCGTCATGTCTCACCAAAGGAGACTTGCTCTTCATTATCATTAATGAATAGACACCATAGTGGGTGTCATGGTAGTCCCCAATGATTTAGAGAGGAGTTCCCTTATAGAGTTTTTTGTTTTTCATTCGTAGTAGTTCATCTCAAGGTCCATAAACGAGAAAGGGACTAAACTACTGTGTGCGCGCAAGTAATATGCCACAAGGATATATATAACAAGCATGTAAGCAAGCCACAAGAAGCAATCCAATTTTCATGCTTTAGTCTTAGAGTCATTGTCAAACAAAGCACACAGCACACAAGCCGTGTAACACGGCAACATACGAACCACACATGTCCATACCTTATAATAGTTGTCATAGATACTTGCACCCGGGTTCCCCTTTGCTCGTGGGACTCACTCCTGTAACGATTATTCGGACGGGTTAGATCGTTCGATCATGTGTTATTGTTCATAGTTCTATTCGTAATGTTTGGCCTAGTATTAGATGTTATAGTTGCCAACGTTGGACCTACTTCATTCGTTGGGTTTGGATCCTTGTTTTAGTAAGACCGTAACATTCAAGGTAGCTCGAACTTGTGCGAATATAATCCCCTCGTACTCTCTCAGACTATTCCTAATTACCTTTGGTTTATTCCCAATTCTTTATATGACCATATAGACATACGACTCTCCAGCAATTACTAGTTAACCATTTAGTTCCCTTCAAGCGTTTGTGCCTGCGCCGTTCTTTAATTAGTTGTTCCCCACGGTTCGTTCCTAGACCTTTACTACTGTTTCTCAGTTCACCCATTCACAAGATCAGCCCATGACCTACGCCATCCCTCCTTACTAATCCTAACACATTATCTTGACATGCTCGTAAGTCGTAGTCTAAAACTTCACTTGCCTAACTTCACTACTAGATTGTATACGTGTTTTCGGTTCCTCTTCCCTAAATACACTAAGACTCTTTGTTAAGTCATTTCTATAAGTCACCACCTAGACCATTGTTATACAGGCTTACCTTACTATGTTACAGCTTTATCCCCCCCTCCCCAAACGTTAACAAACCTTTTCACCGGTTAAATGGGTCCTAAGCTTTGGCCTATGTTTAGTGTATTTGCAAGTGTGTAGACTTACACCATGCTTGGCTATACTTCCTAGTTTTGTTCCTAGGCATTTTACTTATGTTTCCAAGTCCTTCGGTTAGTGTAATTGACCTAAGGTCTGAGTTATTCCTCCTCACTAACCTAATATACATTATCCTAGGCACAATACTAATTCATTGTTTAGTACTAACTCTCCCGGCTTCACTTCCGGTTTTGTATAGGTTGTTGAATTCAATTGTTTAAGCACCCAAAGCCACTCTTCTATCTCGTTTCCTTAACACCATCACGTAGACCACATTACCCAGATTCTCGCCCTTGCCCTCATTAACATACTACACTCTTATGACACTAATACAATAGGTTAACTAGTCCTCTAGCGACGTCATTCCCTATGACACAACCTCCATTTTTTTTTCATTTTTACCCTTTTTTTTTTTATATACTACTAGAAAAAACGGATTTACCTACGGACATTTCCGTAGGTAAGTCGTGGGTATTCAATTTTACCCACGGAATACCTACGGAACCGTTCCGTGGGTAAACACCTCGTGGGTAAACTAATTACCTACCATACAAAAATCCTGTAGGTAATTTCCTACTAAATGCCTACGGAAAAATCCGTGGGTAATTACCTACGATATGTCCGTGGGTAAATACCCACGAAATACCCACGGAACACATGTTATGTTGCCACGTGGATACCAACGGATTACCCACGGGAAAATTTACTGACGAAAATTTCCGTAGGTAAACACCCAGAATACCAACGGAACTCATGCTATGTTGCCTTGTAGATACCCATGGAATACCCACGGGACAGATTACCTACGGTATGTCCACAGGTTAAGTGGCATAGGTATTTGGCCCACGGAATACCTATGGACCACTTAACTGTGGACATTACCGTGGGTATTCCGTGGGTAAATCTTACAAGTTTTTTGAAAAAAAAATGTTACATCAAACCTGCACTGCGAATACAATTAGATTTACCAAACCAAAGCTGTTTTCTTGTAGCACAAAAGCATAGAACAAATAAATTTAACCATAAGATACAAACCATATTTATTCAACCATCCGATATCACCAAATATCAAACATTCAATCAACTCAAATCTTTATAATCTCAAGTAGTTCAGTATCCTCATCGTTGTAATCTCACAAGAATCCTGTTCTGGCTAATATCAACAAACGTCAACAACTTACAATCGGTATCTCACTAGAAATTCGGTTCTGAAGAGGCACAAATCTGAATTCAAAACCTGTATTATCTTCACTTTGCTCATTGTTGGCTCAATGATCCAGCGTCTACATTATTGCGTACAGCTCCCTTGTACAGATCCAATCCCATACTGCACTTGTACACTTGGTTATATACTCATTTGCGCCTCTGAGAATCACTGAAACCTGGATAAACAAGTCACTGTGAATGTGCTGGAAAATATAAAAGTTCAAAGAGCTTAAGATTTCAACTCAAACCGATGTAATTAAATCTTCATTTTATACAAAGCATGTTAGTAATGGATGTTGCAGTGGAATAAATACCACCGCATCAAAAAGAATTAATTAAATCACTTACTGCACTTGTACACTTGGTTCCCTTTATCATAATGACATCATCATCAGCAACACGCTGCTCCACAACTTCATCTGCATGTCCAAGAAGTGAAGCATCAAAAGTCTCTTAGCCTTCCATATCAGCAACAGTAGAAACTTGTGAATCTGATTTTATCAGTGAACATTTCACTACAAATTAATGAAGAGTATAATAAGCGGGTAAGTTCAAATAATATCAGGTGGTATGCATGTCTTAAGATGCGAGCCACCCTCAACTCCTTTTCCCTGCAACTCAAATCTAAGTGAGCTGACGTAACTCCTTATAGAACAATTCTTGATTCTAAGACAGGATATACCATACAAATACGGCTTGAAGAGAGAAATAAAAAGATTCATCTTTCACAAGCCCATAGCAAGAAAGAGCAATTCATAGGAGCAGAATATTCAAGTAACATAACATAGGGACGGGCACAAAACATACCAAAGTGGCACCAGTAGCCTTGGCAACAAGGCGTATATCCTCTTTTCTGACACGTCTCACAGCAGTGGCACCAGCCTCGACAAAATACTATACAGATGTTTTGGAAGATAAGTGAATGTCAATTAATGGGTAAAAACCAATAAAAACCAAGACCAACCAGAATATCACTCACATTTTCCACATTATGAGAACTTATAGCACTACTGCAAGCTCCTGAAAATCACCATAAACAAGCTCATAAGCTCACAGGTTCAAAAACTGCATCCCAGAGGTTAAGTATGCAAATCTAGCAACTCATTAAGAAGTTCATACCACCACAAACCTAACCTTCAATCCAAGGATAGCAAGTAGCAAATACAGCTTCCTTTCACTGCTTACTACTACCACAACTGTGGTTACAACAAAAAAGAAATCAATTACTAGCAGATATTTAATTTTGACAAAAAAATCTGCAAGGAAAAAAACTGAATTTAAAACATTACATATAAAAAGCATTACCATATATATATACAACTCTGATAATTTGATAGAGCACTAACGCGAAATCCAAGTGGATAGTTAATAGGAAATAGGCAACAAAGACTTGAGATAGCATATATTCAGAGTTCTTTTATTCAAGTACCTGGAGGACAAAGAGGCGAGTGTGGAAGATACAAGGATTGATGAATACAGCACATAACTGACCACACTGGAAGAGCTCATCAGTGTTTTGTATAAATAAGTTGTCTGCATCGATCACCACACTATTGTAGTCCGTCAGACTCTAGGCATAGAGCTTGTTCATTGTTAGTTTGAATCTGTTAAATTTCTCGCTTACAATGTATGGGTTATTCAAGTTCTGAAAGAGACAACAAACACAGTACTGTATATCATAGAAGTAATAGTCATGTACTAGCAAGTATATCATAGAAGAAAGAGACAACAAACACAGTACTATATCTCTTCATTAATTTAGCTAGGTTCTTAATTATAATTTGTTAACTTCACAAAAACACGGTAAATTTCTGTTGATGCTGGAGATCAGCTCCGCTATAGCCACGGAGCGTGATTAGAGAAAACTAGCTCTAATCTAACACTATTTGTTGAACAATAATTGGGAATAAGATGAGTGTGGCCTCCCATTTGTTATTTTCTTTATTTTCTGAAATTTGAAGATAACAACCTTTTAGAGACTCCTAATTAATCTATTGCGGAATTCTGACCAAAAAAATTAATCCAAAGTAGGACAGTGTTGTATGTAATGATACTTCTAATTTAGATTATTTTCCTACTTCTATTTGCTAAAACTCATAATGCTTCACCTTTTGTTGTTCAAATCTGGAGAAAGGAAGAAAGCCTACTAACGATTAAGACAGCTTGTATTTTAGAACTTGAATATGTTAGTTGATGTGTGGGTTGTACGTGTTTCAGTTTAAAATTAAGAAAAAAACAAAGAAAAAAGTGGATTTAGGTCCAGTTTGCCGAACTCGGTTCAATACTACTAAGGATCATTACATTGTACTAATTGTTTTCCTTATAAACTTCTTAAAGTTTACTTTCTAGGGTCAACTAATGAAGAGTACTGGATGCAGAGAAAAATAAAGGAATTCAAAATGTCAGTAATAATAATAATGTGACATACTCTGTTTTATGTGGCGAAAAAGTTGAAAATAACCAAAAAAAAGGGAGAGGGGCCGGTTGGGAGATAAAGATCGGACCAATCACTTGTGGCTAGGATACCTAATTGACTGTGACTTCATATATATCATCGTGGTCATCCTCTCCTTTACCAACACTTTTAATTTTATTCAGCTAATTTAAGTTGTGAGCACAATACAATAACCATTAATGCTTTTGGTGGGAAGTTGGTTGCTAGCTGAATCATGAATTTAAAGTACGATGATCATTGAAATCAGAGTAATACCATTCCTAAACTTATCTCTCTTCTCGATACCAGCCAAAACTTTAGAATTCCAAAGACAATGATATGAGGCTTATAAAAAGAAGCAGATTGAAGCAGGTCTTAATGATAGAACATTCACCACAGCCTAAAGAACTACTGTTATATCTGAAAATCATTCACGATTGAAACAAATCAAGCAACCTGAATTGACCAAACCGGGGAGAAGCTCACTTGTTGTGACCCATCAACAGAATTCATAGTGAAATCCAGTATAACATGAACGAGTAAAAGAACAGCAAACACAACAAGGACTTCACATTAAATCTGCAACAGATATAATTAAGATGTTGGAATAGAGACAAGAGAATCACTTCACATAGAAAAAGTGCGAACATAACAAATTACACTCCCAAAAGCCAAAAAAAAAACTTGTACACAAACATAAGCGATAAACCACCCAGAAACATGGGGTTGTTGTTGTGTTTTAGCTATTATGAATATGGATCGTGATTAGAGAAATCTAGCTCTAATCTAACACTTTTTGTTGCAAAATAATTAGGAACAACCTTTTAGAGACTCCTAATTAATCTAACGCGGCATTCTGCTCAAAAAACCAATCACTCGATTTCTAGGGTTCTAACTACCGGAAAAGAGGAACGCAATTTGAAGCTACAAAAGAGGGGAAGAAAGACTTACTTTTTCTCCTTCTTCAGGCGATAGCACAAAAGAGCTGCTTCGTCATTTGACAACACTTGCTTAAGAGTCGAACAGGAGAGAAACTTTTTCAAATTCTTCAGTTTAGGGAGCAGTCGAACAGCAGGCACAATGTTTCGAGAGCAGATTGAGAGTCGATTCAGTTTGCGGAGCAAATTCGAAGAGCAGTCGAGTTTGAGGAGCAAATTCAAGGAGCAGTCGAATTCGAGTTTGAGGAGTCGAATTGGGGAGTCAGTCGAGTTTGAGTTGGAAGGGAAGTTCAGAAAAAAATAAAGTCAAAACCACCGGTTTACAAATTGAGAAACAAAGTCATGAAATATAAAACGTGCGTTTAAGTGGACAAACTCGATTTTTACCCACGGAAAGTTCCTGGTAAAATTGCCCTTAGTATGCGGTTGTTTAGTTGATATTTACCTACGGGGACAGTCTGTGGGTAAATACCTACGGAAAATTCCGTAGGTAAAATTGGCCTTAGTATCGTTTAGTAGTAGATTTACCTACGGGAACAGTCTGTGTGGTAATACCTACGAACATTCCGTGGGTAAAATTGGTCTTAGTATCCTAAAAACGCATATATTTACCCACGGAAATGTCCGTGGGTAAATACCCGGAATGTTCCGTGGGTAAATTGGCTTTAGTATGCAGCCAATTACCTGATAAACGCAGTCGTTTAGTAGTATATTTTACCTACGGGAACAGTCCGTGGGTAAATACCTACGGAAAATTCCGTGGGTAAAATTGGCCTTAGTATGCATAAGTTGTCTTACAGTTAATTTACCTACGGGAGCTCTCCGTGGGTAATTCATTTGGGTAAATATTTAGTGCACAATTACCTACGGAAATACCGTGGGTAAATCTTGTGTTCAAATTTACCTACGGACAATACCGTGGGTAAATCTTGTGTCCAAGTTTACCTACGGAAACCTCACGTGGGTATCTTTTACCGCCAAATTACCCACGGATAACACCCGTGGGTATTTTTCACGCCACTGGGGCTTTCTCCCCGCGTAACAGCCTACAGTATTTACCTACGGAATAGTCCGTGGGTATAAATTTCCGTGGGTAATCCGTGGGTATTCTGTTTGGAAACTCTTCCTTCACTATCCCGTAGGTAAACCGTGGGTATATACCTACGGTTTCGGTGCCGTGGGTAATTTTCCGTGGGTAAACAATAACTTTTTAGTAGTGATATATTACTTGACACCAGTTTAACAAAATCTGCCACACAATACTTATCCGTTAACTGCCTCACATAATCAAGTTCTTCCCTAGCCAGTTGATAACATAATTTCCTCGGTAATCTACTAGTACGTAACCCATGGGTCACTCTCACAAGTTTTCGGCAGTTTCCAAGCATGTTTTAACTTCTCAAACTTGTTGTTCAGCCTACTAAGCATCTAGTAAAGATTGACATCCCTAACCTTCTAGGACACTTTGATCACGACTTCACTAACCAACAGTTCCTTAACACCTAGCCAATGTTAAATGCATTTTTACACCTAATACTTATGCAAAAAATAAATCTTTGCAAAACGTAATGCCCCTCTCGGTTACAGCCTCCTAGTAGCTTACCAAAAGTCTTGGCATCGGCTTAACAAATTTTCAGCATTAATTTAACGGCATAACACTCAAACTTTCCAGGACCAAAATATATAATACTCAGCTTTGGATCTGATAAGGTTTCCACTCTTTGAACCACTCCTTCAATCCGTTACTTACCCAGATTTTCCCTTAGCTGTTTGTGACATGCTTAACTAAGTCGCTTAGCATAATGACAACCTCACTCCATATTTTCCAGAACAATACCATACTCCGGCAACCAGGACACAAGATTTACCACTCAGAATCTTGTTATATCATCTTTGCTGTTTCGCCTAACCAACATGTAACCCGTTTTCTGTAATTACTAGCTCGATACCAATGGGTCTTCCCCACTGTTTTCAGTAACTCTTAAATATATTTTTAACCTTCCTAAAACTTGTCTAGTCCACCAGTTCGTCATTACTATAACCTCATAGCCCATGGCTGTTCCAACAGATTATTACCAGATTTAACAATATAACTTCAAGCCAAAATTTTCACAAGATTAAGCATAGTTTCTTAGCTTCGGAGTTGGGTTATAACCTTGGGTTTTGGGGTTGTTTCTCCCTGAGTAGTTCTTGATACCATTTGGTCTATTTTCGCCCCTACACAAAAACAAGTGCTAGGTGAGTGGTTATTCTTTTCAGAACAGATTTCAGGAGCTAAAATGCTAAGTTCTCGGCAGTTGTTTCTTTTTTTTCTTTTACCTTGGTTAGGAGGGGATTACTCCTTGGGTTGGCTTTCAGATTCTGGTTGGCGGTTTTTTTTTTTACTGGTGGCCCTTGGCTTTACAACCGAACAAGCACAAGAATAAGTTCAGGCTAGATGATGACCTTAGCGGCGCTTAAAACCAAAAGAAGGCAAGGAAAAAAGGACAGCTTGCGATCTCACCTTAGGTTGATATTCAAATGGGTTTGGGGCTAGTTCCCTGGAGATTTTGGTGCACTCCTTGAAGGGTTGTACCCAGGGGATTCACGTCCGAGGGAAGATGAGAAAAAGAAAGGAATCAAAACTCAACTTTCGGACGTCAAACAGAGAATAGGAAAGGAGTTAAACAGTCAAAGTTTTTGGTTACTTACTCTTATCTTTGAGAGATCTTGGAGGCGTTTGGTTTGCAGTTTTTTTTTCCAGAGAACGCTACCAGGCGGTTGCATGCAGGGTCCTCGCGTGGAAGAATGTAGAAGATTGAGGGATTAGCATGAAGTTTCGGGCAGAATAGAGCAGGGAGAAGAAAAACAGAAGAAGGCAACAAACAAACGGTAGAATCCTCACCATGGAAGGGTTTTTCAGACCGGTTTTTGGCTAACTTCTGAAGGAGTCCGACAGTCTCTTTCGAAGTTCCGGGAGCCGATTCTTGCTCAAGGCCGTTTGGAGATTCGAACAGAAGTGTTGCATGCAAATAATCAGTCATGGAAGAAGAAGGTCGGGTGAGTTGGGGGGTGTTTTCGACCAATTAAAAAAGAGAAGGATAGAGATGGAACAAACGGGTTACAGGCCTCACCTTGTGCCAAGAATGGAGTGGGTTTCCTGGAGGAAACTTCCGGCGCTCTTTGAGAACTTTGGGAACGATCTCTGTTTGAAGGTTTCCGTAACTTGATTTACTTTGCTAGTTGAATTGTGATGCTCCAGATTCTCATGCGTAGGAATGAAGGGGAATTCAGAGAATCTCTCTCTGGACTTGCGCAAGACGTCCGACAATGGAAGCATGCGAGGAGTTGAGTGTTTTATTATTGCAGTTACATCACTTGCGAGAAGGAACGAAGACCCGTTGGGAATTGGAGAAACTCTACGCATGTGGGGGGAAAAGGGAAGGCAAATGAGTGGATTAGTGATTAAGAGTCAATATAGTACGTGGGCTGAGTGGTAATTAAAGAGGGTTTTGGAATCTACAACATTTTTCGGTAAGGTAAGGTATGGTTGGGTGATTACATGATTGCTAGTAACTTTGTAGGACTTCCGGACATCCCATGGGTGAGGGCTGCTTAATTGTTCATCTAATTTTATTTTACCTATAAGTGATGTAGTGCTCTACTAGACGTTTGTTTATGTGACTCAATGAGTCTTTAAGTTGCTCCCTGTATCGACACTATTAGTTGTATATTAAAGCTTGATTTAGCTTAGTGTGTTACATCACAAATTTTCTTAATTTGTACATTAGTAATATGGGTTACGAGTACCGGTGTCAAAATGACTCTCCACGTATTATATCTCACGGTCCACTACATAAATAATGAAATGTCCTAACATGGAGTAATTAATTTGCTACTACATAAATAATGAAATGTCCTAACATGGAGTAATTAATTTGCTCAATTGTATTACTTAAGGTCAAAACCGATGAGCACCAATATTTGTATTACAATGTGAATTGTTATCACATTCACGGACATAGGTGTGTCCTTTCGTATCTTAGGGTTTAAATTGTAGTATGATTGTATAACCGTGACCCGGTACTTAAATCTTCCTCATATACTCATGGTTTTATGTATTTTAGTTGATGGGGGTATTTCAATCTACCCCCCTTAAAGAGACTTCGACCCGAAGTCTTGTCTCGTTAATTTAATGTTCGTATTCTGGTCACTATCAGGGATCAAGTCCCGAATTCGTTCTCACTAACCAAGGGATCATGTCCCGCAAATTACACTGTTCTATTTCACCATTTGTGCTTGTAAGCACCACGCCACATCTATGGCTTCACCAAGTTCTCAATAATATTCCAATGTACGAGTAATATTCCTATACTGTACTCATATGTATCAAGACAACAAGCCATTCATACATAACCACAATGCATCCAAACAATTCGTATACAGTTCACACAGACGTAACAACCAAACCACGCATCAACGTGCAACAACACCGCAAAAACGCAACGCGCCTACCCCCCTTAAAAGTGGATTACGCCCACGTAATCCCCACTATATCATCCTTGAACATTAGTTCAAGATGTTTTCTTCGAGGGCATTTTAGTTTCCATGCAATGTAACTCTCATTATGATGCATGAAAGATCTTGGCCATGTTAATGACTGGGCTTCAGTATCAAAAGGATTTTATTGGTATCTATACCGATCTACCAAATTCGGTTTTTGTCTCTCTGGGTCTAAGGTATTGGCCGGTAGGTCACTTGTTACTCAACTGGAAGGTGTGCGATATGGTCCACCAGCTCTTGCTGTGCGACTCTGATTACCCTCGGGTTTATTTTTCCCACTATGCCTTCTAAGGTGGTGTATGGCTTAATTGTGTCCTTATCATTTAGGTGTAAGGCCATATGACTGTCGTGGGGTATTTTAAGTTATACATGGTCTCTGTGGCTTGTAATTTGTCTATTCATCTTCCTGGTTTTAGTGCACTTTTAAGCGTCTGAATTGTTCCCTCTGGCTGACTTTTAGGCTTATATTTCATATATGCTCTGTACTAACGTTTTAGTTCTTGGTCTCTGAATGTTATAAACGTGTCGTCGTTACAACGACGTTTTTAGTTTGTAGTACCGTTCATACTTATGTGTAACATAGGGTATTTAGTTTCTTTATTATCTCATTGTTCTTGTGTCTCGCCAGGAACCGAGGTAGTTGACTACTATCGGTTACCTATTGCATTTGATTACGATATTATATATTTTATGTGGTGTCTTCTGAGTTTATAGTAACCTCATACCATTTCAAATCCTCGCATGTGTGTATACTCATGTGTTTATCCCCTCTTGATTTGTATATAGGTTCCCATATGAGTATTCCAATGAATTTAATGATATACTAGTATATGCATTTATATCCTCCTGGTATTATCAGCCCTTCACATATTTGACTAATTTTTCTTGCTGGACCGGTTAGGCTTACTTCAGTCAGACTTGATGTTATAATTTTCGATTTTGTTATTCCGTTTTTCCATCTTAGTCTTTCCTGGGTCTTGTAACCCTTCTGTTACTTCCTCATTATTATTCTTTGTGTGTTTCTCTTACTTGAAGTAGTCTAGCTCTCTGCCCTCTTGGTCCACCAATATTTATTTTCGGTTGTTAAGTTGTATCATTAGCATGTATATATGTTCCGTGTTCACGGTGGTAGAAGCAGAGAGAGAACCCAGTTATGGTCACCGGTTTCAATCGTTTGAGATTTGAGAAATGCATAAGGATAATTGAAATAAAAGAAGAATAAAGGAGGTGGTGGTGGTGCATACCGATCGCCAGTTGAGGCGTTGTGTCTCTCAGGTAATGCAGAGAATGAAAATAAATGTAAGAAGGAGCAGGGAATTTATTGAATCTCGAGACATTAGGCTTTAGCGTATAAAATTGTGTCATGCTTTATTAAGCGTTAGAGATTGTACCAATTTATGGTGTAACTTCGCTTCAACTGTATTCTCTTATTTCGTTATTATTATTTTTTTTAGAGTTTTACTAAAATTTTCTCTCAAGTGTATGAATTGTATAGTATAGTCTTTACTTCAGGGGTTGATTGTATAACCTTAGATCCGGATCGGGTTTTCCCGAGTGTGAGGAGGCTTTCAACCTCTCCGGCGTTCTTTCTATGATTTAAAAGGAAATTGGGGACGTGGAGGGTGGGTGTAGGTATCTGTTAGGTATCCAGTAATTACTGGGGGAGACCCTAACTAATGCGCTCACGTACTACCCCAACCCTTAACTTCCTGTCAAAGTTCCTAATTCCAGGTTTCCTATACTCGGTACTTCTCTGTTCCAGTCATCAGAGCGAACTACGCTCTGATACCACTTTCTGTAACACCCCCGAATAATAAATAATCAGAAGACGAGCCTAACGGTAATACGAGATGTCTACGCAGCGGTTTCCAACTTCATCCGGGTGTCACAGACGCCAACCACCCACATGGTTGACACAACAACTCTATCCATATCAAGCTACGGTCTGATTGACTGGAAACAGCCCTCTATCAAATCCATATACAACATATAGTGCAATTCCCAAGTTCCGAGTGTCTACAACAAAATTTCCAAATCATAGACTAAGAGTTACATCTCGGGTCTTATAACAACCCCTGTTTTACACATGCCACTACAAACTTAAAAGTCATGCCCTGATGGGCTACCCCCATGGTAGCCATCCCGCCTACACTCCGTTACCGTCTGGCACAATACCTGAAAAAAATTGGGTGTAAAGGACTCAGCAAACTACGCTGAGTATGAACGTGTGAAGCCCGCATGTTACCGGGCACACGACTACTTGGTTGAATATTATAAGTCAACTTTACATGCTATGATAAAGCAGTAAAGCACACAGCACATCATGATATCATACACACTCATCGGTAGCATAGCAATATCAGTAAGCAAGCAAGCACATCTTGCAAGTAGCACAGCAATATCAATAAGCAACCAAACACAACTTGCATAGCATAACAATGTCAAACACGCAGTCCAGCACAATAAGCTGCTAGTGTAGCAACAACAGTCAGGTAATTATAGGACGTGTGCGTAGGTACATTATACCGTCGATCATCGCTATGGGATCATTCAAGAGATTGTATTGTTTTCTTGTTCTCATTACATATGTTTTCCTTTCTTCTCTTGCACCGAGTCCGGGGGATGTAGGTTAGATCCCGAGGCTTTATAATGTAGGTGCTATTCATTCGTTGTTTCTTAAATGATCACATTTGTGAATTTTCTTATTTGCTTGGTCTCGTTACACATGTTTTCCTCTATTCTCTGGCACCGAGTCAGGGGATATAGATAGATCCCGAGGCTTTATTATGTAGGTGCTAATCATTCCTTGTTTCTTCAAGGGTTACTTGTGAATTCTTTTATCACCGCACGTTGGAGGACGTCTCCTCCATAGCTAGTCCCCCATTCCCGACACCCAGGGTCGAGAAGCGGAGTCACCTCTAGACTCCAGGATAAGCTTCACCAATTTGTCACTCCCCCATTCCCGACACCCAGGGTCGAGAAAGCGGAGTCACCTCTAGACTCGAGGATGTGCTTCACCAATTTGTCACTCCCCCATTCCGACACCCAGGGTCGGAAAGCGGAGTCACCTCTAGACTCCAGGATGTGCTGAGAAAGTGGGGTCACCCAGGGATCCCCAAAATATATACCACCATAGACGGTCGAAGGATCTGATGCAGATACCAACTCCCGATCATCCATACCGCGCGGCCCGAGCTGTTGTCTTCCCAGGTTGTTCTCATGTTTCACAGTTGGTACTTTTCGTTTCATTATCATTATAATCTCGACACCATAGTGGGTGTCATTAGCGTCCTCTAAAGTTAGAGAGGATTGTCTCTTCGTATAGTTCTTTTGTTTTGTCTACGTGATTCGTCATGTCTCACCAAAGGACTTGCTCTTCATTATCATTAATGAATAGACACCATAGTGGGTGTCATGGTAGTCCCCAATGATTTAGAGAGGAGTTCCCTTATAGAGTTTTCTTTGTTTTCATAATTCGTAGTAGTTCATCTCAAGGTCCATAAACGAGAAAGGGACTAAACTACTCTGTGCGCGCAAGTAATATGCCACAAGGATATATATAACAAGCATACAAGCAAGCCACAAGAAGCAATCCAATTTTCATGCTTTAGTCTTAGAGTCATTGTCAAACAAAGCACACAGCACACAAGCCGTGTAACACGGCAACATACGAACCACACATGTCCATACCTTATAATAGTTGTCACAGATACTTGCACCCGGGTTCCCCTTTGCTCGTGGGACTCACTCCTGTAACGATTATTCGGACGGGTTAGATCGTTCGATCATGTGTTATTGTTCGTAGTTCTATTCGTAATGTTTGGCCTAGTATTAGATGTTATAGTTGCCAACGTTGGACCTACTTCATTCGTTGGGTTTGGATCTATTGTTTTAGTAAGACCGTAACATTCAAGTTAGCTCGAACTTGTCCGAATATAAT
The DNA here is from genome assembly GCA_023374045.1 of Limonium bicolor. NCBI lineage: Eukaryota > Viridiplantae > Streptophyta > Magnoliopsida > Caryophyllales > Plumbaginaceae > Limonium > Limonium bicolor. The sequence continues at coordinate 130,317,858 of CM041781.1, forward strand.
CCCCTCGTACTCTCTCAGACTATTCCTAATTACCTTTGGTTTATTCCCAATTCTTTATATGACCGTATAGACATACGACTCTCCAATTACTAGTTAACCATTTAGTTCCCTTCAAGCGTTTGTGCCTGCGCCGTTCTTTAATTAGTTGTTCCCCAGGTTTGTTCCTAGACCTTTACTACTGTTTCTCAGTTCACCCATTCACAAGATCAGCCCATGACCTACGCCATCCCTCCTTACTAATCCTAACACATTATCTTGACACGCTCGTAAGTCGTAGTCTAAAACTTCACTTGCCTAACTTCACTACTAGATTGTATACGTGTTTTCGGTTCCTCTTCCCTAAATACACTAAGACTCTTTGTTAAGTCATTTCTATAAGTCGCCACCTAGACCATTGTTATACAGGCTTACCTTACTAGTTACAGCTTTATCCCCCCCCCCAAACGTCAACAAACCTTTTCACCGGTTAAATGGGTCCTAAGCTTTGGCCTATGTTTAGTGTATTTGCAAGTGTGTAGACTTACACCATGCTTGGCTATACTTCCTAGTTTTGTTCCTAGGCATTTTACTTATGTTTCCAAGTCCTTCGGTTAGCGCAATTGACCTAAGGTCTGAGTTATTCCTCCTCACTAACCTAATACATTATCCTAGGCACAATACTAATTCATTGTTTAGTACTAACTCTCCCGGCTTCACTTCCGGTTTTGTATAGGTTGTTGAATTCAATTCTTTAAGCACCCATCCACTTCTATCCGTTTCCTTAACACCATCACGTAGACCAATTACCCAGATTCCCCATGCCCTTGCCCTCATAACATACTACCTCTTATGACACTATACAGTAGGTTAACTAGTCCTAGCGACGTCGATTCCCTATGACACAACCTCCATTTTTTTCATTTTATTCGTTATTTTTTTATATATATATTACTTGACACCAGTTTAACAAAATCTGCACACAATACTTATCCCTTAACTGCCTCACATACTCAAGTTCTTTCCCTAGCCAGTTGATAACATAATCCTCCTCGGTAATCTACTAGTACTTAACCCATGGGTCACTCTCAAAGTTTTCGGCAGTTTCCAAGCATGTTTAACTTCTCAAACTTGTTGTTCAGCCTACTAAGCATCTAGCATAACAGATCAATCCCTAACCTTCTAGGACACTTTGATCACGACTTCACTAACCAACAGTTCCTTAACACCTAGCCAATTTAACTGCATTTTACTTAATACTTATGCAAAAATAAAATCTTTGCAAAACGTAATGCCCCCTCTCGGTTACAGCCTCCTAGTAGCTTACCAAAAGTCTTGGCATCGGCTTAACAATTTTCAGCATTAATTAACGCATAACACTCAAACTTTCCAGGACCAAAATATATAATACTCAGCTTGGATCTGATAAGGTTTCCACTCTTTGAACCACTCCTTCATCCGTTACTTCCAGATTTTCCCTTAGCTGTTTGTGACATGCTTAACTAAGTCGCTTAGTATAATGACACTCACTCCATATTTTCCAGAACAATACCATACTCCTCGTACCAATGGGTCTTCCCCATTGTTTTCAGTAACTCTTAAATATATTTTTAACCTTCCTAAAACTTGTCTAGTCCACCAGTTCGTCATTAACCTCATAGCCCATGGCTGTTCCAACAGATTATTACCAGATTAACAATATAACTTCAAGCCAAAATTTTCACAAGATTAAGCATTGTTTTCTTAGCTTCGGAGTTGGGTTTATAACCTTGGGGTTTTGGGGTTGTTTCTCCCTGAGTAGTTCTTGATACCATTTGGTCTATTTTTGCCCCTACACAAAAACAAGTGCCAGGTGAGTGGTTGTTCTTTTCAGAACAGATTTCAGGAGCTAAAATGCTAAGTTCTCGGCAGTTGTTTCTTTTTATTCTTTTACCTTGGTTAGGAGGGGATTACTCCTTGGGTTGGCTTTCAGATTCTGGTTGGCGGTTTTTTTTTACTGGTGGCCCTTGGCTTTACAACTGAACAAGCACAAATAAGTTAGGCTAGATGATGACCTTAGCGGCACTTAAAACCGAAACAGAAGGCAAGGAAAACAGGACAGCTTGTGATCTCACTTAGGTTGATATTCAAATGGGTTTGGGGCTAGTTCCCTGGAGATTTTGGTGCACTCCTTGAAGGGTTGTACCCAGGGGATTCACGTCCGAGGGAAGATGAGAAAAAGAAAGTAATCAAAAACTCAACTTTCGGACGTCAAACAGAGAATAGGAAAGGAGTTAAACAGTCAAAGTTTTTGGTTACTTACTCTTATCTTTGAGAGATCTTGGAGGCGTTTGGTTTGCAGTTTTTTTTTCTTCAGAGAACGCTACCAGGCGGTTGCATGCAGGGTCCTCGCGTGGAAGAATGCAAAGATTGGAGGGATTAGCATGAAGTTTCGGGTAGAATAGAGCAGGGAGAAGAAAAAAGAGGAAGGCAACAAACAGAACCGGTAGAATCCTCACCATGGAAGGGTTTTTCAGACCGGTTTTGGCTAACTTCTGAAGGAGTCGACAGTCTCTTTCGGAAGTTCCGGGAGCCGATTCTTGCTCAAGGCCGTTTGGAGATTCGAACAGAAGTGTTGCATGCAAATCAGTCATGGAGAAGAAGAAGGTCAGGTGAGTTGGGGGGTGTTTTCGGACCAATTAAAAAAAGAGAAGGATAGAGATGGAACAAACGGGTTACAGGCCTCACCTTGCCAAGAATGGAGTGGGTTTCCTGGAGGAAACTTCCGGCGCTCTTTGAGAACTTTGGGAACGATCTCTGTTTGAAGGTTTCCCGCAACTTGATTTACTTTGCTAGTTGAATGTGATGCTCCAGATTCTCATGCGTAGGGCAATGGGGAATTCAGAGAATCTCTCTCTGGACTTGCACAAGACGTCCGACAAAGGAAGCATGCGAGTGATAAGTGTCCAAATGAGCATGTTTTATATGTATTTTGTATATAATATTAGCACTTTTCTTGCTCATTTCTCCACTTCGGTTAGTTTTCCTCTAGTTTATGTTTATTGTTTATCTCACAAATTTATTGGTTTAACATGAGGAAAACCAAGCTGGAAGTAAAGTAGGCAAAGAGACGAACGCATTGACGCAAACCGGCTCAACGGACTTAACGAAGAATGTAGAGCCGGTTGAAGATTATTATATATATGTATATAATATACATATATCGCATGAGAAGGCTGAGACGTCCGCGAGTGGGCATGCTACCGCTTCTTAAGTGGCGGACCCTCTCATGCAACCGCCTGGCGGTCAATGAGGCGGACGTGGAGAGGCTACCGCCTGCTAGCTGGCGGACAAGAGTGTAGCAACCGCCTGGCGGTCTTGGAGGAGGCTACCGCCTCAAAGGGAGGCGGACGAGACACAGGCTAACCGCCCCCTAAGTGGCGGACAAAGAGACATGGAACCGCCTGGCGGACAGGGGGCGGTTGATGAGGCGGTTGTGACTAATTTTAGTCGCGACTAGTTTATTCTTCGCCGGTCGTTCTCTGCAACTTGGCTCCGCCCTGCAACTCTCCACTGCCATATCTATCTTACTCCCCGCCTACCTTATTTCGCTCCCCGTCTCCAACTCCTTCCCCTGCAATCAATCCTTCAATCAGTGACCAATCAATGAGCTCAATCCATTCACGCGTTCCTTATCTGCTGCCTTTGCCTTTTCCTTTCCCTATTTAAACCCACGAGCTTCACCCAATAAATCACACACGAATTCACCAATCGATCCACGACCACTTCACCACCATCTCATTTCTCTTCTCCCGTCTTCTCCATTTTATTTATTTTACAGTCCACCAAATTCACCTCTAGCCCTACGTACACAAAATAGCAGAGTGAGACGGAGTGATTACGGGTGATTTCTATTACTCTCGTCTCTATCTATCTATTTAATATGTTAGGCTAGTTTACATTTACTCTGGGAATAGTTATTATATCTGTACTAATTATGCAATATTTCTACTGGTTTATTTACACAGTTTGTTACGCTTAAAGGTTATCATGCACCTTTTTAATAGATCGCGCGAATTTATTAAATTGCTTTCCTAAGTCTATTTTGATCAGACCGTGATAAATAGACAGGTTAATTAAGGCGTATAACTGGAGGAAACTTGTTATGATTTAATAAGTTAGTATTCAGTTGCAAATGTAATTCCTCAATACTCCTCTGCCGTTCGCAGGCTTTTGCTTGAACCTTGATTAGAACCTTGCATTACAGGTGAACGAGTTTCTTATGAGGCTATGACTTAGTCCTTAAGATATTTATAGGAACCTTGCCAAATTATTAAACCAGTAGAGATAGCTTAATTATGCAGATTATAATAACCTGACCCAGAGTTCCATTTTAATTATCTGTCAACTTAGTTTATTTTATCTTTCTTTTTTTTATTTTACAAGTCAATTAATCCCCCCTCTTGTGACACGCTTAGGTACTATTATATGTACATTAGTCCCACGGTTCGACATCCGTTGCTTACATTTTCCTATACTACTGCGACCGGGATTTATTTGCAGCCCGACGTTATTTTGGGTTTTAATTCTTTCTTTTATGTTAATTACACCTGCTCTAACCACTCAGATTATAACGTCTGCAAAATGGCGCCGTTGCCGGGGACTAGTTTATTCTAGTCCCTAAGCTCCGGATTATTCACTTGTATTATTAGAATATTTTGTTTATATTATTTTTGTTGTTGTTAATACTAATTATCTTTTATTTTGTTTATTATTATTATTTTTGGACCTTCGATCATTTTATTTGTCTAATCTTTTTCATAGTTTTGTTTTATACAGAAAACACAAAAAAAAAAATCTCGTACGGTGCGAATGGAAGAAGCATTTGAATTTTGGCAGGATTTATACTGCTCCGAATGTGGGGGAGCTCATGCTTTTGAGGATGTCTCATATCCAAGAGCAACTCTGGTTAAAGATCAACCAGACTACCTGGAGAAAATCGCTCAACTACTAGAGCATCAATCGAGCGAAACAGTTCAAGAGGTAGAACACCCCACTACCGACAGCCAACTCATCAGAGACCCCTCCCTGTCAAAACATTACCAGCTCTTTTCCCCTCCTTCTCTATAATATACCCAGACAATGAGGATATTTACATCCTCGGACATGAAGAGAAGAATTGTCATCACCTCCCCCAATATACCAAACAGAACGCCACTATCACCTTCAAGAATAATTTTCTCTGAAGATGATATCAAACCGTTCTTTCTTTCTTCGAGCCTCACCTACAGAGGAGGACTTTACATCCTCCAATTGAGGAAGAAAAATCTGCACCGCCGGGTCTTCTGTTAGAACTACGTTCCCGGCAATACCCTCCTCCAACAGATTTTGGGGAGTATTAATTTTATTATTTATATGCCAGGGAACGTTTTGTTTTGATCCAGGATAACAAGCAGGCGTCTAGCCAAAGACGTTAAAGAAGGGCAGCTTCCTGGAGCAACCCGGGTGTATTTTTATTCTATTTTATTTATGCTCTTTTAATTTTCATGAGGTTCTCTTTAAATTTTATTTTTTGCTAACTTTTAACCCCATTTTATAATGTGGTTGCTTCTAGCTTCTAGTGCTTCTGCAGGTACACCTCCATGTGGACACCGCAACCAAGCTACGCTACTTAAGGCTGAACTCAAGTGTGGGGGAACTCCTTTAACGACTAGCAAAATATACAGGGGAGTACCCTTTCTTTAATTTGCTTTATTTAAATAAAAACTGCAGAGGCGATTATGTGCTTAATGTTTATTTTGTATTTTTGTGTTATCTCTATTTTATCTACTTACCGAAAAGGTCTTCTGAAAACCTTCCCTTGTTTTTCTGGTGAACAATGAGGACATTGTTCAATTTAAGTGTGGGGGAGTGTGCCCTTTTTCGGTACATTTTGGCTAAATGTTTAATCTCTCTCCTTATCAGCGTTTTCCAATTCAAATTATGGACCCTTTATATGTGGGTTGTTCTCTTTAAAGATAATACTGTTATAATTGTGGGATAAGGTACAAATTTTAAAAATTTTGATTACTTTTGAGGAGCTTTTATATGCGGTGTGACCAAATAATCTGCAAATGGTTGGATTTTATTGCTCAGGGTTTCTTCTGTCTTCTCTCTTAGGGATTGCTAAGGGTACTTCTCTGTTAAAAAAGAAAAAAATATATAAAATATAAGGGACTAGCGAGACACCATTGGTAACCAACAAAAGATAGTTGAGTGTTCTTAAATACAAAGGCATGATGCCTACATTTTTCTCATCCCTATGCAAAGTGAAACAAATGCATAAATCTATTTTCCTTTTGTTTTCTTCTCAATGCCTTCTTGAGAGAAGTTGGCCATGTAAAAGTTCTCAGAGTCACCTAAAGAAACATTGAGTACCTTAGATCATCATACCCCGAAACTCTATATTTTATTTTTACCCTGAGCACACCTATGTCACCAGCAGTTAATTTTTCACACCTCCTCAATAAGTTTAAAGATCATGTTTATCCTACCTTCATAATAATATTTGTTAGTATTGAGCATTCCCTAATTGGGTACGTAGTTTTGCTTGAGGACAAGCAAAATAAGTGTGGGGGTGTGATAAGTGTCCAAATGATCATGTTTTATAGGTGTATTTTATATATAATTTAGCACTTTCTTGCTCATTTCTCCACTTCGTTAGTTTTCCTCTAGTTATGTTTTATTTGTTTATCTCACAATTTATTGGTTTAACATGAGGAAAACCAAGCTGGAATAAAGTAGGCAAAAGACGAACGCATTGACGCAAACGGCTCAACAGACTTATAACGAAGAATGTAGAGCCAGTTGAAGATTATTATATATATGTTATAATATACATAATATCGCATGAGAAGGCTGAGACGTCCGCGAGTGGCATGCTACCTGTACCGCTTAAGTGGCGGACCACTCTCATGCAACCGCCTGGCGTCAATGAGGCGGACGGTGGAGAGGCTACCGCCTGCTAGCTGGCGGACAAGAGTGTAGCAACCGCCTGGCGGTCTTGGAGGATCTACCCCTCAAAGGGAGGCGGACGAGACACAGGCTATACCGCCCCCTAAGTGGCGGACAAGAGACATGGAACCGCCTGGCGGACAGGGGGCGGTTGATGAGCGGTTGTGACTAATTTTAGTCGCGACTAGTTTATTCTTCGCCGGTCGTTCTCTGCAACTTGGCTCCGCCCTGCAACTCTCCACTGCCATATCTATCTACTATCTACTCCGCTATCTACTCTATTTCCGCCTACCTTATTTCGCTCCCCGTCTCCAACTCCTGTCCCCTGCAATCAATCCTTCAATCAGTGACCAATCAATGAGCTCAATCCATTCACGCGTTCCGTATCTGCGCCTTTGCCTTTTCCTTTCCCTATTTAAACCCACGAGCTTCACCCAATAAATCACACACGAATTCACCAATCGATCCACGACCACTTCACCACCATCTCATTTCTCTTCTCCCGTCTTCTCCATTTTATTTATTTTTACAGTCCACCAAATTCACCTCTAGCCCTACGTACACAAAATAGCAGAGTGAGACGGAGTGATTACGGGTGATTCTATTAACTCTCATCTCATCTCTATCTATTTATTTAATGGTTAGGCTAGTTTACATTTACTCTGGGAATAGTTATTATATATCTGTACTAATTATGCAATATTTCTACTACTGGTTTATTTATACACAGTTTGTTACGCTTAAAGGTTATCATGCACCTTTTTACTAGATCTCGCGAATTTATTAAATTGCTTTCCTAAGTCTATTTTGATCAGACCGGTGATAAATAGACAGGTTAATTAAGGCGTATAACTAGAGGAAAACTTGTTATGATTTAATAAGTTAGTATTCAGTTGCAAATGTAATTCCTCAATACTCCTCTGCCGTTCGCAGGCTTTTGCTTGAACCTTGATTAGAACCTTGCATTACAGGTGAACGAGTTCTTATGAGGCTATGACTTAGTCCTTAAGATATTTTAGGAACCTTGCCAAATTATTAAACCAGTAGAGATAGCTTATTATGCAGATTATAATAACCTGACCTAGAGTTCCATTTTAATTATCTGTCAACTTAGTTTATTTTATTCTTTCTTTTTATTTATTTTACAAGTCAATTAATCCCCCTCTGTGACACGCTTAGGTACTATTATATGTACATTAGTCCCACGGTTCGACATCCGGTTGCTACTTTTCACTATACTACTGCGACCGGGATTTATTTGCAGCCCGACGTTATTTTTGGGTTTAATTTTTTTCTTTTATGTTAATTACACCTGTTCTAACCACTCAGATTATAACGTCTGCAGCGAGGAGTTGAGTGTTTTTATTGCAGTTACATCACGGCGAGAAGGAACGAAGACCCGTTGGGAATTGGAGAACAGTACGCATGTGGGGGGAAAAGGGAAGGCAAATGAGTGGATTAGTGATTAGAGTCAATATAGTACGTGGGCTGAGTGGGTAATTAAAGAGGGTTTATGGAATCTACAACATTTTTCGGTAATGTAAGGTATGGTTGGGTGATTACATGATTGCTAGTAACTTTGTAGGACTTCCGGACATCCCATGGGTGGGGGCTGCTTAATTGTTCATCTAATTTTATTTTACCTATAAGTGATGTAGTGCTCCACTAGACGTTTGTTTATGTGACTCAATGAGTCTTTAAGTTGCTCCCTGTATCGGCACTATTAGTTGTATATTAAAGCTTGATTTAGCTTAGTGTGTTACATCACAAATTTTCTTAATTTGTACATTAGTAATATGGGTTACGAGTACCGGTGTCAAAATGACTCTCCACGAATTATATCTCACGGTCCACTACATAAATAATGAAATGTCCTAACATGGAGTAATTAATTTGCTACTACATAAATAATGAAATGTCCTAACATGGAGTAATTAATTTGCTCAATTGTATTACTTAAGGTCAAAACCGATGAGCACCAATATTTGTATTACAATGTGAATTGTTATCACATTCACGGACATAGGTGTGTCCTTTCGTATCTTAGGGTTTAAATTGTAGTATGATTGTATACCGTGACCTGGTACTTAAATCTTCCTCATATACTCATGGTTTATGTATTTTTGTTGATGGGGGTATTTCACCACGGTCCACGGCTCTTTGAGTGACGCCATAAATCTCAATTTATATTCATATCTGTGTCCACTTGTAGGGAGTTTCGAGAATCATTCAACCCTGACGTGGTCAGCGTCAGTGTTGAACTATCTTTCACCACTAATTTGTGTTTGGTCTCCCTTGATCGGACTAGGATCAAGTTCGACTTCCCACCCCAATTTCATTCAATCAATTATTTACCCATTTCTTATCTTATTTCCTCTTGATGTTTGCCACTTTGTGTACAATAGATACACAAGTCAACTAGTGTATTAATCTAGTCATCGGCATAGGATCGTATATCCTAACCATGAACCAAGTTCTCTCGACTTACAATCATTCATACAACTCCTAGAGATTTACTTCCACTAGGTAACACATCTGTCTCATACGGATTCACTCATCACATTTTACAATAATCGGTTTCATACCGAGTCATAAATCACATAATACGGAGTTTTCTACTCCTTCTATCTAAAATGTCACATCGGAGTTACAAGATAGACCTAATTGAATTCTCACTTCAGAGCTAACAAGCTAGGTGTTTATGTGTCTTATGTTCGCAATGTTTTGCAAATAATTGATACTAGGGTAAGAACACTCTTACTGTTCTCTCTTTCCTATTTGCCATAACTAATGCGAACTAAAAAATATATATGCTCATACATATAATACATCACAATATTACATCAAGTAATATAATACAGTCATAAGACTTGTACTCTACGTACAATGATCATTTGCAGCATGTGTACCATGCGTTACGTACCCATACGTACAGTATATGTTAAGCGCGTGAAATCGCTTTACCCCCCTTAAAAGGGATTATGCCCACGTAATCTATGAATATCATCTTGAAGTAATAAGTTCAAGATGTTCCACTCATGTGGAATATTCGTGCACTAATGCGCTACATATTACATTACCCCTTTTTTCTAGGGTCGGGCTTTAGCCACTCTGGATATACTGCCTATCTTGGTTAGGTGTATGTATATTCATATACGGTTTGATCGGGAGATGTAACACATCATTTGTTTTCCCAAACCTACTAGGTATGTCAAACCTAAGCAATATGGGCCCACTCGCTCCGCAAGCAGTATTCCCAACTACTTTAGGGTTAGTTTACCCTTTTAAGTAGTAGTTTCATGCCGATTTCAACTCCATGTGACGGTGTTTTCTACACGGTCTTCCATAATTATGGGAATGAAGGAAAATATCGCTGCTTGGTATCAATGTCACACACGCTAATTATTCCGACTAGCTCTTTTATTCAGCCACTCTAACTTCTATACATGCTCATGGTGTGTTCCCAAGAGTTCATGCTACCCTACCGAACTAACCTTCGGTGTAAGGGTTATCGAGCTATGCTCTAGCACCTGGTGTTTGCAGTAGTTATCTCTAAAATCTCAAGATGAGTTTGATATGCACAACTAACTGGCGCCTCATGACTCCAAGTTATTTCTCTCCGGGAGTTCGCTCCTTAGGTACCTTGTAGGTCCTCTTTTATTAATGTGAACTCATATCCCTCGTGTGCTGGTATTTTACTACACACATATGGTTCATCCCTACTCTCAATTCGGGGAATCCATTGGTTTATCTGATCTTCCTCGTTCTGCTTCTCACCAACATAATTTGTTTAATAGTCGTTTATAATGGTCACCTCATTGCGTACCATGTACCAGTCGATTTGACGGTTTTCCGCTATTACGGTTTGCATGGAGTACCTAATCTCCGGGTTAAAGTATCTCCTAAATGCTAGCCTTTGTCCTTCGTCTATTGTAATCATACAATACGACTGTGGGTTTTAACTTGGTATAAGTTTTCCGTTCAACCCTAATTGGTACTAACGTACTAACATTTTATGGCTTGAGCATGTGGTTATCATCACCTAATGCGGCATCATCGCCGCACCCTCGGTGCATCATGTAACTCTCTTGTGCCCCCTCCCCGGGTAGCATCTATAATATTACAAGGGTTTCCCTTATACATCATCATAAGGTACATCGGCCTTTGGCTTCCTCATTTATTAAATCTCTAAAACTTGGGTTCTAACTTCTCCTTAGTGAAGTTACGACCATTTGTCGTGTCACTATCAAGATATTCTTGATTTCCCAACCTTGTTGGCTTAACTAAGATCTCTCTTGTCAATTCATGGTTTACCTAGTCAGGGTTCCAATCTCTGACTTAGACACAGAGTTGATTACCTCCTGGGTTCTTACACTACTCACCTACATACATGGGGTACCGTACTGATACATTACTACTTATCTAACTAACTTAAGTAAGTTTCTTCAGGCCCACAACCTCCTAGGAATGTGGTATCCCATGTCTCGTTTAGTACACTCGTAGTGTCAGTACCCGGTGGCTATCACGCTCTTAGTCCCGGTAATTTATGTTGGAGTAACTAGGCTGCCTATTCTTAACCTTTAGTGTTAGAATGGCCCTAGAGGGTTCTCTAGGTTCTACGGGTTCCTTTATTAATATGTATATTCATTACCTTCTCTAAGATAGGTGTTTGTGACCTAGCGCCCTAATATTGGTCTTCATATGCCCGTTATCTGGTATCTATGAGTGGATTAGTATTTGCGTACTATCTCTTTCCCATTCACTCCTAGGCTATTGACGTCGTTTAGATATGAGTTTCGGTCCTCAAACTCTACCCAATTTATTGGGTTACACCCTCAGGTGTAGTCTGGACTCCACGATAAGGGTTGATACATCATGTTTCCCCATCTTATGGTAGTCCCTCTTTAGTCTAATATTAATCAGTGTTTGTGATTCATCACCTTCGCTCTCCTAGATTTGGATCATTATGGTGGTATAAAAAGTATCCTTCCGTAGGTCTATGCCATACGGTATTTAGTGAAATACCCCAAACTAATAAAACATGGATTAAACATCTAATCACATTAATTAAGGCCTAAACATGTCTTAAAAGTCAACTGAGAACGTCAGTGGTCAACACAAAGCAAGATATTGCACCCTTTGACTGTTTAGGGTAAATAAATACCTAAATGAACTTCTTAGGACCTAAAACTTTGTCTTAAGCATATTAACAAATAACTAAACATATTACAATCGTTGGACAACACTCTAACACAAAGAACGAGCATTTACATGCTTCAAGATCACGTAGGGCAAAAATGTGCTCTAAGAAAACCATAAAGGTCTAATGACCTCTATTTGATATAAAATTGGATTCCTAAGATCACTTATCATGTAAGGAACACAATGAAACTGTTCTCAAGAAAACGGAGCCCAAAAACACCTTGCGACACAAAATGTGCACTAAAATACCTTAAAACACGTTTTTGTGTATGAGCTCTAAGATAATGACTTTTGTCATTTTAAAGACTAGGGTATATTCCTTATATCATTAATTTTACATGATAGACTATATTATAAAGTCTAAATCAAAGTTTGAAAATAAAATAAAAATGGGCAATTTAGTATGATTAGTACCCAAAAATAACATTTAATTACTAAGTCTTAACTATGGTCAAGTGTCATCCATTGACCAAGACCCATCATTGCCGACCTCCTATGGCTGTCATGCCCACTCATTAAGCAATCTCTAATCAATTATTCAGCCAATCTAATGACTCACCATTTACTTTTGATAAAGTAACATAAAGTAACTTATAAGGCAAAATTGGCTTACCTTTCTCATTTGCCTTCAATCCCTGCCGACACAAGCTTGCTCCAGCCTCTCTTTGGCTTCTCCAAACCGTGGATAACATGCCAAGTTCAGAAGAGAACAACAATTGACATAGGTAAGCTTATTAAGCCATTTTATGTCCATTCTCTTCACAATTCTTTCCTCTTTCCATGGATCAAAGCATCAACCATTTCCATCAATGTTTCTAGGTTATTTGGGAGGTTAAAAGGAGAGCAAATCTCAGCTGTAACAAGGGAAGAAGGTGGAGACATCTAATCTTGTTCTTAAGGTATAGAAATGCGCTTTAAGCACTTATCCTTTGATTTTCTTCAATTCTGGTTTGAAAGCCTTGTTTCCTAGGCTTATAATCTTCTTCTTAACATACTTAATCAGTTGGTATATCAAGAGCCTCAAGGTATAACCAAATCCAATCCAAAAACACCATTTTTGGCATTTTAATCAAGGTAAAAGTTAGCCATCTTCTAATCTGAGTTATACCAGTTTAAAGCTTGGTTTTAGTAGCTCTTTTGATGCTCTTTACCTACTGTAAATACAGGCCGAAGAACATCTTGGTTACCTTGGTATTCTAAGGTAAATTTTACCTTGAAAATAGACATTAAACACTTCTTATGGTTAGATCTTACTTGGAGACTAATCATGCCTTAATTGCTGTTTGAAAACATGTAAATAATGCTGTGGAAACTTTATCTCCAAACAGCCGTGGCCAAACAAGGCCTAATCTTGGCAAAAATAAGGTATAAATCACTTAAACCTACACTTGGTATATTAATATGTGTTTATACATTGATAAGTGTCCAAATGAGCATGTTTTATAGGTGTATTTCATATATAATATTAGCACTTTTCTTGCTCATTTCTCCACTTCGATTAGTTTTCCTCTAGTTTATGTTTTATTGTTTATCTCACAAAATTATTGGTTTAACATGAGGAAAACCAAGCTGGGAGTGAAGTAGACAAGGAGACGAACGCATAGCCGCAAACGGCTCGAAAAACAGAGTCCAAACGAAGAATCTAGAGCCGGTCAAAGTTGAAGGAAAATAGGACAAGACTATGGGCAACCGCCCCATATTGGGCGGACAACACAGAGAGAACCGCCTCAAACGAGGCGGACAACACAGAGAGGACCGCCTGTTATCAGGCGGACAAGCGTACAGGCGTGATTAAAATATTAGCGCGCCAGTTTTCTTTTCGCCGGTCGACTTCCTTCTTCGCCTGTCGACTTGCTTCGCCCGTCGACTTACTTCTGCAAGTTATCCATCTACTCCGCACCACCTTTCTTAAATTCTCTCACACGTCTTCAGTTTGTCCCCTGCAATTAATGAGCATTCAATGCTTGATCACTGCAGTCGTTCTTCTTCTTCCTCTCCTCTATAAAAAGCCACTGCTACTTCAAATAAAATACACACGTTCCACCCCAAACTTATGCCATTTTCTTCCATAAAAATACCATAAAACTCTCCATAAAATCACTCATTTCATCCACATAAATTCCATACTACATCTCATCCCATAAATCATTCCACTTCATACCGTTATCCTGTCCGACCTCTGTCAAAAATATTAGCAGATAAGATAGCGGAGCGGAAATAAACATCTTCTCAGATGTATTCCTCTACTTCTTATTCTGTCTTCAATATGTCAGGCTAAGGAGGATTTGCTCCGGGCAAAGGTTTTAATTATGGTTTGTTTAATTTTGTAATCAATATTTCTACCGGTTAAAATAAATACAGTTTGTTACGCTTAAAGGTTTTCTCTCACCATTTTAATAAATTACATGAATTTATTAAAATGTTTTCCTAAGTCTATTTTGATCGGACCAGGTGATAAATAGACAGGTTAATTAAGCCGTAAATCTGGAGAAAGCTTATTATGATTTAATAGGTTAGTATTTTCAGATGCAATAATAATTCCTCGAATTAAACGTCCGTTTACATAGTATTGCTCGAACCTTGATTAGGCCGAGCATTTTCTGGTAAACGAGTTCTTAAGGGTCTATGACTTAGTCATAGGATAATAACAGGAATTTTGCCAAACTAATATATTAAACCGGTAGAGATAGCATAATTAATCAGATATAAAACCTGAACCCGGAGTTCCATTTAATTCATCTGCACTCAGTTTTCTAATCTGCTTATTATTTTCTCTAAAACAAGTCAATTAACTTCCCCCCTTTTTGTGACAAGCTTAGGAACTATTTTATCTCGCTATAAGTCCCACGGTTTGACCCCGGCCGCTTCTGTCTTCTATACTACTGCGACCGGGTTTTATTTGCAGCCCGACGGATATTTTGAGTATTAATTTCTTTCTTTTATCAATTTCACCAGCACTAATCACTCACGATAAAATCCACTCTGCAAAATGGCGCCGTTGCCGGGGACTTGATTTAATCTAGTCCCTAAGCCCCGGTTAATTCACCTGTTATATTATAATAATCTGTTAATATAGTAAAAAAAATTATTAAAAAAAAAACTGTCAATCCAATTTCGGACATATAACCTCGGACATCTGATTTGGACATTGGACATCTAACTTCTGATCTGACTTGGACATCCGACTACTAACTTGTTAATATTATTGTTATTTATTTCTGTCATTTCGTTCCATTGTCATTTCGTTCCATTGTCATTTCGTTCCATTGTCCCTAACTACTAACTTAAAATTTCCAGTCATTTCGTTCCATTGTCATTTCGTTCCATTGTCCCTAACTACTAACTTAAAATTTCTGTCTACTAATTCCTAACATTTTTATTATTCTAACGTATAACCAGTTCTTTTCTCTGTTTTGAGTGGTGAATGCCTTTCACCAGGTCACACAGCTACCCAGAAAATATTAATAATCACACGGTTGGTTACATCCCAGAAATCGAGAGAACCTTTCTGCGCAATCTCAGGCAGAGACGAACTCAACGAAATACCACCACAGTGATAGATTCTGACCCGGAAGCTAACATGGCAGCTACACCAGCAACGGTTCGAAATATCAACAGGCCGTCTAACCAAGGACAACAGCCTGCTATCATCCTTCCTCACCTCAGCCCATCTGAATACGATGAGTGGCAGAAGCTGAAGCCATATCATCAAATCAGATGTGTGAAGGAGTTGGGCATGTTTGATGGCACCAGTCCAGACGAAGCCCTGTTACATGTTACAAAATTCTTGCAACATGCCAATAGTCTTACTGCAACCGACGCAGTACTTCAATATGCAAGATTGTCGTTATTCCCACACAGCCTGACGGGAAACGCGAGCAAGTGGTATCATAGCCTAACGCCGAGTACCATTGGTACATGGGACGACATGGCCACCAAGTTCTACGATAAATTCCTACCCCCGAGCCGAACATTGGAGATGATTGCTGAAATTTATAATTTCAAGCAACCTGGGTCGGAGAATATTTGTGAAACTTGGGATCGCTTCAAAGGACTACTACTCACTTGTCCTCACCACGGTCTGACGAAAGAACAAGTATCACAATTGTTCTACAAAGGCTTGATCGGTCCGTGCAGAACAATGGTGTTATCTTCGTTAGGGGCTGACATTCTGAAAAAGCCAGGAGCACAATTTCTGAACATCATGGAATCTCTCTGTGAGGAAATCAGAGACTGGGCCTCCGGTGGATCAAGGAGCGGTACTCCAGGATTATATCATGTTGGGGAAAGTGATAACAAGTTCGACCAATTGATGAAAAGTCATGAGCAACTCATGGAGAGCAATGCTCAGCAGACAACAAAAGTCATTACTCTACAAAAAGTGGTTGAGCAGATGGCTATGAATTCCTTCCCCCAGCAAGCTAAGTCGATGATTTCCCGAACACCTACTACCCCTCCAGGCTATGCTCCTCTATCTCAATCATCTCCTGTTATTTCTTGTACACGATGTGGTGGGCCTCATGATTATGAACAATGCCCCCAACTACAAGAATTAAAAGCAGCGGAGGAGGCAAACTACATCACCAACAATCAAGGGTACAGACAACCTTGGCAACGTAACATGCAATCCAACCTTCGTTACTCAAACACAGAAAATATCCAAAACCCACATACCCTACAAACATCCCAAAACTACAGACCTCAATCCAATTTCCAAGGAGGCCAAAGGCAATATCAACAACAGCCTTATGGCAATGAAGCTTCATCGAGTCGACCAACTCAACCTCCTTCGAATCCTGAGTCTGATATGTCTCAGATGCAAGAGATGTTTAAGGCGATGATGGGTAAATCCAGAGATACGCAAGAAGAGGTCGCAGCTTTGCGCAAAGACCAAAAAGCCTTGCAATCTCAGATCCAACAGTTACTTACTCAACAAAGACCACCTGGTCAATTCCCTTCACAGACTAATCCCAATCCAAAGGAACAAGCAAATTCAGTCCTTATAGACGATGGCACATTACAATCAACAAACTTGTGTGCAGTCTCTTTAAGGAGTGGAAGGGAACTTGCCACCAGCAAAGGAAAAGAAAAAGAAAATCTTGAAGATGCCTATATCAATGTTGATGAAACCACCAAACCAACTTCACCTCCCTCAGAAATCCAAGTTCCTACTCCTGTTACTCCACCTCCATCTCGAGTCACCATCGACATCCCAACTTCCACTCATAAAAACAGTGACCTCCCATTTCCCAACAGAATGAAAAAGAAACACCTCGACGAGCAGTTCTCCAAATTCTTGAGCATTTTCAAGAAACTGACTCTCGACATACCTATACTTGATGCTTTGCAAGAGATGCCTAATTACGCCAAATTTCTAAAGGATCTCTTGACAAAGAAAAAGAAGAAAACCTGGGGAATTCTTCCCCGACGAGACTGTCTTCTCCATCACCAAAGTACAGAAGCCATGGTACGCAGACCTGGCCAATTATTTAGTCTCAGGAACAGTACCCTATGATCTATCCTACTCCCAGAAGAAGAAATTTCTTTCTGACTCAAGGCATTATTTCTGGGAGGACCCGTACTTGTTCCGAGTTAGTGCTGATGGGTTGATTCGACGATGTCTCCCGGAAGAAGAGGTTTCGAGCGTCATTCACTTTTGTCATTCTCGGGAAGCCGGAGGTCACCATGGACCCACGAGGACCGCTGCTAAGATCCTGGCCTCAGGTTTTTATTGGCCAACCCTTCATAAAGATGTGTACCAATTCTGCAAACAATGTGATAATTGTCAGAAAATGGGCAACACATCCAGGAGACATGAGATGCCACAACAAGGGATACTAGAAGTGGAGCTCTTTGATTGTTGGGGCATAGATTTCATGGGACCGTTCCCTTCTTCGCAGGGCCACGAATATGTTCTAGTGGCAGTTGATTACGTGTCGAAGGGGTAGGAAGGGTTAGAAGCTATACCTTGTCATCATGCCGATGCAAAGACAGTAACCAAGTTCCTCAAAAGCAATCTTTACCCGTTTCGGCGTGCCCAGAATTTATCAGTGATGGTGGATCTCACTTCTGCAACCGTTTATTCGAAGCGCTTATGGTTAAGTACGGGGTACGTCACAAGGTAGCTTTACCTTATCACCCCCAGACAAACGGCCAAGCAGAAGTTTCCAACCGTGAGTTAAAATGGATCCTCCAGAAGACGGTTAACTCATCACGAAAGGATTGGGCACTTAAACTGGATGATGCGCTTTGGGCTTACCGCACTGCATTCAAGACTCCCATCGGGATGTCTCCTTTTAAGCTGGTCTATGGGAAAGCATGCCACCTTCCTGTAGAAATGGAGCATAAGGCATATTGGGCAATCAAGGCCCTAAACTTTGACATGACTTCTGCAGGAGAGAGAAGGAAATTCCAACTTTCCGAATTAGAAGAGCTACGAGATCAGGCTTACCAGAATGCAAAGATCTATAAAGAGCGCACCAAGAAGTTCCACGACAGGATGATCATGAAGAAGGACTTCGAAATTGGTGATTGGGTTCTCTTGTATAACTCTAGATTAAGGATCTTCCCTGGGAAACTCAAGTCTCATTGGGCCGGCCCTTTCCAAATTGTTAGTGTGACTCCGTACGGTGCCTTTGAACTCCAGAACAAACAAGGCGAAACTTTCAAGGTCAACGGGGCACGTCTTAAAAGGTATAATTCTCATTCTAATATTTCAACTAACCTATCTGCTACTTATTTTGTCCAAGAACAGCGGGACAATTCACCCTCGAACTCTTCTCCAAACTAAAGCTTGGTCAAATACGTCTAGCTAGAGACGTTAAACCCGGGCAGCTTGGTGGGAGGCAACCCACTATTTATCTTTTATCTTTCCTTTAATTTAATGTTGTTTTTCTTTTTTGTACTATATTTCCTTTTATATGTTATAATAAAATGCAGGTTTCACTTGAGTTCTTTTGGCTGTGTAGAATATTCTTTACAGGTTCATTTCATGACATTCCACAGCTGCACTCAAGTGTGGGGAGCTCTACACACTCTACGAAATCTGGGGAGTACACTCTTTCCTTATTAATTGCATGCCCTATTAATTTTATTTTATCTACGCAATGAGGGCATTGCTTGAGCTTAAGTGTGGGGGAAGAGCCTTTTAGGGCATTTTGTGCTTTAATTGTTTAAATCTCTCTGCTTATCTTTCATTTGTTCAAAAATAAAAATTATGTACCCTGCTAATATAGGTTGTTCTCTTTAAAAGCAAATAATGTTATGAATTGTGGGATAAATGGTACAAATTTTAAAATTTTGATTACTTTTGAGGAGCATTTTATATGCGGTGTGAACAAATAATCTGCAAATGGGTGGATTTTATTGCTCGGGGTTTCTTTCTGTCTTCTCTCTTAGGGATTGCTAAGGGGTGCTTCTCTGTTAAAAAAAATAATAATAATAATAAGGACTTGCGAGACACCATTGGTAACCAACAAGAGAGAGTTGAGTGTTCTTGAATACAAAGGCGTCATGCCTATATTTTCTCATCTCTTATGCAAAAGTGAAACAAATGCATAAATCTATTTTTCCTTTTGTTTTCTTCTCAAATACCCATTCTTGAGAGAAGTTGGCCATGGTAAAAGTTCTCAGAGTCACACAAAAGAAACATTGGAGTACCTTAGATCATACCCCGAAACTCTATATTTTATTTTTACCCTGAGCACACCTATGCCACCAGCAGTTGATTTTTCACACTCCTCGAAAAGTTTTAAGATCATGTTTATCCTACCCTTCATAATAAAATTTGTTAGTATTGAGCATTTCCTACTTGCTTAGGTACGTGGTTTTGCTTGAGGACAAGCAAAAAGATAAGTGTGGGGGTGTGATAAGTGTCCAAATGAGCATGTTTTATAGGTGTATTTCATATATATTAGCACTTTTCTTGCTCATTTCTCCACTTCGATTAGTTTTCCTCTAGTTTATGTTTTATTGTTTATCTCACAAAATTATTGGTTTAACATGAGGAAAACCAAGCTGGGAGTGAAGTAGACAAGGAGACGAACGCATAGCCGCAAACGGCTCGAAAAACAGAGTCCAAACGAAGAATCTAGAGCCGGTCAAAGTTTGAAGGAAAATAGGACAAGACTATGGGCAACCGCCCCATATTGGGCGGACAACACAGAGAGAACCGCCTCAAACGAGGCGGACAACACAGAGAGGACCGCCTATTATCAGGCGGACAAGCGTACAGGCGTGATTAAAATATTAGCGCGCCAGTTTTCTTTTCGCCGGTCGACTTCCTTCTTCGCCTGTCGACTTGCTTCGCCCGTCGACTTACTTCTGCAAGGTATCCATCTACTCCGCACCACCTTTCTTAAATTCTCTCACACGTCTTCAGTTTGTCCCCTGCAATTAATGAGCATTCAATGCTCTTCCACTGCAGTCGTTCTTCTTCTTCCTCTCCTCTATAAAAAGCCACTGCTACTTCAAATAAATTACACACGTTCCACCCCAAACTTATGCCATTTTCTTCCATAAAAATACCATAAAACTCTCCATAAAATCACTCATTTCATCCACATAAATTCCATACTACATCTCATCCCATAAATCATTCCACTTCATACCGTTATCCTGTCCGACCTCTGTCAAAAATATTAGCAGATAAGATAGCGGAGCAGAAATAAACATCTTCTCAGATGTATTCCTCTACTTCTTATTCTGTCTTCAATATGTCAGGCTAAGGAGGATTTGCTCTGGGCAAAGGTTTTAATTATGGTTTGTTTAATTTTGTAATCAATATTTCTACCGGTTAAAATAAATACAGTTTGTTACGCTTAAAGTTTTTCTCTCACCATTTTAATAAATTACATGAATTTATTAAAATGTTTTCCTAAGTCTATTTGATCAGACCAGGTGATAAATAGACAGGTTAATTAAGCCGTAAATCTGGAGAAAGCTTATTATGATTTAATAGGTTAGTATTTTCAGATGCAATAATAATTCCTCGAATTAAACGTCCGTTTACATAGTATTGCTCGAACCTTGATTAGACCGAGCATTTTCTGGTAAACGAGTTCTTAAGGGTCTATGACTTAGTCCTAGGATAATAACAGGAATTTTGCCAAACTAATATATTAAACCGGTAGAGATAGCATAATTAATCAGATTATATAAAACCTGAACCCGGAGTTCCATTTAATTCATCTGCACTCAGTTTTCTAATCTGCTTATTATTTTCTCTAAAACAAGTGAATTAACTTCCCCCCTTTTTGTGACAAGCTTAGGAACTATTTTATCTCGCTATAAGTCCCACGGTTTGACCCCGGCCGCTTCTGTCTTCTATACTACTGCGACCGGGTTTTATTTGCAGCCCGACGGATATTTTGAGTATTAATTTCTTTCTTTTATCAATTTCACCAGCACTAATCACTCACGATAAAATCCACTCTGCATACATATGTATATATTTATGCCGTGAATGAATGGGATAATTAAGGTCTTATTTTGACCTTAGGTGATTAAGGAATGGTTTAGTAAATTTTATAACTAATTAATTAAAATAATTGTCAAATTTAAGACATTATGTGGAAAATTGGTAAATATGGAAAAGATGGTGGTAAGGCCGAGAGTTTAATGCATTTTTGGGCATTTATGTGTAATTCATTTTATAAGCTAATGTTTGTAATAAGGCCATGTACTTTAGGCCATTTTATTTATGTATTTATAAGGTTTTATTTAAGTTTAGGTAATATATATATATTACCGCAAGGAAATGTGGTATAAAGTGTAATTAAATTAAATTTGGGGGCTATATAATAGTTAAGCCGAAAATTGGAGGTTTAAATGAGTTTAAATAAAAGTTATAAGATTTTATAAAGTTTTGGGGTTAAATGGTAATTTCTGAAAAGATAAGGGTATAAACCGTAATATGTGGAGATTAATGGTCAAGGAAATATTAAGGTGGTCAACCTTGACCATATGGTAGGTTTTGACCAAATTAGATAAGTTAAATAAGTTATTTAAGGTTTTATTATAAGATAAGTATTTAATTGTAACAATTTTATAACATATGTGGCAAATATGTTATTTCCGAAAGTTAAGGGTGTAAAATGGTATTATAAACACCCATGGGCTATTAGGAATTTTAGGAATTTATTGGGTTGTTTTTGGAATTAAAATAAACTATATATGATATAATATAGTTATTATGTCATTATGACACTTTGGAAAAAAAGATGGGGTGGTGGAAATGTAAAATACCGAAAGTATATGGTTAGTAAGGGTAATTATAACCCTTTGGTGAAATTTGGGGATTTTTAGAATTATATAAGAGTATTCAATAAGATATATGTATAATATATAGTTTTAATGATATTATAAAACTATATGTTATAAAGTGGGCCAAATGGCAAATATAGAAACTTGGTGGGTTAGAAAAATAATTTAGAACAGCACATGGGTCTGTTCGGAATTTTACAAAATATAACCATAGGTTATACCATTTTTAAGTTAAAAATGTTATATTATATGATATATAACATGTTATAAATTATGGGGTGATTTTGTAAATAAAGGAAACTATGGATTATGAAAAAAAATAAGGTTTTGATATGGTGCCCATGCAGCAATATTATATAGTTTTGTATAAAAACTATAGGTTATAAATTAAAGGAAATAAAAATATCATATTATATGATATTAGTATTGAA